>JARHVA010004420.1:842500-1571022 GCA_037957365.1 Torreya grandis
CATCAATAGAATGTTGGAGATGAATCCATGGCACACGCTACAATAATCAGTCTTGAAATGCAATTTTTTTATAATGACGAGATAAGTTCTTATCCTATAATTGATATTTCCACCTTTGAGACATCCAGATGCAAATCCATCACTTTGAACATGTCTAGATAGGCAAATGACATGTGCTCCCATGACCACAACCTCCAAATCCATTAGGATGCATGTTTTCATAATTGTTTAATCTTTTCATAATTATTTAGGAGCTTGGAAACACTAACAACAAATATTATCAATGTTGAAGCAGTAGTTGGAGATCTCCATCTCTGGTGCTTCATGGAAGGAAATTGGCACTACAAACATGTCAAGGGTGGTAGATAATGTTCAAGACCAAGTTCATGGCCTCTAATCCTACTTGATCGAGAGATGAAGTACCCATTCCAACCTTAATAACTCCCTTTCTATAATAACTAAGTAATTATATTAAGCTTCTCTTAGCTTCAAGAATATGAAATTATTTACTAGCAGTGCCAACCCTGTGAAGGTGGAAGCTTATTTGCCACCATTAACCTAAAAAATAATTATTAGTAAGTAATTAAAATTAAATTTATATGTACTACTTAAAAAATCAATAAAATTTGGTAAAATTAAATACATCTACATTTGAGAAATCAAAATGCCTTAGAATTTTAATCCAATATACCACTAGGATCTCCTCTAATCTTGATAGTACTAAGAATAATTTCATGGTTTGACTCACAAACTTTCCATAGATTATTATTTAATATCCTCCTATGATATTTGAGCAATTGAATATTTTTCACAAGAACCAAATTTGGAAAGTGCAATATCTTCTTATATATTTTAAAGTCTTCAAATAATCATACATCTAAATTTTTGATAGGATATTGTCAAACCCAAGTTCTAGTGACTACAACAGACCCAATAGGATAGTCAATGTTTCCCCATCTATGACTGGGGAAGTCAAGTTTTTTTCTCTCTACACACCGACATAATTAGTAATATGTTCCCTCTTCATTATCCTCATCAACAATAACTATAAAAACATGCTTTGTATCACAAAAACTAATTTTTATGATGTTATCAAGATAGATAACGAAAATAAATACTACATAATGATTAATCTTCTACCTGGTTGCACTAGATCAGATACATGGTCAAAGTCATGTGACAATGTCACATATGTAAGTTGTAATGTTGGTTGAACTTGATATGTGTCGATTGGAATTAGAGGCCTGTAATTCCATTCATCCACCCACTCTTATGACTTACGCTCATTCCAAACAAAGTCCACAGACTTAGAATAAAAACATGCCAAGTGTCTCTTATGAATAGTCCGAGAACCTACATTTGAGCTATGAAATAAGTGGAACTCACTTGATCCTGTTATGGTGATAAAATTCTCATAATTTACCAATTATTCTTCCTCCATCAACCAAAAATATCTAAGAATATTAGAATTTTCTTGAACATCGTGGCCTATTTTATAATTACAGCATTCAAAAATAGTTATTGCATCAGTCAAAACATCACCATATTCAAACTTCAACTCATCTCTTGTAATGGCTCTTTGTACACCTACTCCAACACTATCATGCTCCTCTTTTCCATGGCCAGCCTTAATGAAACTCCAAATATGTTTTACCCTAATGGTAACATGCATCCTACTCAACCATTTAGAAAAAATCACATTCTTCAATTTTGATGTATAATTCTCTGATTGAATTTAATGCTAATTGAAAGTAATGTTCCTCTCAATCAACTTTCCATTAAACATCTTAAAATAACTTTGCACATACTCTATAAACTTTGATTGATTATCATTGATATAAAAATGATACTCCCTTTATATTTTTTTTATCTTGCTCTATATTATTAGGTTCATGCATGAATGCGATATAATGTTGTGATTGAACTTCCATTTGTGGTTTGAATGTATAATTATCAACAGATTTGACTACTAAAAGAATAAAACAAAGTGGGAATGTGTCCTTGCTTAACTTGAAATGTTCATCCAACCATCTATCTATGTTTGTGTGTCTTGCATACTCATAAATAATTTTATCCCTGAATTTGACCATAAATTTTAAAATAAGTATTTGTTTTGTAACAAGCTCACACCTTTTAGATTCTTTTCAATCTTTTACTTGATATGTCATGGATTTTTATTTGCACAAACCAACTAATTCTTGTCCAATTTCACTTGTACTCTTCTCATGGATACATTTTTTTAATTTAGGCAATCTGCCACAAATGTTGCAATTTCCATCCAAATATGTTTTCTTATAAAAAAATTGTCCATCTGGTCTTTCAAAAAAATGGTTGGAAAATTTTCACTTGCTAATTTTGGTGGAACTTTCGTACCACACTTGTTCAAGATGTTATCAGTATGCAAAGTACATCATATATGGCAACAAACATCAAAGTGCATTGAAAATTCAACATGTTTCCGACAACAAGTGGTGCGTGTGTGATTTATTTTTACATAAAAGGGTTTGGCTATCTCAAAATATCTTTGACTAATAAAAATTTGTGAATCTTTTTGTAAAAACTTAGAGTAAAAATGTGTCTGGGTCATATCCAAGAAATATTTTAGATGTGGTTCACAATTACGAAAACTAACTCTTCTTTTCACTACATCTCTTGTATTGGGTCTTGTATTATCTTTCCAAAATTGTGCAAGTAAATCTTTGAAAGCATCGACTATAGCCTTGTCCTTTCATAGAAGTCTACCAAAGAATGACTAGAGCTCATTGGTATTGACATCATTAACTATTTTATGTATTCCAATTGTTTTAATTATTATTTTTCTATTTATATTTAGTGCTCGGCTAGTTTTTGAAATCAAGTATTTTATCCCTATTTGACCACTTATTGTACAAGTTGCAATTATACGTCAGGCAAGACTAAAATATTTGTTACATGTTTTCGTGCGTACAATATGATATACATTATGTAGATTTTCAATAATTTTCTTGTCTTCACCATCCATATTAGATGTTCTTAGTCCCGATGTGTATATTGTAGGTCTTGTTGGGCCCTCAATTTTGAATTTGTATTTGGCTAAGTACTTTTTGAAGACCGTGGCATGAAACAGACAAGTCATGTAGAACAAAGAAACATGAAACATGAAGAACCTGGAATGTAGGGCTCATATATTAGTGAAAGACTTGGGAAAGGTGTAGGAAGCAAATATGGTTAGGGAATGGTTCACATGAACATTAGAGAAGAATAGTCAAGCGCAAATCCAATAATAGTCCATGGGAAGATAGGCACATGACGATGAAGATCTAGCATAAAGGAGCATATAGGGGCAATTAGGCTCGGGTCCTTAGGAATTCATTATAAACAACTTGTCACAACTTATTGTTATTAATGGTCATTGATGAGTCATCTTTTTATAATTACTTATGTAATTGAATGGGTAGGGTAAACCATGTATAAATACCCCTTAGTTTTAGTGTTGTTGTTGATCATTGTAATCCTGGAGTTGTTGTAATCTTAGATATGACATATGAAAGGAATATTATGTGTTGATGAAAGACTTATGTAATCTGTTCATGAATATAATGGAGTCATTACTATTTTGTTATCAATTTGTGCCCAACTTGTTTTTTTTTGGTTAGCTAAGTAGGAAACAAATAGTTAAAATTTAGAAATGGAACTAAGTATGAATTTAGAACTAAGTGCTTATTTGAGCACCCTAGCTTAGGAAAGTAAATGAATACACCTTCACATGATAAAACCAATGGGAACCGGTCTAAAGTTATGTGCTTTAGGTGAGTGCGTGAGAACATTTTCTCACGTGATGTGCTGACATGCTATCTCATTGGAACTCTTGTTTTCTTAGGCACATAACTAGGGAAAAAATATGTTAAACTAAAGGAAAAGAGCCCAATATTTGGGTTCCATTGTTGAGACCCATTTCACTTATTTGCATGATGATCAAAAGATGCTCAAATAGTTATGTAAGGAAAATATTAAATGTTGGGTTACTACCGTATAAGAGAATTTTGTACTTTAGTATCTTGAACTAGGAGTTTCTATGCATGTAAGGGTAGAAAACACCTTTATGACTCCCTCTATGGATATTGTTTTATATAAGTGTGTGTTCACTGGCATGATTAGCTTTCAGCATACACGTAAGACTGATCTAGGAACTATAGACAGAAGTTCTCCTGGTTAGTAGAGCGTAAATCGGCCTTGTAAGATTGGGAGTGCCCTAGATGTGTATGGTGGAGATTTGGTGGAAAAGAACACTTAATAGCTATATTTTGGAATATGTGGTCTCTGTGTACTTTTAAAAGAAGCCCAGTTTAACTTCTTCTACGAGCGACATGGAAGGTATCTTAGGTAGTCTTTGATAGAAATTAAGAAACTTATAGTTGACTTAGGACTTGAAAAATTTCACATGGATGGCTCAATTCTCTCTCATGTGAGCAATGAAATTGGTGGGGAGATGAAAGGGCAAACATTGATATAAGATCATTGCTTTAATGTGGCATCTAGTTAGTGGGAGTTGTGTAAGGATAAGTATGATGAGGTTAGGTGAAGGGATATGATTGAAAGTGATCTAGGGAGGGGTGGGAGTACTTTGAAAGTGTCATAAGGATTAAAATAGAGGTAGAAAGGCATAATGAGAACTCCCCAACCACATGACCACACCCAACGTCAGCATAGGTATGCATGGGAGAAATAATTCAAGCATTGGTGACTGTAGAACCCAATCTAGATATGCCCAATTGCTCACCCATAATGCATGCTCATGCCTTTGAGTTAGATGCCGTTCTTGTAAAAAATTGGGATATAGATAGTATAGAGTCAGAGTCTAAACCTGTCAAAGAAACTTTTAAAGAATAGAATCAAGATAGTAGTTTGTTATTATTATTTTCCATTATAAGTCAACCCTGTGGCTCACTTTGGAATGCCCGGTTGACTAAGTATAGCTAGTGGGTAGATGTTAAGTCCTTCCATAGTTAATCAACCTATTTTTATACCCATCATATCAAGTGCTTCTATTTCAATAGGAGGCATGAGAGGGAGTACCAGTAGTTGTTCAGCTAGAGGATCTAGAGGTGGTGTAGGAGGCATTGGTAGACCTCCCCCATAAGGTCTAGGAGGGATTGAAAGTGAGTCACAACAAGTTTTATTGCCAGCACCCAATCTACCTACCATCTACTATCATATGACACTTCATCTACCTAAATATCATGGTGTGAAAAATGCAGTGGAACATGTCCATATGTGTGAACTCATTTAGAAGGCACATGGAATTAGTTATAATAAATAGAAGGCAACTCAGTTTACCACTACTTTTTTGGACCATGCGAATAAGTGCTACTAGAAGTTTGATCTACAATAAGCCGCGGTAAACTATGAGCAGTTAAAGATTGATTTTCTCTAAGAATTTGACATCCAAAAGTTTGAATAACAAAGTATTACTGCCTTAAAATATATTAAACAAGAACTCATTGAGAGTGTGTATGAGTATAATGTACATTTTAAAATGTTTTCTTCCAAGTTATCATTCGAGATAAATATAACTCAACATACCCAATGGTTTGTAGGAGGCTTGTTACTTCTCTTCTGACACACTTTGTCCTAGAAGACCTTCACTGACCCATGCAAGGCCTTGGAAGCTTCCCTTCACATCGAAGTCATTGAAGGTATAGATACAGGGATTAGTCTCTTTATGAAAGCCTAGATTGTTCTTATGGTATCTTAGCTAGAGAAGCTCACTATGAATAGTACTCAAGATAATCACATCAGTTTGATGGTGTGTTGATTGTGAAATTGAAGGTCATAATAGGAATAATTATCCCAAAAAGAGTATTTGTGTTGTGGTAAAGTAGTCCTATGAGATTTTCTAAGAAGGTCATGATGTGAGAGATTACCCTTGCTTCAATGCACTACTCAATCTAAGGTATCATCATAATGTAAAATATGTGATGCATATACTCATGACACCAATAATTATCACCTTGTTAGTGAGATTAAAGAGGCATGCACAGGTGGTACTCATAAAAATTATGTAGCCAATAATGAGGATTATGGTGGAGGTCAGCCCTATAGAGGTCACAATTGTGGACACCGAGGTGGTTGTTTTCTACTTAGAACTTGCTACAAGTGAAGATCATTAGAGCATTACCAAAGTGACTACTTGGTTTATCCAAATTGTACCTTTTTAAAGAATGAGCATCATCTAGAGGAGTACCTAGACCTATACACTATCATCACTGATGAGCATAATGAGAAGGGTGCTAGAATGATACATATTGAAAAAACTCCAACTGCTCAATGGAGTTTGTGCCCTACTACTTTGACTTGTCTCAAGGTAAATATTACTAAAAGAAGTGGTGTTCCTTCCCAATCCATTTAAAATCCACCCACTGATAAGGTTCAATGGGAGAAACCTCATGGTAATTGATACTTTGATGCAAAGCAATAGAAATAAGTATTACATGACACAATGACTTTGGTGCAGGAGCTGCAAGATGAAATTTAGTTCCTTAAGGATAGAGATGCTACTATGTGTGTTGAAATATAGAAAGCCTTGGTTCTCCAAGGCTCGACACATGATGAGTTTCATGAATTATGCAATGAATTCTTGATGAATACATCATCACCCTTTTGAGGAATTGATTGAGTCATCAAGCACCAAAGACTAAAGAGGATCGTCAGTTGAACCATACATGATAACAAGAGTCTCATATCCAACCTAATATGGAGTGTGATAAATAAATATTAGTAACCATAGTTATTGATGGTTGGATCATTTAGTATATACTAATAAACATTGGCATAGAGATAAATGTACTCACCAAATATGCTTGGAGAAAGATAGAAAGCCATATTTTTCATCCCTCTCCACATGTATTGTTCATGGATAATTACACTCGTGCACTACCCATAAGAGTTCTTAAATATTACACCATTGACATTTTAGGTGTCACTTTTAAGGTTAATTTTGAAGTAGTTGAGTTGGTTGAAGGTGATGGTTTTTTTATTCTTTTGGGTCATCTTTGGTGTTATGCAAACAATGCTGACTCAAACTTTGAAAAACACTACATTAATTTTCAAAATGATGATTAGCATGTCATGATTCCTCTAAAAAATGTTCATGGAACTCCTTTTGTTTAACTAGTTAATGTCGACAAGGACCTCAATCATATTTATAATATCACAGCTTGGGGAAATGAGCATCTTGATCCTAGTCTGGATAGTATATTACATTGGGCAGATGCAATGTCTATTTCTAACACTACCAATAATTCTTGTAACCATTGGGCTCACATATAATATGATCTTCTTAGACGTATTTTGTGACACCATTGGTAGCCCAGAGGATGTGTTACATAATCTACTTAAGCACCATAAGTTTGTTTGCCTTATTCATGGACATTTGATGGTTAGACCACCCTTGCAAATAGATCAAACACTAGGTTTCATGATCAAATGGAAGTATGAGAGTATGTGCAATAGTTGGAAAATCTCTTTATGTTTGAATATGAACAAATGTCTCACTTAAGTATGTTTTTCAAGGAATAGTTGGTCAATGGTGGCAACTCACTGTCAAAATTTGGTCACTTTGGATTGAGTGCACACTGCTATGCACTATAATTTTCGTCATGATAATCACGTTCGCACCACCCTAAGTTATGATGGTATTATTGTTCCATAAGCTCATATCAAGGCTTGTGAAAACCTTTAGAATGTAGATGAAACATCATTGCTTGATTATATATGGGTTCATGCATTCTATGGTACTCAATGCACTTGGGATAGAGCATGATATATTCATCAAAAATGACGTTTAGACACAGATTCCTTGAGTAACATTCAAAGTAATATGATTTAGGCACTATCTTACTCATCTCCTCACATGGATTTATGCTTTTACCTACAAGCCATCCATCAAGTTATTATAGGTGATCCAACGTCAGTTAAAGACCGTATACGACATATACATGGCGTGTCTGAGGATAGATTGGCCATTTTATAAAAATATGATACTCTTGCTTCATCTTCTTCACCAATTGACTCTCAATCAGACCATGCATTAAGGGAACAAATACAAAAAGGCAAATAGAAGGTTGTGTACTAAGTCGATGAAGGTATTAGTTATGACTGACTAGATCTGTCCATTGATCATTTGGCTTTACATATTGAGTATGGAGCACACAATATTTGAGACACTATACATAATGACTAGCAACCATATTTAGATCCACTCTAGATGGTTCAATGTAATATTGGCACAGAGGATGCACCCAAGATGGTCATTGTGTGGAATTATTAGTTGGATACTGAGATCACCAAGGTTTTTGAACTCTTATAGGAATATCAAGACATTTTCCCATACAATTACACAAAGATGAAAGGAGTGCATCCTTCATTGGGTAATATGCACATTAAGTTAGTTGAGGATGATCGACTATTCAGAAAGAGACCTTATCACATAAATCCCAATTTGTGCACTCAAGTTAAAGAGGATATTGATAGTATGTTGTGTACTAGAGTTATCACTCTTATTGATAGGACCGAAGTTCCCCAAAGCTTTGACACAACATGTCAGATTTAAGAGCACATATGATTACCAATGTATAAGCAATTTAACATGTAGAATTACACAAAAGTACAAGTAACTATCAATGAGAAAACACATAGAGAATGTGAGAGGCAATACACAATTATATTCAACTCAGTTAGAAGGAAATTACAACAAAGAGATCACACTCTTTCTTCCACTTCGTGGGCTTACAGTAATCTTCCCTCAAGAGTAATCTTTTCTCAATAGGTCACAACACACAACTAACACAAGTTGTTGTTCACCTCATTATACGCCTGTATAATTGAGTACGAATCGGTACTCCAAGTAGATCTCACCATGATCCTACTCCTTGATGTATTGCTGTCACCTTGGATCTTGCTCCCCCGCCAATCTCCTTTTGACCCTCGCATACACACATCCCTGCAGACCAACCTGATCTTACTTACCACATGTATATCTCCACCATGATCTTGCAACACCCTGTAGATCAAAACCTGATCTTACATACATGAAGAATCCTACTTGATTCTACCATGGGAAGAACTCTCCAAGTTCTACACTTAAGTTCTCCACCTAAAAATACAGCCCATGAGTCTATTATATAGATCTCATGCATACAATGATTAGACTTGCGGCTCAAGACTCGAACTAGTCTTCATCATGCAAACAACCCGTTCACTTAACTGACTATTCGTCAACAGCAATTCTGGAACTGCCACAGGTGACTGACGTCAGTCCCTGTCTGACTGGAGGTGACCAACACCAGCCGATCCCTGCCGATGTTGGTTACTGTACACTGATCCCTGACCGACATCGGTTGTGGCCTACCTACGCCGGTGACTCTGGAACACTTAGAACCTCCATGTTTGCAGTAAGGTGAAGCTTTTAGCTCCACACCCTAACAATGGGTGCTAGTTTTGGAGAATCAGAAGAGCTCTTCATGAATGTATGATCTTAGTCATCAGGTGTGCATGGCTACGTTAGGAGATCTACATGATAAGTAAGATCATTGATCTGTAGGTGTATGTGTGTGCATGGTTTACAAGTGTGCAGAACCAAGTTGATCTGTAGTGGCAGCAGAGTCAAGGTGATAGCAACACAACAAGGAGTAGGATTAGGTAGGATCTACTTGGAGTACAGTGTGTACTCAGAAAGAGAGCAAAGAGGAAGGCAAGGTAGTCCCTTCCAAAGAAAGATCATTTGGGTTGCAGGTTGTAGCAGTTCATGGGAGATCTACTTGGAGTGTGTTGTGCACTCGGTTGAGTATGTGTATATACTCAAAGTACTGGCAGTAGTGGATATTGACTAGTTGGAGGTGAACACCAACTCTGTGTTTGAGTTGTGTGTTGGGACCATAAGAGAGAGAGCTTTGAGGAAAGAATTACTATACACTTGAGGTGTGGGAAGCCTCTAAGAGGTGTGGAGAAGAAGTGGCATCTTCTTTATTGTATTCTTTTCTGGATGAGTATTAATACAATTATGTATTGTCTCTCATATTCTGTGTTGTTTCAGAATTCTAATTACTTGTATATTCTGGTTAATTTCTGCATATTAAGTTGCTTGGTAATCAATTGTGTGCTTCCATAATTCCCAACAAAGGCGGTGGTAGAGTTTTTGGTTGGGTATCTAACAAAGTGGTATCAGAGCTAAGGTTGCAGGGAGCAGGTTTTGTGTTTGATTACATGACACTCTCAGGGGTGTCTGATTGAGTGGGAGTCTAGCAACAGCAGAAGAAAGTAAGCTAAGAATTGTCAGGATCTTGCTCCACCACAATTAGAGCACATATGATTACTTCTTGTATTAGCAACTAAACACGGAATTTAACCAGAAGTATAAGGTAACTAGAAATATGAAACAACACAGGAAATAAGAGACAATACACAATTGTATTATATACACGAAAGAAAATACAATAAGGAAGATGCCACTTCTTCCTCCACCTCAAAGGTTCACCACTCCTCAAGACCTTCTTCCCTCTCTCTCTCGGTCCCAACACTCAACTCCAATATAGAATTGATGTTCACCTCTCCAACCAGTCAGTAACAACGCTGCCAGTTCACCAAGCACACAACCGTGCTCCAAGTAGATTTCCCATGAACCTTCAACCTGCAATTCAATAGACCATACTCACAATTTTAGATCTCTCTACACCCCTGAAGAACCCTTCTTCAACCAGTACCCCGGTGGATCAACTCCTTGACCTCGCAGACCTTGCAACTCTCCCTGATCAAACACTCTCAGCACCCCTTTGGAACTAGGAGGAGCTACACTAGCTCTCTCTAAAAGCTCTATGGCTTTCTAGCACACACTTACAATACAACCCATGATTCCATATATAGATCTCATGCTTACAATAATTAGACTAACCTAATTACAATAATTAGACTCGCAACTCAAGACTACGACTAGCCTTCAACATGCAAACTAGCAGTCCAAAAATAGACTCTCCCAGATTCGTCATGCGAACTGCCTGTTCTCACACAGGCTGCCGACGTCGGCGCCTCCATGACCGATGTCGGCCGACTGGTAACTGACACTGGTTGCTTCCTCTTGCTATCTAACCGACGTCAGCTGATCAGATCGACACCATTTTTTCTACAACTGAATCAGCAACACCCCGCAACTCTGGATCCTCCTTAACTTCTCCTGTTTGCATCCTGGTGAAGATTTTAGCTCCACAACATAACAAGAATGGAGGAATTGAAAATCACGAATGGTCACTTACGGTGTGATGGAAAGAAAGAGTGGGTAAAGAAAGATAGTTGGTAGAAGATCAGCATGAAAGAACTGAAGAAGCAAATGTTGCAGGGGTTGTTGCACAGGATGCTCTGGTATGTTTCTTGGATAAAGTAGAATCTTGTCTTATAAATTCTATTGCCTCTTTCCATGCAACTCGAAATAGAGTATTTTTCCATGTTAAGGTCTTTGGAGACTTTGAAAAGATTTATTTAGGGGCTGGTGTGCGTTGCCAAAAAATTGGCAAAGGGGAAGTGAAGTTGAATTTGCAGGCGACCAACACATTGGTGTTGAAGGAGGTCATGCAGGTCCCAGTGTTGAAGATATGGCTAATTTATTTAAGAAAGTTGGGTGATGAGAGATGCACAAGAGCTCTCACAGCGGATGCACTTGAATTAGCTGGTGGTAAGAAAGCAGGTACTCTTTATTTACTTGCTTATATTATTGATTCTTCTTCTATTGTGGAGACGTGGCTTTGTAGGCTTGGTCACAAGAGCAAGAAGGAGATGCATGTTCTTAAGAGGAAATCAGATGTGTTTGACAGGCTTAAGAACTGGAAAGCCTTGGTGTTTATGGAGGAGATGGCAGACAGAGATCAGTGGAGAAGGCCAAGTAACTTTGAGCATAGCAGTTTGGATAGGGATTTGATTCAAAGAAAACTCACAGGTAAAAAGTCATCACTCACAAGAGAACATAGGTACCAGCATCAGTCAAGGAGGAACTAGTGTCGAATAGACAGGTGCTGATGTCGGTCATGTGCAAACCAGAGCTGGTGATGTCGAGTAGGGTAAGACCGACGTCGGTTAGAAGGATCGACGTCGGCAATAGTAAGACCGATGTCGGTCAAATGCAGACTGTGTGGTGACTGGGTTCGGTCATTGAGATGGATTTTGGGCAGACAGCAAGCTGTCAAAGAGTCTCAAATGCCCATATGGAGGACTGAAGGGGTAAATAAGCCTCAAAATCGTTGTTCCTCTTCTTTATACTTGTTGCGCAGAGCAAGAAGGATCTAGGAAATAGTGGGAGCATGGCAGGAATATGATGCAGAACCAAATAGGAGATTTGGTAGGGTTGTTAGCTGGAAGAAAGCACTACAAGACGAATGGATACCTTAGTTAAAGAATAGAGAGAATGGATACGTGAGATGAAAAGCCAGGTCATATGGTCTTGAGGTAGCTGTAGGATAGTGGTACAAGTCTGACAGGTGGTACCAGGTGGATGACAAAGCAAGGCTTTAGTCAATGTCAGTGTAACCATTGTGTTTTTCTTACCAGGTGGATGATGGTCACAACATTATCCGGTTATTGTATGTGGATGGTATGCTTGGTGTAGGTTCAGACATACAGGGTTTTGTTGAGCTAAGGGTAAGGTTAGTTCAGTGTCATGTCATGAGGAATTTGGAGCAGTAAAATTCTTTGGCATGAGAGACATGGAAGATCACAGGGTGATTTTGTCTCTAATGGGAGCTGATGTGAATCAGGTGTTAGCGAGGTTCAATACGTAGGATGCAGAATCGGATCGCACCAAGGGCTGGACAGTTCAGTGTTCGAAATCACATGAGGTCTAGTATAGCCCTGAGTTTTCCCTAGCAGTGGGAGCTATCAAAAAGTTTGGAGTCGATCTGAGAAAGAAGCACTGGAGGGCAGTTCAGTGGATTCTTAGGTATTTGAGAGGGACCAGCAGCAGGTATACATGCTATGCAGGGTCAGGACTTCACTACATGGGTTTGTAGGTGCGGATGTGATAGGTTACTTAGATGATAGGTAGTGCACCATAGGTTGTGTGGTGGTTGGTCTTCAAGGTTGAGCTTGAAGAGGGATACAAGCCAGGAAATAGATTAGACGGGATACAGGTACAGTGCAGCTATTTATCTCCATGTGGGAGATTGTTAGGTTGTGGAGCTAAAAGTTTCACTGATGCAAATAAGGGAGGAGGTTGTTGAGAGGTTGTTGAGTTGCAGAGTAATTGATGTTAGTCTGATTAGTCGACGTCGGTCAGATAGAGTGAGAAGAGCAACCGACGTCGGTCAGAGATCGGCTGGCATCGGTCACCTCCAGGCAGACAAGGACAGACGTCGATCGCCTGTGCGGTTCAGAACTGCCAGATTCACAGACAGTTAGTTAACGAACTGAGTGTTTGCATGTCAAGAGCCAATTTTAGACTTGAAGCTGTGGATCTAATTATTGTAATTAGATGTCTAATTATTGTTTACATGAGATCTGTTTAAGAGACTCATGGGCTGTATTTTAAAGGGTGCTAGTTTGAGTAGATCAAAGTTAGCTCTTTCTGTGTGTGAGGTGAGCAAGGGTGTTCCTCCTAGTTCCATAGTAGTACCAAGTGTGGGTGCCATTTTTGGAGAATCAGAAGGGTTCTTCATGAATGTATGATCTTAGTCATCAGGTGTGCATGGCTACGTTAGGAGATCTACATGGTAAGTAAGATCATTGATCTGCAGGTGTATGTGTGTGCATGGTTTGCAGGTGTGCAGAACCAGGTTGATCTGTAGTGGCAGCAGAGTCAAGGTGACACCAACACAATAAGGAGCAGGATCAGGTAGGATCTACTTAGAGTACAGGTGTGTACTCGGAGCAAAAGAGGAAGGCAAGGCAATTCCTTCCATAAGTATGATCAGTTGAGTTGCCGATTGTTGCAAGTTCAGGGGAGATCTACTTGGAGTACGTGGAGCACTTGTGGAGTGTGTGGAGCACTAGAGTACTGGTAGTAGTGGATATTCACTGGTTGGAGGTGAACACCAACTCTGTGTTTGAGTTGTGTGTTGGGACCATAAGAGAGAGCTTTGAGGGAAGATTTACTATTTATGCCCTAGAGGTGTGGGAGCCCTAGAGGTGTGCAAGGAAGAACTGTGGCAATCTTCTTTGTTGTATTTCCTTCTGAAAGAGTATTAATACAAGTTGTGTATTGTCTCTCATATTCTGTGTTATTTTTGAATTCTAGTTACTTGTGATTCTGATTTAATTCCGCATGTAAGTTGCTTGTATATGATAATCAATTGTGTGCTTCCGTATTTCTCAATAGGAATATCAAGACATTTTCCCATACAATTACACAAAGATGAAAGAAGTGCATCCTTCATTGGGTAATATGCACATTAAGTTAGTTGAGGATGATCGACTATTCAGAAAGAGACCTTATCACATAAATCCCAATTTGTGCACTCAAGTTAAAGAGGATATTGATAGTATGTTGTGTACTAGAGTTATCACTCTTATTGATGAATCTGAATGGGTGAGCCCAATGGTGATCAGTACCAAGAAGGATGGATCCATTTATATTTATATAGACTATGGGGTACTCAATACTGCTTCTATAACTAACCTTTTTTTGATGTATTTCATTGAGGAAATTTTAGGAGTTGTTTGGTGTGATCTTTATACCTTCATTGATGGGTTTTATGGATATCATTAGGTTTAGATCGCAAAAGAAGATAAACTAAAAATTACAATGCGATGCCCTTTGGTTTGAAGAATGCTCTGGTCATGTTCTCACATATTGCAGTAGAGGCTTTTAAGGATTTAATTCATAAGTTCCTTCAAGTATACTTGGATAATTGGACTGTCTATGGTTTAGTGTTGATTACTATGCTAATCTTTGCCTTATGCTTGAGCATTACCAACAACTTTAGATTTATTTGAAAATCTAAAGAATTGTGTTTTTTTAACTCCTTTTGGCATTTTATTGGGTCACATTATTTATCATGATAAACTACTAGTAGATCTAGCTAAGATTGCAGTCATTATTCACCTTCTAGTGCTGACCACCCATCATGAGGTTCATACCTTCCTAAGACACATAGGGTACTATTAGAAGTTCATTCAAGGATATGTTAAGATCACATCACCACTAGAGGAATTGTTTAAATAGAATGGTCAATTCTTATGGATAGATGCTCACCAGAATGCATTCATAACACCCAAGGACAAGCTAACCACTACCCCCATTCTTTAGTTTGTAGACTAGATTAAGCCCTTTCATGTACATGTTGATCCTCCAGGCATGGAAATGGGTGTTATCTTTTCATAACTTGGTAAGGGCAATCTTGATCATCCCATCTACTTTGTTAGTCAAAAGTTCACACCAGTTGAATAGAATTACTCAACTATAGAATGTGAAGTCTTATCCATGGTATACATGCTTCAGAAGTTTCATCAGTATTTGTTAGCCACCTCGTTCAATTTATTTATAGATCATAAAACCTTTAAGTATATTCTGAATAAGTCAGTGTTGTATGGATGCATTTATTGATGGATTGTGCTCTTTTAAGAATTTTAATAATTTGTGATGGTGAAACTGAGTAAGGCTAATTTTGGACATGATCACTTGTTACACATTGAATCTATTGAACCAATGTGTGCCATTGAGGATGACTTATTTGATGTCTAACTCTTTCAAGTCACATGTGTGCCTAAGGAATTAGAGGTTATCACATCTTTTTTTAATACAAGTTTTGCACCAACCCATCTCAACACTCAATATAAAAAATAATTGGTTGTTTATTTTGCTCCTTTCCAACTAATTAGAGGTGAACTTTATAATCTTTGACGAGATGAAGTATTATGAAATTGTGTGATGAAGCGTGAGAATGTTCAATTTCTTCAAGAGGTTCATGAAGCTGTTATCGAAGGACATTATCCAAATGATGCTACAATGTAGAATGTTTTATTAGCTTGGATATGGTGGCCCACTCTATTTAAGGATACCAAATGTATGCATGTCAATGTGATATATGTCAACATGTGGGTAAACCAAAGTGAAGGGATGTTATGCCCTTTCATTTGATACTTGCTCATGAACCCTTTGAGAAATGGGATGTTGATTTTGTTAGCCCAATTACTCTAGCAAGGAGGCATACTGACACGTGTTATATCATTACTGCCACTAATTACCTCACTCACTAAGTTGAAGTAGTGCCAACCTTAGATTATACTGGTACCACTACCAAAAAATATCTTTGGGAGAATATCATTACAAGGTATGGATATCTGTTAAGTTTGACCAGTGATCATGAAACTCATTTCCTTAATGAGATAATTTGCATCCTTTTTATTGAGTTCATGATTGCACAACATAAGACTACACCATATCACCCTCAAGCTGATGGTATAACTGAAGCTTTTAATAAAATATTGGGTCATACATTGATGAAGATTTACAATATCGATTGTACTAACTGGGATGATCGCATTTTTGTAGTATTATGGGCATATCAGACCATATATAAATGATTGATCAAGGGTACTCCTTTTAATGTTGTCTTTGGTGATAAATTTATTCTCCCAATTGAATTCCTTGTACCTTTTTTATGTATTGTGTGTGTTGGTTGGTTGGATGATGATGAATCTTTGAAAGTGCACCTGGATGCTTTACTATAGTTGGATGAAACTTGTATTCTAATGTATTGGAGTCAAGGAGTGAAGAAATAGAAACAGAAGGCCTAACATGATAGACATCTTAAGAATAAGATTTTTTCTCCAAGTATGCATGTGTTGGTTTATGACTCCAAGTTTGTATGCCATTCAGGAAAACTTTGCATCCATTGGGATGGTTTGTTTATTATTCATAGCATTCATTCCATAAATGCATGTAAGTTAAAGAGGTTAGATGCACAGATCCTTCTAGGCCATTTCAATGGTAGTCAACTTCACCCCTACCATTCTAAGTGATGTTTCCCTTTTGTTAATAAGGCATATGCCACTAGATTATTTTAGGATTTTGTTTTATGTTTAAATAAAGTGTGGCATTGGTTGCATGCCCTTATTTAGGTTTAGATCAACACTCAGTTCTTTCTTATTTTCTTTGTCATGTCAAGGAGGACCATAAACATATTTTAGTATGGGGTAGGAAGTGTGAATGAAGTAAAGCTACAATGTACAAAGCAAACAGTGGAAGGGAATGCATGTAAAAAAGGGGTACATAAGTGGAAGCGCAAGAGGACAAATGTATACACAGGATGTGGCGCATAACCACTATGAGGATTCAAGATAAAGAAAGTAGGTCATCACCTTGGAAATAGATTTTTTTTATAAATTATTTACAATTTTCATACACTTCGAGAAAAGAGCAAGATGGGACATATGCATTAAAAGCGATAAAATAATGTGTATAATGGTAAGTGTCCCAAATGGACATCATGGAAATATCATTAGAGGCATTAAATGAGTGAAATGATGGATGAGGTCATGGGGAAGTAAATGTGGATTACCCCTCAAAGCTATAAAAGGTTAACCAATCATCATTTTAACACTTTAAATTTGCTAATTCATGAATTTACACATCCAAATAACCCATTTTCAAGTTACATGAGGAGCGTTTATCGAATTTTAACAACCAATTCAAATGTTGTGAATTAAGGCGATTGTAGTGAATATAAAAATTATTACAATAGTGATTGGAAAAGCATAGTTAAAGGAATTGTAGGTTAGAGGTGTCGACGTTTGCCATTGGAGGACATTGAAATAGGAGAGCTAAGAGGATTGGAAAAAGTAATCATGTATTCTTTTGTGAGGATCAGACAATTGCACCTCAACCTTTAGGCTCCTCAGAAAGTGATGCATCCAAATAAGAAGGACCAACAAAGTGAGCCCTTGCTTGTGATTTACGAAGAAAAAGAGGGCACAAAAGCACAATTAGTTTTGATTAAAAAAGAAGTACCTAGTGAATCTGGTGCATAAGAGAAAATCTTGCCACTAAAAATAGAGAGAAAAAACACTAAATAATCCAAGATGGCATGCAAGGCAAAGAAGAAAGTAGTAGCACTTCCCCTGCCCCCAGTATTAATTGAAGAAATACAATATCCTGAGTCGATGTTATGCGTATAAAAGTGGGAATCTAATGTGTCAAGTTGCCAAGTATTTGACTATAATCACTACCAACCAGGGAATGAAGTAGAGCTACAATGTGACTATAGGGTTGAGTGGCAGAACACAATAAATAAGCTCGTCTATGACCTTACTATTTTCAATCGCCTCAATGATGTCATAGTTTTTTAGTTGTTTAATTTACATTATTTTGGCAATCCTATAGAGGTCATGAGGTTTCTTATATTATGTGTTCATGAAGATTATTTATAATTTACAAGGTGAAAAATGAGGTTCACTACCCAAAAAGTAAAGTTATAGGTCTCCAATGCTCGAGTGCTGACCTCAAGGGAGATTTGAAGGATCAAGAAGAGATTAAGAAAATAATGGTGGCACTTGAGTATAAGAAACAAAACCATGTAATGTATATAGATAATATTTAGGATTTCAACCTTTGGGTGGTTGGGTATTTAGCTATGACCAAGCTTGGAGACATGGATAGGTGGAAAGAAGTAGATATGTGCACTTGTATGTAGCTCACCAGATAACCCAAGGGTCAAGTATAATTTTTTCTAGTATTTTGTAGAGTGGATTATTATAGATGCGAAGAAGGCCCACTACCAGCCTAATAAAAAAAAATCTTGGGGTGCGATTCTCTTACTATTGGTATTTGATGAATTCGGTATACCAAAGTACATCAGCATTGAGTTAAAATGGGCTTACCCACTAGAAAACAAGTCTTTGACTGAGAAGTTTAAATCATTTAGATGCCCTAGTTTTATTACCCCCACTCACAAGTATAAGATGGAGCACTGGTAAGATGGAATGAAGGAAGCTTTTGATAATGAGTGGCACATCCTTAAGGACTCACCTATGTAGATAAGAGACCAAACCTAGTCTACGATGAAGCAACACTTTTATTTAGTACGCACCTGGATGATCCCTGTAGATGACTTATCCAGGTGGCTCAAGATGTCATATGCTTTCACTACTAGGAATTTTATGAAGCTTGTCAATATAATATATGATGAACACTCCATGAATATTGATGCAAAAAATATTGACATGAGACTCACACTCTTCACCAAATGTATGTATGTCTAGGGAAGAAGGGCTATAGAAAAAAACTAGAATAAGATAATACTGTTATCAAAGCCCAAAAATATTAGTCGAGGACTCAATTCATTTATTGTTTTATATGTTGAAGCTAAGGAAGAAGACATCGGGGAGTGCCAAGGATAGGAAAGAAACCATTCCACACTCAAAATATTAGAAGGCACCAGAAGTAGAAGAGGTCGGAGCACGATGCCAACACAAGTACATAACTAAAAAAACCTAAATGGTAAAGGATTGCCCCTTTGCCACCAAGAGATAGTGTGCCTGGAAGTCAACCACAAGGCCCTAATTCTACCATGAAGACATCTATTCCTCTGAAACAAGGTACTTTAGTGCCTAAGGATGCGGAATCTAAATAAAAAATGATGTGTATGCACCTAATATCACTCGCTTATATTAATGTCACTAATATTCCTATTAGTCGACACTAAATCCACTCATCTAATTTATTCTAATTTATCTCGCTAATTTATCACCCCTCCTAATTATTTATCTAACATCCCCCTTCACTCTTCTTCATCTACTAACCTTATTCTATCCCACTCCAATTAATTTATCATAATTCCCCATTATCCTAATATAATCCCACTTATCTATTATTTGGGAATTTTAAATTCCCATGACCCATCTACTCACCTACTAAGCCTATCTATAGACTCTCATACACCCTTAGTCCCTAATCACCTACCTAATCCCCTATCCTAAGCCTAATTTATCCCTAAGAGGATTCTAGAATTGGAGAATTCTAGAATCCTCTCTATTATAACCCCTCCTTTATAGAAGCCTCTAAATTTAGAGGCTTCCAAAAAAAAATTAATTATTTGGATGATCTACAACCCTTGATCTCCTTCCCCCATCTTCAAATCTCATTCATTGATCTTTCTCTCCTTATTATATTTAAACAAGGCTCCTCCTCTATGGAAGGTCATCTCCAAACTCCATAACAAATCAATGTCAAACTAATCAACAATCTTATGAGTCCATAATCAAGCATCCATGTCAAAATTTGAGTCAAGGTAATCACTATCAATCCTCTTATTTTTGAATCCGTTTGATCACGGTGTAGAGCACTTAGATTTAGGATCATAATGCTAGTTTAAATTATGATTTCATCTATTTGCATTTAGTCTTAATAGTTTTATCACTTTACCTAGTAGTTTGATATTTGGGTTTGAATTGACATTGTTAAATCCATATAGAGCTCAAATTTCATCTACACGATGAATCCAAAAGCATCACCGGAGAGGGACCTTCCTCTAAGCAATAAATGGAGGAAAAGGAGCCTTCACCAGTGTATCACAAAGAAGCCACCCTTCACGAGACACAAGTGGACATTGGGAGTTGCATTGATGAATAAGGGACAACATAGACATAAATTTAGGCATGGATGACCCTGATGCCAGTACAAGTCACCAAGAAGAGGATGAGTTAGATGTAGAAATACTTGAGCATGATCCCTCCAGAGGGAAGGAACTTATTGATAAATCCACACAGTAGAGGGACTTGAGCATAATGCATAGTCTAAGATGGACTATTGACTTAGTGTGGGGTGATGTTAGGCCCTCAATTTTGAATCTGTATTTGGTTAAGTACTTTTTGAAGACTGTTGCATGGAACAGGCAAGTCATGTGGAACAAAGAAACATGAAACACAAAGAAGACTTGGATGTCAATGAAATACTTTGAAAAGGTACAGGATGCATAGATAGTTAGGGAACAATTTGGATGAACATCAGATAAGAATAGTCAAGCATGAATCTAGCACTGGTTTGCGTGGAGATAGGTGCATGATGACGAGGATATAGCGTAGAGAAGCATATAGGGGTAGTTAGGCCCAGTTCTTATGCATTCATTGTAAATTACTTACCATGACTCATTTATGTTAATGGTTGTTGGTGAGTCATATTTTTGTAATTACTTCTATAACTAAATGGTCAAGGTAAACCATGTATAAATACCCCTTAGTTTTACTTAGTGTTGTTGTCAATAATTGTAATCTTAGGGTCATTATAATATTAGATATGACATATGAATGTAATGAAAGGAAGCTTATGTATTTATGAAAGACTTATGTAATATATTCATGAATATAATGTAGTTATTACTATTTTGTTATCAGTTTATGCCTAGCTTCTTTTTATTTGGTTATCTAAATAGGAAACAAATAATTAAGATTTAAACATGGAACTAAGTATGAATTTAAAACTAAGTTGTTTTTCGAGCACCCTATATTAGTAAAGTAAATGAATACACCTTTACACAATAAAACCAATGGGAAGCGGTCTTAAGTTGTGTGCTTCAGGGGAGTGTATGAGCACCTTTTTTCACATGATGTGTCAGCCTACTAGCTCGTTAAAACTCTTGTTTTCTTAGGTCCATAACTAGGCAAATATATGATATACTAAAGAAAAAGATCTCAACAAGTCTCATCTTAATCAATTTCATCAATGAAACAAACAATTGATATTTTTTACTATCAAATTATAATTTTTCAAAGAAATTATCCCAAATTTTTTCAACTAGCCTTCTTGAATGGTGGACAGACAATTTTTTATGCATTGGTTTCGAAATGTTTTTATCAACTTCAATTAAGTACTTTATTTTTCTACACACAATCCTTGGAGGTGTAATTAATGGTGGAATTTGTTGAGAGGGTGTTTCCATAATATTATGTTCACTAGTAGTTTTTTCATTGTTACTATCATTGTTTCATTTTTTCATGGGATTTTCTTCATTGTTACTTTCATCATTATGTGTTTCTATGTGATTTTACTCATTGTTAGAGGTAAATCATCATGCATAGATTCATCATCAACAAAATAAAAAAATTCATACTTTGAATGTGGACTTGTAACATAATTTGGACTTTTAGGTAAACATTCATCATCATTATTTAATTTATTGTTATCTATAACATTTGGTTAAATAGGGATAGTGTTTGTACCTTGTCTCAAATAAAATGTTTCCATTCGTACATTTTATTTTTATCATAACACTTGTAATTGCTCTAGTGTTTTGTGATTTAACTTCTTCCTCTTCGTTGAATGACATTTATCACCCGTGACTAGATAAACTTGACACATGTCCAAAAAACAACTTGATAACTTTTATCCTCAACTTGTAAACTGTAGAATGATGTAAAAGAAGTAAGTGGGGACACAATTCTAAATCAAAGTTAAAAATAGTCATTGAAAGAAGAGTTTTTGTCTATTATGAACATAACAAATATGCACTATAACGTACACACATTATAACACATACACATTATAGTGCCTACACATTATATTTACATAGTTATATATTATAAAATATTACATTAGAATATTATGTGATGTAATTACCTCTTGATTGATATCCAAATAACATCCTATATAGTTGAAATTGGGTTCAGCTAGGACCAAGTAACATCATATACTTGTAGTTAGGTTCAAGGGGTTTATATTACCCCCAATTGCATTTGTGATTGATTTTTTGATATAATTGGGGCTGATTGAGCCCCAAATCACATTCTATAGTCGTAATTAGGTTGAAAGGGCTAAAATTGTTTCAATTTTCTTTCATGATTGAATTGGAGGACTATTTAATTTAGGGTGTTATGATAGTGGGGTCAATTGACCCCCAAATTGCATCTCATATAGTCAAAATTAGGTTCACATAGCTCAATTTAGCCCAAATCATGTCTTTAATTGCACCAATTGACTAATTGGATCAATTCATGTGATGGAATCAAAGCTAATTTTGCCTCAAATCATTTCATACTCTTGTAGTTAGGTTTGAAGGGATCAAATTGACCCTAATTTCCTTCATGATTGAATTGATGGACTATTTGATTTAGGGTGTTATGAATTTGGGGTCGATTGACCCCCATATTACATCCTATATAGTCAAAACTAGGTTCATATGGTTTAATTTTGTCTAGCATGCATCAATGATTGTAATAATCAACTAATTAGCTCAATAGGTCAGGAAATACAAGATAATTTAGCCTTGAATCATATCCTAAATTCACAATTAGGTTCAAGGGGTTCATATTGGCCCCAATTACTTTCATGTTTGCATTTGTGATAAAATTTGGGTTGATTAATCCATATGTTGCATCCTATACAATTGATTGAGCCATAAATTAGGTTTATGGGGCTTAATTTGGCCCAAATAACATCCCTAATTGCACCAAATGACTAATTGGATCAAGTCATAATGGAATCAAAGCTAATTTAGCCCGAAATCATGCCCTGCTCTTGTAGTTAGGTTGAAGGGGCTAAAATTGGCCCCAATTTCCTTCATGGTTAAATTGATGGATTATTTGGTTTATTTTGTTTTGATATTAGGGTTGATTGACCCCCAAATTACATCCTATATAGTAAAAATTAGGTTCATAGGGTTCAATTTCGTCCAACTTGCATCATTGATTGTAACAAAAGACTAATTGACTCAATACGTCAAGAAATATGAGATAATTCCTAGCCCTAAATCACATCTTAGACACACATATAGGTTTAATAGGTTCATATTGGCCCTAATTACTTTCATGTTTGCATTTTTGATAAAATTAGGGTTTAGGGTTGTAATAATTAACTAATTAGCTCAATATGTCAGGAAATATGAGCTAATTTAGCCCCATATGACATTTTATACTCACAATTAGGTTCAACAGGTTCATATTGGCCCCAATTACCTTCATGTTTATGTTTGTGATAAAATCAAGATCATTCCATATTTTTCATCCTATATAATCATTTGAGCCATAAATTAGGTTCACAATGCTCTATTTGGCCCAAATCATATCTTGAATTGCATCAATTAACTAATTGGATAAATTCATGATGTAATTAAATCTAATTTAGTCCCAAATCACATCTTGATCTTGTAGTTAGGTTTAGGGGGCTTATATTAGCCTCAGATGTCTCTTTGATTGAATTAGCCTCAGATGTCTCTTTGATTGAATTAGCCTCAAATGTCTCTTTGATTGAATGAAATAACTATTTGGTTCATTTTAGTATGACATTAGGGTCAATTTCACTCTGAATCACATGATATATAATTGAAAATAGGTTCATGTGGCTCAAATTTTAAAAAATCATGTCACTAATTGCACCATTTGATTAATTAGGTCAATCTATGATGAAATCAAAGTCAATTTAGCCTCAAATCATATTGTATAGTCATAATTAGGTTAAAGGGGCTCATATTGACCTTTATTGCCTCCACAATTAAACCAATCAACTATTTCATTAATTATATGATGACATTGGAGTTTATTGAGGACAAAACCACATCTTATAGATGTCAAAACTGCATATGTCATTGAACCAAATTATTATTTACTTCATTCTCTAATGAAATTGGAGTTGATTAAGCCCAATGTCACATTTTATAGACATGATTAGGTTGAAGGGGTTCAAATTAGCCCCAATTGCCTTCAGATTCAAACAATGGATTATTTGGTTTATTTTGTTATGACATTCGGGTTGACAACCCTAAATTACATCTTTTAAGAGAAAATCAAGTTCACAAATCTCAATTTTGCTCAAATTGCATCATTGATTGCACTAATTCACTCATTCGCTCAATATGTCAAGAAATATAAGCTAATTTACCCTTAAATCACATCCTATACACATAGTTACATTCAAGGGGTTCAAATTGGCCCTAATTGCCTCCACCATTAAAACAATTGACTATTTCATTTATTTTGTAATGAAAATGGGTCTAGTTGAACCCTAAATCATATTTTATTATATACATCTAAATTTGTTCGCCTACATTATCATTACTAATATTTTTATTAGTCAACACTAATTTTGCTTATCTCATTTATTCTAATTTATCCCCCCTTCTTAATCATTTATCTAATATCCCTCTTCATTATTCTTCATCTGTTAACCTTACTCTATGCCCACCAATCATTAATTCCCATTATCATCTCTTATCTTATCCTAATGCCCACTTACCTATTATTTGGAAATTTTAAATTTTCATGAACCACCAACCCACCTACTAAGCCTATTCCTAGGCTCTTTTACACCCCTGCTTCCTAATCCCCACCTAATCCCTATTTAATCCCCCATCTAATCATTATTAGCCCTAAGAAGGATTCTAGAACCCTCCAAATCTAGAACCTTCCTTATTCTCACCCCTCCTCTCTAGAAACCTCTAAATCTAGAAGCTTCCAAGGAATTATAAATTCTTTTTAATTCTCTATCGTTGATCTCCCTCATTGAACTTTGAATCTCCACCATTGATCTCTTCCTCCATTTTCTATTTAAACAAGGCTCCTCCTCCATGGAAGCTAACTTATAAATCCATAGCAAATCCATCTCCAACTATCCATCCACCAATCCTTAATCAAGCAACATCATAATGTCAAGATCCTGAGTCAAAGGTAATCCTAATCCCAATCCTCTTGTTTTATTTTTGTTTAATCATGGCATAGAGCATTTAGCTTTGGTTTTGAATTGTATTCATCCATTGGCAATTTAGTTCTAACTTCTCTATCACTTTACTTAGTAGGTGGATATTTGAGTGATTAAGTTATGTAGTTTAATCCATGGAGCTCAAATTTTATCTACATATATATAGTTGTAATTTTAATCACAAATGCAAACTAACCAAAATTGTATCACTATATCTATTACATCATTTTTGTGGTAGTGTATATATTGACACACTTTACTTTAAAATAAAAATATGTAATTATAAATGTATATAGATAGAAAAATAAATACAAACACATATACATAGACTCATATTTTTTTTAGTACTATGTCAATGTAATATGTACACATTATTGTGTGTATGTGATATGGTATGTTTGAATTCAAAAAACCATGCCTTTTGGATCAGAAATGGCTTGGACTCCTAATCCAAAGGATTGGACTTGTAAACACACAATCGAATCTAAGAGTTTTGACACAAAATAAGAAAATTCAACTTCCATCACTAGAACACTATGAATTTCAATGAGATAATTCATAAAATTATTACTAGTGTAGATAATAAATTTGAATATCTAGTATCTCAAAACTATAAATTGATAAGTATAGCTCAAAGGCCTATCCTTCCTTCCCAAACCTATCATTTTCTAGCATCCACTATCCATCTGTGCTTAATTGTTTTACCTCTTAGTCCAATCCCAATTATAAAGATGCCCTAGACTTTTTAAACTATGCAAAATTCTTTGAACCTGATACTCATCCTTCTTATCCAATTTTGGACATGTACCTATTTCCTAGCTCACTCGACACCTGCATCTAGACCTAACTCTTACATCTACCTAGGTGTCTTGCTTTACTATATTATGTCTAGTGCCCTAAAGTCATCCAAATCAAAAAGTATATGTTGCACATGGGTTGGCCTAGGTGTTTTAAAGATGGATACACATCAATAGGGATTGTTATATATACAAGTTCACCCTATCATCCAAAATCATCTACCATATTTACCAAACATACATACTAACATATAGGAGCTTCCAAAAGAAATTAAATTCTACCCTACTTACTAACTTAATGAAATCTGAATAGGTGCATCCCCCAGTAGGTCTGAAAGTGCCCCAAGTAGCCCCCACATTATATTTCTCAAAGTGCATGCAAGATCATCATTTCATACATATAATATTTTGGCACTATTGTTACACACACTCCCACACAAGGGAGAAATACATATGTCTGAGGCCGTCCTTGGAGTACTGGCTATGTAGGCAACACTCTTTGATAAAGGAGTCAAAGTGGTTAATTTGACATCATGAGCCCACTAACCCATTTTTCCCAAGTTGATAATTCAAAGGTGGTGAAGGTGAAGAACTAGGGTTTGTGTTGAAAACCTAAGAGTGAAGTCTTGTGCTCAAAAACATAACACACTAGAAACTAGGCAAAGGCAAGACTAGATACACAAAGTTTGTCACATCCAAAAAGACTTGATATTTTGTACTAGACACATGCATCATAGTTTGATTCATACATTGATGCTATATTATAGAGGTTGATGTAGGCATCTGGAGCATAGTAAAGAATATTTCCAAAAACTAACATTTATGCATGCAAATTATTCTAGTCTCCTCTCTACCTAATCAGATCCAAATCTATGGTAGCATCAGATTCCAACAAAGTATCATTTTCATTATCAATTATACTTATCTTGAAATAGCTATGATTTATTATATTTATCCATTGTCTTAAACTGTTATAACTCTGAGGAATTATAGTTTGAGTTTTGAATAATTGGCCTACTTAAATAGATTAGATTCTTTACCTAATTGTTAACTAATATAGTATTTGTTTAACTCTATATCCCTTGTTCTAGATTTTAGGGTTAAACATTTAGTGAACTTGATCCTTGATTGTAAAACCCTAGTTTACTTAGGGTTTCATATTCGCAACTTTCTAATTTCTATTTTTTAAGTATATAAGGTTTAAAATCAGATTTTATCTTTGCTTGTTTCATTTATAATTAATGGAAAATAATTTTGTAATGGAAGATAAATAATCTCTAATCAACCATCTAAATACAAATATAGATCTAATTGATGTTTTTCTTTACGTTACTAGAGATGAAAGCAATAAACATGCTAAAGCTAATGCACCTACCTCTAGTGATGGTAATTCCCTAGGTCATACCACTATGGATAACATTATTATTTCAAATATCTTGATTACATCACATATTGCTACATCTAGTGGGGATGTGGGGTATAAATTCAAACCGTTGTTTCAAAAAGATAATACTATTCTAACTACTATGGGTCACATGAATGCTTTAACCCAAATACCTATTTCAATGCCAAATTTTATGCAAGCTATGTATTCAATACCCTTTGTGTCTACTCAATTGAGTAACTTAAACCCAAATGGGGGTAGTATTAAAACTTGGTTGCAAATCATAGAGATTTTATAGAGAAAAGTCTCTAATATAGAGCAAAGTCTGTAATATAGAGCAAATTGCACTAAAATCTTCACATGCTATCGATTCCCAAGATGTTTTGCATAACCCTCTTGCACTTGAGGTTTCATTTCATCCCTTGCCACCTAGTTTTATTGCACCTAAGTTTACATTTTATGATGTGAATGGTGATCTAAAGCAACAACTTAGATCATTCAGTGTCGTGTCCCTTAACCATGCTTCTAATGACAATTATTGACCCAATTATTTCCAAGAAGCCTCGAGGACTATGCATTACAATGGTTCTATGATTTACTAGTATACTCGATAAAGGCTTTTAATACCCTTGTAAACCAATTTATTACATATTTTTTGATAAACATTATGAAAAAAGTTTCCTATGCTTGAATTGTAAAAATTAAACAAGGAACCAATGAACTGGTTAATGAATGCGACTTGAGGTACAAAAAAATGTTGGCTAAAATGACCAATCCAATGGTAGATAAATAACTTCAAGATATATTCAAATAATTTTTACTAAACTCAAGTCATGAGTTCATTATATTTATGAAGTTCAAATCTTTTGATGACTTATGACATGTTATGTGTGATCATGAAATGAAGTTTCTTGCCTTAAACGAGCTAAAGTATGCAACAAATACACCACCTGCGTCAAATACCAAGTTTTAATTTTAACCCATTTACAAAGTAAAGCATATTGAGCCTAAAGAGGAACATATTACAATTATCAATGATGCAACACTGTAACAAAATAAACTAGTTTTAACCAATGCACCAAGGAGACAATTTATGCATTTACCAGAATCTCCTACCTCACTTCCTAAAAAGTTGGTAGAATGTCATCTTATATCTCTCCCTCCCCATATAGAGGTTGATATGATTATACTTCTACCTTGAGGGTATGATGCAAATGCATATCATGACTTTCACTAGGGCCTTTGCCATTCTACAAACTGATGTTTTACCTTGAAGCATAAGATTCAATACCTGATTGATATAATCCAGATTACATTTGAAGAGCCTCCAAGTGGTTTAGGGTCACAACCAGGTGACCATAAAAAATAAAAAATATTCAACAATCTATTACAAGACTATATAAAGAAAACACCAAAAGTCCAAATGGTGTATCACAAATTTCCTCTTCCATTATAGTATGGACACCCATTAGATGGGATCATTGGTGTAGTTACATAACACACATCCCTTGTGGCTCCTAAACCCACTATAACTTTGGATGATTTAGAGATTGTCAATGATGACACTTACATTTATTATTGATCAAAGCATATGTCAATCACTAGATTATATGCAGTGTCATGGTTGATAATGGTTATAGTGAGAACATATGTACTACAACACTCCTCACCCACTTGAGCTATACAAATCATGAATTACATCCTTCTACTAGGACTATCAAAGCCTTTGATGACAATCCAACATGTATTGGGTGAGATAGACTTACCTCTACAGGTGGGTATATCACATGTGGCCATTCCTTTCCTTAGTTTACCTCATATGGGAGTGTTCGACATGTTGTTGGGATGCCCATGGATTCATAGACTTTGAGCCATACCTTCTACCATATATGGGCATGTTAAATACATCCATAATAACAAAGTCATCAAGATACCTAAAATACCACATGAATATCCACTTGAACAAAAGAAGTTGATACCAAGACAAGTAATTATATGGGATCATTAGATAATACTTTCAGTTTCAACTATTTCATAAAAAATCAAATAAATCAAATAAAACCCCAAAAATGCAAAGATACCTAGTTTGTTTCATAGTTTTAGCCTCTGCACACTTAGGGTGTGGTGAGACTTTTGCATCAATGAAGGTATCAAAATATGATGCAAGTGTCAAGTCCTATTTTTCAACCCAATTTTTAGCATGCTCCCACTTGTACTTTTTCATAGATACATGTTGTTTGCTTAGCATTAGAAGATGGCATATCACATTTTATACATACACATGTTATGCATTATTTTTTTACTATGATACATACATACCTATATATATGGTTATATGTTCATATAGATGATTAGGACTTTTCTTCTCTCATGTCAACATGATGTTGGGGGCATCTACATTATTAAACATGCTACTACCTAGGTTATATATACTTTGTTGATCAAATTACATAGTCATGTTTGATTCTATATTGCTAACACATGCATATATCCATGCTTTTACTATTTGAGTTCACTTGATATGCAATTTACCCAACGTTCTTACAAATACATCTATATAGGGATTAATATGCTAGGTCTATCTTGTGTTTTTCTTGCTATTTGTCCTATTTCTATTCCATGTACTCTCTTGAGTTCTTTTCCTTGCTTGTTATTATCTTGCATTATATGTTTATTTTGAGCATTTGACCATGTTCCATTGTATGTGGCCCCCATGCCTTGATTTTCCTATTTTTGACATTTGAACATGTCCTTTTATTTCTATGTTTTGGACATTTGACTAAGTCATATCAATTTGATTGTGCAACATTTAAACATTCCCATTATAATATGTCGCCATGGACTATTGTTTGATTTTCATTAATTTTAAGTGCCTTTCTATGTGTACTTAGTTGTGTGTTAAGCCTGGACTATTACCTATTTTTATGTTGCCATGATGTACATCATGCATCTTAGTACATGATGCGATCACATCTCTATGCACTTCAAGGATTTATCTATTTTGATTTACTCCTACATTATGCTATATGTTATACACCCAAATTATATGGTCATCTTATCCTTTTTTGGTAAGATGGATACCATTTTAACATCCCCACACATCAAAAGGGAGGCATTTCAGTGGGGGCATGTAATGAAAGCATGTCCTATATAATTTTAGAGTACTCAGATTCACCAATTTACATGGTGGGGGCATGCCATGAGAGCATGTCTTCCATAATTACACTTTAAATTATATGTTGGAGACATGCTACATGGCATGCCCTCCTCACTTATTTTATCCTAGTCTCTAGATACTTCATATTTACATGTGTTACAACATTTTGATAAATATGGTATTGTTATTACATACATTATCACTGTTACTTGGTACTTCGGTAATGTTACTATACCCTAGTTTTACTTTCAGACACATATGAGGTGCATATGCCATGAAATGGTACCAAATTTTTTGTAAATATATTTCAAATTACTAATTTTAAACACTACTAGGGACTATCATCTCACCTAGGTTGGAATTTTATGGACTGTTATCTCACTCAGGTTAGACTTTACGGGTCAATCTATTATAGTAGTTGATTCAATTTGGAAGGTTGAGCTGGAAAAATCCATTAATCTTACCAAATTTTATAGGTTAGATTGATGATTTCATCCACCCTCACCAAATATATAGTGTGATTTTATTGTATCACACATACTACAATACACACATAGTTGGGTTGCATGATTGAGATAAAACAAGCTCAATTATCATGTTGCAACTCGCCATAACACTTTAGTTGGGGGCATTTGCCTTCAATCTCTCTCTCTCTCTCTCTCTCTCTCTCTCTCTCTCTCTCTCTCTCTCTCTCTCTCTCTCTCTCTCTCTCTCTCTCCATATATATATATATATATATATATATATATATATATATATATATATATATATGCATGTATAATTGAACTTATAGGTTCTAGAATTTTCCTAATCTTAGTTTTGTGTAGAACAAGGTAGCAATCTGTCAAATTCATTTGCCTGAAAGGCAAGGTGGATGCATCACCCCTCAAGTTTACTCTAACCTTGATCTCTTTCAATTTAAGCAATTTTAATTTATCCTAATTTCAATTTTATGCATTGATATATGTTATAAAATGCTTTTAGTTATGGGTTATTCTCCATCAAAGCACTCAAGAAGTACTCAAAAGTGGGCTCATTCAATCAAAGGCAAGGTGTGTCTACACACAAAGGTAATGATCTCCTTTAACTAGCAATTTTCGTTTTTCTTGCATTAATAGATTAAAGGGAGGGGGTAATGTAGATACTAAACTGAACATCTAGCATCTCAATATTGTAATTTGATAAGTATAACTCAAAATATCCATCCTTCTTTCCTAAACCTGTTAGCTTCTAACATTTGCTATCCATTTATGCTTAATTACTTTATCTTTTAGTCCAATCCCAATTATATTGATGACCCAAAAATTTTAAATTGTGCAAAGTAAATTGAACCTGATACTCATCCTTATCATCCAGTTTTGGACCTATAATTGTTTTCTATCTCACTAGACACCTACATTTAGGCCTGACTCTTACATTGATGCAGGTGTCCTACTTGACTATATTGTGTCCAATGTCCTAAATTCATCAAAATAAAAAAGTATCCATAGAATATGGGTCAACCTAAGAGTTTTAAAGATGGATATGTGTCAATAGGGATTTCTATATATACAAGGTCACCCTATCATTCAAAATAATCTACCACATCTACCAAACATATATACAAGCATATAAGATCTTCCAAAATCCATTGCATTTTGACCTACTTAATAGCTCACATCAAAATTTGAATATGTGCATCCCCTAACAAGTCTGAAAGTGCCCTAAGGTATCCCCCGAGCTATATTTGTCAAAGTGCATGCAAGATCATCATTGCTATATAGTCTATTGGTACCATTATTACACACACTCCCACACATAGGGGAAAACTACATATGTCTGAGGCCTTCCTTAGAGTATTCATTATGTATGCAATGCTCTTTGACAGATCGGTCAAAGGGGTTAGTTATACATCATGAGCCCACTAAACCATTTTTTCCAAGGTGATCATTCAAGGGTAGTGAAGGTGAAGAACTAGGGTTTATGCCAAAAAACTAAGAATGAAGCCACATGCTCAGAAATAGAAATTTCTAGAAGCCAGGCAAAGACAACCTTAGATCAGTAGAGTTGGTCACATCTAGAAAGAGATAATATTCCATACTAAACACTTGCATCATAGTTTGACTCTTGCATCGATGCTACAGTCTAGAGGATGATGAAAACATCTAAAGTACAATAAAGAATATTTCTAGAAACTAATGACTGTGCTTGAGAGGTCTTTCAATTTCCTCTCTGACTGATTAGATCCAAAATTATGGTAGCATTAGAGTCTAACTACGTATTATTTTCATTATCAATTGTACTTATCTTGTAATAAACGTGACTTAATATATTCATCCCTTGTCCTAAATTATTATAACTCAAAGGAATTATAGTTTAAGTTTTGATTAATTGACCTACTTAAATAGATTAACTTCCTTGCCTAATTATTAGCGAATTTATTATTTGTTTAACTTTATATCCCTTGTTTTATATTTTGGGGTTAAACACTACGACAAGGAACACACTCTCCTCTTTTCAAATGTATGGTTTTTTAAAAAAATTGGATTATTTTAAGGTTTCCATCTATGTTGATTTATAATTATGACATTTTCAGGCCATTACATGCCACAAATATACATTCTTATATATGTTTATGTATTTTTTTGTTAATCCAAATACAAAAAATAATTATGGTCATAAATTATGCCTAATTCTATACGCATTAAAAAAAAACTAATTTTCATTTTTTTGAGGTAGTTGCGGGGACTACAGACCGACTATCTATTTTTCTATCAGTTTTTAAGATCTATTTACTTGTAAAATTAATAAAAAAATATTCATTGAAAATTTAAAAATAAATATAGGTCACAAACTATATGATCTTATCTAAATTTTTTACCAAAGGGTTTCAAACAATATTAAACTATGCTAAAAAAATGAGAGGCTACACGACTATTTACTTCATTTACTTGTCATTTACCATATTTAGCCTTATCTAAATACCTGTCATTTACCATATTTCGTCATTGTTACAAACATGTATTACTCAGAGGAATTCTTGTCTAAGTTTCCATTAATTGGCTTGCTTTTATTAGATTAGTCTTCCTTGCCTAATTGTTAGACTAATCTAAATCCTTGTTTAATTTATAACCCTCTTCTAAATTTTAAGGTTTTAAACAAATTGAACAAAGAAGGCATGACAGAGTTCAATAGTGGATAAGTTTAAACACCATAGATTTTCATGATAATGATGAGGTGCAAAGGTTACAACTAGAGGCCAATGTTTCTCTTGGAAAAGTAAAACAAGGCCTCTCCATTGAGTGAATGTTAACACCAAAACTTATAATGAAAATATTGTGATATTTTAACCATGGAATCATGTTGGTGATTTATTTTTACAAAATTTATTTAGAAAATGACTAGAATTTACTCAATATCCTATAAGTAAGTCATGATAAACATGGTAATAGAAAATAAAAAATATGATGCAGGGTTACATGACAATTTAATAAATGATCCCTTAAGTGAAAAAATGGTCAACCTATTAAAATTGATTTGATGCCAATAAAAATAATAAGATGAATGGAGTGGGGAAAAAAATGTACAACACTAATAAATGATTTTGTGTGTTCTAAAGACCATTGAAGAAATGAAAGGCAAGGTCTTTCTTCAAAGATTGAGATTTTACAAGTTGTTCTTCTTGATTATGGGAATGAGGTAGAAGTTATTCAAAATCAACAAGTCGCCTAGATTTCTGAAGCTATTTTAAAGTTTGTTTTGGTGGAAGCTATCATTAATGTAACTCTCACATTGGAACTTGAGAGCATGAAAATTGATATTAAAAGTCTGAGATTGAGTCTTCATGAAAAATACCAAACCATTATATTTCTAAGAGAGTTAATGGAAGTTGCTCTAGTAAATTTTAAGGAATAATTTAGAAAAAACATTAGATGAAAATGAAGAATAAAGTTATATCCTAAAATGAAAACTAGCTTTGGAACTATTTTACCCCAATTAGCACATGGTCTCCTCTATATTCTCTCCCAGAATAGAGTTATCTCCCAAAAATAAAGCGAACAAGTAGAACAATTTTATCATGTGTAAGATTGAATACTATTTACCATGAGAACCTGGGATTTTTGTATTTGTTTAGCTAAATTTTTAGCTAGTTGATGCCATTAATCTTGTTTGACTTATCCAAAAATATTGAGTGACTAGGTATTTGATAAAGGATTGGATTCAAGGTAAATTTTAAGATTCCTTATCAAAAATTCCCTTGGATTTTATTAGTGAATCTATAGATAACTGTTTCATAGGCATGTCAAATTTTTAAGATGCGTTGGCAAAAAATTTCATATTTTTTTCATTTTTTTGTACAATTGTTCAGTTGTGTCATGTGATTGAATGAAAACTATAATTGATTGACTACATTATGCAATCGATTGACAAAGGATATCGAATGTTTATAGAATACAATCAAATGATTAAGGTTATCTACTGGTTATAGTATACAACTAACTGACAAAAGTTATCGATCGGTTGCATTATATAATTGATCAATGAAGGTTATCATTCAGTTGCATCGTGAAACCGATCAATAATACTTACCATTTGGTTATATAATTCAAATGAATGCTAACATTTATTAGTCAATTGTATAATACATTTGAATGATGCCTAGTGTTGATTGGTTGGATAGTGCAACCATTCAGTTGCATATGCAACTAGATACTTTGGTTATCGGGTAGTGGCTTTACCACGACTTATAAATATTCCCTTTTCCCTCTTTTTTAAACTGTTGCACAATCATTTTATTGTTCTCTCTTGTGTTTTTCATATCAATTCACCTGCGACTTTGACAAACTACAATAACAACATAGTTTCCACATGTAAATACATTTTTAAGAATTTATTATGCCCTAATATTTGAAATTAATGCAATAGTGAGACACATACAACTTGGATTCCTAATTATAATTTTGGGGGCCTCATCTACATGCCACAGTATGAAACTGATACAAGTTTATTGAAATCTCTAATGTCTTTTTATGGCAATATCAAGACAAACATCAATGTTAGTGTTAACTCAAAATTTATCTCATTTGGTACCTCGCCTTCTACCATTTATAACTTGATAGGGCTTCTACACCACAATGTCAACCTTATCACGACAAAAGTGATGTTGACTGATGATGACAAAAAATATTTGTAGTCTACCTATAACCTTAGATCGGTCCAACTAGTATTTATATCATTATTTTTCAAATTTAAAAATCAACATTTTGTAATTTGTCATCAGTTTTCACTAATTACATATTATTTTTGCTTTCATTGTAGATAGTCAAATTAAAACGGGGCTCCAAGTTGATAAAATATTGGACCCGCTTCTAAAAGTCGTTCAATTTTTCTTTACAAGAATAGTCTTATAGAGAAGACGAGAAGACATTCCCTTTGGGGTTATTATTTACATTCTTTGTAATCTTTCAGGTTTAAAATATGACGGATGTAAATTTATTTCCACTAGGATTAGATTATAATTGAATTATGCTTTTTATAATAAGAGTTATACAATTTTTTATTTCAATTTTATTTTATCCTCGTATTATGAGGCCTTGTATGACCTTTAGAAAACATCAATTCCAACTATGTTTCATCTTAAAATGATCACAAGTTATTTGTTTGTTGATGGATAGGAGGTTAGTTTAGCATTCAAATGAATCATATGAATGGTTTAGTTTATAATTTCATATAAATTTAAAGTGTGATATTTCTTTGTTTGTGACAGTTATGACTTCATGCATTTATCATACGAAGACACGTTGCTTCAAAAGGACATCATGCCCCTAAAGGTTTTGGAGATTTTGAGTTTTTAGAATCATCATTTCATTCGTTTTGAATTTCTAAACATCTGAGACCTTCTTCTAAATCATCTCCACATGTAAGTTTTCATACTTTCAAATTTCAATAATAAATGATGCATCATGAATTTATTTATTTATTTATTTTATTTTTAATTTTTACAGTTGACTCTGAATCCATTGACTTTGAACTTTAAATAGCTCAACAAACCCTAAAATTTAAAGTGACACAATCTTCTCGACCATTTGTTCAAGGTTTTTTACATTCCAATTTTTGGTTTTTGAATTGTTGTTTCTTAAATTAAAGATTTTATTGATTGAATGATTGCCTCTTGAATTTGAAACCACCACTATGACTCTGAATATGAGACGTAGATTGGAGGACATACTCTCTCCAACTATAAGTATTAAATGTTAAAATTTAAATTAACATTGAGTTTTGTTTTTTAATTTAGCCTTTTTAAATATAATTTATTTTTGAAGGGCACCCTCAATCTGTGAGGAAAAGTATGCCACAACCGCTACCACTGACCTGAATTCACACAAGGGAGGAAATATTTCATTTCTAGCACAAAGTAGAGAACAATGCAATTGTCAGGTTTTGACTTTCTTAATTTCTCTCTCAGAGGTGTGTCTAACATTCATGGATTAACATATTTACATCATATTGATCTTGATGAGGAATATTTGGGGATTGGTAGTGGAGACATCATTGTTAATGCTTTTAAACTCTATGATTCTATTTAGGCTCTAAGTATACCTGCTTAGGATGCACATTGTACCTCTTCACTGCCTAGCCCACCAACTATATACAATATTGAGTTATTAGAAGATGACATTACTACTTTTCAATTTAATAATTTATTGGTAGATAGTATAATTTCAAATCTTAAGGAGGGTGTTCTAGATGCGTTGAATATTGTAAAAGTATCGAAGTTAAGGATGAAATCATTGATCAAAGAAATAAATACCCATTATCATAACTACTCCCAAAGCATCAATTTGTTTTCATTAGTTCAACATGAACCCATAAAGATTGACGCTTTATTCAATCAAGTAAATCTGAATCAATTTTAATTTCTAATGATTAGAATAACAATATTTTGAGTGTTATGTTAAATAGATAAAAGAATTTAAATATTGAATCCCAATTATACTTTAATAAATGGACAAGAGATATAAACTTTGTCATGATTACAAATACGGAGAAGGAAAAAGCTTTGATAAGTTATCATCATTTTTAATAAGAGTATTATAGTTATTATAGTTTTTATCTAATTATATTTCATTTTTTAAATGCAAACAAAATATGAAAATCTAAAAAATGAAGCCTAGGTCTTCAATGTGCATTTGAAAAATGCATGAAAAAATTTAAATATTGCCATTACTTTCAAATAAAAGCTTGTTTTGTTAAATAAACAAAACAACACACTAAAGAAAATAATTAAAGAGCATGAAATGGACCCTAATATTTTTTAAAGTAGAAAATAAATGCAAATCCACGTCTTATTTCAACAAGAGATGCAACAAATAAGGAAAGATAAAATCTTGCTAATATTAATTTTGCTACAAAGGATCTTCAAATAACAAACATATTAAAGGGTGACACAAAGGAAGGGGAGGTAGGGGTCTTAAAGGATGGCAGTGAGCAAGTGGATGATGGGTCTTTAAAAAAAATGATATTTTATGATGTTGCAAACTATTTTCTATGTTTCTAAATACAATGTTATTGTAACATCCCCACTAGGATCTACTTAGAATAATGTGATTTTTTATTTTTTATTTAATTGACATATACTTTTATTAGATTTTACCATGAGAATATAATTAGTGATCCAGATAAAACATTTTAATTATGTTAACTATAATTTAAACATGTGACATATATCCATCATTGATCACTATCATCAGTTGTCTCATAATCGAATATAAAAAGTAGTTACAAACATCCAGCCATGGTTGGTACAATGATACAACCACTATTGTCAATGTACAGATAAATAAATAATTACATCTCATGAGAAATAATATCTTAATAATAATAAATTTAATATAATATACAAGATACAAGAAATAAGGCTCTATGGAATATGAGTTTCTCGAAATTCTAGTATCCATGGCAATCTCAAGTGTAGTCTCAAAAGAAGTACTGATGTGAGGAGGGAGAGCATCATCTGATCGCTTTTCCATACCAATTATGGACCATCAATCCTCTGTACAATCCCCCATCAAGGAATGGCCCTCCCTTCACAGATGAGTAGATAGTCACGATGCAAGAATCCAAAAAAATAAGCTAGTACCTGTGTGTTGTATGAGTTTTAAGAACATGAAGTGTGCCATAAAAAATACGTTCTAACATGATATCGCACAAATATGTAAAGCATACATATAAAATGACAATGTCTAACTAACATTACTCTAGCTAAAATTTTCAATAGTTATTGATCTTTACGATTAGTCAAATTCATACACACCACTTGATCGGATTACCTTCATTTGACATTGGTGATGCTAGTAAGTTAGTGAAGTGTGTCTCATTACTTAGTACCAATAATACAAGATTTGGTTAACATAAATATAACCAATAAATTCATATATATTACTTCCTACTAACAAGTATAAAATGTGCTAAATACAAAAATAATCAAAATACACACATTTAGTCTATCAAACGTATGAATGAATTTTCACTATATTATTTGTCACATAAATAATAAACATAACAAGTACAATTCATACCATCAGAGTATAGTCTATATTTAGACTACATATTCAAATTTTCTTAAGTAGATTCAAATATAATGCACTTTATGACAGCAACTACTCAATTACAAATAGCCAGTCATGATAAAGAAAGTCACAATTCTCCCAAAAACATAATCTTTAGTTTAAACAACTTGTTTTATTTTTAGGAAGTTGTATGCATACATAGATATTATTCTCTACTTTAGGAATCTATGACTTAGTTTTTAACAGACAATAAAACTTACTTATTTCATGTAATCAAAGCTAGAATTATGTATCCACCAGAGTTGTTATCAAGATAAGTAATCTAATCCATTTACCTTACCAATCTTAAGTAAAGTGAAGGTGTAAGTAACAATCTCGGTATTATGTATAGATTTTTGGACAAGCAAATTATATGAGAGTCAATTTAGTTAATCCCCTCGAAGTCACATATATAATAAACATTAATCAGGGTTCTTATTATAGAGTGGATTTAATCAGGCTTATTACCAAACCAATAACATTTAAAATTATTCGAGAGGGCTTATTATTATGGTAGTAGATGAGTTAGAGTCAATTTACTTACACCTCAATTCAAATTACAAAAATATCATTACAGGTCTTATTATGTATAACAATTTGAGAGTCAACAATACCAAACTTAGGTGGAATTACTTATTTTTTAATTATACCATACATTATTTATGGTATGCTATATATACATGATTCACTATATAGACTAATTTTATACACAGATCACCATATTCACATAGTCATAAATTTTCATAGCAATAAACATTAAACACTCAATCTAGTCATAATAATTTCATGGTCAACTATATGAATCATTGTACATACTTATATGGTTCTCTATACCTTATATATGGATTTGTTGTACATTATTTATTATAGTTCACTATATAAGAATAATAATGTACTTAGATCGCTATATATATCACTGCCTTTAAATGATAACCTATATATCATTGGAAATACACTAATTAGTTTGTATATATCTAGATCAGTTCATTGTCTAACCAAATCAGTTCATTACACACACACACACACAGAGATGACCAGAACTATGACTTTACCTCATTTAATTTGTTGTATGGTTTTAAATTGAGCAATCCCATGTCATCTTAATTTTACACAGTTCACTAAATTCCTATATTGTCTAAGTTTGCTAAACACATTCATGTGAACATTAATATCAGAGCTACGGTATAAATTTGCTATTATATGAATATTCTAAGTTTGCTAAACATCTAAATACATAGCAAATTAATGAATAACATGGACTTAATAACAACGAACTATTATAACGAATTACAACACCAAATACTTAATATCTAAATAGAGTCCATTATTATATAAATATTAGGAGTTAAATCGTAAATAAAACATCACCAACCTCTCAATTGCTTTTGGATGGGGGCTGTGTGAACCAATTAAATCCTTGCCTTCCCCTCTCTCTTCTCCTCCTTCTTTCTTTCTTTTCTTCCTCCTTTCCTCTTTCTCCTACATCATGCCTCTTTCTTCTATGTCATGCCTCTTTTCTCTTTCTCCTATGTCATGCATTTTTTTTTTTTACACAAATTTGTGCTCTACTTATCTTCTCCTATTCTCCTCTTATTTTATTCTGCCGCCAAACTTCCTTTCTTTCCTTTTTCATGAATAGTCCACTTTCTTTTCTTTTTTGCGTGACTTTTTTTTAAAGCTGGCCCTTCCTCAAGTTTGATGTTTCATTTTTTTATATTTCTTAAATATATATATTTTCTTAATTATTTATTTATTTCTCAATTATAAAGTTCAATACAATTACTTTAATTATTTTATTTCATGTATGAGACTTTTCTACCCACACCCACACACACACATATATAACTTTATAACAATTAGCTCATTAATCATTAACTTTGAGTTAACACTATTGATAATGTCTAGGTTTAGTTCATAGGTTAGTTTCAGGATAATAACATAATTTTGTTACTAACTTAGTATAAGCGATCGACATCATGACTTGATGATAAATGACAATTACAAATTCAATTATAATCTTTTATTGATAATGGTAAGTCAACAAATATTATATCAAAACACGATGGTTATTATAAATTTGTTATATTAATTATCTATGTCTTATCAAGGCAATTAAACCATATAATGATATTCTTGGTATCATAAAGATAACTAGTTATTGTTATCAAACATTATTATGACATGATAGTCTACACACAGTAGTACCCAGATACTATTCACACAAATTTACGTCCTAAAAAAATATTAATAATCATGAATACAATGACATAACCACATAGTAACATTCTATACTAAATATATGTTTAATATCCATAATGCAATCAAACAATATTAATTCTACATAGACATAAATTTGAACTAAAACACAACTAGCATACATAAATAATTATCTAAATACAGATAACATAAAAAATATATTAACACTAACAATTCAAACTATGCATTTAATATGTACTATTTAATATGGTGTGTGCATGGATTCTAGTTATTTATCTATCATCCCCCAATACCTCCATCTATATCATCCTCTTTGATGATGCTCTCCATCATGTTCTGAGGGATGAATCTCTTCTATGTTAAACTCACGACAAGAAGGTAGTTAGCCCATAACATCATGATATATATCATAAACTGTTATAATAACAAACCAACATGATCACAATGTAAATAATATACAATACAATTAGCTCATAGCAAAACAATCATGTAATCAAAGCAACATTCAATTGTCCCATAACAACATATGACTTACAACGTAGTTAATAATAATTGAATCAAATCACCAACTATAAAAAATCCATATATATTCAAATAAATTTGCTTAGTGATAAATTAGGATGTAAAATCCTTCCCCCTTAAAGCTGGTCATCATTTCGATGACACTCGTTCAATTATTAGTTTTGAATTAAAAATATTATTCAATAAGAAGATAACATAGTATGAAACAATAAATTAAACAAATAAATGTGGAAATCACCTGTCAAACTACTCATAGTCCTCACAAATAGCACTATCCTCCAAATATTGGTCCTACAAGACCTTATACTATGAAATCTCTTTATTATACAAATGAAGTTTACAAGTGTCAATTACTCTGATTAGTTCTGCCATGACCACCTTGAGATCCAAAACCTATAAAGCATTCCAATCCAACACATGTGAAGGATTAGTTATATTCTTTTCAAGATTAGAAATATGAAAAACATTATGAAATAGAGCTAAGGCTGGTGGCAAGGCAAGCCTATACGTTATATGATTGATCACTTCTAAAAATTCAAAGAGTCTCACATATATTTATGAAAGTTTGGTTGACTTCCTAAATTTAACTGAGTTCTTTTGTGGCTTAACCCATAAGAACACTTTATCACCTAATAAAAATTGCCTATTCATTCTCTTTAGATCAGTATAACTCTTATGTCTATCATTATCCTCGACCAATCTCTACCTGATTAATTTGAGTTAATCTTTTATTTCTGAAAATATCTCAGGTCTAAAGACTACCCTATCTTCTAACATGTCTCAATTGATTGATGTTCTACACCTTCTTCCATACAATGTTTCAAATGGTGCCATATTCAAAATTGATTAGTATGATTTATTGTATGCAAACTCAACCAATAGAAGGTAATATTTTCACTTGTATTATTGATCCATGTAATATATAAGAAGAAGATCCTCTAACACCTGATTAACTCATTCAGTCTGACCATCAGTCTTTAGATGGTATGTAGTGTTAAAGTTTAATTGCATATCTAAAGCTGAATTCAGAGTTACCCAAAATTTAGAAGTCATATTCAAATCACGAATTGAAACACTTTTTTAAGTAATCCATGCAAATGATACACTTCTTTTACAAACCTCTTCGTAAGAGTGGGTGCATCATCTGTCAAATTGATTGATAAAAAATGAGTTACCTTGGTTAGCTTATCAATTAAAATGAAGATCATATCATGCCTATTTCGCGACAATGGAAAACATTAGACAAAGTCCATATTGATCACCAACTAGTTCCATTTCGGTATATTATGTGGATATAATAATCCAATCGTATGCACATGTTCAGCTTTCACTCGTTGATATTTCAGATAACGTGACACAAATTATACTACATATTTATTGATTCCCTTTAAAAAATAAAGTGGTCTAAGTTCTACCATAAGCTTGGTTACTCCTAAATATGGGCATTGTGTAGTTCTTTTAACATTATATTCTTCAAATTCTCTCGATCTGACACATACATCCTTCCATTGTATCATAAAAAATCATCATTCTCTAATTTGAATCTTTTATACCTAGGCTTTTGTGTATTCTCAGATAATGCTTTCCTGACCTGATCATATCATTCATCTCTTGGCAAGAATTTGGTCACTCAATCCCTGAAAGTACCCCTGATAGTAGCCATGACTGTTATGTACCTCCTACAACTTAGGGCATCAACTACTCTATTTTTCTTGTCTTTGATATAGTTGATATTAAAATTATAATCATACAATAACTCTAGCCAATGTTTGTAATGAGCATTTAGATTTGGTTGGGTGAAAATGTACTTGAGTCCCAAGTTATCAGTCTTGAGTTCAAATAGTTTTCTCAATAAATAATGCATCCAAACTTGCAAGTCATGCACAATTCTTGTAAGTTATAGGTCATGAGAGGCATTGTTCACCTCATAAGGCTACAACTTCCTTTATTCATAGGCTACCACTGCATCATCTTGCATAAAGACTCTTCCTAGTCCATCTCCAGATGCATCTGTGATCATTAAAAATTGATCATTGGGATCAGAAACTCTTAGTACCAGTGCTGAAGTAAGCCTCTTTCTCAATTTTTGAAAAGATAATTCACATTTATCTGACCAAATAAAACTTTAGTTCTTTCATTCTAGAGAGGTAATCGAATTAGCTATTTTAGAAAAATTCAGAACAAACTTCTTGTAATATCCCACTAATCTCATGAAACTTCTTAGCTTGTACACATTCTTTGGTGTTGGCCACTCTACAATGGCCCTTATATTTATCAGATCTACTGAAATATCATTTGTAATGATAATATGTCCCATATATTATACTCTCTCTTGGAAAAATACACACTTAAACAATTTTACATACAACTTGTGCTTTCACAACCATTGCAAAACCAGTGCTAAATGTTAAAGATGTTCTCTTCATTCTTAGAGTATATAAAAATGTCATCAAAAAATACCAAAACAAAATGATCTAGATAATCTCTGAACATATTGTTCATGAGATTCATAAATGTTGTTGGATCATTTGTTAACCCAAATGATAAAACTATGAACTCATAGTGCCCAAATTGAGTTCTAAATATTATATTTAGAACATCCTCATCCCTTATCCTCAAGTGATGATACCCTGCTCTGAGGTCAATCTTAGAAAAGACCATTGTTCCTTGCATTTGATCAAAAATATCATCTATACAAGGAAATATATATATACTCTTTATATTTTCCTTATTCAACATTTTATAATCTATGCAAAGCTAAAGAGTACCATCTTTTTTTTAACAAAAACAACTAGTGCACCTCATAGTGACACGCTTGACCTAATCAATCCATTTGATAATAATTTCTAGAGTTAAACCTTCAATTCAACCAATTCAGTGGTTGACATCCTATAAGGTGCTTTAGACTGTGGTTTTCATCGAAGTATGATATTGATAGAGAAATCAAATTCACATTTAGGAAGCAATCCTGACAATTTCTCTAAAAAATATTATGAAAATTCCTAAGATATGGATAATCTTCAAGGGATGGTTCCTTAAATTCCTCCCTTTCATTTATCTTGACAATAAATGTTTGGCATCCTTTTCCTTGAGCCTTCTTGAGTTACATAGCAAAAATCTACTTAAACCTCAACTCTCTCTTTTTGCCTTTAACTTATGTTTAATTTTTAAATCGTCTAGACACTCAACTTTTTTTAGGTATTAATTAACCTTGACCTTATGCTTCGCAAGCTAGATGACTCCTAAGATCACATCACATGACCCTAATGGTGCTACATAAAGATCCTCTACTATTATGAATTTAGGCAACTTAATCTCTATTTCAACTAAATACTTATCAACTTTGACTTTTGAACCATACCCATATTATATCGACCATGCATTTGCCATTACTCTAGATCTTCTAGATAATTTATTTAAAAATTTAACAGCTATAAATTTTTTTGTAGCCTTTATATCTATCAAAAGAAAAATTAAACATTCAAACAGAATACTTGACAGTTCTATGGGTGAAGCTTAGAATTTGGCTTCCCAATTATCAACTACCGCATAAATATATTGTTGAAAAGTTTTTGTTGAGGAGTATAACCTCTATTCTTTGATTTATTTTGGGTACACTCATGAGCATAATGGTCAAATCCACAAATGAAGAAACCTTCAAGTGGTCATTTCCTATCAGATTGTTGGTTTTCCTTGAAACTATCTTTGAAACCATTACCTAGTTTCTTGATGCCTAAACCATTATTGAATCTAGCATTCTAATTTTTGAACTGACTCTTGGAGTCTCCACTCCTCTGCTTCTAGTTCTTATTTTTTAAAGTTAGTTTAGAACTTCCAAACTTTTTTTTAAACTTGTCTCTGCCATGAGTAAGAGATTTCAACTTTTATTCCTACTTGATTGCCTTCTCAAAGATCTAGTCCATGGTAGATGGTACATGAACATCCACCTCTGCACCAATCTGGGGTTTCAATCCCATGATAAACTTTTGAATTCTAAACCTCTCATCTACATGATATTGAGGTACATACTTTATAAGTTTGATGAACTATTCTCAATACTCATTCATTGATAAATCTCCTTACTTTAGATTCTAGAAATCTGTAAGCTTCTAGTCAAAATATAATTTTGAAAGCCATCGTGATCTAAATAATGCCACAAACTGCTCCTAAGTAGGAGTGGTCGAGTTAAGATTCATTTCCAATTTTTTGTTGGTCCACCATGTAGTTGCTTCACCAACCAACTAGTAAGCTCCCCAAACTACTTTAGTGACTTTAGAGTAGTTTTAAATTTTAAAATACTTCTCAATCTCAATCAACCATGCTTAAGCTCCGCACCCAAAATAGTTCCATCGAACTTAGATGGTTTCACCTTTTTCATATCTCTAGCCAATTCTACAGTTACCTATGCTCTCACATCTTGAGGGTTTTCGTACTCAATAGGATGCTCTTTAATTACATCTTAGTGTACTTCCTCTTCATGACCATGAACTTGTTTCAAGGCTAAAATTCAATCCCTGATTTCATTCATGTTTGTGAGAATTTGATCCAACTTTGTTGTTTGCTCAGTGGTAAATTGATTAGGATCAAATAGAGGGTCATTGTCATTGACATTTGAAGGACTTTCTCTGGATAGTCTAACTTTCACCATTCTCCTTTCTAGTAAACAGAAGGATATAAAAATGTTAGTGGACTCATTAAGTCCTAGAGTTTGATTCGTAGCTTTGATACCACATGCAACATCCCCACTGGGATCTACTTAGAATAATACAATTTAAAAAATAATAACAATTAATGTATTCTTTTATTAAATTTTACCATGAGAATCTAATTAATGATCCAGATAAAACACTCTAAATATGTTAACTATAAAATAAGCATGTGATAGCTATCTATCATTGATCATTGTCATCAGATGAAACAATGTAACTAAATATAAAAAATAATTACAAATATCCAACCACAACTAATACAATGATATAGTCACTGTTGTCAATGTACATATAAGTAAATAATTACATTTCTTTAGAAATAATGTCTCGAATGTAATAAATCCAATATAAGATACAAGATCTAAGGCTTCGTAAAGTGTGAGTTCTCTAAAATTCTAGTGTAGTTTTGAAATAAGTATTGATGTGGGGAGGGATAGCATCATCTAAGTGCTTTTCCACACCAACCACAAACCATTGATCCTCTACACAATCCCCCATCATGGAATGTCCTTCCTTGCACAATTGAATAGATAGTGACAGTGTGAGAATCCAAAGAGACAAGGTAGTACTTGTGTGTTATATAATTTTTAAGAACATAAGTGTACCATAAAAAATTATATTATAACATGATATTGCACAAACATGTAAATCACACATAGGAAATGACAATGTCTAAATAACCTTACTTTGACCAAAGTTTTCAATAGTTATTGATCTCTAGGATCAATCAAATTCATACACACTATTTGATCGGATTATCTTCATCCGACATTGGTGATGCTAGTAAGCTAGTGAAGTCCATTTTACTACTTACTTAGTGCCAACAATACGAGATTTGGTTAACATGAATATAATCAACATATACATACAAATTACTTCCTAATAGAAGGCATAAAATATGCTAAACAAAAAAAAATCAAAATACATATATTTAGTCCATCAAATGTATAAATGAATTTCCATTATATTATTTGTCTCATAAATAATAAGCATCACAAGTACAATTCATACCATCTAGATATAGTCTATATTTAGACCGCATATTCAAATTTTTATAAGTAGATTCAAATATAATACACTCTATGTCATATGATAATATCATAGTCCATTGTTCATATGTGCAACTACTCAATTACAAATAATGAGTCATGATAAAGAAAGTCACAATTCTTTCGAAAATATAATCTTTTGTTTAAACAACTTTTTTTTTAGGAAGATGTATGCACATATATATAGTATTCTCTACTTCAAGAATCTATGACTTAGTTTTCAATAGACAATAAATCTTACTTGTTTCATGTAATCAAAGCTATAATTATGTATCCTTCAGAGTTGTTATCAAGATAAGTAATCTAATCCATTTACCTTACCGAACTTAAGCAAAGTGGAGGGGTAAGTAACAATCTTGGTATTATGTATAGATTCCTGGACAAGTAAATTATCCAAGAATCAATTTTGTTAAGCCCATCGAACTCATATAAATAATAAACATTACTCAGGCTTATTATAATAGAGTGGATTTAATCAAGCTTATCATCAATCTAGCAACGTTTAAAATTATTTGAGAGGGCTTATTATTATGGTAATAGATGAGTTAGAGTCAATTTACTTACAATTTGATTCAAATTATGGAAATATCATTACAGGGTTTATTATGTATAACAATTTGAGAGTCATTAATACCGAACTTAGGTGCAATTACTTATTTCTTAATTATACCATACATTATTTATGGTACACCATATATACATGATTCACTATATAAACTAACTTTATACACAGATCGCCATATGTACATAGTCATATATTTTCATGACAATAAACATTAAACACTCAGTCCAATCATAATAATTTCATGGTCAGCTATATGAATTACTGTACATACTTATATGGTTCGCTATACCTTATATATGGATTCATTGTACATTGTTTATTAGAGTTCATTATATAAGAATAATAATGTACTTATATCACTATATATATAATTTCCACTATGTTGTTTGTCTCACAAATAATAAGCATAACAAGTACAGTTCATACCATCTAGATATAGTCTATATTTAGACTGAATATTCAAATTTTTATAAGTAGATTCAAATATAATACACTCTATGTCGTATGATAATATCATAGTCCATTGTTCATATGTGCAACTACTCAATTACAAATAATGAGTCATGATAAAGAAAGTCATAATTTTTTCAAAAATATAATCTTTCGTTTAAACAACTTTTTTTTTTAGGAAGATGTATGCACATATATATAGTATTCTCTACTTCAAGAATCTATGACTTAGTTTTTAACAGACAATAAACCTTATTTCATGTAATCAGAGCTAGAATTATGTATCCTTCAGAGTTGTTATCAAGATAAGTAATCTAATCCATTTACCTTATCGAACTTAAGTAAAGTGGAGGTGTAAGTAACAATCTCGGTATTATGTATAGATTCCTAGACAAACAAATTATCCAAGAATCAATTTCGTTAAGCCCATCGAACTCATATAAATAATAAACATTACTCAAGGTTATTATAATAGAGTGGATTTAATCGAGCTTATTATCAATCTAGAAACATTTAAAATTATTTGAGAGGGCTTATTATTATGGTAATAGATGAGTTAGAATCAATTTACTTACACCTCGATTCAAATTATGGAAATATCATTACAGGGTTTATTATGTATAACAATCTGAGAGTCATCAATACCGAACTTAGGTGGAATTACTTATTTCTTAATTATACCATACATTATTTATGGTACACTATATATACATGATTCACTATATAAACTAACTTTATACACAGATTTCCATATTTACATAGTCATATATTTTCATGACAACAAACATTAAACACTCAGTCTAGTCATAATAATTTCATGGTCAGCTATATGAATCACTGTACATACTTATATGGTTTGCTATACCTTATATATGGATTTGTTGTACATTATTTATCATAGTTCATTATATAAGAATAATAATGTACTCATATCGCCATATATGCTATACGAATTTGTTGTACATTATTTATCATAGTTCATTATATAAGAATAATAATGTAATCATATCGCCATATATTATATATATGGCGATATGAGTACATTATTATTCTTATATAATGAACTATGATAAATAATGTACAACAAATTCGTATAGCATACCATTATATATATATATATATATATATATATATATATATATATATATATATATATATATATATATATATATATCACTGTCTTTAAATGATAACCCACATATCATTAGTAAATATGCTAATTAGTTTGTATATATTTAGATCAATTTGTTGTATAATCACATTAGTTCATTATATACTATATCAATGCTATACGTCTTTTTCGTACTTGTACTCAATTCGCTGCATGCACGCGCATGCACACACACACACACACATATAGTTGACCAGAACTACGACTTACCTCATATTTAGTTTGTTGTAAGTTTTAAAATTGAGCAATCTCATGTCATCTTAAGTTTAGATAGTTCACTAAATTCATATATTGTCTAAGTTTGAAAACAACTTCATGTGGACATTAATATCAAAGCCACGACATAAATTTGCTATTATATGAATATTCTGAGTTCGCTAAATATCTAAATACATAGCGAATTAATGAATAACGTATACTTAATAACAATGAACTATTATAGCAAATTAAAACACCAAATACTTAATATACAAATACATTAAGTCCGCTACTATATAAATAATTAAACAAAACGTCACCAACCTCTCCACTACTTCCAGATGGGGCTGTGTGAACCAGTTAAATCCTTGCCTTCCCCTTTCTCTACTCCTATTGCTTTCTTTCTTTTCTTTTCTTTTCTTCTTCCTTTCCTCTTTCTCCTATGTTGTGCCTCTTTCCTCTTTCTCCTATACCATGTCTTTTTTCTCTTTCTCCTATGTCATGCCTCTTTTTCTCTTTATTCCAATCTGCGCTCTACTTTTCCTATTATCCTCTTATTTTATTCCACTGTCAAACTTCCTTTCTTTCCTTTTTCATGAATATTCAGCTTTCTTTTCTTTTTGCATTACTTTTTATTAAATCTTGACCTTCCTCAAGTTTGATGTTTTTCTTTTCTTTTCTTTTTCTTTTTCTTAAATATATATTTTTCTTAATTATTGTTTTATTTCATAATTATAAAAATCGATACAATTACTTTAATTATTTTATTTCCTGTATGAGGCTTTTCTATCCACACACATATATATTAACTTTATAATAACAATTAGCAACCATGATTGACGCTAAATATAATGCTATCAACAACTAACAAATGTAGTTAAGACTTAAAACAACACAAATTTTTGCATATTCATAATTGAACAAGATGAAATTACATCACATTCAAATTGATGCTCAATCCAAATCCATAGGAGAAAATAATTAAAATCCACATCACCATGTTGTTTGAACTACATCAACTCAAAATATACAACACTAGTATACTCAATTCAATGCACACAAGATTTAATAGGAACTACAACTTAGTAAAACAAGAGTATTTGAAACATAATAAAACGTTGTTTGAAAATTAGAACTTAACATTGTCATTTTAAATTATTGTTTACAACATAATTGTTACATCTCGATTTCTCACTAAGTAAATTTAATTGAATATCTGTAAATTTTTATGGTTGGTAATTTGATTCAATTATTATTAACTAAGCTATAAGTCAAATGTTGTTATGAGATAATTGAATGTTGATTTGATTTAATGATTTTATTATTATGAGCTAGATGTATTGCACATTCTTTACATTGTGATCATATTGATTTGTTATTACAACAGTATTTTATGATATATATCACGATGTTAATGATTGTATTATTATGAGCTAGATGTATTGTATATTCTTTACAATGTGATCATATTAATTTGTTATTACAACAATATTTTATGATATATATCATGATGTTACGGGCTAAATACCTTCTTGTTGTGAGTTCGATGTAGAAGAGATTCATCTCTCAGAGCATGATGGAATGATGACATCATCAGAGAGGGTGATGTAAATGGAAGTGGTGGGGGATGATAAAAGAATGGCTAGAACCCATGTACACATCATATTAAATAGTACACAGTAAATGCATTGTTTAAATTGTTAGTGTTAGTATATTTTTTATGGTGTTTGCATTTATATAATTATTTATGCATGTTAGTTGTGTGTTAGTTTAGATTTATGTCTATGTGAAATTAGTCTTGTGCGATTGCATTATGGATATTAAACGTATATTTAGTGTAGAATGTTACTATGTGATTATGTCATTGTATTCACAATTAAAAATATTTTTTGAAGATGTAAATTTATGTGAATAGTATCTGAGTAAAGTCAATTACATTCTTTTATCAAAAATGGCAAGTCAACAAATATATCAAAACACGATGGTTATTATAACTGCGTTATATCAATTATCTATTTTTTATTATCTTTATACATATTAAAGTGTTTAAGCCATATTATGATATTCTTGGTATCATAAAGATAACTGACTAATGTTTTCAAACATTACTAGTAACCATCATGTCCTAGTGGTGTTTGAAAACATTAGCCAGTTATCTTTATGATATCAGGGATATTATTATATGGCTTAAACGCCTTAATATATATAAAGATAAGAAAAGACATAGATAATCGATATAATGAAGTTATAATAACTATTGTGTTTTGATATAATATTTGTTGACTTACCATTTTCAATAAAAGAATATAATTGACTTTATAATTATCATATTATCATCAAGTCATGATGTCGATCACCTATACTAAGTTAGTAAACCTGATACTGACATATGAATTAAACCTTGACATTGTCAATAGTGTTAATTTGAAGTTAATGATGTAGATAATGGAAAAGCTTTTATTATGCATTTAATCATTCAATTTACTTACGAGTCAATTTTTTTGGGTTGTGTTTATATGGAATTATTATGGATCTGGGGTCTAGAGAATAATTATGGTTTGCTTATTTAATCGATGGAAGGTTTATTGATCTTTTTTACATCAATTGAGTAAAACTTTTGGTTCTGAGTTGAACTCAATTTTGATTAATTTTTTCACATGATGATTTAATCCAATTCAACGATGAAAGTATTTATTAAGTTGTTATTCTACACTTGAATCTTGATCAATTTAAAATTATTGATATGCAGTTATAATGATGTAGGGGTTTAATAAGATTTTTTTTTTCTCAATTAGGTCTTTTTGTTCAACAAGCTTATAGACTTCTTTTGTCTTGGTATTTGACTTCAATATTCATAATTTTAAGTTATAATTTAAGGTACAAACTATTAATATTGTGTTAAAATATAAAATTTATGTTTTTTCAAAAGTAATAAAAATATATATTTAACACCATTTGAAAAATACAAATAATTTTTTACCCAGTTGAAGAACCAATTATATAAAATGAAAAGTTGCATGGCCAATGGATTAAGGTCTGGAAAACATCTATTAAGCAAATCACAATGCTATCAGCGTTTTTTATGAATTAAATATTTTGAGTGCTTTACAATAACAAAAAAGATATGAAAATAGATTTCAAAAAACAATAATTACAATAAATATAAAACCAAAACTTGGGTAGTTGAAATAATCCTTGACAAACTTACTCATCATAAGTGACATTTGCATCTACAATGTCAGTGCCATATTGAGTGTCAGTATTTACATTTTCTCTATTAGTCATTGTATTACTGATATCTATTTTTTAGTAAGAGAACTCCATGTTGTAAGAGCCCTTTCATAAGAAAACATATCCACAACATAACGTGAAACATACAATCTGAAACATGGCTTTAGATTTTTATCCAACCTATTTCAAAGTTTTGACTTAATAAAAGATAATGCACTAAATACTCTTTCATCTTCCATCGAGTCCAAAATTATTGTTTGACAAAGTTCATATACTCATAAATATTCACTAATATTTTCTTGCAGGATGCTACTAGGATAAAGTAATTTTCATAGCCATATAATTGCACCATTTTTTGTTAGTTCGTTTAGATATTGATATTGATCAACCATTGTAATTTTGAACTATGTTGATTGAGATGTCAGTAAATTCTTTTGCAAAATACCTTTAATTTCAACTTCATTGACCTTTATAGATTTACTAAAATACGTAATAAGAGAACCCATATATTTTTGAAATAAATTAATCATAAACTGTTGACTGTTATGATTGTTCTAAAATATGAGATTCACAACTATCATCGCCTCCAATAAATCATCTTTTTAAAAATGAGCTTTGATCTCAGTAGACAAATTTTATGAAATTATTCTCAATTTCATCTTCGTTCACATTAAATACTATTGTATATAAGATGTGTTATAGGTAGTTCTTTAGTTTCGTCTCTCACAAAATCAAGTCTTCTATAGAAAGTGTGCATTGGTATCTCCTTGCCATTAATGACGAAACAATGATGATCATTGATATCAAATTTTAAATAGATTTCAAGGTTCTTAAAATCTGTCAAAATTTGCTAACTCTTAAAAATAGGTCCCTAAAAGGTTTCATCCAATGTGTATAATATATCTAGAGATTGACATACCCATTTTCTCAACTATATGAAGTCTACAATATATATGGATATCTCATGAGCATGTTTCATTAAACAATTGATTTTCTTCAACATTGGGAGAATTCCACATAATATTATTAATGTATCTAAATCTGTTAAATAGTACAATTTTTTTTTTATCTTGTCAACTTCCCTATGATATTTATACATAAAACTTACTAATAATAGATATTATTCAAAAATTATGCATGTCAGTTCATACATAGAAATCTATCTTGTATCAAAGTCTTTCAATAGGTTTTTTTTACCATTAGTCACTTCTATTGCAATTTTTTTTAACTCTACAAATATTTTTAGACTGCTTGACATATAAGCATGCAAGTCACAAATGAGCTCTTCTACTTTTGTGACATTACCAAAGGTGCTAACAATTTTGTATGCAAGATTCATCCTATGAATCATGCAACGAATCAAAATCATATATGGATCAACTATTATTTCAAGTCGATCACAAAGACCATTTCTATGCCCCTGCATTACTGATGCACCTTTAGCCCCAACACATACCAACTTGGTAGCTATTTCTTAATCATCCATCCCAGTTTTATCTTTCAAATTATATACAACCAATTTGTGAAGTTTTTCAACATTGAATTTTTTTACCATTTTATGAACAACCAATAGATAAGGTTGTATTGAATAGTTCTCAAAAGTATAAACATGCATGCAAACCCATTATATATTGTCAACTATTGTGACCTCATCAGTGGACAATAAGATAAACAGTGAATTTCAATTTTTTTTTTTTAAATCTTCCTTCTCAACCATTACTAGACATGTTGCCATTTTCCAAGCACTACTATCTGACCAATGTGGTTATGAAATATCAAGAAATCTATTATGTTGAAACAAAATCTTATAATCTAAAAAATCAGAAATATGTTTGCCCTTTTTAAAAGTATGGCATACAATAGAGAACTATATATATTTGGCCTTTAGATTACTCTACATAATTTTTTCAAATTGAGCTTTGATTACCCCCTTTCTCAATAATTTTTTTTCGATGTTTCTGGTCATTTTCATATTCATGTGCATATCTTACATGCATGCATTCTTTTATATTTTTATATATGCATATTTTTGTTGTCTATCCATTTGTGTGCTTCATTGACACATATTTTTCTACAATGTTACTCAATTATGTCCAACATGGTAGCTATTTCTTAATCATCCATCCCAGTTTTATCTTTCAATGGTAGCTATTTCTTAATCATCCATCCCAGTTTTATCTTTCAAATTATATACAACCAATTTGTGAAGTTTTTCAACATTGAATTTTTTTACCATTTTATGAACAACCAATAGATAAGGTTGTATTGAATAGTTCTCAAAAGTATAAACATGCATGCAAACCCATTATATATTGTCAACTATTGTGACCTCATCAGTGGACAATAAGATAAACAGTGAATTTCAATTTTTTTCTTTTAAATCTTCCTTCTCAACCATTACTAGACATGTTGCCATTTTCCAAGCACTACTATCTGACCAATGTGGTTATGAAATATCAAGAAATCTATTATGTTGAAACAAAATCTTATAATCTAAAAAATCAGAAATATGTTTGCCTTTTTTAAAAGTATGGCATACAATAGAGAACTATATATATTTGGCCTTTAGATTACTCTACATAATTTTTTCAAATTGAGCTTTGATTACCCCCTTTCTCAATAATTTTTTTTCGATGTTTCTGGTCATTTTCATATTCATGTGCATATCTTACATGCATGCATTCTTTTATATTTTTATATATGCATATTTTTGTTGTCTGTCCATTTGTGTGCTTCATTGACACATATTTTTCTACAATGTTACTCAATTATGTCCAACATAAGTTATATTTTGCGTTCTTTTCCTAGTTTTCAACTACATATTGTACATTTATATCCTGTTGGAATATCATTACCATTTTCAGGCTCTATGGTTTCATTGAAGGGAAATTTTGATGCTCAGTCAACCTTAAAAAACTTTCTAATTATCCATCTACTTCTTTTCTTTCGTAAAGATTTTTAAGTGTAATTTTCAACTGAACTTAGTGTTTGATGAGAAGCGAAAATCTCTTTTGACAGTTGAATTTTATCATCATTGTTATCGAAAGCTAGAGGAACATCTTCAAGTGGTAGCATGTCATCGTCAATAAAAAATTTAAGGGGTGACATGCTATTGTGATTAATTATTTCTTATGAAATACAATCATTATTAGTGAGGATTTCTACGTGTAAAAGGGTTTTGATATTATTCTTGACAGTTAAAATTATATTTACTACAAATTAAAAAAATTAACAGGTACTTATATTTTGAGTGCATGGCGATTTTGTAGGCTTTTTTATTGGGTCTCTAAAATAAGATAATATACTCTATTTTTCTTGATAATTGACCTATCCTTTTAGTATTACCACCAAATGCCATGATGAGTGATACAAGTGGACACTTACAACATGATGTAATTGAACAATTGTCAGAGGGATGCCACTAGTTGGACACACCCAGAACGTAATTGTTTGGTTATAACACAGATGCAACCATTCAGTTACAATATAGATGCAATTGCTCAATTGTAGTAAAGATGCAACTGACCGCTAAAAAAGTAAATGTAATTGTTTAATTATAACCGATTGGTGGTGGTGTGATTACAACTGATCAGTGTAAGAATAATGTAGCTATTTGGTTTCACTGATTTCAATATGATATCATTCAATTACTTGTTTGATATAATCGAGTGATTGCCTTTACTAAAAGTAGAATTTGATGGTTACCCATGGAATCATGTTTACTATATATACAAGGTGAATTAGATGGTTAACTACAAAATTATTATAAACGTTTGGTGAGTTGACCCAGAAAATAACTTACATTATGAATTTTTAAGCAACTTAGAACTATGTAGTGGCCCTATAAAATAACCAAAATCAAATTAAAAAAAAAATAATATTCATGAATTAACAAATATTCACTGTTAAAATTTATCTTGATTGGATTTCGAGAATGAATCTAAAAATTAAGGTTCACTAGTTGAACTTAGCCTTTAGAGGAATCAAAAATTTGAAGGGAAATTGTGTGTTACTTAGAGAAGTGAAAAATAAGACAGACTTTAATTTTAGGGCTTACCAGATGGAACGAGGAGAGAAATAGATGATGATTGGAAGTTCTCAATTGTTTTTTTCAAATTTTCCTACTGACAAGGTGCAAATGCATTATTTTCGTGTTTTTAACTAAAGGCGCAGTACTACAAGTGCAAGAGGTATCATATTTAGTAACAAAAGATGTGTACTAAGTAATGTCACATTGCTCTGTTTAAGGAGGGTGAAGATGATTTCATTTAACTTTTGGTGCACTAAGAGAATTACTATTGATTCTTGCATTTTCTTATTTTTGTCTCTAGGCCTAGAGGGGAGAAGGATTTTATTGAGAGATTCAATGTGGGTTTGAACATAAAGGTATTCAACTAATGAACATGTAACTATGAAAGGGAATGAAGGCTTGTGAAGATCCGAGGGTAGCTAGGGTATACATAGGTCATGGTGCCTAGTGGTGCAACTACTACATTTTAAGGTGTTGTTACTTGTTTTAAATTTGTAATACTCTTTACCAATTGTAATTTTTGGATGGTTTATTAGTTACTTAGTAATTTTTATGTCATTTAACACTGATGTGCATAATTTTTAATGAGGGTTTATTCCTTATAATATGCAATTTATGGCCATTTTGTTTATAATCAAAACATTCTCACCCTCTTCTCATTCAAGTGATTAATGATTTACATATGAAGTAGGTAGTTGAACCTTATTTGAATCACGACAAGTTCTGTGAACACACTTAATAGTTCAACATAGGGAAATATATTTATGCATTGTAGTATCTCATGAAAAAACCAAAAGTCTAATGAAATTGAGTATTTCTAATTTGCTATATTAAAAAATATAACAGTACAAGGTGGTTGATAATTAGGGGTTTGATTGTCAAGAAAGTGCAATCAAGTGGCATCTTATATGGTTGTTCGTATGTACAGTGCTCTTGAAACACTATGCCAAACCCTAGTGAGTTGGCAATCCCTCGATGGAATTATTCTACAATTGTGTCATTTCAAAGGAGGAAGCATTCATATACATCGATAATGACATGGTGCAGGGGAACATCTTTGAAAGCTTTTATCCAAGTCCGACAATAAACTCATACTTCTTTTAATTGTTAGAGATGAAATTATTGCAAAAGTGATCTCAGACTGTGGGATCCATACTCACATATACCCTGTCAAACCCCTCTCTTCCCAGGATGCCATTGAACTCTTGTGCAAGAAACAAGGAGAAGCTGGTAGTATGCGAATAACTCATCATCGTATGCTTTGGATCAGGGGAATCTTCAATATATGTGACATCGTACCCCTTGTTCTAGAGTGGGTAGAAGCACATATATGCCAAAGTCTAAACACAGATAAAGCTTATAGGTGAGCTATTGAATGGAGTAGGGATGGACATCCTTTTAGTTTTGCATCAGAGAATGGCATTGAAATGAATGACCTCTTCGACTTCGACAAACTTTGAACCTCAACCAATGGGACTTTTTTGGACATTTACTCTTTTTTCAATGGTTGGGATTGGGATAAGGTTTAGTGTATTGTGGGAGAGGATGAGTTAAATAGCTGTTGAGAGAAAGATCATTTGTTGAAGAAAGAAGAATGTGAAAATAAGGTGATGGTTCACCCCATTATTTTGACAATCAGTTGCAACATGACAAAGGGCAAACGATTCACAAGTGCGCATGATTTGAGTAAGGCCGCTGGAAGGAAATAAGCTGGTAAGGAACTACATAATTATTCAAAACCTACATATAGTTCTTATATTATATTACTTGTTTATTGCTATGATAACATAATTACGCGTGATTAAGGCAACATTAGAGGCATAAGAGGGATTTGGTTGCAAGACAATTTATCCGAACCTTTTTCTCATTTATGCAAAAAATTCTTTATTTAATACATAACTTTGTGAGAGTTCTCACACTTGGGGACATGATGATAGTAGTGGACGAGCAATATTGCACATAGAGATTCAAATGGAGTATTTATTTTTAGGGTGGATTAATTCCATATATTTTTAAGGAAGCATTTTTAGGAGGCTATTGGGTTTAAGGACCTTGAAATTCACAGAGTTCAAGATGAAGAATCTTCTTCTTGAGGAGTTATTATTATAAACCCAACTGGGGATGTAGAAAGCTTGTTCAACTGCTTTAACTAAATTGACTCTACGATCTTATGGGCTTTACAATAACTGCCAACTCGTTTGGGAAACTTCGGTCTTTGAAATTGCAATACTAGTCATTGCTAAAGCAAAAAGGACCTTTGTTTTCCCCTGTTAGATTGAGGTTCAAAAGGGTCTACTGCTACGTCTAGTACTTTTTCGACAAACTGAACCTAAAAAAACCCCTGAATCAACCTAAGAGATTACCAGGGTTAAAAACTTGAGACATATAAGAATAAGGTGTAGCAAGCACAAACTTATACAAAAACAAAGCCAAATTTCTACAAACATATAAAATGTGAATACTAATAAATAAATACATAGATCCAACATGTAATTGAAAGAGTTATTAAAGTGATTCCATGAAAGAGAGAACTGCAACTATTTTGGAATTGTAGAGGTCTCATGCAAGTGTAAATTTTATGGATAGCAAAAAACACAATCTTTACTTAAAAAATAGAAGCAACTACCAAGAATTTTTTTTTAAGAGATAAATAAAAACTAGAGACAAGAATTTGTAGTAAATAATATTTAAATACAATAATACTATTTTAAAACCAATAAAATTTTATTCCCATCCTCATAAAATATTTAAGCATAATAAAAACACCTTACAATTAATAGTAATTTATTTTATAATTTTCTATTACTTTAAAAATTCATAAATTTTCTCTCCCAAAACAACTTAATTTTTTTTAAAAATCTATATACGACTTCAATATATATCTATTCTTAAATAATCTCCTCTAACACCCGCTAAATATTTTTTCCAATACAATAAGCATGCTCAAAAATGAATCTCTAATGGAAGAATGAGGAAAGAAATGCGAGGGAAAAATCGATGCAGCACGTACAAATGACCGTGAAAAGACCTGCGGTAATTCGGTCTTAGCAGAACAACGCAGCACATACAACCGGCCGTGAAAATGCCTGGGATGATCGGTATTAGCAGCGTCATTAGAGACGAAATCATATTTCTAACTTTTCTTTCAAAACAGCCCCGCGTTCCAGATTATTGTAGACGGGGCAAAAGGAAATTTCGAGGAAAATTCCTTCTATCCTGAGTTTCTGAGTTTTAAAAGCGAAGAATATCTCACGGCTGAAACCAGACAGTTTTAGTATCTTTTTGCAAACCCTGAGAAGTTTTTGAGCTCGCCATCAAAGTGCATCGGATGTTCTGAGGGTTTTTCAAGTTTTCCCTTTGAAGCGGTGGGTAAAGCGATTTTCAAAGTAAGTGAAACGTATTATCCTGTATATCATGCAAAGTGGGGTTTATTTCGTTTACATTCTGCCCTACTGCAGACAACTTTACTTTTGCTTCTTCAAATCCGTGTGAATCTTTAAACTAAGCTTCCAGTGACCGGAGAATTTTACTGGATATTTTTTTGGTTGGTTTGTGCAGCGGTTGTGTGTGAAGTTGTATTGTTGTGAAATTTTGTGTACTCTCTACTGCGCTCGCAAGAATAATGTCGTCAAGAACGTCGGCGATCCGGTGTAGGTGTTCCTCCGGCCGCACGTCGACGGATTATAATGAGAAAGGGACTGTTAACAGCGACGATAAAGGAGAAACGCAGAACGACGTTTTCGATATTCCGAGCAAAAAGGCTCGAAGGATTAAAAAATGGAGGGTAGGTTAATAACACTCTTAAAATCTTTAAACTCTGTCAAAATCTTAAAAAAATCTGCAATTTTAGTTTTTCAGTAGTTTGCGAAAATCTGTCGATTGCAGGAAAATTCGGATGATATTTGCGAAAATCTTTTATAAGTAGTTTGTGGATTATGCTTTTCGTGAAAATCTTTAAATAGTTTGTGGATTATGCTTTTTGTGAAAATCTTTAAATAGTTTGTGGATTATGCTTTTTGTGAAAATCTTTAAATAGTTTTTGGATTTTAGTTTGAACTCGAGGCTTTGGATAAATTTTGTGGATGTTTTGCGAAAGTCTTGCATAGATTAATTTTTAATGGAAATCTTTAGATAATTTACATATTTTGGATCTACAGGGGGTTTAGAAAACTTTTGATAATGTTAAACGTGCAAAGTTTCAAAAACTGTTACATAAATAAAAATCGAAGTGTCAAGTTTTGCAGGATGTTTTAGATAAACTTGAAATTTCTCTGCATAAATGTTGCCATTAGCTTTAAACAAAGAGTGGAACTTTTTTTTTTCACAGGAGGCTTTCAATAAATTGTGAATATCTGTGTCTAAGTGGAGTCAGAGTCTTAAATAAATTGTAGATTTTAGTTTTTGAAGGAATCTGTAGTTAAATTGTGAATGTATCTGTTAAATGTTGTCAAAATATTCTAAATAAACCTTGTATTTTAGTTTCTAAAGGAGGTTGTAGTTAATTTGCAAATTTCTCTGCTTAAGTCTGCAAGAAGCATGGAAATATGCATTTTCTTGCTTTTCCTCCATTTTGAGATCATGGCTAATTGCATCCGCTCTGTGAGCTTTTTTGCTGGATATGCACATGGGTTGCACACATATGGAATCTCTTTGAACCCGAGAATGCATAGTTCAGAGCTTGCAGAGACACAAGCACTAAATAAAGCTCTAGATCTGCTGTTTCAAGGCCTCAAAAGCTGTTCTGTGACGATTCAAATTTATCAGAACTGGAGATGTTTTGTGGAGATGATGCCGAGTCTGACAATATTTTGTGAAATTTGCATTTAAAATTTCAGTTTTGCTGCAACCTAATTGAAATTTTATGAAATGTAGTACTCACTAATTCTGTTATGAGGTAGCACCAGTGTTGAACTTTATAATCTAATTTGACAGATTGAGCAAGAAGGGAGATAAAGGCAAAATGCATCTTGACCTAATATGGTAGTCACCAACTGCATTGTGAGGCAGCACCAGTGTAAGTTTGGAATCTATATGAAGGATTGAACAGGAAGGGAGAAAAAGCCAAAGTGCATCTTGACCTAATGCTGTAGTCACTAATACTGTTGTGTGGTAGAATTAGCCTTTAAGTTTAGAATCTAATTTGAAAGATCGAATGGGGAGGGAGAAAAAGGAAAAGTTCATCTTGACCTCATGCAGTAGTCACCAATTCTGTTGTGATTTAGCATGAGCAGGTATATTTAAAATCTATTGAAAGACAGAGCAAGAAAGGAGAGACAATTAAACTGAACCTAGACCTAAAATAAATTATGTGGGAATTCTTTGAGAAAAAGACTGTCTGAAAAATCTACAGGAACCTTCACAAACAGAAACAACCACACATGGGAGCCTAAGCATTGTCAAGAGTAGATTCATCTATTCAAAATACTTGAAATAAAATGAAATGAAATGATTGTAATTATGTCCACGAGGTTAAATGGTCTATGGGACCGCCTACTGCATCAATTGCTCCAACCGCACAAATCGTGTGACCAATGGTATCCTTTAGAAGGCTGCTTCTTCTCTTGCTGATTTGAGTTAACATCTCCCTCAAGCCTTTTATTTTATTTTCCTCAAACAGCTCTAGCATGGAGCCAACTCGAAATGTTTTTTCATATTTGGCTTGGATGTTCGCGTACTTTGGAAATTCAAGGATGAAATGCTCCTCCATTTCAACGCCCCTGTATTGCATAAAACACAAACCTTCTCTACTCACTATTCCTTAGCTGTTGTCCATTTGCATGTCTCACATCTGAGTCTATGAGAGCTAGTTCTTAGTTGAGCAATGAGGATCTTTTCCCTCCATTTAATATCAGCCCCTATATATGCTTTTTCACAATGCTCATAAGTTGGGTTGAGTTTTGTAATGTAGTGTTGTCATTTCCTACATGTTTTCTTCCTCCACATCATTGTTTTAAACCTTTCATTCCCATAATTTTATGTCTTTGTTAAGGTTTAGGTATTTATTTAAGCTTATATCCTATCTACTCATCCATTTGTGGCTTTGTTTCATCCACATGATCTTCTGCGTATGCAGCTCCTCATCTCTTGTGGGCCTGTGGCCCTAGGTCCCCTGCTAGTCTTCATGTTTTCTGTTTTTTTCAAGTAACATACTAGCTTAGTCATAGCGGTTGCCTCTAATGGGGAAGTTCTTGTTTTAGCAAGGATAATTTCATAGGGATCTAAAACCTAAATTTTGAAATTGTTTGTGATTAGATGCTTTTGGATCCATTCTATTTGCCTCCATTTAAAACTCCCCGTTAGCCAATACCTTGCATCCAGACAACACCACGGTGCAACAAGTAACCCGAATAGGAACTTGGTGGTCTTCCAATCTGGGAACTCAGCATTCTTGCACCTGTTTTGAAGTGCATAAAGAGCTTTCTAGCTTCATTTGACTAAACCGCTCCCAAATGAAAAAATTCAGAGTTGAGTTTGAGAATTTCAAAGGGATTCTGTAGGCTGGGGCCTTAAGCACACTTTTGATAATCATGGATTATCAAATCCATTTTATGTGAAATGTCCAAGCAGCTTATCCTAACCCAATATTATTGGTGAGGTAGGTACGGGTGATCTTCTTTACTCAATATGCCACTCTCGATCATTGATTCTCACATTTGTATTCTTGCAAAACTTTCAAAGCTACACTAAAGATTTTCTCAGCTTCTACTCATTCTTTGTTTGGAGATGAACTTTGGATGCATGGAATCATCGACTTTAAATTTTGTAATATCCAATGTTGGAGTCTGTGTTTGCATTTTATGAGTGTCACCCTTCTTTGGATACCTAATGTTGCCTTTGATGTTTTTCATATCCAATTTGGGTCACACAGACGTATCTTTTTTGTCACCCTTTTTTCGATGTCTAGTGTTTCCTTTTATGCGTGTCATTGCAGGTTTAAATGGTTACAATCTCATTCACAGTTTAAAGTTTAAACTCAATAGGAATAAATATTTTAAGCTTTTGACTTTTTTCTTTCTCTGTACTTGACTTTTAACAAAGACTTTTGTTAGCTTGCTTCATTGTTGGTATCATGTTGATGAAGTACTACAGATATATGATTGTAAATTATATAATCAAAAAACAGGGTATGTGATTCTTAATTTTTTTTTTCATTGGGCCTTTGTCTTGTGACACATTTGAGGGGCTTGATAGTTGTCTTTTGAAAAAAACAAAACATGGCGGAGGTGTATGTTGCATCTTTCTCTTGTTTTATTGCCATTTGAACATTGAAGTACAATTTTTTAACTATTAGAAGGGCAGTATGTGATTTAGGAGGATCTGCTTTGCAAATGTCATTTTTAGGCCTGCAGATTGAAATGTGAGAAACTAGATAGTCTCTAAGCAACTAGATATCACAATACAATGCCCCTTGTGAATGAGTAGGATAAGTTTATTTATTTAATTGTCACCTGGAGCTGTAGGGGTACGGGTGGTGGTACAACGATGACATCAAATCGGGGTACTAGAGTAAATGAGTAAGGGTATGGCTATAATTTATGTTAGGACTTGTTCCAAAGTCTTAACATTATGTTAGTTTTTTGGTAGGTTAATTAATATTATTGTAAATGGGGCATGCATATTTTAGTAAAGACACCCCCATAAAATAAACTTAGTTTTAGTTTTAGGTAGTTTTATATTTTTTGAGCTAATTAATTAGAAGTACTTTATGGGTTGTTTTCTCGTATATTGTTGGTTATAGGATTAGTTGTTTTTTACCGGTCATTGGTAAAAACTATATAAATCAATGTTTGCAATGTAAAAGGGTTAACGGAGTAAAGGTACCTTTATGTATTTGATTTTTTTGAATATTAATAAAATACTTGTGCACTCGCACTAAGCGGGGACAAGGTTCAACCTATTTGGTTCAAGGAGTTATCAGTGGTATCAGAGCTTGGTAATTTTGGAAGCTTGGTGAATTCGAAGGAAGGCAAGGTGAAAAGTCAAATTCACGTGAATTCAATGGCATGAAATAAGGTATGCCATATAAAGTAAAATTTTTATTGGTTTAAATGTTTGAAAAATTATTAAATTATTTTAATTTTTCAAATATTTTTTACATTTAAACTTTTGTATTTTTCATATACCACACTCTGGTCATTTTGGCCATTTGATACTCCATTTCCCTGTATTCAAACTCCTAATTTGGCATAAAAAATGAATTTTTAGCATTTAAATATTATTAAATTCATTGTTTTTTTGCAAAAACTAGACTTGTACGGTCTGTTTACTTGTAATTGTTTTTTGTATTTTTCATTCATCGCTGCCATTGTTATTTGCATTCATTTTCAGCCCTTTTGAATCCATAAACCCCTGTTAAACTGGTTAAAACCCTTGTTTTGCATCATGCTCAAACAAAATCTGGCATTTATCTGCGCTGTATGGATTTGTACGGCCTTCCAACGCCCTGGCTTCATTTTGAATTCATTCCCTGCAAAAAATACCTCAACATTTTTGCCAAAATTTAGCAAAATCAATTTTATCTTGCCTGTACAGATCTGTACGGCCTCCAGTAGAGAGAATAGGGGCAAAGAAATTACCAGGAGCTGCCATGGCGTCTCAAGAAAAAATGGCGCTGCAATTAATTTGGGAAATATTTTTTTCATGTTTCTAAATTTTTTTATGATATCAAAAATTTTGCCTTAGGTCCCACGTGAAAAACCCTGAGTGAGAAGACTGAAAAAGGGAAAAGCTTGGATTATTTTCATACATGTAATGTTTTTTTATTTTCCCTCACAGAAAAAATCCAGAATCAGTAGAAATTTCTGAGTATCATACTCTGAAAATGCTCTTAGAGCAATTGGTTAAGCTTATTTTGTAAGAAGTTTACAAATGAGGAGGTCAAGGGTTCAAATCTTTTCTTTTGGAAAAAGTTCTTTTTACTTTAGAATATATATTTTTTTAAAAGAAATATTCTCTTTTAAACCTTGAAAGTTGTGAAACGCATATTTATTGTATTGTGTTGTTTTAAAATTCGAAAAAGGGAGAATTCAATTCTATTTTTCTTACATTGTTATGGTGATATAAGGGTGTAATTGGTGGAATAAGGTTGTAATTTGGTGAAATAAAGGTGTAATCATTGATTTTTGGTAAGGTTAAGTGCAAAATCCATCAAAAATTCTTGTTTTTCTTTTGCGCTCTATGCGGAGGTTAAGTGAAAAACTTCGTAGAAGCAGTGTCTTGTGCAGTGAGTGTGATATCTATTTCATCTTTTTTACATTTTGTCGCACTTTTCTCTACTGCACTTACTTTCATTTCAAGATGTCGGAAATTCAAAATTTGCTTTTAAATGGCGATAGATTAACAATTTCCAATTATTTAGATTGAAAACGATTGATGGAGGCTTCACTAGTTTTTAATGAGTTATGGGATATTGTTAAAAATGAAAATCCCACATTGCCAACAGAGCAGGCTAAATTAGATATATTCAATTTACGTGATTCTAAGGCCTTAGCTCTCATTAAATGCTGTTGTACTTGTGATACTTATGTTCATATTGAAAATTCTCCTCATAGTTACATTGCATGGAAAACATTGTCAGATTTGTATGATAAAAAACCTAAGCATAAGAAGATAGATATTCATATGCAGTTGTTTACTTTGTCATTAGATGAAGATGAGAATATAGGAGAATATATGTCTAAGTTGAAAAATATCACTACTGAGTACACTAAGGCTGGTTTTGGAAAACTAGATGATGACCTCATAGTCACTGCTGCTTTGAAAGGACTACCAGGGTCCTATAGAAATTTTGTTGAAATGTTGCATGTCTCTGACAAGATCACATGCATCACCTTTGATAAGTTCGCTGAGTTGCTCATCCAACATGACCTCTCTCTACCCAAGAATTCCAAGAAAACTGAAGAAGCCCATGTTTTAGAGTCAAAGCCTAGTTCATCTTCATCTGGACATCAAAACAATAGAGGAAACAGTTATAGAGGGGGTCGAGGTTACAGAGGAGGCAGATATCAAAACAGAGGTAGGGGTCATTCAAATAATCAACAATCTAATCAATCACATTCACATGAAACAAGTGATCGAGGACATGGTCACAACTCATAGGGGCAGAGGTCGAGGTAGATCAGACATTCAGTGTCATAGATGTGGAAAATCTGGTCACATTGCCTCACAATGTAGGATTCCTTTTGATAAAATTCAGAGGCCACAAAAAGTGACTAAGACTAACTCTGCTCAGTATGTTGATCATGACTATGATGAGTCCAGTAATGTTGCCCATGAATTTGCATTCACTACTTTGGGGCACATTGATTATATTGAATATGAGGCTAGAGATGAGCTCACAGATGTATGGGTTTTAGACACAGGAGCAACCAAACACATGACATTTAGGAGAGATTTCTTTTGGTTTTTTAAGGAAGCTTCTCTCTCTCCAGTTGCCTTAGCAGATAAGTCTATGCATACACCACTAGGACTTGGATCTATTCGGATTCTTCTTCCTAATGGGTCTATAAAATACTTGGAGGATGTTTGGTATGCTCCCACATTGAAGAAACACTTACTTTCTTTGGTAACTATTTGAAAGAAAGGTTATCAAATTGTGCTTGAAAATGGGCTCATTTACATCAATTCAGTGAAGGATGATTATAAAACAATGTATACAGGATATGAAGATGGAAACTTGGTTAGATTGCATTGGAAGGTGCTTTCTCCCAATATAGAACTTGCGGCAGTTGTTGACACAGGTATAGGTACTATGTCTACACAGCGGTTATGGTATCTCCGCTATGGACATTTGAATATCCACTATTTATAGTGGATTTGCAGAGATATGGTATGGTGAATGGGTTGCCCATTTTTCGCAAAGATAGTATTCTTTGTGAGTCATGTGTTTTGGGCAAACAAAATCGGGAAAAATTTCCTAAATAGTCATCTTGGAGAGCTAACAGATGTTTACAGTTAGTTCATAGTGATGTATGTGACATGAAAAAGTCATTCATTGGTGGGTGTAGATACTTTGTCTTGTTTATTGATGACTTTTCTTGGATGACTTGGGCATTCTTTATGAAAAACAAATCTGAAGTTTTCTCTAAGTTTATTGATTGGTTACACTTAGTCAAAAAAGAAACAGGTTCACATTTGGCCACTCTTCGTTCAGATAATGGAGGTGAGTATACCTCAAACGAATTTTCAGATTATTGTCGAGAACATGGTATTCATCGACAATATAGTAATGCTTATACTCCACAGCAAAATGGAGTATTTGAACAAATGAATAGAACTTTAGAGGGCACAACATGTGCCATGTTGCACTATAAACAACTTGATGATAAGTTTTGGGTAGAAGCCATTGGTACTGCAGTGTATTTGAGAAACAGGGCCTCCACAGTTGCACTTTTGGGACAAACTCCATATGAGGCATGGTATGGTTTTAAACCAAAAGTTAAACACTTGAAAAGTGTTTGGATGTCTTTGTTTTGCTTTGGTTCCTATTAAACATAGAACTAAGTTGGAACCACGAAGTCGAAAATGCATCTTTGGTTATTCTAAAGATAAAAAGGGGTTTTGTTTGCTTGCACAAGATTCAAGCAAATTCATAGTGAGTTGAGATGTAATATTTGATGAGTTTGGGACTATGAACACTGCAGAGATTGATTCTCAACTTGATAAATTAGAGAAGAAAAATACAAAAAGAGATAAGGGTTTGAATAATGGGGATAACTCTTCGAAGTTATGGTATGAGATTCAAATTCCTTCACTTTCCTCTCCTTCATCTACAAGTTCACAGGTTGATGACTTAGAAATTGTTGAAAATTCTCTAAGTCCCCTTTCGAATGATACACATAATGAGAATTCTGGAGTCCCTGATTTGAATAATTTGACTAAGTATCCAAAATGGGCTCAAAGTACTTTTTCTGACTTGATAGCAGATGAAGTTGGTTTAACAGGGCCCAAGAATTCTCGAAAACAGGTAAACTATGCTATGGTTGTTATTACTTCTTCCACTGAGCCATCCACTTTTAAGGAGGCATCTACTGAACATGTTTGGCAACATGCAATGAAAAATGAGTATGATGCCATACTTAGCAATAATACATGGGTTTTAGTTGATCCTCCTCCACATGTTAAATCCATCGGTTGTAAATGGGTTTATACGACTAAGTATAAATCAGATGGCTCCATTGATAAACATAAGGCACGACTTGTTGCAAAAGGATATGCACGCAACAAGAAGGTAGTGACTATGAGGAAACATTTGCACCAACTGCCAAATGACACACTATTCGTATGGTACTTGCCTTAGCCGCACAAATTGGTTGGAAAGTACATCAATTGGATGTTAAAAGTGCTTTTTTAAATGGTGATTTACAGGAAGAAGTGTATATGAAACAACCTCAGGGTTTTGAACAGGTGGGTGCTGAACACAAAGTGTGTAAATTGATAAAAGCTTTGTATGGGCTCAAACAGGCACCCAGGGCTTGGTATGAGAAAATGGATTCATACTTGAAATCCATTGGTTTTCATCGCAGTGAATCTGATGATACTCTCTATTTTTGAGTGCAGGGTAAGAAAATGGTGATACTTGTTCTTTATGTTGACTTGTTTATTACAGGTAATGATGAAAACCATTACAAGTCTGTGAAGAAGGAATTAAAAGATGGGTTTGAGATGACAGATCTTGGACTTCTTCACTACTATCTAGGCATAGAGGTAACTCAGAAAGAGCATAGTATTTTCATTTCACAAATTAAGTATATTTTTGAGTTATTAGATAGGTTTGGCATGAGTGATTGCAAACTTGCCCTCACTCCCATGGAAAGTAACTTGAAATTGTCTAAGGATGATAGCAGTGCCTTTTTTGATGGCACCACATATAGAAAATTGGTGGGAGGTTTGATATACTTGATGACTACTAGGCTCGATATTTCATTTTCAGTTGGAATTTTATCTAGGTTTATGCATGAGCCCAGAGAAATTCATTGGCATGCAACAAAACGAGTACTTCGTTACCTTCAGAGAACGAAAACATATAGCCTTGAATACCACTGCAACAAGAACTATAAACTTGTTGGATATTGTGATGCAGATTTTGGCGGATGTGTGGATGACAGTGTCAACCACGGGATACACTATGCATATGGGTTCAACCGCCATTGCTTGGTGTTGTAAGAAGCAAGATACAGTGGCAAATTCATCAGCAGAATCAGAGTATATTGGAGCATGGGATGCTTCCAGAGAAATTGTTTAGCTTCGTCGTATTCTTGAAGATCTTCAGGGTTCTCAGTTTGCTCCTACACAGTTATACATTGATAATCAAAGTGCAATCAAGATGTCCAAGAATCTAGTGTTTCATGCCAAAACAAAACATATGGATGTCAAATACCATTATTTGCGAATGCTGGTGGCAAAGAAAGCTCTTGATCCAATATATTGCCCAACTGCAGATTAGACAGTTGATATCTTCACAAAACCCCTTGACAGAATCAAATTTGAAAAATTCAAAAAAATGCTTGGTATGTGTCCAAAGACCTGACTTTGGATCATAGAGGGGTTTGTTAGGACTTGTTCCAAAATTTTAACATTAGGTTAGTTTTTTGGTAGGTTAATTAATATTATTGTAAATGGGGCATGCATCTTTTAGTAAAGACACCCCCATAAAATAAACTTAGTTTTAGTTTTAGGTAGTTTTATATTTTTTGAGTTAATTAATTAGAACTACCTTACGGGTTGTTTTTCCGTATATTGTTGGTTATAGGATTAGTTGTTTTTTACCGGTCATTGGTAAAAACTATATAAATCAATGTTTGCAATGTAAAAGAGTTAACGGAGTAAAGACATCCTTATGTACTTGATTTTTTTGAATATTAATAAAATACTTGTGCACTCGCACTAAGCGGAAACAAGGTTCAACCTATTTGGTTCAAGGAGTTATCAATTTATATATAAATGTAGTCACCTGTAAATGACAAAATGTGGGCATGGGGACGGCTATGGGGATGTGGACGTGGTACTCACCCATATACTTGAGTTTTCTGGCAACTATGTTCCATGACAATTAAGGCAACAAAAAAATCTGAAGTAAATTATGTGATTGTTCTATTAAATAATTAACATCTGAGGTATATTATGGACAAAAGCATGAAGTTTGAATACAATTTTCAATGATGCTTCATTATTCCCAAGACAACAGTGATATTCAGATTCATTTGCATGTGAGTAAAATTTAAAGATTAATATCAAATGCTAACCTCTGACAACATTCCCTGCTTGGGGATTTGCAACACTTGAAACACCTATAATCTATGGATTCCTAAATATTCTCTGAGGATCTCCATCCTTTTTCTTTCTTGCTCTTCTGCATAAAGGGTGAGCTGGAAATGATAGCTTCATACAAGGAGAATGGGTTAGTTGAGGCTTTGTTATGTGACATTCACACTCATGCTTGATTCCCCTTTGCCCATTGTTTCCTGACTTGTTGCTTTGTTAATGGTTGTTGCCTCCTCACAAAAGTTTCTTTACAAATAGTGATTTTGGTTGTTGCCGTGTCATGTCGCCTTTTTGAAATAAAGAAAAGAATAATTTAATAATAATGGTTGAAGTTGTTCCCAACGACACTTTATGCTAACAACTTAAAAGGGGCACTTAGTCATTATTATTAATTGAATGGGGTCAAAGTTAATTAATTAAAAGGTCAAGAGGGAAAAAGAAAAGTAATTATTATTATAAGGAGGAAAAAGGTGATTATTAAATTAAAAGTAATTTTAATTACTTTAGGGTTTGGAGGAATAAGGTAATTATAAAAAAGTTGGGTGAGGAGAAAGCAATTCATAATCATTCATTCAATCAATTTCAAAACACTTTTCAAGCTTGAGCAGCCATTGTTCAACTTTTTATCACATAGGATGAAAATTCTCCTGCGAAAAGCCTTGGGGGAAGAAATCCCTTATACCCAAAAGCTGATGATTCCAACTTGGAATCACATCGGTGCTTCCAAATCAGAATTAATTCAGGTTGACAGAGCAGTACATGGGTTACAACCAATAAATCAATCTAATTATTGCAGTGGTACAGACTAGGGTTTCAGACTTATTATTGCTGCTGCAGCCATATTGAGACCTGACTGTACGCATATAGGGTTGACTGTTGGACGTGTCAGTGTTAACCGCTGTTATTCTTTGATTGCTGTACCTCATGTGGACAGACTGTACTGCCCAGAACCACCTAGTATGCAGTGTTAAGTCTGCCCAGTCAGCTGCGTCCTACTTTGGGAGAGAGACACTGTCATTTGGGCCTGCTGTCAGACTTCATTCTACTGTTTGCAGACCTGTACGGCTGCTGAACCACTGTTCCTAGCGCCGTACAACTCCCAGATATCAGTTCTTACTCTCAGTGGCAGATTACACAGTTCTGGGTGGACCAAGCACCTGATTTATTTAGCACAGCACAACAAGAATCAGCACCTAATCACAACACCTTTGAGTCATTCCTGAGCGCAGTAGAAGGGATCACACAATTTAGAGTGAGTTTGGGGCAAGCTGGAAATCCTCCTCATCGCCGTACCACACTACTTGAACAGCAGCTGCTGTATGGGCCGTACCAGTAAAGGATTAATCACAGTTTCTGCAAACTGCTCTAGGGTTTACTGATTTGTGGTTTTAGAAACTTGAGGGTCCAACTGAATTATTTAGTGTGCATTCAAGTTGTATTTAATTGAACAAATTCTGAATAAAATTGTGAAATTTCATACTTGGTTTGCCATAACGTCTTGAGTCCTGTCCTAATTAGCAGGGTTTCGAACAAATACCAATATTACAATATTCAGAGTTTGATATCACAGTGGTATCAAAGCATTGTTCTTGCCATCCTGTGGATCAGACAAAAAACATGGGGAACAGAGAAAAGAGAATTCCTACATATGAGATGAGTCACCTATGTGAAATAATTAGCTGTGGGCAAAAGGACATGGAAAAGACAATTCGAATGACTTTAAAGGAATCCATGGCAGGGATAGCATGAGCCATACAACATATGAACGTGGGTAAAGGAAAGGAAAAACTAGAAGAAGCAAGCACATGAAATGATGCAAGGGTTTTAGTTGTCCTACACCCAAAAACCTTTTGTGCCAAATTCATATAGGAGAAAGAACAACTTGAAGAAATAGAGCCTCTACAACTGCATATAGGTAATGAATATATAGTATATCTCACACAATATGAAGCTTTCAGCTATGAAGTGCTACAAGCTCTCTCTTTCAAAGAATTTTGTGACCTAAAAATGGAAAACAACAATAAGAGAGGCAAAAGAAATCAGCCAGATCAGCTACAGAAGGAAGTTTCACTAGTTGCACATACACTAGCTAAAAATGTTGTTGATCAGTGTGCAGAGAAGTTGATGCCATATGTTACAATTGAGGGACTTACCTCTAGTAATCAACAAAAAAAGAGCTCTATTGTGATGAGGGAAGAGGAAACATTAGAGTCTAAAAGGGTTGAGGAAACATAAATTGATGAGAATTCAACAATATCAAAGTTAGCTGAATCACAATAGTTCAGCTAAGAGCAAACAAAGATTGAAGAGCTACAACCATTGGTAACAAAAGAGAAAGAGGTGCAAGTCTGAACGGAGTTGGTTAATATGAAAAGTTTCATTGAAGATATAACACTTAAGTTTGTAGAGGGCTCAAATTACGGCATAAATCAACACTATGGGTGAGGTAAATGTTGCTAGCACTAAGCATACAGTCATTGTTGCAGATTGCAAAGAGTAAAGAATCCATTGGAAACAGTGAATTTAAAATATTTGTTTGTGATTAAAGACAGTAATATGGTCATCGGAATTGCAGAAGAGGCCTTAACTGCATCTGAGAAAATTCAGGAGAGGGTTGATGCCCTCAGTATGAAGTTTAACTCAGTCTCTCCTTCACTTCATAAGATAGAAGAACCACAAATTGTTGCAACAGTTTTCAATGAAATGAAAGGTGAGTCATTGCCCTATGTGATTGAAATTCAGGGTAGTTATGTTGATAAGCATGCAATAGAGGGTGCCACATTTGGTAGTACTCTTTTTAGATCCCAACTAATTCATGATTTTGCTATCATGGATTCACTCAGTAGGACTGTTGGAGAAGCATTCCCTGGTACAGGGCTTCCAATTCTTCATCATAGCAGAGAAGCGTAACAGAAGCTAACTACCTCACAAGGAGGACTGGAAGAGACAACAAGATTGGTTTGGGATCTTGGTATTTGCATGATGGTTCAGGCATTGCTTGAGAACAAGCAATCTTTGGGAAGGGTGGATTGTCATGTCCCTTTTTTCAATAAATAAAAGAGCAATTTAATAATAATGTTCTAAGTTGTTCTCCAATGACATTTTATGATAATAACTTAAAAGAGACACTTAAGTCATTATTATTAATTGAGTGGGGCCAAAGTTAATTAAAAGGCCAAAAGGGACAAAAAAAAGTAATTATTATTATAAGAAAAAAGGTGAATATTAAATTAAAAGTAATTTTAATTAATTCAGGGTTTGGAGGAATAAGGTAATTATAAAAAGGTTGGATGAGGAGAAAGCAATTCATAATCATTCATTCACTCAATTTCAAAACTCTTTTCAAGCTTGAGCAGTCATTGTTCAACTTTTCATCATAGAGGACGAAAATCCTTCAGTGAAAGGCCCTGAGGATGAAACCCCTCATACCCAGATGGTGATTCCATCCAGGTATCACATCGGTGCTTCTAAATAAGGATTAATTCAGGTTGACAAAGCAGTACAAGGGTTCCAATTAATAAATCAGTCTGATTATTGCAGCCATACGAACTAGGGTTTATGGGAGTACAGACTAGGGTTTCAGACTTATTATTCCTGCTGCAGCCATATTGATTCCGTATTGAGACCTGACCGTACGCATCCAGGGTTTACTGTTGGACGTGTTAGGGTTAACCGCTGTACTTCCCGTGGACAGACTGTACTGCCCAGAACCACCCAGTTTGTAGTGCCAAGTCTGCCTAGTCAGCTGTGTCTTACTTTAGGAGAGAGATACTGTCATTTGGGGCTGCTGTCAGACTCCATTCTGCTGTTTTCAGACCTGTACGGCTGCCGTACCACTGTTCCTAGCACAGTACAACTCCCAGCTAGCAGTTCTCACCCTCAGTGGCAAATTACACAGTTCTGGGTGGACAGAGCACCTGATTTATTCAGTACAGCACAGCAGGAATCAGCGCCTAATCACAGCAGCACCTTTGGGTCATTCCTGAGTGCAGTAGAAGGGATCACAGCAATTTAGAGTGAGTTTGGGGCAAGCTGGAAATCCTCCTCATTGCCGTACCACACTACTTGAACAGCAGCTGCTGTACGGGCTGTTCCAGCAAGGGAGTAATCACAAGTTATCTCCCTAAATTTCTGCAAACTGCTCTAGGGTTTACTGATTTTTGATTTTAGAAACTTGAGGGTCCAACTTAATTTAATTATTTACTATGCATTCAAGTTGTATTTAATTGAGCAAATTCTGAATAAAATTGGAAAACTTCATACTTGGTTTGCCATAGCATCTTGAGTGCTGTCCTAATCAGCAGGGTTATTACAAATACCAATATTACAATATTCAGAATTCTGATTTATTTCCCAAGGGATTTTACACCCTGGCACTGGCGAAGGTCTTCCTTTATTTCACCCTGAATTTATTTATGCAGTTGTCATTTGCTTGAATTGAATTTCTGTCAATACAGGGCCAGTGTATTTAACTAAGATAATGCGGTGGAATAACACCTGAAAGGTGCGTGAGACTCATGCTGGGTGTGAGACATAATGGCTCTTAGGTGGCCGCCATGGACACCCCAAACCCATCATACTGGGCTGTGTCTGAAATTACCTTCATGACACAATATACTAATCTGATGACCAAATTTGGAAAGGGCCTTAGTTGTTGCTTGATGTAGTTACGGGCTTGCTTGTTCCTTCAAATCTATATCATCACTTGCATCAGGTGATACAAATTATTGCTTTAGCATGCTTAATTTGTCTTCGCTCCCTTGCATCAAGTGTACTCAAGGAAAACTAAAGGATTTATAGGGCCACTTGTACATGCTTACATCTTGGAGAAATGTTCTTAGATGGGATTGATATTTAGTTTTCATCGCTTTTTACCATTCAATTCATAGACATTAATCCATTATATATGAACCTTGATTTGCTGTTGGTTGTGGATCAATTGTTGTTTAAATAAGTTATTTAGACAAACTTGTGATCGCATTAGTTTTACTCTGAAATAGAGTTGAGGCTTCTCAAATTTAAAATGCAGCTATACATTGAATCCTGTTCTATCAAGAATGCTCTGTCTTAGACCTGTTAAGCATAGCAGCTAGGAATTATATTTTACATTAGTTTTCACTTAAAACCAAATCACCAACTTTGTAAGTATAAGAGAAAGGAAAAGCACTTGATTATACTTTTCTAATCCCTTTAATATATATAACTAATGCTTAGTTTTGTGCATATGCAGCAAGCAACATTAGCCTTGAATGTGATTCGGTGGTTCATGTATACTTTAAATTTTATTATTGAAGAACAAAATGAAGAGACGATAAGCAAGATCAAAGCCCATGCTCAAGCTGTAAGGGTAAGTTACATGCCGCTGTCAATTTTATTGCTCATAGGCATATTTTAACGCCTATGCCTTTTTTAACTCTTTTATTTCCATTCTGTCAGGCAGCCCATTGGTTTCAGGAAATTGGCGGCAAGACAAAGAAGGAGGATGGTTGGAGACTTTTCCTTGATATTATCCTTCATTTATTGGTCATAACCATGTTTCAATATTTTGTATAAGTTAAAAAGAGTATATAAGCAGTTACAAATTTTTTTAGATAATTGTAGGTTGTAATCTTTCTTGCCAAAACAAATGATATATTTGATGTTGCCTATGCTTGTTTTGTGGGAATGCTTCAAACTTAGTGATAAAACAAGATACCAAATCCACCTGCCTATCTTTATTAAGCTTTTTTCAAACATCAAGACAGGGTATCCCGTGTTGTTGAAAGAAGAAATCACAACTCATTTTTAAGGCATTGATCTTGTAAGATGAATTTAGTGTGTTCATTTTTTTCTATTGCTGAAGGGATTGCTAACAGCGATGAGAAAGGAGAAATGCAGAACGATATTTTCGATATTCAGAGAAAAAGGGCTGAGAGGCTAAAAAAATGGAGAGTAAGTTGATAACACTCTTAACATCTTTAAACGTTGTCAAAATCTTTAAATAATCTGTTGATTGTAGTTTTTAAGTAGTTTGCTAAAATATGTCGATTGCCGGAGAATTCGGATGATATTTGCAAAAATCGTTAAGTAGTCTGTGGATTATGCTTTTTGTGAGAATCTTTAAGTAGTTTGTGGATTTTAGTTTCAGCAGGAGCCTTTGGATAAATTTTGTGGATGTCTTAAGAAAGTCTTGCATAGATTAATTTTTAATGGAAATCTTTAGATAATTTACAGATTTTTGGATCGGGGTTTAGAAAACTTTTGATAATGTTAAATGTGCAAATTTTCGAAAACTGTTACATAAATTAAAATTAAAGTGTGAAGTTTTGCAGGATGCTTTAGATAAACTTGAAATGTCTGCATAAATGTTGCCAATACAAACAGTGGAACTTGTTTTTCACAGGAGGCTTTCAATAAATTGTGAATATCTCTTCTAATTGGAGTCAAAGTCTTAAATAAATTGTAGATTCTAGTTTTTGAAGGAGTCTGTAGTTAAATTTTGAATGTATCTGTTTAAATGTTGTCAAAATATTCTTAAATAAACTTTGTATTTTAGTTTCTACAGGATGTTATAGGTAATTTGTAAATTTCTCTGCTTAAATTTGCAAGAAGCATGGAATATGCCTTTTTTTTGCTTTTCCTTCATTTTGAGATCATGGCTAATTGCATCTGCTCTGTGAGCTTTTTTGCTGGATATGCACATGGGTTGCACACATATGGAATCTCTTTGAACTTGAGAATGCATGGTTCAAAGCTTGCAGAGACACAAGCACTAAATATAAGATCTAGATCTGCTGTTTCAGGGCCTCAAAAGCTGTTCTGTGACGATTCAAATTTATCAGTAGTGGAGATGTTTTGTGGAGATGATGCCGAGTCTGACAATATTTTGTAAAATTTGCATTTAAAATTTCAGTTTCGCTGCAACCTAATTGAAATTTTATGAAATGTAGTAGTCACTAATTCTTTTATGAGGTAGCACCAATGTTGTACTTTATAATCTAATTTGACAGATTGAGCAAGAAGGGAGAAAAAGGCAAACTACATCTTGACCTAATATAGTAGTCACCAATTGCATTGTGAGGCAGCACCAGTGTAAGTTTAAATTCTAATATGAAGGATTGAATGCGAAAGGAGATAAGGCCAAAGTGCATCTTGACCTAACGCTATAGTCACCGATACTGTTGTGAGGTAGCACCAGCATTTAAGTTTAGAATCTAATTTGAAAGATTGAATGAGGAGGGAGAAAAAGGAAAAGTTCATCTTGACCTCATGCAGTAATCACCAATTCTGTTGTGGTTTAGCATCAGCAGGTATGTTTAGAATCTAATGAAAGACTGAGCAAGAAACGAGAGACAATTAAACTGCACCTAGACATAAAATAAATTATGTGGGAATTCTTTGAGAAAAAGACTGTCTGAAAAATCTACAGGAACCTTCACAAACAGAAACAACTACACATGGGAGCCTAAGCATTGTCAAGAGTAGATTCATCTATTCAAAATACTTGAATTGAAAAGAAATGACTTTAATTATGTCCACGAGGCTAAATGGTCTATGGGACCGCCGATTGCTCCAACTGCTCAAATCGCATGACCGATGGTATCCTTTAGAAGGCAGCTCCTTCTCTTCCTGATTTGAGTTAACATCTCCCCCAACCCTTTTATTTTATTTTCCTCAAACAGCTCTGTTATGGAGCCAACTTGAAATGTTTCCTCATATTTGGCTTGGATGTTCGTGCACTTTGGGAATTCGAGGATGAAATGCTCCTCCATTTTGACTGCCCTTGTATTGCATAAAATGCAAACTTTCTCTTCTCACTATTCCTTAGGTGTCGTCCATTTGCGTTTCTCACATCTGAGACTATGAGAGCTAGTTCTTAGTTGAGCAATGAGGATCTTTTCCCTCCATTTAATATCAACACTTATATATGCTATTTCACAATGCTCATCAGTTGGGTTGAACTCTGTAATGTAGTGTTGTCGATTCCTACTTGTTTTCTTCCTCCACATCATTGTTCTAAACTTTTTATTCACATAATTTTTTATGTCTTTGTTAAGGTTTAGGTATTTGTTTAGGCTTATATCCCATCGACTCCTCCATTTGTTGCTTTGTTTCATCAACATGTTCTTCTGCCTGTGCAGCTCTTCGTCTCTTGTGGCCCTCGGTCACATGCCGGTCTATATGTTTTCTGTTTTTTCGAGTAACATACTAGCTCAGTCGTAGCGGTTGCCTCTAATGGGAAACTTCTTGTTTCAACAAGAATAATTTCATAGGGAATTGAAACGTAAATTATGAAATTGTTTGTGATTAGACGCCTTTGGATCCTTTCTATTTGCCTCCATTTCAAACTCTCCGTTAGCCAATACCTCGCATCCATACAACACCACTGATGTGACAAGTAATGCAAATAGGAACCTAGTGGTCTTCCAATCCCATAGCTCAGCATTCTTGCACCTGTTTTGAAGCGCATAAAGAGCTCTCCAACCTCCTTAAAAAAGATGACGAAACTGCGCCCAAATAAAAAAATTCAGAGTTTAGTTTGAGAATTTCAAAGGGATTCTGTAGTCTGGGAGTATAAGGACACTTCTGATAATCATGGATTATCAAATCCTTTTTATGTGAAATGTCGAAGCAGCTTATCCTAACCCAATATTGTTGGTGAGGGAGATAGGAGTTATCTTCTTTACTCAATATGCCACTCTTAATCATTGATTCTCACATTTGTATTCTTGCAAAACTTACAAAGCTATGCTAAAGATTTTTTCTGCTTCTACTCATTCTTTGTTTGGAGATGAACTTTGGATGCATGGCATCGTCGCCTTCAAGTTTTGTAATAACCCATGTTGGAGTGTGTGTTTGCATTTTTTGAGTGTCACCCTTCTTTGGATATCTAATGTTGCCTGTGATGTTTGTCATATCCAATTTGGGTTACACAGTCGTATCTTTTGTGTCATCCTTTTTTGGATGTCTAGTGTTTCCTTTTATGCATTTCATTGCAGGTTTAAATGTATATAATCTTCTTCACAGTTTAAAGTTTAAACTTTATAGGAATAAATATTTTAAGTTTCTGACTTTTTTCTTTCTTTGTACTAAACTTTTTACAAAGACATTTGTTAGCTTGCTTCATTGATGCAAGAAAACTTTGTACAAAGACATTTGTTAGCTTGCTTCATTGATGCAAGAAAACTTTGTACAAAGACATTTGTTAGCTTGCTTCATTGTTGATGAAGTACTACAGATATATGATTGTAAATTACATAATCACAAAACAGGGTATGTGATTCTTAATCGCTTTTTCTTTCATGGTATCATGAACATTGGGCCTTTATCTTGTGACACATTTGAGGGATTTGATAGTTGTCTTTTAAAAAAAACAAAACACGGCGGAGGTGTATATTGCATCGTTCTCTTGTTTTTTTGCCATTTGAACATTGGAATACATATTTCCAACTATCAGAAGGGCAGTATTTGATTTAGGAGGATCTGCTTTGCAGATGGCATCTTTAGGCCTGCAGACTGAAATGTGAGAGAATATATAGTCTCTAAGCAACTAGCTATCACAATACAATGCCCCTTGTGAATGAGTAGAGGATAAGTTTATTTATTTCATTTTTACCTGGAGACGTGGGGGTACGGGTGGTGATACACCGATGACAACAAATCAGGGTACTAGAGTAAATGAGTAAGGGTATGGCTATAATTTATATATAAACGTAGTCCCCTGTAAATGACAATGTGGGTATGGGGACGGTGATGGTGATGGGGATGCGGTACTCATCCCTATACTTGAGTTTCTTGGCAACCATGTTCCATGACAATTAAGGCAATGCAAAAAATCTGAAGTAAATTATGTGATTGTTCTATTAAATAAATTACATCTGAAGTATATCATGGACAAAAGCATGAAATTTGAATACAATTTTCAATGATGCTTCATTATTCCCAAGGCAGCAGTGACATTTAGATTCATTTGCATGTGAGTAAAATTTAAAGATTAATATCAGATGCTAACCCCTGACAACATTGCCTGCTTGGGGATTTGCAACACTTAAATACCTATAATCTATGGATTCCTAAATATTTTGAGGATCTCCATCCTTTCTTTTTCTTCCTCTTCTGCATAAAGGGTGAGCTGGAAATGATAGCTTTATACAAGGAGAATGGGTTAGTTGAGGCTTCTTTATGTGACATTCACACTCATGCTTGATTCCCCTTTGCCCATTGATTCGTGACTTGTTGCTCTGTTAATGGTTGTTGCCTCCTCACAAAAGTTTCTTTACAAATAGGTCTTGCTTGCTTTCAACTTGAATTTGCTTATGCAGTGGTCATTTGCTTGAATTGAATTTCTATCGATACAGTGTTATGTCCCCTTTCTCGAGTTAACGCAAACAGAGAAGACCCGTTGCCTATTTTCATTCCTGTAGGCTAAAGGGGAGTGTTCTAAGAGGGAATGGGGTCATAAAACATGGATTAATTAAAAGGCCAAGTGAAAAATAAAATAAAAGTAATTATTAATTACTTTTTGAGGGTCAGTTGGAAAATATAAATTAAAAAGTAATTTAAAATTACTTTTATGGTTTTCAAGTGGGAAAAGCTTTTTATAAAAGGGGAAAATAGAAGAAAGAAATTATTATTATCATGAAATTCATTGGGGAGCTTGAGGCTACTCATATTTTCCACAGAGGACATAAACCCTCGTTTGGAACTGGTGGAGGACGAAAACTCTCACACCCAAGTGGTAATTCCACCTTGGAATTACAATTGTGCGACTGGATTTGAAATTCAACAGATTATTGGAGGTTATTTGCTGATTATATTTGTCATCTCACTAGGGTTTGAAGGTGTTATCAGATCTGCGACCAAAGTTTATCATTTTCAGCCTTTAGAGGCTTTATTTCATCTTACAAATCCAAGCCATTGAAGCCTAATCCATCTTTAGCATTTGGGTATGCTTATGTAATGAACTAGAATGATAAATTGAATGTTTATGATCATTATTGGTATTGTAATAAATCAGATCAGATCTCTATTTAATTTTGATTTTCATTATATTTGATTGTCATATGAAGAAATAAAGTCATAATTTGCCTATCTTTATTGTATTTTCTTTGCATGCAATTGGGTCATCATTAATTGTTCCAAAACATTCAAACAAGAACCAAAAATCATAACCAACAACTCAGGAGAATCAGATCAGTTTTAGAAAGGGTTATTTTAGTGGTATCAGAGTTGTGATCTTGCTAGCTTGGTGGGTTGCATGTCAGTGCTAATGGTTGCATGTTAGTGTTTGGTGGTTGCATGTGTGGTATCAATAATTGCATGTTGATTTTGAGCTTTGCATGTTAGTTTTTCCTATTGCATGTTAGTGATCAACACTTGCATGTGAGCGTTCAGTGATCCGATAGTTGAAAGAATTTATCAGGTTTATTTCATTGGTATCAGAGCGGAATTCCTGCCAGCTTGTGGGAAAGTTGACATTGGTGTGATATTACATGAGTGCTACTGGTATTAGTGAAAGAGAACTGAGATATAACCACAGAGAAAGAAGAAAAGTTTAGTCACCAAAGATCGAAGAAGACATAATGGGTGATAAAGGTGAGAGACTAGCTCCTACAGATGAGATGAGCTACATATGGAAAATAATCAGACGGAGTCAAAAGGACATGGAAAAGGCCGTTGGAGCTATTGAGATGGCTCTGAAGCAATCCATGGCAGGGATAGCTCAAGCTATCCAACAGATAGGTATGGGCAAAGGAAAAGAAAAACAAGAAGAGGAAAGCACATCTAATTACACTAAGGCACCGAGGGTTTCTCTTCCAAAAACTTTTCGTGCTACTTTCTTACGGAGGCATGAAGAAATCTTAATGAGGTGGAGCAAGTGCAGTGGCTTATAGGTAATGATTCTCTCTTGTTGTATGCAAGATATGATGAGCTTCCGTATGAGGTACAACAATCCCTTTCTTTCAGGGATTTTTGTGACTTGAAAATGAGTAATCCTAGGGGTGGAAGAGGTTTCCAACAGGAAAGACCACAGAGGGATATTCAATAGAGGTTGGGAAAAATTTTCCTTCCAATTTTTGATGAATCTAACAAGTCTATAATTAGGGCTTGGCTACAAAAATTAGACACCTATTTCTCTTTAAATCTTATGCTTGAGGATGGGGCCATCAAATTTGCTTCACTCCACCTTGAGGGTGTAGCACATGAATGGTGGTACCATGGTATGGTTACCTAGGGGGATGCATCCATCATCACTATTGAAGAATTCAACCATCTGCTTATTGAGTGCTTTGACAGAATGGATCCAGAGGTGCATTTCAGGGACTTAGCACAGCTGAAACAGGTAGGTAATGTAAATAATTACATTGCTGATTTTCAGAGGTTAGCAGTCATGGTACCAGATGTCACAGAGAGAAGGTTGGTAGTACTATTTGTTGGGTTGGTTGAGCCTCTCAAGGGCTTAGTGAAGGCCTTTGAACCTTTATCATTGCAGGATGCAATCAAAAGAGCCTTAAACCTTGAATTTTCAGCTTCTAAAGGAAAATTCCAGCCCACAGGACAGCCCAAGCAATTGCCATATGGACCACCAAAAACAGTTCCTTTTGGGCAGCCAAGACCAAACAATATGGGACAATCAAAAACCTCTCCTTTTGGACAGCAAAGGAGGCCATTTCAGCAAGGTGCACAACAAAAATTTCCTAAAAACATCAAGGAAATTGAAACAAGAAATGAGTTGAGGAGAAAGAAGTTGTGCTTTACATGTAAGGAACCGTGGGAAGTTAGGCATAGGTGCCTCTCAAAAGGCCAAATTCATTACATTAATGTTATTTTCGATGATGAAGTGGAAATAGAGGAATAGATGAATTCAACTGAAGTTGAAACAGAAGAGGAAACTATAGTTGAGGAGCCTACTGAAAATAACACCCTTGCCACACTTTCAAGTGCACCAAAATATCATCCATTCAGAGTTCGTGGTGTGCTAAAAGGTCACAAGGTCATAGTGTTAATTGATAGTGGGGCAACTCACAACTTCATAGATGAAAGCTTGGTAAACAGAGGAAGCTATCCACTGAAGACTTTTAGGGATTCAATGTAATTGTAACGGATGGGTTTTCTATACCTTGCACCAAGAGGGTGAAAGGTTTGGATATTTCTCTTGGTAATCATAAAATACAGGGTGATTTCTATGTGGTTAGCATAGGTGAGACAAATTTGGGTTTAGGTGTGCAATGGCACCATTCTCTTGGAGAATTCACACAAAATTATAAGACTATGGAGCTGAAATTCCAAGCAGAAGGTAAAGAGGTCATTCTTCATGGTATGGCTAATGGAGCATCTAGTACAGTTTTAGCTAGAAGCATGGAGAGAGCTTTCCGTAAGGACATAAAATGGGCAGCACATTGTTTTGTAAGTAATTTATCCACTACTGAGGAAAAAAGATCTTACCATGTTGATATACAGTCTATTTTGGACAGCCATGGCAATATTTTCAGTGATTTACCTACGGGGCTGCCACCTGATAGAGGATTTCAGCATATAATAGAGTTGGAAACAGGGTCTAAGCCTGTGATGATCACACCTTACCGCCACCCACGTGCTTTCAAAGAAGAGATTGAAAAGGCAATCAAGGAATTACTAAAGATGGGGCATATTAGGCCAAGTTCTAGTCCTTTTGCTTTTTCAGTGGTTTTGGTTAAGAAGAATGATGAAACTATGAGGATGTGTATAGATTACCAAGCATTGAATAAGAAGACTATTAAAAATAGGTATCCAATTTCCAGGATCGATAAGCTATTAGATGAATTGCATGGAGCGGTTTTTTTCTCCAAAATTGACTTGAGATCCGGTTACCACCAAATTAAGGTAAGATGAAGATGTACACAAGATTGCTTTCCGATGCCATTTTGGGCATTTTGAATTTTTGGTTATGCCTTTCGGTTTAACCAATGGTCTTGCTACTTTTCAATCATACATGAACCATGTCTTTAGGGATCAATTAAGGAAATTTGTTTTGGTATTTTTTGATGACATTCTGGTATACAGTAGGACTTGGGAAGAGCACATGCAACACTTGGATACAGTGTTGGGAATTCTAGAGCAGCAGTCACTTTATGCAAAAGAATCCAAATGTGAATTTGGAATGACTGAAATTTTATATTTGGGACACATCATTAGTGCCCAAGGAGTACAGGTTGATCAAAAAAAGATTTAGGGAATTCTAGATTGGCCACCACCCACTACTTTGTCACAGTTGAGGGGCTTTTTGGGGCTATGCAGTTACTACAAAAGGTTTGTGAAAGGATTGTCACAGCTTGCTGTCCCGTTGACCAAATTGACCAAGAAGGGAGCTTTCAAATGGTTTGAAACAATCCTTGACACGTTTGAGAAGCTTAAAAAGGTAATGAGTTCTTGTCCCGTACTTACTGTACCGGATTTCTCTATTCTTTTTGTTTTAGAGTGTGATGCTTCAAGGGAGGAAATAGGGGTTGTTTTGATGCAAAAAGGGCTTCCAATTGCATTTGAAAGTCGGAAGATGAAAGATACAGAACGTGGATTCTCCATCTATGACAAGGAGATGTTGGCAATCATGTATGCATTGGCCAAATTCCAACAGTACTTAGTTTGTGGCAGATTTGTGGTCAAGACTGATCACAATAATTTTAGGTTCTTTCTCAACCAGAAAGACTTGAATGATAGGTATCAAAAATGGGTAAGTAAGCTCCAAGCTTATAACTTTGACATTGAGTATGTTAAAGGTAAAAACAATATAGTTGCTGATGCTTTGTCAAGAAAGCCTTATGTTCTATGTCTGTTATTTTTGGTGAATGGAAAGAGCTTATTATAGCAAAATATGCAAAAAATGGTTTTGGTAATGATGTTATTGAAGGCAAAATCCAAGATGACAGGTACAAGGTAGTTGATGATCTCATCCTTTACAAGGATAGAATCCTTTTGGTATTTGAATCTAAAATGAAGGGACAAGTTTTGAAGGTAATTCATGACACAACCTTGGCTGGTCATCCAAGGTACTTCAAAACTTATAAACAGATAAGAGACAGATTTTTTTTGGAAAGGTCTCAAAGGGGAAGTGCTACAGTATATTAGGGGGTGTTTGGCATGCCAACAAAATAAAGCAAAACATGTGTTTCCTGCTGGTTTATTGCAGCCTTTACCCATTCCAAATGAGAAATGGGAAAGCATATCAATGAATTTCATTATAGGGTTTCCCAAAGTACAAGGTAAACATAGTATCTTTGTTGTGGTGGACAGGGTTACCAAATTTGCACATTTCTTTGCTATTCCTACTGAATTCAAGGCTTTTCAGAGAAGTATTTAGGTTGCATGGGTTGCCTAAAAATATTGTAAGTGATAGGGATAGCTGGTTCCTCAGTTTATTTTGGCAGAAATTGTTCCACCTAACAAGGACTAACTTAACACCAAGCACCAGTTATCATCATCCAATTGATGGACAAACAAAGATTGTAAACAAATGGCTTGAGGGATATTTGAGGAACTATGTTGCAGGGTAGCAAACAGCTTGGGTTAAATGGCTTCACCTGGGGGAGCATTGCTACAACACCACATACCATATGTCTATTGGTATGTCTCCATTGAAAGCCCTTTATGGATATGAGGCTCTTTCATTGGTGGATTTATTGATTATTGATAGTAGAGTACCAGGGGCACGAGATCTGGTTGCACAAAGCCAAGATATATTGGTCATCTTTAAGGAGAACCTCTTGCATGCACAAAACCAGCAAAAGCTTTATACGGATCAGCATCGTACAGAAAGGAGTTTTGAGGTGGGTGACTTGGTTTTTTTGAGGTTACAGCCCTATAGACAATCATCCATCAAGAAGAGTGGCATTGAGAAGCTCAAACCACGCTTCTATGGGCCTTACAAAGTCACCAAATAGATTGGTGAAGTTGCCTATGAGCTGGAATTACCAGTGGATAGCAAGATTCAGAATGTTTTCCATGTGTCATACCTCAAGAAGGCACTCGGGTAGCATGTTATTCTGTCCCTTGAGTTGCCTCCTTTGGATGGTGAAGGCAAACTCATCCTGATTCCTGAGGCTATCTTGAATGTCAAAGAGGTGTTGAGGAACAAGGTTATTCCAAAATATCTGGTACGATGGAAGGATGTATCAGCAGAGGATGCCATTTGGGAGGGTGCAAGCAATTTTGGGAAGGGTGGATTGTAATGTCCCCTTTTTCGAGTTAACGCAAACGGAGAAGACCCTTAGCCTATTTTCATTCCCGTAGGCTAAAGGGGAGTGTTATAAGAGGGAATGGGGCCATAAAACATGTATTAATTAAAAGGCCAAGTGAAAAATAAAATAAAAAAGTAATTAGTAATTACTTTTTGAGGGTCAATTGGAAAAGAAATTAGAAAGTAATTTTAAATTACTTTTAGGGTTTTCAAGTGGTCATTAAATAATTACTTGTTGCTTTGTTAATGGTTGTTGCCTCACAAAAGTTTCTTTACAAATAGGTCTTGCTTTCTTTCAACCTGAATTTGCTTATGCAGTTGTCATTTGCTTGAATTGAATTTCTATCGATACAGGGCCAGTGTATTTAACTAAGATAATGTAATGGACAGTGTGTGAGACTCACGCTGGGTGTGAGTCATAATGGCTCGTAGGTGGCCGCCATGGACACCCTAAACCCATCATACTGGGCTGTGTGTCTGAAATTACTTCCATGACACAATATACTAATCTGATGACCAAATTTGGAAAGGACCTTAGTTGTTGCTTAATGCAGTTACGGGCTTGCTTGTTCATTAAAATCTATATCATCATTTGCATCAGGTTATGCAAATTATTTCTTTAGCATGCTTAATTTGTCTTCGCTCCCTTGCAGCAAGTGTACTTGAGGAAAACTAAAGGATTTATTGGGCCACTTGTACATGCTTACATCTTGGATAAATGTTCTTGGATGGGATTGATATTTAATTTTCATCCTTTCTTACCATTCAATTCATAGGCATTAATCCATTATATATGAGCCTTAATTTGCTGTTTGTTTTGGATCAATTGTTGTTTAACTAAGTTACGTAGACAAACTTGGGATCACATTAGTTTCACTCTGAAATAGAGTTGAGGCTACTCAAATTTAAAATGCAGCTATGCATTGAATCCCGTCTATCAGGATTGCTCTGCCTTAGACCTATTAAGCACGGCAGCTAGGAATTATATTTTACATTAGTTTTCACTTAAATCCAAATCACCAACTTTGTAAGTATAAGAGAAAGGAAAAGCACTTGATTAAACCTTTCTATTTCCTTTAATATTTATAACTAATGCTTAGTTTTGTGCATATGCAGCAAGCAACATTAGCCTTGAATGCGACATGGCGGTTCAGGTATACTTTAAATTTTATTATTGAAGAACAAAATGAAGAGACAATAAGCAATATCAAAGCCCATGCTCAAGCTGTAAGGGTAAGTTACATGCCGCTGTCAATTTTATTACTCATAGGTATATTTTAACGCCTATGCCTTTTTTAACTCTTTTATTTCCATTCTGTCAGGCAGCCCATCGGTCTCAGGAAATTGGCAGCAAGACAAAGGAGGATGGTTGGAGACTTTTCCTTGATATTATCCTTAATTTATTGGTCATAACTATGTTTCAATATTCTGTGTAAGTTAAAGAGAGTATATAAGCAGTTACAAAAGATTTTGGATAATTGTAGGTTGTAATCTTTCTTGCCAAAATGAATGATATATTTGATGCTGCCTATGCTTGTTTTGTGGGAATGCTTCAAACTTAGTGATAAAACAAGACACCAAATCCACCTGCCTATCTTTATTGAGCTTTTTTCAAACATCAAGACAGGTTGTCCCGTGTTGTTGAAAGAAGAAATCACAACTCATTTATAAGACAGTGTATATAGATCTTGTAAGATGAACTTATTGTGTTCATTTTGTTCTATTGCTAAAGGGATTATAAAATCTCAAAGTTACTACAAAGACTATCCTGGAAGAGATGTGAAGCAACCTGGGGTTATTATATCTCTATTGTTGTTTCTTAAGTATTAGTATTCGTTCTCAGCTTTATTTTAGATTTATGTCATTACATATTTTAAATAATTTTTCTGCAACCTGAGTGGGCCTTAATGGTGAAGGTATGTTTCCTCCATAGAAGAGGTTGCATGTTCAAATGCGTAGGGGGCTAGGGTTGTACACCTCATTGAAAAAATATATAAGGTAAATGAAAAAACAAATGCCTTGCGGGCTTTGACAAAGGCGGATCTCATACACCAAATTGGTGTCTCGTTTGGTGGTGATTTAAAGAACTACTTGTATATTGATTTTTAGCAGATCCATGGCATTTAGTCTCAATATTCTTTTCGTATACTCAAGTATTCAAGGTTTTGATTTTACCCTCGGGGAAAACAGTCAGAGTCAAGTCTTTGCCATGTTTTTGTCAAGTACCAAGTCTACTGTTGTACTTTATTTTGTTGAGTTCTTCTCGAGTCCAAGTTACATGACCATGCTTCATAGACATCAAAATAAACATAAAAAATATGTTTTTTAATCGGAAAATGCCTTCATATTGAGGATAATGCATTTTATTATGTTTTTCTACTTGAAACATGTTTCTATGTTCATTGTGATGCCTATTGGGTGTATTTTTCATGGAATGAGGAATGCCTTTTTTGAATTTTGAATTTTCATATTTTTTGGGAGTATTTGCCGAGCTGGTCTCTTATTATTCTTCAGCTTTGCTGAGTACAAGTCATGCGATTTTGCACTCAATATATGGTGGCTCCAGGACACAGTTTGAAGGAAAAATACATATTGGAAAGTTCTCATTTCTGGATTTAGACATGCAATGGATGTCATTTGATGATAGTTTTTGATTTACTAACCAACCTTATTTAGCTATTTAGTCATACTTTTGTGATTTTTATCTAAATAATGGAATACGGCATTGATTATTATTCTATAGTCTGTTAACCAAGTGCATGCCTAAAAGATGTTTTTTTTTTCCATTTTGTGATTTGACAACATAAAAAACACTATATGAACTTTGAAGCTTATAAAATATTTCCTTTGTCGGATAATCCTCCAGAGGGCTTTGAAACCAGGGCAGAAAAGCTTCTTCAGTTAGTTAGAGATCATGATTTTGATAGTCTTCAGCAGATGGGAGGGGTAAGTAAGAAAGTGATCGCGATTTTGTTTTTCCGCACGGTAATTGGTCATTACATTCTTCAAGGAAATGCCTGTTAAGGTAGTTATGGTTGTAACAGACTGCAGTGCTAACAGGTAAATGGGGTAGCCAAGCTGTTAGACACTGATGTTGAGAAGGGTATTAAGGAAAATTCTGAAGAGTTACAATGGCGTAGAAATGCATATGGGCAGAACACTTATCCCCAAAAGACTGCATGCAATTTCTTTGTAATGTTTACTTTCCTGTATTTCCTTTAGAAACACGTTAATCTTGAATTATGTGTTTATGGAATTGATATTATAGTTATTAATGTTTTAACTTCTATTGCTGTTTAGGTTTTTCTATGGAAGGCTTGTCAGGTCACAACATTGACAATTATTTGTGCGGCATTGTCACTTGGGTTTCAAATGAAGACTGAAGTAAGACATACCATCTTTGTACCTGTTGAATTTTTGCAAATGTTATGGCTAAAATTCCCCCCTTTAGGCCTCGATTACTGCTGCTTGTAGATGTGATGTGACTTTCAGTCTGAAACCTTGATACAATTTGAAGTTTGAACCTGAACATTGTAAAACATTGAAGTTCTGTAACAATTTTGTGGAATGATTTCTGTTCTTAGTATTAACTTTGTTTACCATGCTGTTGTTCTGAAAGTTTAGCATATATTATTGTTGTTATGCTGTTACATTTGGGACCTGCAGGGCGTGAAGGAAGGGTGGTATGATGGCGGAAGTATAGCTTTTACTGTTCTTCTCGTAATTATTGTTACAGGTAAGATTTCGTTCTGTATGCTTTATCTTTTTTTTACCATATATAATTTGATATGGTTTTTGTTTGAAGATGAGCAATAGTCTGTGTGCATGCTACTTTTCATATTCAGAGAACTTTGCTTAGAAAGAATAAGATTTCTTAAATTGGATTTAAAGCTTTAAATAAAAGGTAGAAGCTTTATGTAGGTTGCAGACAAATTTTAGTTACCTGAATGCTCAATGTAGCTTGCAAATGAATTATTTTCCCTTCAAAAGAACTTTTTTTCTCTGTTCCTATCTAATAGCATTCATGCGATAATGACACTATTTTCAAGAACTTGTATTCACACTGGAATTTCCTTTGTTGGATTTTGTATTCTATTTCACAAACAAGTTTGTGCCTGGTCTTCTTGATTTGCAGCAATTAGTGACTATCGGCAATATCTCTTGTTTCGAAATTGGAATGAAGAAAAGAGAAACATTCAACTGCAGGTGCATGTTCGGTTGCTGTTTTCTTCTGTCTTGAATTTCACCCAGACATGATGAATATATCAAGTTGATTTTTCACTGCTTCAGTTTTGGATTTGACTCTATTTTGCATTGCCTATTCAGGTTATCCGGGGGGGAAGAAGATTTAAAGTTTCCATATCTGATCTTGTTGTTGGTGACATTATACCCCTAAATGGGGGTGATCAGGTATATATATGGAAACTGCCTAATATTACTATGCCATGCATGTTAGAGTTCATTCTGGAATTAAGGTAACTGTTTTCTCAGACATTCATCTTTTCTTTTCAGGTCCCTGCAGATGGCATTCTAATTGAAGGTTACTCCTTGCAAATTGATGAATCTAGCATGACTGGGGAGCGCGAGTTTGTATGTAACTCTCTCTTATGTTGTCTCCTTGGCTTGTTTGCTAAGTCATAGACATCTTGTAAGTTTATGATGCCAAGGGTCGTGCTATAACTGCCCCTTTTTTGGCTACAGGTTAACAAAAATCAGAAAAATCCCTTTTTGATGTCTGGATGTAAGGTAGCAGATGGCTATGGAACAATGCTGGTAAGTTGTTATGGTTGGGTCTTCATCTGAAAAACAATGTTGTTATGCTTTCTGATTGTGATTTATGAATTGACAATCTGTACTGCCTTATTATAGGTTACTGGAGTAGGGTTAAATACTGAATGGGGTGTATTAATGGCAAGTATATCAGAGGATGATGGGGAAGAAACTCCACTAGAGGTTTGTCCTGTACTTGTTTGACTTTGAAATGCCCATTATGTCTATTCTTTGCTGTTGGTGTCAAATTCAGATTTTTTAAAACACAGAATGGTTCCTGGGTATAACAGGTTCGTCTTAATGGTGTTGCCACGTTTGTTGGTAAGGTTGCACTCACGGTTGCTGTTATTGTATTAATTGTTCTTTGGATAAGGTAAGTCAGAGTACCTTTGGCTTTTCTGTTATAAATTATTTTTCTTTTGCACTTCCATGCATATATCATATTGATTGTGTTCTGTTTCTTCAGATACATTGCTGGACATACAGAAAATTCTGAAAATACTACCCAGTCTAAGCCAGGCAAGATGAAGATTGGAGGCAAGATGAAGATTGGAGGCAATACGAAGGTTGGAGATGCAATCAATGGAATTGTTGTAATCTTTGCAAATGCGGTGAGTCTGTGTTTTTTTTTCCGATAAATATGGGGTTATTTAAGGCCCCCAGCCAAAATAAAAGTATTACAAGAAACAGCCACAGAAGGCTTGAAACTAAAAAAGAATATACAAAGGAGCCAGACTAAACCACTATAGCCATGCAAGAAACAAAAGCACCCAATGGCCAAAAGCCACAAGCAGATTAAACCACAGATCTCTCAACTACCCAAAAATCGACTGAAGAGACAAAGCCATTAGTGAGTGGGAAAGTAGTCTAAGAGATTGCCTATCTTGCCCTTTTTACCTTTTTTCTTTTTAACTTCCTGCCACATTCCTTGTTCGGAGTTCACCACAATTAATTGCTTATCTTTATTCTGGATTTCTGAATTTATGTTTTCAAGTAACTCTTTGTCTGAATCTGAATTTTCCTGTCTTGTTTAAGGGCGGATTCTGGGTTTTTGTTTTTTGCCCCTTTCATTGACTCAGCCTCTTTAGCAGAAACTACTTGTTCTTCTTTCTTTCTACTTTCCAAATATGTATATTCTTTAAAACAATCTTCAGCGACAACTGTTAGGTCTGTAGCGCACCATTTACTTGATGTTGTCTTCTCCTCCTTTTTCGTCCCCGTTTTAAATCGCCCCTAGGGACAAGAAACATAAAGATGACCAGGTAATTTGCAATTACGACATCTAAATGTTGTGTTCTCATAATCTAAAGTTTGAGTATGAAGAAAATTTCCATACTTCAAAATAATTTTCTCCGAAACCCCTTTGCTCAAATCAAACTCTACACAAATTCTAGCAAAGGTGCACAAGGGTATTTGTTCTCTCATTAGCAACTTTTAAGAAAGAACCTAAAGCATTACCTATTTCCTTGTAAGCATGCCAGAAGTGCAAGGGTAGGTTAGGAAGCCGAACCCACACTGGCATCTTTGTTACTGAAAGAGTGTTTGGATCAAATTCCGAAAACCAAGGGGTGAAAATCAAACCCGCATTACCCCAAAACCAAGGGCCTTCCGAAAAACATTTTTGATAATCCTCTCGTTCACTGAAATGAACAACAAAAAAACCTTTAGAGCATAAAGAAATCTCACATTTCTTTGACCAAGTCTCATAGATCCATTGATATAAGGCATTCGATGAAGGCCACAAGCCATTGAATCTACAAATAACTCTATCTTGACTTAAAGAGTGAAATTAATCGTCCACTTCCTCATTTACAATCTCCACGGAAGGGATCTTCGCTTCTTCAACAATATAAGCTTGAGGTGGAGAATGGCACTTCGCAAAAATTGGTTTGGAAGCAACATTTTTGACCACTTATTTAAAATTGGGATGAGAAGCTTGAATTAATTCCTCCACATCTCCCCGTAGTCTTGAAGTCATGAAGATGAGCGAGTCTTTGCCTAGATGATAGAAGGACAATGGAAGATGGTCCTGTAATTCTTTGCCCTGTTGCACCAGACATTGAGACTCCGCAGGGACACCGAAAGATACCTCCAGCTTAAGTTTTAAATCCTTCACAAAATTTGCCCCTTTCACCCACGTGCAAATTGTTTTTCTTGAGAGATTTAACCAATATTTGAAACCTTGGTTTATCCTCCGTTGCACCTTGCTGATAATTAGACTCTTCTCCCGTAACAAGAAAGCCTGTCCATTGTTCAAATGTTTTCTTCCATCCTGGCATTTCACCAAACACTTGACCTGCAACCATTCTAGAAACTGTTGCTGCATAATATCCTCTTTGCTTCAGTCCCTGCACTTTTGACTTAGGACTGGGTGAAACCCCTGCAAACGAATGGCCCTTCTGCTTACCTGCAGGCTTAGAAGGGAGCTGTATAGCCGCCACTTGAGAAGTTAGGTTTTGCAAATTTGCCGCTGCCACCACAACCTGCTACCAGTCCTCTGTTTGCATCGGATCTCTATCCCCTGCCGACCCTGAAATCCCCCTTAGCTGGTCTTTGACTTCCTTACTCCCTTTTTGCACTCTCTTCGCTGCTTCCCATTGCCTGCTCTTCAGGGCTGCCACTTCTGCAGATGCTTCGCGCTCCAAAATCTTAGCTGAGCTCAAGTTCCTCTCTTTTCCCAAATAAATAAACCCTGGTGAGCTGTTATTTTTAACCATAATCCTCTCAGGGATTTTGTCAAAGATGTTGAGAGCATCCTCCTCCTGCATCCTGGTATAAACAGCTTGGGTTTTCATAAACGGCCATCTGCGCTCCTGTGAGACACCAATTGGAGCTGCCTGTCTGGACAGAAACGGGCTCTCTCTTGACTCATCCCTTTGGGTATTCCACCAGCTGTAAATCTGTCGATCCCAAGTATTGCCGATCCTTCATCTGTCTCCTGTTCCTCCACAACCGCGCGTCCATTCTTCACTGCATGATGTCTACCTGCCGTCGCTGCTGTCTTCACCTGCATGACCCAAGCTGCATCTTCACTTGTGTCTTTCACCATTACTACTGGAGTCGCAGAAGCCACGGGAGTCACAGAGGTCATCTTCTCTGATAAGTTCGCGAGTCAGTGTTTTTTAATTTCAAGTAATTTTTCAATATATATTTGAACAGATAATCTTTATAGAGTAATATTTTTTTACAGTTTACAAAATTGCAAAAAACAGTAATACTAATTATAGAATTTGTGGCCAGGTCACCTTTGTTATCATTGCTGTTCCAGAAGGGTTTCCATTGGCTGTCACCTTAATGTATGACTAATTGTAGAAATTTAGCTTAACCCATATTAAGATTGTAACATTCATGTTCTTTTACAATGCCTACTTTTCCTATAATCAATTTTAATATGTTTGTCCTTATGCTACTTACAGTTTGGCTTTTTCAATGCGAAAGATGATGGCAAACAAAACTTTGGTGAGCATTTGATTCAAAGAGATTACTGCTTTCTTTGAATAGTGATTGGGCTGCAACCGCCTTAGAAGTTTATGGCATTGTAGGTGCGAAGATTGTCAGCCTGTGAGACTATGGGTTCTGCTACGACAATTTGTAGTGATAAAACAGGGACACTGACCTTGAATCAGGTTAGTCAGAGTTATTAAAAATTGGTCAATATCAATGGGCTTGATTCCTTAAGCTATTTTAGTCAAGCATTCCTGATGTCAATCAATGCATAGTTTGTACTATAAGTTATATTTAAACCTTAGATGCTGGCACCTAACAAAGCATACTTGATTTGCAGATGACAGTCGTTAAGGCATGGGTTGCTGGGGAAATGAAGGTGCCACCAGAGAGTGCATCTATTGCACACAGTCTCCTTATGGAGGGCATTTCACAGAACACGGCGGGGAGTGTCTACAAACCCAAGGTGGAACTTAGATTCTCACTAAGCAAACATGAATATAATTAAGAACTATCAATAGATCTCAGATTGTTTAGAGTATTTGTATCTGTTGAAATATGAAAGAACTATCGGAACTCATGAGATGCTGGCACTTAATTTTGTACATTTGTGACTGTTTTGGAAATAGCTGATTTCATAATTAATAATAAATCCAGATATGAAGTTTTATTAGCTTTATAATTTTTAGTTGATTAGATAACATCAATTGTTCTGTTAAGGCTTTTGTTAAGCAAACACTGGATAATCAACTAATTGTATATTGTAGGTTCTAATTTCATTTTCTTCAATGGTTGAAATAATATAAACTAATTTAAGCTCATGATTTCTATTAAAAATCTGCTAAGGTTTCGTAAGATGAGAGAAACTAGATAAGTTCGGCATGTCATTCTTAAATTATGTAACTAGTCCAGATTATGTTTCTGTTGAGAAATGAGAACATTATAATTTTTATTAATTAACTTTTTTCTTACTTTAGATGGTGAGTTAAAGTCAATTTTGCAGTTAAGTTAAAGCTGTTCTTAAGCAAACACTGAGTCTAATGCATTTTGTAAGTTTTACTCCCTTTCTTGGGTTAGTGGAAATGCTACAGACCTAGTTAATCTCATGATTTCATTTTGAACTTTACCCAGGTCACACCCATGAGGAGAGAAACGGCATATTTTTCATGTTTTATGTGGTGTTCTGTATTTGAGAGGGTTTTTACTTAGATTACAGCTGGAAATTAATTTTGAAAGATGGAGCAGCTTTAATTAATCTTCAATTTGAATTTACCTAATTTTAATACAAGAAGCTCCAACATATTTAATAAGTATTAAAAAATTGTGGCAATTTTTCGAAATTGCATATTTTTCATGTTTTATGTGGTGTTCTGTATTTGAGAGGGTTTTTACTTAGATTAATGCTGGAAATTAATTTTGAAAGACGGAGCAGCTTTAATTAATCTTCAATTTGAAATTACCTAATTTTAATATGAGAAGCTCCAACATTATAGTAAGTATTAAAAAATTGTGGCAATTTTTCTTTCTTGTAATGATCTCGTAATGTCTAACCAATGATTCTTGAATCTCCAGCACTTTTCGGGAGAGAAGACCATTGAAGTCAAAATCTTATCTCCTGTGGCACAAATTTGTCCTAGTAACAAGCTTGTAATGATTAATTCAGTGCTTGTTAATAAGGGGTAAAAAATTGTGGCAATTTTCTTTTTTGTAAGGATCTCTTAATATCTAAGCAATGAATCTTGAATCTCCAGCAGTTTTTGCGAGAGAAGACTATTGAAATCGAAATCTTATCTCCTGTGGCACGAATTTGTCCTAGTAACAAGCTTGTAATGATTAATTTAGTGCTTGCAGTAGTAAAGTTGTTTTTCCTTTTGGAAAGGAATGCAGTACACACCAAAATATGGAGGTTATGTCAGGCAAGAAACAGAAAATAAGGAAGAAAGAAATTATATTTATGTCCATGGATGGCCAAAATAGGTCAATGTGACTGTAAAGTAAAACCAATGAAAATAGCATCCGAGTCTTATGAAATCTAGAAAGGCTAACATCTGGGTCTTTGGCCCTAGGGGTAAAGAGTCTACAGTGCTTGCAGTAGTAAAGTTGTTTTTCCTTTTGGAAAGGAATGCAGTACACCAAAATACAGAGGTTATATCAGGCGAGAAACAGAAAGTAAGGAAGAAAGAAATTATATTTATGTCCATGGATGACCAAAATAGGTCAATGTGACTGTAAAGTACAACCAGTGAAAATAGCATCAGAGTCTTATGGAATCTAGAAAGGCTAACATCTGGGTCTTTGGCCCTAGGGGCAAAGAGTCTACGTCCTTTCGAAAACAATCCATCTTTCTTTAATGTGCACATCCAGATTCCTTTTATAAAATGTTGAACTCTCCGAAGCAGAGAGGGAAATAATCTTCATGAAAAGTTGTCGTACTGAATGCCATCCTTCTTTGTGATTCTCTCTAATCATCTATGTGCTTTCTAAAATAGGGCCTCACTAGTAAAAAGGTATGCATGAAAATGTAGTTGAATTCTGCCTGCAGCCATGTCTATAAGTCCCCAACAGATGGACATAAGGAGTCAGATGTGCCACAAAGAAAGGATAACGAGTCAGATATGCCTGCCTTGCTGTGTCTTGTTGTAATCACAGAGCCTTGATGAAGTACTAATCATGCCAGAAGTGTTTTTGAAAGGGGGCTCTCAACTTCCAAATAGTCTGACATCTCTTCTACCATCTTTCCTCAGGATCACGTACTTCCCATCATTTCTTCAAATGTGGAGCAATAAAGGATGTGTATCATGCTTGAACATGACTTTTCTGTCATAGTTATAAAAGGATTTTTAATTACCCTGCTTCCGGTTTCTCCAATAAGGCTCTGAACCTTGAATTTGCAGCTTGAAATTGCTTTTATCAAAAATAATTTTACAAAGCTTTTGGAAGACTGGTCTGTCTGCATTACTCAGAATTTGAAGCATGGTAGTATTTTCTCTGTGTACCATTGTTTTTATAGCTCCTAACAACGAAGATATCCCAAGTAGAAAAGACCCTTACCAATATTTTCACAGGCTGACATGCTAAGTACCAAGCTAGCCATGCTGGGAAGACAAGGTCTCAAATGGTATGATGTTTAAGTCCCATCATCTTTTGGCCCCTGAATAATTCTAGTGAAGATTATCTGTAGCCGATTGCCAAGTCGCCCAAATTATTTTAAGTGGCGTTGACCCTGAGATTTTAAAAGCCTTCGCATTTCTAATAAATTGAATAGTTTGAATGGACTCTTGATTCCCTGAGTGGTGGCTAAAATAAAGTGTAGGATTAGAATTTATCATGGAGCATCTCTAACTTTTGTCCTTACCATCCATTTTACTGCAATAATTGAACCTTGTGTTCAATCATATTGATACCAACAACTCCTTTATCTTGTGAGAGCGCAGATGTCTTTAGCCACCAAAGGGAGCCCTTTCCCCCATGCTTGCCCCATAGAAAGCTTTGCAGTAGCGTCTCTGGGATTTTTGACTTGCTTGAGAGGGGAAAAGACACAACTATTAGTAAATGTGCCCTGCTGCATGGGTTTTGTTGACAATTGTGATTTTGATGGGAGATCTTGATTATTCCAAGACTGGTTCGTCAAATTTAGTTGTTATATACCCCACTACCTTATGATTTCACCAGGCTTTAGAAGGACCACTTCTTGTGAGTTTTAGTAATGAGGCAGTTAAAACTAGATACTCGTATGACCATTTTTTTCTATTGCATGTAATCGCACATGTAACTCCACACACTCCTCTTAGATCTGGGTTACAGCTTCGTATAACATGACCAAAGAAATTTTGATTTTATTTATCATAAGTCAACTTTCCATATGGAAGAGGGCGACTTTCCCCGTTTGTTGAAGTTCTTGGCTAAATGTGAATTATCCTCTAAAATGTTTTCGGTGGGTGCATTGAAATATAGGAAAGGAAATAATATCCTGCCTGGATTGAATACCCCCTCTTAATCACCATGGATTGTAATATTTTCTGTTACATCTGACTGTTTAAATTTCTTTTGTAGTATTTTTCCCTTTCCAATTGAATGATTGTAATTTCCAATATAAAATGATTGTAGCGTGTCTGGAAAAGGAACATTATCTCTAGATTTTTTAAAATATTTTTATCACCTTCCTACAGCATGTTTCCTTAATGAGATTTTTGGATCTTTATTAGGGTGATGGAGAAATCGAAGTGACAGGATCTCCAACTGAGATGGCCATTCTTTCTTGGGCATTGAAGGTTTACTTTTTGTTTATGTATTCTATAAAAAAATGATTGTTATTTTCCTGGGTTCCTCATTTTAGTACGGGCAAGAGTTCTGATGTGGTCATTGTGGTTTTTTATAGTTTGGAATGAATTTTGACGATGAAAAATCAAAATACTCCAAGTTGAAAGTGTTCACTTTCAACTCAGAAAAGAAACGCGGGGGTGTTGCTTTGAAGAAGGTAATATTTTTTTCGACTTCTCTCATCTTTTTTCTGTTCAGATGGTACAATTTATTTCTTAGTCATGAAGCTGTTGGTTTTCAACTTTCTGGTGACATAAAATAAGTTTTGATATCTTTTAAATTAAGTTTCATTTTATGGTTTCAGTCTCCATCTGAAATACACATTCACTGGAAAGGAGCTGCAGAGATGATAATAGATCTGTGCAATACATGGATGGACAACAGTGGCTTGGTGCAAGAAATGAGCCCCTGCAAGGTTTTGTGTCGTTTATTATATTTATGGTTCTTTTGGTGAAATATTGAATATCAGAATGCTTGATTAATGTATGTCATTTTTCTGGGTACGAGCTTATGGCTTCTTCCATCCCTTTATTGCAGTGTGAAGAGTTAAGGAAAATCATTGAAGGAATGGCTTCTGCTTCATTGCGGTGTGTTGCTTTTGCTTATAGGACATGTGATATCCAAAGCATGCCTAGTGATGAGGATCAACTTGAATTATGGCAAATTCCTGAAGACAATCTTACACTTCTGGCTATAGTTGGTATAAAGGTAAAATTAAAAGCAACGATCTATTAATTTACCTAGAATACGAAGCCATTTCCATTTCCCTATCAGATTATGATTTGAGCAAATAACATTCTCAGACTGGTTTTCAGGATAATATGCAGCAATAATAAGTTCAATGGTATTAATGTTTGTGTTTGGGCACCAAATTTGTTGCCTGCCCAAACTGAATTTAAAGATAATATGTAGCATTCTCAAAGTGAAAACTTGAGAGTAAAAACTCCTCTTTAAAGCATTGCAATTTGCATGATACAAATAGTCCATGGTATTGTTTTTTCATCTACTAATTATTGCATGTATCCTTAACTGTTGAAATGTGAACCAATGTGTATCGATTATCGTTTGCACTTTCCTGATGACAGATTTAATGTGCAGGATCCATGTAGGCCAAGTGTAAAGAATGATGTGAATTTATGTCAGAATGCTGGTGTTAAGGTAAAATGGCAACAGATAGTTTCTATTATGTGTTCTAATTAGGAATCAACTTTCTATGAATCATTTCTTGCTTACATTTTTATAAGCTCAGAAATCTTGGTGATATTTTTCAATATTGAATTTCTAAATTAGCATAAATTTAAAAAAAATCTTCCATTTCCCTAACATTCTTTATGCATTATATACAAAGTTGGTGAATTATGCAAGAAAAAAGTTTGAATTAGAAATGGTGGCAACTATTTGTTTTTTAAAGTTCCTCAATTGCAATATTTTTTGGGAAAAAAATGGCATGAATACTCCATTGACACATATTAGCCCCTTAAATTATCTCTATTCTTACTCTGCAAGTATATTGTTTAGAGCATAGTTTACATACCCGGCAAGTATTCACCGAGCAGACCCGTGGGTGAGTAATCACAGCAAATAATTGTGGGAGTTTTTTTTTTTGACTATGGCGAGTATTGTGCCAGTACTTGCCACAACCTGCCAAACTGTGTCCTGCGGCCAAAACGCATCCAGAATGCAAAAAAGTGCATAGAACATTGCAAACGCCCACAAAACACTGAAAAATGCAGGATACACACAAAATTGTCCTTTATAATCATACATGCCTCCACAATCGAATTACACAACATTTGGAGCAATTGGAGGGACCAACCTCAATTTCCGAGTTTATTCTTTATTTTCTTTCCCCAAGCATGTAATTTATTTGTAAACATGTTTGACAAATTTACATGCATTCCATTCAATTCCATAATTGTTATTCACAACTTATGCATATTTTTCATAATTTTTGAATAAAATTATTGTTTTATTTTACTGTTCATGTAAAAATCCTGGTTTACATCTACGTTGCCGATACGGATACAGGTATGGGAATTGGATACGGGGATTTCTTTTTGGGGGTTTGGATACGGCTGTACAAAAATATATATAAAAAATTATAGCCATATACGCAAAATTAACCACATAATATGCATAAAGGAAACAAAATAAGTTAAATAACCACAAATCTACTCATAATCCAATGCCAAATATCAGAGTATTCAATGGTCAAACTTAGATTAGTTTTATAATAGGTACATGGTGCAAATGTTACAATGTATGGACAAAAATAAAGACAAATCAACATATTCGTGATTCACTATATTCATTTTCGTTTTTCGCTGCAATGTCTTCATCATTATGTGGTTCATTAGAACCACAAGCAGCAACAGTGCCACTCCCACTAGCTCCACTATGCAGGCCGTGTGAAGCACCGTCTAGCTCGGTGTCAAGCAATGAAAGGTAGGCAACAGAGGCATCCAAGTCAGCAGTCTCTGGTTTCACATCCCAACACTTTGTTGTCCTTTCCTTGTAATGAAGTTTGTGTGAGAGAAGACACAAGTTAGAATGCACAGAGACCAAAGCCTCTGTCTTTTTCGCTGCCAACTTGTTGCGCTTAACTGACTGGATAAAGCCATAGGTACCTCAATTCCGTCCAGTTAAAGTGGAATTTGCAACTTATTTAAGCCACAAAGTCAATTAGAATTTATAAAAATTAAAAATTAAAACAAAACATTGAAAACCTCAAAATAATGGTAGAGTAAAAAAATTGAAATATTTCTTGTGATAGAATTTTTATTGCAAGTCATTGTATGTGGGTGGATGCTTGCCCATGGAGATACCACCAAAAGTGAGCGTCCATCTTGTATTTGTCATGAATAGCGCCAAGGGAGTGACCCATTGATGATACAAAATGCACAAACTCTTCCCTGACTTGGTCTTTTACTTCTGGATCGAGAAAGAGTCTAGAGGATGCTGCCTTATATCCCTCGGCAACTTCACCATCCCTATATGGTGCGACCTTCTTGGGCAAAGAAAGGATCTTTGCATTGTAATATTTGGGTGTCAAGGCAAAAGCAAGAAGATGCAATGGGGTGGTCATTTTGTTCCACCTTTCAATAAGACACGACTAGACTTCTTTGAAAAACCTCTTCGTAGGATCCTGTTCTTTAGCATTTATGATGGATCTAAGGTTTTCAATCATTGAGTCAATTCTATCATAAAGCTCACCCAAACATGGATGATCCATATCCACAGATCTCAACATGCTGATGATGGGCTTGGTAAAATCGAGCAAATACTTCACACGTTCCCATCACACGCATCTAGAATCCACCCTTTCACCTTTGTGGCCTTCTTACTGTTTGCTTGCCTCTATATATTCTAAAGGTTTTTGATAACCATGCTACTCAATGCCTCACACACCTAGACAAGTTGTCTCAACACGAGTGTGTGAGACAAATCGAGTCTTAGCAACTTAATATGAAATTAAAACAAATAAAATTAAAAAACAATGTTCAAAAATAAAAAACACTACAATTACAAACTTATAAAATTAAATTAAAAATATACAATGATGATTCATGAATAATAAAATTAAGAGTTACCTTCAACAATTACAACTTCAAGAAGGCCATGAAGATGCCTTCGGACATGTGATGGTTGGTTTTCAACATTTGGATTTTGCTCACCTCCTCATAGACTTGTTTGATCTAGTCATTTTTTGTCCCCAATTTTTGCAACATAAAGTTGAGGGAATGAACGATACAAGGTGTCTAAAATATATGTCCATACCTTGTCTCAACCAACATGCACACAACTTTGCAATTTTTAACGTTGTTCGTTACAACTTGGACAACGTTTTGAGGCCCCATCACTTCAATGGACTCTATTAGGATGTTGGCAATGAATCGTGCATCCTTCATTTGCCCTTCACAATCAATGACCCTAAAAAACATTGCTCCATTAGGGTTCATTGCGACCAACATTAATCAATGGCCTATTTGTCGTATCTTTCCATCTATTGAAAACAGACACCCTTGTTTTGATCCACGAATCTTTGATGGGCTTCAGTCCATCTTCAATGTGTTTTTTTCTATTAATAAGGTGGTGCACGCCTTTTCATAATCGGGGCCTATGAATCTTTTAGGGGCAACATTGATAGATCTCACCATATCCTACTAGTATGGTGATCTAACAACATTAAATGACAAACCACATGCGTAAAGACAATGTGCGATGCTCTACTCCACTATCTTTGGATTCATTATGGAATGCCCTGTCCAATGGCCCTGCATCTTTTGTTCTGTTGCGACCAAGAGGCGAAACTTCTCTCTATTCGACTGCAACAGGTGTAGCAAGAAAGGGTGTGATGGGGTCACCACATTAGCACGAGATGGATCAACAGGTGGTGATCTTTTCTTTTTCAAAGGATGCTTCGATCTCTGCCCAACAATGGCCTCTACCTCTTCTTGCTTTTTGACGTATGCAAGGATCTTTGCTTGTGGCAAGCCCTTTCTTGGCCTTCTATTTATGTTTGACCCACAACAAACTTTGATTTCAGCACTAGAAATCGCACACAAATAGGCTTTCAGTCAACTATACAAGCTCTTGTATTTACAGTTACACTCTGAGCGAAGCTAATGAAAACACTCTTTACCAGGTATTTGTTTTAATACTCACATACTTCCAAAGCGGTAATCGCGGATCAAATTTGGGGGCTATCCCTTGGCCCACCAAACTAGCACTTGCAACTTGAGATATTCCGACAAATCCTTATAGCCCTCGGTAAAAAATAAAAATATTGCTATTAAAATTTAAAACATAATCATTGCATTTGGTATTTTTGGAAATAATGGTTAAAACTTAAAAGAATAACAAAAAAATTAAAATTAAAACTAATTACAAACAAAACAAAAAAAATGCCACAAATATGAAAACTTACCTTAAATCAACAAATCCTCTTCCTTGCAAGTTCTTCAAGCTCTTTGGTGCCAAATAGGTAGAGGTAATGGTGTAGGTTTAGCACAATGAAGGAGTTTCAAGCTTATTCAATTGAAAAAATTAACAAAAGTGAACAAATGTGCAATGAGAGTTAAAAATGCAATGAAAGGTAAATTTGTTGTTATCTTTTGATAAAATGAGTGTGAATGTTGCTTTTAGGGTTGGGAATCCACTTTAGTTTGTTTTTAATTGTATTTTGAAGTCCATGTGTGACTTTTCATTGGGTGAAATTGAAAAAACAAAACATTTTTTACGTCTGGAAGTGGGGGGAAACGCCAAGGGAGCGCCCTTGGATTGCGAAAACACTCAGACACATCACCCAAATGTATACGGGTGTTTTTGCGGCCCAGGGACGCTTCTTGGGCTTATCCTCCACGCTCTCGTATTTGGGAGCGTTTCCCCCACATTCCTTGGGCCTGTAGGGGCGTATTCGACAACGTAGGTTTATGTTTATTTTAGAGGTGGTCTTTTTTTAAAAAATATTTTGTCGTATGTATATGCTCTAGGGTTTAGTGTTTACATTTACAAGTTTACGATATTAAGTTTTTTTTTTAAAAATGTATTTTAAATTTTTTAAAATGTTTTTTAATTTTTTTTTAAATGTTGTTTTGAACATGTTGCAAGTTGATTGTTAGCATACAATGGCATCCAACGTTGCATCTGGGTTAGAATTAGTATGGGTAGCCATTCGTCTCCTATTAATGTTCGCAACGTTGTTTGGAAGTATGTCATATGGGTTGGAATGTTCCAATCTATTGCGATTTGTATGTTTTGCTCAAAGAAGATTTCTGGAGGCATCAATTGCCTTAAGTACCATCTTGCATGCATTGTTTGCCGTGATGTCACGCCTTGTCCTAATACAACGGAAGATGCTAAATGAGAGATGGTTGCAAAGCTTGCATTGTTGGATGAAAAGAAATTAGAGAGGGCAAGGATATAAGCAGTCTTAACAACTGCTATTGCTCTCGCATCGATAGAGAAAATTGAGGTAGCTATGACAAAATTGTGGGCTATTTATGGTCCATGCATGCGAAGCACATCCACTTCATCTAGTTTGAACAAAAGCTAGGTACACAACTTTTTTGTGCCTATAAATATTTATAGGGCACAACTTTCGTTGTAAGGTACAACATGGAACAAGAAGGTGCATGTAGAAGCAAACAAGGTATGTGCAAATTTTTGGCACTTCAACAACATTCTTTTCAACATGGTGAGGAGCTTGTATTGAGAATATTTGGTGATGACATTGATAGTTGCAGAGAAATGGTACAAGGTACCCTCTCCAAGAGACTCAAGTGGGAGGTTGCTCTAGGATGTGGTTGAAGATGCAGAGTCAATTTTGAAAGATTAAAAGAGGTTGTCGAGAAAGTTTGGATGCACCATTCTTTCCGATGGGTGGATGGATGGAAAGAATTGCATTTTTATCAAAATTTTGGCGCATTAAAATGCGAGATGGTATTTTTGAAGTCAATTGATGCCTCTTACAAAATAAAAAATGTAAAAACTCTGACTCTGATGCTCGAGGAGGTTGTCTAAGAGGTGGGCATCGAGAATGTTGTGCAAGTCATCACTGACAATGCAACAACATATGTGGTGGCTGGGAGACTTCTCAAGGATAGTGTCAAATTTGATTCCATTTGGTAGGTGATTGATCAGATGTGGAACAGTCAACTCCACCAAGCCATCCATGTAGCGGGATACTATTTTAACCCGAAGTTTTTTCTACTCTGATAGTTTCACAGATGTTAATGGGGAGATTATAGTGGGCCTCTTAACATGCGTTGAGAGTATGACACATGCGGTTGAGGTGAGGGACCTCATTACAAAGTTGTATAACTATAAGCAGGCTAAGGGAAGACTCTTTTCTTTAGCACTAGCCATCCGAGGGAGATCCATGCAGTCACCAAATAATAAGAAATAAAGTCTTTGTACCTTACAAGTTACAAATTTACAATTATTAATAATTTAATTAATTACAAATTTTTGAATATCTTGTTTGTAGGTTTGTGGTAGGAAGATTGGGGTGGAAATACCTCAAATCATTAAACGTTATCTCTCACATTTTATCTCAACCTTGTAGCGCTTTTGGATGTGAGCGCAACTAAAGTTTGTTTGATGCCATTCACATGAAGAAGCACAACAAATTGAGTCAACAACACTTTCATGATTTGATTTTTGTGCAATAGACCTTCGGCTTCACACAAAAAAGGTGGAGAACACATCACAATAGTCTATAAATTTAGATGAGATTGATTCTTACAGTGATTGGACTGCACGGGACAAGGAGATCCTCTTGTTCATAGAGGATGAGATTGTTGATTTCGAGAGGTAAGCTATGGAGGGTGCAACAGAAGGAGGAGATATTGAATGGGATGCCATCCTTGTAAGATGTCAAAGATGAGGTAGAGTAGTAGTCACAACGATCTAGTACTAGGGTGGAGCCACAAATGCAGCGTTTGAGGCAGAGCGAAGAGGGGCAGTCGAGTGGGAGGACTAGACTCTTTCAATTTCCCTTGGATTCCCAGAGAACAAGGAAGAGAAAATTGTAGATTTTTGTATCAGTTTGTTGTTGACAGTTGTATTCACATGAATCAAGATTATGCGATTTTGTACTCTATTTGTATTCAATAGAAAACACTTCCCCAACATTTTACAGACTCATTTGATACATTTTGTAACTGTAATTTGAATAATATGTGTTTTTTAATAAATTTAAGTATTTTTTTAATTTGCCAAGTATTGCCGTGTAATGGCGAGTGGTTGCTGATTAAATTTTTAGGGGGCTGGGCGAGTACTCGCCGATTACGGACATGCGAACTATGGTTTAGAGCGCTTAATTGTGCTTTATATATATATATATATATATATATATATATATATATATATATTTGAGAATGACTTTTCATAGCCAATACTTTATTGATAGAATCCCACTTTACACTACAAATCAAAATTTGTTTTTGTAATAGGTGCAAGATACCTTGAATCCTCATGTAGTGGAGCAAACCAGATTCCCCAAATTATATTGAATAAATGAGCATTTTTTTGTTCCTCAATTGCAAATATTTTTGGGGATAAAAATGGCATGAATATCCCATTGGTGTATGTTAGCCCCTTAAATTATCCCTATTTTTACTCGGCAGGTATATTGTTTAGAGCGCTGAATTGTGCTTAATATATATATATATATTTATATATTTATATATTTATTTGAGAATGCCCTTTCATAGCCAATAATTTATTGATAGAATCCTACTTTACACTACAAATCAAAATTTGTTTCTGTCATAGATGCAAGATACCTTGAATCCTCATGTAGTGGAGCAAACCAGATTCCCCAAATTATATTGAATAAATGAGCATTTTTTTTTCCCTCAATTGCAAATATTTTTTGGGGAAAAAATGGCATGAATACCTCATTGGTGTATATTAGCCCCTTAAATTATCCCTATTTTTACTTGGTAGGTATATTGTTTAGAGCGCTTAATTGTGCTTAATATATATATTTGAGAATGCCTTTTCATAGCTAATAACTTATTGATAGAATCCTACTTTACACTGCAAATCAAAATTTGTTTCTGTAATAGGTACAGGATACCTTGAATCTTCATGTAGCGGAGCAAACCAGATTCCCTAAATTATATTGAATAAATGAGCATTTTTGTAGATGAATAGGCAAGCATTTTTTATTATTGAATAGCTGTTGGATGAACTGAAGATACATTAACTAGATAAAAGAGTTGAGTTTATCGGTAAATGCTGAAGTTAACCTTTGGGATAAAAATATATTGTATGTTTTATTTTAAAATCATGATTGTTGTGAACTTCACTCCTAATTTTTATATAACAGCTTAAGTTGGTGTGCCTTGAGCTTTTTTCCTGTGCCTAAAATGTTTTCTGCTATAATCTATCATATGTTTTTGGTTCTAATATCTTCTTTCCCTCTCGTACCTTGTAGCTATTGACTTTTTGTTTATGGTTTTATTATTTTTATCAAGAATACATGGAATATTTTTTATGGCAAATAATGGTAGTTTTGTGGCTACAGAACTGAAATTCATATGCAAGTTATTATTGAATTACTTGATTCCTACTGCGTGTAATTGATGACTGAGGTATATGCTTGGTACAAATTCATCATTTTTGCTGTTTAACTTTTTGCAGCCTCATTATGTGTTTTCATTGATCTTGCAGGTTCGCCTGGTGACTGGTGATCATATCTACACAGCTAGAGCTATAGCTCTTGAATGTGGCATACTTAAGCTAGATCAAAATACAGAAGAGCCAGATGTTATTGAGGGCAAGGTTTTTCGTAACTATACCGAAGACCATAGAACTGCAATTGTGGACAAGATTTGTGTGAGTATGCATGTACTGCTGGTTATCTTTGCCTATTGGTACTACTGTATACATAAATGTTTTTTCTGATGATCATACTCAAAAGTCTTTTTTCGTTTTGTTTTGCATCTTTTTTGACAGGTACTGGGAAGATCATCTCCTACAGACAAGCTTTTGTTGGTACAAGCTCTGAAAAAAAGTGGTGAAGTTGTAGCTGTGACTGGAGATGGAACAGATGATGCACCTGCACTGCGTGAGGTGTGGTTATGTATTGCAGTTGGCTGGAATTCAAATTACATAAGCAAGTCTTAACATTGCAAGAATTTTTTGAGTCCTGTTCAGTGAAATTGATTAAATTTAGTTTGTAATTTTTGTGGTGTTTAGGCAGATATAGGTATCTCAAAGGGTATTCAAGGAACAGAAGTTGCGAAGGAAAGCTCAGATATCATTATTCTAGATGATAACTTCGTTTCTGTTGTAAAGGTTTGCTACAGATGCATATTTGTTTTAATTATCAAAGGATGCATGGTTTATTCCACAAGAGACAGATTACTTACAGGTTTCTATCCATGTTTTCAGGCGGTTTTGTGGGGTCGGTCAGTTTATGCAAGCATTCAGAAAATTATTCAATTTCAACTTACTGTAATTGTTGCAGTAGTTACTATTAATTTTGTCGCTGCCATTTCATCTGGAAATGTTCCTCTGAATGCTGTGCAGGTTAGTACTAAGATTTCAATTGTTGTCTTGATTTCACCTAATACAGATTGTTATCATTTGTTCTTGTTAATGGACCCACTCTGTATTTGTACAGCTTTTTTGGGTGAATTTAATCATGGAAACACTCGGAGCTCGTGCGTTGGCAAGAGAACTGCCAACAGATCACCTCATGCACCGACCGCCAATAGGGCACAGGTAGGAATGTGTTATGGAGCAAACCTTGTTCAAGAAATAAAGATGGTACTGCTTGGTATAAAACCCATCTATTTAAAAAACATAAGCAATAGAACAAGGTAAAGGATCTTTAATGTCTACAGATTAACAAAGCAGGTGAATGGAACATGAAAGTGAAGCAGTTACAATAGCTAATCAGGAGTGCTTAAAGGAACTCTAACAACAAAAACAAAATTACTTGCAACTAAAACTAGGAATCAATAAAATTGAAAAAGGAAAGGAGGGTGATTCCAACAGGGTAAAGCCTAAACAAGCCAGTATATATTGGAGTCATAACAGAAAACAATCATATAAAAGGAAGGATCCCCTTCAAAGAGGCTAGCCAAGAGAAGGGTGTTGATGGAGAACAAGGCTTAACACACCCTATGGCTGAAGGAGTATGACTTAAGTAACCAAGAAGTGCTTAACACATCCTATGGCTGAAGTTGGCTGGCTGAAAGAGGGAAGAAATCCATCTGGTGGTCTTGGAAGTCGGGCTCAATGTCTAAAACAAATTTTGTCTCCAAGGTAAAAGGGCACTAACAGTTGAAAATAACGAATGGTTCCTTTCACAATGAAGAAACAGCTAAATGCACCAATCAACCGAACTTTATGTGGGAAAACTTGATCCATATGTGGTTCTGTGTTAGGTAGCATGTTGTGGAATGAAGTCATAATGTGGTGACTAAACATGCTTGTTGAACTAGTCACCGGCCTTGGGTTATCAACATATCATAACTAAGACAAGGGCATGGTATTTATCCACAACAGTATGAAGGAAAATGCAGAAACTAAATCAAGAAGGGAGGAGATCTTGTTTTACCCAAAAAAAAAAGGAAAAAAAAAAGACAGTTTTTTTTCTTTAATTTGAAACAAGAATGAACAAAGGCCTTTAGCAGGATATAATTTAGCAAAAGGCTATTTTTGTCTGAGTGTTTGTTTGCAGAATGAACTTGCAAGAGTCTTCTGGGTTCAATTGCATATAGTTTAGGATTACTGATGTTTCAAGCCTCACTTTTGTATCCATCATCATGGTTAAAATAATTGAGTGTTTTGACTTTGATTCTTTTAACCCTGATCTTGAGTCCATCAGTGAGACCTGAAATGTTAGCAAACCTAAATTGTCTGCAGATGAACCTAGAAGACTGGTAAGGTGGTGTTTTGATGGAATATGCACGACTGTCGGTAGACAATGCACAAATCATCAAAAGCAAAGGGTATTTCAGAACTTATCTAAATATAAACAATATAGGTACAAAAACAGATCTGAAATACTGTAATTGAATTGAATTAAAGTTTGAAACTTGAAAAGAGGGGTTCATAGAGTCGGTACCTTCATTTTGACTTCACCATGCATTGTCGGAGGCTGGGCAGTCTTGGAGCAAACTCAGAAGTTTGGTGCAGATCAGAACAGTGCATAAAAAACAGCCAAAATTGAAGCGCTTTATTTCGGCAGTGATCAAAATCGAAGGGCTCGATTTCGGCAACATGGTTCGATTTTGGTAAGTAAAGTTTGATTTTAGTCAACAAATGCCAGATTTTGCTGAAAATTCCTACCTGACCTTCTCAAAATTCACTAGGGATCTCCCTGAATTGCTTTTCTTTTCTTCAAACCTTAATCCACTCTAAGGGCCCTTGCAAGAGCATTAAAAAATGGGTGTATTTATGAGGGGCCTGACTCAGTAAGACCCCTGTTCTTAGGCAGTTTGGCAATCAACAATCATTTAGTCCAACAAGCAGTGCAGTGCAATATGAATATCCCAACCCTTATGCTTTAGATATTAGATGCAAGCAACTAGTAGATTCTACATGCTTTTTCACTACTTCAATTCAGCTTTTGGTACAAGGGGTGCACACACTTCAATAGATGGCAACTAAACAGAGTGCAATAGCTCATGTGAGCTTCCCTTCGACTTATTATTTGTTCTAAATGCATTAGCATTTTTGAATTCAAATTAAGATCTATTGGTGTGCAAGTTGACAATAAAAAAGATGGGAAAAGCAATAAACAAGGCATAAAAATCCATCAAAATTGGGCACAAGGGTCAAAGGACCCATTAAAATAGATGCCCAAAATTGAACAACTCGATCTTGGTCATGACCAAGATCGAACAGCTTGATTTTGGAGAGAAAATTCCCAAACGGTGTTTTGGACATTCCGAGAGCTTTTGGGGTCATACTGGGGCAAAACAATAGTTGATATGCAGGTTTTCAAGTGTTCCGGATTGAATGGTGGTATTACAATTAACCCAAAGTGAACAAAAAGTAAAGTTCTAAGGAAAACATAAGGCAAGGGAAAGCAATATGGGGCCCAACACAAGGGAAAACACACCAATAAGAGCCTTATCTAAATCAATGATCCATATGCACGAAAACACACTACTACCATAGTGAATAACTAGTCCTGTACCAAAATTAGGTGTCTAGGAAGGCTATTTTAAATTTTATTACAGGGTTTTTGACACATTCACATTGGCTTACATTCCTTGCAAATCATACATGCAGTTGTTTTGGAAATCATACAGCGGAAATAGGACAGGGTGTCTGCATCAGTGGATACTTATATTATCTCAAAGCAAATGCAAGCTATGCTACTTGACATAAGTGTGACTGTAGAGTCTAGACCTGAAGATTGGCAAAACATCTTTAGTTATATCTCATCTTTAGTAGTGAAAGAACTTAATATGTAAAGGCTACCTTTAATTATCTGTATTTTTGTCAGTTCTATGGTTGCATTGTAGTGGAAAGAGTATTGAAACTTGAGGGAATGCACTCCAACAATGCTTTCCTTTATTTGTTAGTAAGTTATAACTATTCTTTGTGCAAAAGGTTTCTTGGGGAAACACTATTTGCTAATACTATTAAATCAGGCTACCTATAATTATCTGTATATTTGCCAGTTCTATGGTTGCATTGTAGTGGAAGGAGTATTGCAACTTGAGGGAATGCAATCCAACAATGCTTTCCTTTAGTTGTTATCATAAGTTATACCTATTCTATGTGCAAAAGGTTGTTTGGGGAAACAGTGTTTACTAATACTATTAAATCAGGCTATTCTTGTTTTGAACTCTTCAATATATAAAGACAAGATCCACTATACAATTGCAAGCAGGTCGTGAACATACTTTCTAAGCTGTGCACGGTTCCTCATTGTTACATATAGAAAAAGGTTAGGCTGCATTGTATTTTTAGTGTGTGATCTGTTCTTTTTTATAGAAATTGACATTGGAGTGTATGAACACTGAAATTGTATTGGCTTACTGTAAATATTTTCTGCAGGGAGCCACTCATCACAAATATAATGTGGAGGAATCTTATGGCTCAAGTATGTTGTCTCTTTCTTTGCTTTACTGAATGAGAACTGCAATATTATTTCAATTCATCAATGCACTAATTACTTATAAAAACCTGGCAGGCATTGTACCAAATTATTGTCCTCCTCACACTTACTTTCAAGGGCAAGAATATTTTAAAGCTAAAAGATGGAAACAAAGCAGGCCATGCAGACACAGTTATAAACACAATAATTTTTAATGCCTTTGTGTTTTGCCAGGTAATTATGTGGATTGTATTCTTAATAATATTTTCTCTCTGCTCTTCCTATCTCCCTGTTTTGAATTTCTTCTTTTTCTCGATCCATGTTCCTGAAGAATTGAGCACTCTTGCTTAAAATGGCATTTTCTAGAGGAATTTTTGCCAACTTTTGGTTGTATGGTTATATTGTTTGACTGTTTCAAAATGCTGTCATGAACAGATATTCAATGCATTCAATGTGAGGAAGCCAGATCAAAAGAACATCTTTCGAGGACTACACAAAAACCGTTTATTCATTGGCACCATATGCATTACTCTTGTTCTGCAGGTAGGGAGCCATTTATTATGCTGTTTCGAGATCTAATAATTGTTCTCATTTGGTTGGATATCTGTATTGGTGTGCCTAGACCTTTTGGGTGAAATGGTTGTTTGAACACAAATTTAGCATATTAAAAAATCAAAATCAGAATCAGAATTATTAATGAGATATTTGAGCAAATGTCATAGTTAGTGCAAATTACAAAGGACGTGAGTCTTCCACACTTAATTTTTTTAATGCTTTTTCAGGTTATGATGGTTGAGTTTCTCAAGAAATTTGCAAAATCCACTCGACCTGATGCAACACAATGGATCATTTGTATAGTGATTGGTTTTATAAGGTTGGAAAGATTAATATTACTTGTCATGCCGTTGATCTTACTGCTATATCCAATTCCTATAGGTTTATCAGTTCTGAGTGATTTTGAATGATGTCTCTCTTTATTGTGAAACAGTTGGCCACTTGCTGCTATTGTAAAAACTATCCCTGTGCCTGAAATGCCATTCAGTGAATATTTTAACTGAGAAATTGATCAGAAAACATTTTTCTTCAGGTAAATCAATTGCTTGTTTGACTCTGAATAAAGCCAGATTGAGTCACTTGAAGAGTGAAGATAGTATAGTGAAGCCATTCTCTACTCAAAAGTTTAAAATATAAACGTGTCTTACATTGACTCCTGAAAGACTGTTCAATTGAATTTCTTGACAGCATCCAGACCCAATGGAGAAGCAAGAGCGGACGTCCCAAATCAGACAGAAATAGTGTAAGAGAAGCTGTATTGATAATTTTTTGTTTGGTCTTCGCAGGCACTCAGATAGTGGAGTGCATTATATGTTTACAAAATCATTTAATTCAAGAGATGGGTCTTATACAAGCATTTCACATTTTTTTGGTTTGTCTCGAAATGTAAACTTTACATGCAGAAATGAATGGCGGTGGTTCTTTCCGGTACAAACTATAGTTGTGGGTGAACGAGTTTGTGTATATCTTTATGAGTACAGTCTCTGTACTAAATTTATTGTATGGAAATAGTTATTGCATTATTTGAGTTCGTTTTAACCTCCAGAGATAAATTGTCTCGTGTAGAAGCATGAATTTGATGGCATGCATATTTTCAAAACTGTGTATGAATTTGAATGATAAAAAAAATTACAAAGTTAGATGCGAAGTTGCTAACCATACTCCAGAAGGAACATGAGTATTTGGCTTCATTAAAACTTAAGATACACATTACACAATCTTTAAATAATAGAGAATCAAGAACCATAGCATATTGAACAATACAAAATATATAGTTTTGGAGTTGAAAAAATAATTAATGCCAAAACTTGAAACTCGAGGAAATATTAGTCTTCTAATGTTTGTTTGTGTAAGTTGGCCCATCTATCATTAAAAACCAGTATCAAAGGAGAAACTATTTTTGAAATAGATGATGTGGCTTTTTCTCAAGAGAAAAAAATTAAGGCAAGAGATTCGGGTGTTTGTCTTTGCTTTTCACAATTGCATCTTTGTAGACCTTTTGTATTCGTTTATTCAAGTGCAAGTTGTTGCAATGATATATATACATCTTTCATCATCTGGCAACTTGACAAGGAATTTGAACTATTAGTGACATTATTTAAATAGCATTTGCTTGCCTTCTAATCGAATCTTGGCAGTAGGTGTAGGAACATGATAACCTATTTCTAATAACCCAACTTTGCATGGATATGGGATAGATTTCGTCTTTCTTTCTGGACACAAGTAGAATATGAATAATCTTTCTTACTCTATTAATACATATTTTTTCTTTCTTTCTTTTTTAGAGACGTGGTCAGGGCTGTTTTAAGGATTTTGGGCCTCATGCAGGAACATGTTTTGTAGGCTCTAAGCGATATCGATCTCAAACACCTAGTATGATGTATCTAGACCCATTTCCATGAAACAACCATTAAGTTGTTTGGAGTGCTTTGTTGGACGATTCATGGCTTTCTGGATTTGCAGTGGCATCTGATGCATGTATAACATTTATAATTTTGAATATCTTAACGAAATTCATAGGTTTTGGTTTGAATTAACTCATTTATAATTTTGAAATAGTATCTTATGAAATTCATAGGTTTTGGTTCGAATTAACTCATTTATGGTTTTCAAATAACATCTTTATGAAAATCATAGGTTTTGGTTTGAATTAATTAGATCAATCTTTTTCTTGATTTGTTTACGTTTTGGCTTTGTTAGGTCTTGGCACAAAGTGAAAGTGGGCAGAATTTCTGCTATACCTAATAAACATATGTACAAGGATCATAGAGGTTTTTTCCAATGGAACCACAAAAGATACACAAAGTTGAACTTAGAGAATCCCCAAGGTCGTTGAATCCAAGAGATTGGATGTGACTAAACAAAAAAGATGGAGTAGAGTTTGTCATGCCTAATGGGATAAAATGAATGTCTATTTTTTATCGATTACTTCCACATAGGGGGCATCTATTGAGCCCTCCTTGACCAAATCAATATTCTCAAAAATATTGTTGAATCCTTAATGAAGCACATCACAAGAAAAGACGACATCGTTGATTCTAGAAGAAACCTTAAGGTGTCCGGAATCATAAAATTACTTTGGCTGAATGAAAATGCCATTGTGTATGCCACCTATGCAAAAGGTACTTGAATACTATGTAGAGACCAAATCTAGATTCTCTAATGTTATGCTCCGTCGCACTCGTTACAACTATGACTTGAGACTCAAATGTGTACTAACTATCGATGAACACACAACAAAGCATACAAGATTGACACACAAAGATAAAGGTATGAAGTTTAAACATGTTATTCGAGAAACATGTTTTCTCTTCAACATCAAGGGGCCTTTCTTCTCTTCTTGAAGACCTAGCAAATGCCATATATTGTCTCCCAGGGTCTTAAGATATGATTGCAATCAGCAAATGCTGTTTTCAAATGATTGTGGATTGTGGAATGCTGCCGTACCTTAAAGTAATTTCTCTTTGTCAAACTAAGTGGTTGACAACAAAAGAGATTAAGGATTCCAAGCTTTACGAAAATGAGAATTGAGATTGCAATGATTGTTTACCTTTTTGAAAAAGAATTGGCAACTTACTTCTTAGATTCACAAGTCCAATCACTAGTCCATTTGGTGGATGATGTTGATTTATAGTAGTTGTGAATATGGGGCGGATGTTTTGCCCTAAAATGTGTACTAAAAATTTGAAAGGCTTTGTCAAATAATTAAAATGTTCAAAGGGTTCCATTATTGAGGGATATATTGTACAAGAGGCTTTCATGTATATTACTAAATACATTGGAAAGGACAATACACAAATTTCTCACTTCGGGGACCTATATCGTGGATTTGAAAGTATGCAAAAGATGGTTTTAAGAAGAGCAAAAAAAATAAAAAACTTAGTATGTACATGATGATTGTTTGATTTGGAATTTCCATAATTGTATTAATTCTCTAACAATTATGTGATGCAATGATATTATTTTGAACAAATCTTCTTAAAAGGTATACAATAGAACATTTTGTGATCCTTAACATTGATGAAACATACTAGTGGCGGGCCATTTATAAAGAGAAGTGAAAGGAGCATGAAAGGGCTATAGTTGATTACAAGGGACAAAATCACGATCAACAACTTCTCATTGAATTGCACAAACAACTTTTGAGTAAAGTAGTTGAGAAAGTGCAAGTGATACTTAGTAAAAGGAAAAGTTATGTTGAACCAAAAAAATACAAGTAATTAAAGTCAATTATATGTAAATGATATCCATCAATTAGCACTACATTTCCCTTGAATTAAATCATATTTAAGACTTGTTGTTAGTTTAAGTAGTAATTACGACTTAAATTTTTAATGAGTGTTATAAAAATTGGGTGTCATAAATACATTTATGAGTGTCATTTGTATGGCAGAAACATCCAAACAAAAAAACCTAATGACATCATAAATGTCTCGCAATTTTATAACACTTCTAGCCTTGAATTTTTAAAACTATGGAGAAGGTTGGGCCCTTTATTGTTTTTTCTCTCTATCCCCTGCACATTGCACATTGTTCACTATCATTTCACTATCTATTTTCCCTACACATGGGTTCTCTGTTATTCTCATTTATCTTTGTTTTTCTAAATATCATTCTTAATCAAAAGAGGATAAAAATTACAAAGGAGTGGTGGAATGAATAAAACTCTTTTGAATATAACTCTTTTGAGCCAGGGAGACATAAATCCTAGTGGAGAGATTGCTTGTTATATTCAAGGTTTGGAAATTCGAAGAGAGCACCTTAGAGGTTCTTTATCTAGTATTGAATATAACTCTTTTGAGTCAGGGAGACATAAATCCTAGTGGAGAGATTGCTTGTTAGTAGATGAAGAACCTCTAAGGTGCTCTCTTTGAATTTCCAAGCCTTACATGCGAATTGGAAAGGAGGGGCATCTGTGATCAAGGGCCTTCCAAAGATCGTCACACGAGCGAAAGGAGGGCAGTCCACGAATTTAGAGGATGAAAAGGTAAGATTTTATTACATTTTGTTGTTTTTAGAGATAATTTTACGAATAATGGTGCATAAATTAAGAGATTTTTTCGGGGCACTTACATTAAAAATTAAGGGTTTAAGGTTTATATTTAGGGGTATCCATAGTAAAAATTCAGGGTTTTAGGGTTTGGATTTTGGATTTTTTGTGGTATTGGAAAGGAGGGACATCTATGATCAAGTGCCTTCCAAAGATCGTCACACAGAGAGTAGGATGGCATCCCACAAATTTAGAGGATGAAAAGGTAAGTTTTTATTACATTTTGTTGTTTTTAGAGAATTTTAGGAATAATGGTGCATGAATTAAGAGATTTTTTGGGGGCATTTACATTAAAAAATAAGGGTCTAGGGTTTATATTTAGGGTTTTTGGGGGGATCCACAATAAAAATTTAGGGGTTTAGGATTTGAATGTTGGAATTTTTTAAGTATTTGTGGGATATTTTAAGGCAATTTTGGGGTAATGGGATTTATAAAATTCATATTCTTAAGGGCAACAAACTTGGGGGTTTTATTATAAATATTTATGTTTTTAGGGTTTGTAGTTTTAGTTTTATTTGGGGGTTTGAATTGAAGAATTTCGGTTTTGGTGGATTTAAAAAATTTAAAATTTCAAGGGAAGCCAATTGGGAGGGGGGCATGGGTGGGGTGTGCTTGGTTAAGTAAAATAAACGGTTTTTAATTAGAAAAGTAATTGAAGTATTTGGTCCAAAATAATGGAGTGTTCTTCAAAGGCCAAATGCCATCTTAGAAGATCACTCCAATTTTTTGAGCGAAGGATGCAAAATTTTCATGCACACCACAAAGTGTGCTTGTTATACCAAAAAAAATTTAGAGAATGCACTGCTTATAGGTAGAAGTGTAATGATTATTTTATTTTTCTTTTCTTTTTCTTTTTAAATTTAGTATTTACGAGTATTTAATACTTTTTTAACAATATATTTAAAATTTATTTTGATGTGGCCTTTAGTAAATGAATATAGCCTAATTATTTCAGGTTGAATGATGATTTAATTTGTTTAAGTTGTTATGCCATTATTTATATTTAATATGACATGTTATGCTATAGTGATACCTCGATTATATCTAGTTTATATGTAGATAACACAATCCATACTAACATCAGAAAGGATTAAAAGTAATGCATAGTTTTGTAAGTGGTAATTATTGCGACCCAAAAAAGGAGATGAATCCATTGATAAAGATATTGAGACAACAATGGATTCCTTGTAAAAACAACTCTCAATTGACAATGAAGCTGACATGCTTCAAAGATATTGAGTTCATGGTCAAAGTCAATTAACCGATTTATATGGCATAGGAAATAGTTAGAAGGTGGTGATGAAATATCAAAAGTTATCAATTCTAGTCCTAACATTTCAAAGGTTGCAATTAAAATGTTCAAGTGTTAAAGATCAAGGGAAAAACGACATCACATGTTAGAAGTAAAAAAAAAAAATAAATCGTTTATTGAAAGAGTATATTGTACGAAAATAGTAAAGAAAAGGGAAACTTCACGTAGGCGATGAAAAGAAAAGAGTCCATAAAGTTTTATTCATAAAGATATGATTTCTTGTAAATGTAAGAATTGGATAAATTATTTTAAAAAAAAAAAAAAGAAATTGGATAAATTATTAAAAAATCTAGGGAAGGGGAGGAAGCCCATATCATTTAAAGATCATCTGGAAAGTTATAAATGAAGGGAGTTGGGGAAATGGTCAGAATCCCATTTCCAAATCTATGATCAAAATCAAACCCTGTATGGTGAGTGGGAAAATGGAAGAAAACTATTTAAGGGAGTTGAAATTAGGAATCTTCTACTTGGGAAAGATTGAGATCTATTCATTTTGAGCTAAGCCTTCTTTTGTTGTTGCATAATTTAAAAGTATTTAAAAGTTGTCGTTTCCGTTATATTAAATTGGATGTTGATTTTTTTTTACATTTACTCTCTAATTTAACATTGGGTAATTCTGAATTTAGTTCAAAAATAAATATCATTATGTAAAAACATATCAACCATTATAGGTCACTCATTTGAGGTGAGCAATCGGTTATTAATGCTTTATAGACAACACAATTGTAGATCAAAATACATAAAAATACAAAATCAACACAATATCTAACTATTATGCAAGTAATTACTAAGTGCACCACTACCATCAACATACATATGCACATAAACAATTCTCCATTATATTGATCATTAGAAATAATATGTTAGATATTATATCCATGTGCTCTCTTTTTTACATCTCTAAAAAATTCTTATACAGGTGCAAGATTAATGCATCACACAATAGTTAGGTATACCTACCACACATCCTAATCCCAATATTGTAAAATATCTTTAATCTTGACCCAAAACATATAATAATATGGCTTGACATTCTAGGTACATAGCCCATATTAGAAAAAAGGTCGATGTCCTTTTATAATATTATAAAATTATACATAAGCATTATAAAAAATATATTATATTAAATTGTTGGTGTGTCAACATCTGACCACCCTAATAATGAGCTTCATCCTCAAAGCTCCTCACCATACATGCATACACATCACAACTAGTTATGATGCCACATTAAAAATATGATAATTAACAAAACTTGGCCAAGCATGCAAAACCAAATCAAGTCATGCTTGCAAATTTTGGAGCATGTGACAAAAATATAGGATCACAATGCTGCAATAATCACCAAATCTGATCTTATTATTATTAGAAACCAAGCTGCAATATTTATACATATTGACCAATGATTTATAAGGGAGTTACAATTCTAGACCAGGGCCACAATGAATGAAAAAAATCACTCAAAAGAGAGTGATGAAAATTAACTACAATTATTACCCAAGTACAACTAGATCACTTAGTAACTAAACTGAGGTGAACTATAACTATCACACTAAACACAAGTGCTTTATTGAGCACAATGATAAATTAAACTGGCTAATTAGATAAATAAATCTAGTTCTATCATTCCCCCCTTAATTCAACATGGCCTCAAGTGAACAAGTGAGAGATTCTCTTAATGCCTCAAAATTTTCATGTGCAAGAGATTTTGTGAATATATTTGTATGTTGTTTTCTTGTCAGCGAAAATTGGAACTGGATGTTGTGCTATTGAACATGTTCACTTATGAATGAATTTGTACTTCTATATGCTTGGTGCACTCATGAAATACTAGTTTACGAGTAAGTTTCATTTTGCCTTCATTGTCACAATGCAAGACGGTAGGCTGCTTCTGAGGAACACCCAAACCTTCAAGTATGTGACATATCCATATCACTTCACATATAACTCCTCCTGCAACATGATATTTTGTTTCAGTTGAAGAACATGAAATAATTTTAGTTTTTTCCCTTCCATGATATTGGCCTAGAACCCAAAGAGAAAACATATCTAGATGTGGATTTCCTGTGATCTAGATTTCCAACATTGTTTGAATCTGTGTATCTAGTCAAGAAAAATCTGTCATTTTTCTTGTATTCTAGGTCGAAGTCAATTGTACCCTTGATATATTTGAGAATTCACTTAGCCGATTTTTAGTCACTTTTTGGATCTTGCATGAATCTTGAGAGATAACTCATTGCAAAGCTGATATCTGGCCTAATATGGGTCAAGTAAATGAGACTCTCAATCAATCACTGATAGAGAGTTGCATCTACTTGAGGTGATGGATTTGATTGAGACAATTGAAGCCTTGTCTCCATAGGTGTAGCAACAGGTTCACAATCCATCCTCCTAAATCTATCGAGCATTGTCTTGACTTACTTCATTTAACTCACAAAAATGTGATTTTCTTTCTGCCATAATTTTAATCTAATCTAATAATGGAGTAGCCCAAGATTTGTCATGTCCAATGATATTTTTAGGTTTGTATTTGTTGCCTTAATCATATTCACTGAGCTTCCAGTGATTACTAGATTGCCGACATAGACTACAACAATCACCAATTCCCCCCTTTGATTTTTGAGTTAGAGATTGGGATCATAAGGATTATGCTTGAATCCACTTTGAACGAGATGGTCATCAATTTTGATGTAGCATTGTCAGGGTGCCTATTTGAGACCATACAATGATTTTATGAGTCTACACACCTTTGTTTCTTGATTTGGTGTGAAAAAACCTTCTAGTTGAGTCATGTAGAGTTCTTCTTGAAGATCACCATTGAGAAAGACACTTCTCACATCCATTTGGTCTAATTTCCATCCAAACTATGAAACTAGAGCAAATATCATTCTGATAGTCTTGATCTTGGTCGTGGCAACAAAAGTCTCATCATAATCAATGGCTTCATTTTGAGCATACCCCTTTGCTACGAGCCATGTCTTGTATTTTTCAATGCTTCCATTTGTTTGGTACTTGGTTTTTAAAACCCATTTGAATCCAATTGGCTTCTTTCCTGGTGGAAGATCTACAAGCTACCATGAGTTATTCTTCATTAGGGGTTGGTATTTAGTGTCCAAGGATTCTTTCCAAGGTATTGACACAAGAGCTTCTTGAAACTTAGAGGGCATGTTTGATTCAACAACTCTACTCATTAGGGCCATATTGAGCTCTTCTCAAGCTTTGGTGCGAGTTCTTGTTCCATGAGTAGATGTGTCTGGAACACCATCTAATTTTGTATCTCTAATTGTGATCACATGATTGCAAAGGAGGTTAGTTTCTTGTTAGCATGAAAATTAACATGAAATCAATACCAAACATAACATCCTAGGTGCATGTCCTCATATTGAGCAAGGTCTAAGAAGTGACATATAAACAAATAGAAGACAAATCAAATGATTATGCCTTCCTTATGGATGTCTCCTTCTACCCGGTATACAAATTTGGATTGACTTGGATATAGAGCTTGAGGTCTTTGGCAATGTTGCAAACCTATTCAGACAATATCTCCCCTTGTGCTATGTGTGATTGGTTGAGCAATGTGAAGAAATGTTGAAGCTTGGTAAAGGATTTGGTAGCATAAGTTAAGCATTAAAAAGCTTGTTAAAAGAGTGGAGTGCCCCTTCCATTTATAGATTTTGCAAGTGATTGTGGACCATCCATCTTAGATTGAGATGGAGGGTGGAGAATGGGTCCTCACCTTCATAATTGTGAGTGGTTGAGAATGGAATAAGCTCAATTTATGAAGGCATGAAGTAAGTAAGATATTTAAATCATGAAGACCTTTGTGTGTGTAAGAGGGATGTAAGAGCATGTTGAGTGCGAAAGAGCATGTCATAGCTCTTACTTGCACATTTGTCTTGATGATGTCATCTTGGTGAGGCAATAATAGAATTTGTGAATTTAGAAAATAGGAAATTCCAAAAGCTATATAATTTCCCATTAGAGGAAGATTATGTTAGTTAACAAGGGTTAATCAACTAATTAGAAGAACTGTGACTTTTGCAATGTTATTTTTCAAACAAATATTTAATTTAATTGATTTATAACAATATTTACAATGTGTCGACTTAATTTGGGATATATTTGATAATTTTGATGTTGTGATACGATGCATTGACCCGATCAAGGATGTGTCATTGTGATTTTGGATTAAATTAGTAAATCTACTAATAATTTGGATCAATTGATGATTTTTGACTAAATTTATGCATTATTACAGAAAGTCATTTCATTTGCAATTTGGCCACATAAATGATGAAAATAAAGTGTCTACATTTTATCCCTGTTTGAAAGTGCGTTGCGAGACATAAACGAAGTAATAAATTTTTAAAAAATGAAATAGTAACTAAAATGATTTGATAATGATTGAAGAATGATGCGTTGACATTTTATTAATTCTTGTTCAATTTTACTGACAAACAGTTTCAAATAATGCCCTAAACGATATTTGATATGCCTTAGATGCCTAATTGAGGGAGTGGTTAGATAATAATTTGGATAGACAGGCCCTCAAAAAGATGAAAACAACACGTTCCATGGTAGAAGAGGCCAAGAAATAGAGAAAATAAGGAAAATCATGACTCAAAATGGACACAAGAGCCATAAACAGGCAACCTAGGAAGAAGAATAATGCAATGATGGGGGGTAAGGGATTTTTTTTCAATTTTGGGCTATAAATTCACCTTTGGGGGGTGAAAATAGCTCATTTTCACCCTCCCCTCCTAGAATTTTCTTGCTCTAGATTTGTGCATGAGAACTAGAACTTTGATGGCATGTATTCCTCATCACAGGTATTTTAGCAAGCAAGTTTGAGAGTACAGGTGACTATAGGGGAGCGAAAAGATGATAAGTGAATTTAATTTTTGAAATTTTTCTCTTTTGGTGCATTAAATGCTAGGTAGAATTAGGATGATTAATGATCTTGTCATTTTTTGAAAACAAGAAAACAGTGGGATTGTTCACGCAAATGACAAAAACACCATTAGAAATAGCAAAAATGTTGTTAAAAATGATGGAATGTGATGAAAACAACAATATTTACAAAGTTGATGAAATCATGAAAATAATGCAAAAATCATCGAAATGACGAAATAGCGAAATCCAAAAATTGTTGAATGATGGGATTGACTTGCAAAACAATGAGATTGTGAGGGAAAATGATGAAAAGCCCTTGAAGGCGAATTCACTAGAAAATAATGGAAATATCTTAAAAAATTATGGGATCTTCCTGCTAAATAGTAGGAACTCCAATCAGAACGATGAGATTGCCAAAACGGTGAAAATGCCTTGATAAATGGCGATAACGTCTAGCTAAATGATAAAATTACTTGAGGGACAAATTGACTGGATTTTGATGAAGTCTTTAGTTGACTTTAAATTTTGAGTTTTGTTGCCTTAGATGAGTAGAATTATGTTTTGATGTAGATAGGAGCAAGTTGTTTCATTTAGATGAATTGTTAGTTTATGAGATAGGTAGATTTGACTAAGTGTGTTAACATGACTTTGATTTGCAAGAGTGAGTCTAGGTATTGATTGCGTGAGAGCAATGATTGCATATCTTACTACAACCTGGGATATGGACTGAAGATGTTGTGGCTCTGCTAGATGTTGTTAACTTACTGCATGTTGCACAGATGCCGATGATTCATGCAAATAGGGCCTTTATTTCTGATTTGTAGGAGAGAGTTAGGTATTGATTGCATGAGAGTGATGATCACATATCTTGCTACGACCCAGGATCTGGACTGAGGAGGTTGTGGCTCTACTAGAGGTTATTGACTTAATGCATGTTGCACAGATGCCAATGATTCATGCAAATAGGGCCTTTCTTTTTGTGTTAGCCAAGCATTGGCATTCAAAGATCAACACATTTCACTTGCCTATTGGATAGGCCAAATGACTTTAGAGGATGTCTAGCAGATTCTATGTCTTCCTATCATAGGTTGATCTCTATACTAGTTGTGGCAGGGACGACAAACAATGCTATATGATTTGATTAGGGTGACAGACATTGTCATGTAGGATGGTTTGATAGATATTGATTTGATAGAGGGCATGAGTGGATTTCCAGATGACATGCTACAAGTTGATGTAGATGTGCTAGAGGTAAAGCTGTTGGTTGATCGAGATATTTTCATTCTTATGGCCATTATCAATGGCATATTGTTGCTTGACAAGAGAAACCACTATTTTCACATGGGATTATGAGTACTCAAAGACGTGATTGATCACACTATGACTTTTTCTTAGGGATTGGTAGTATTGGCCAAGTTATGTAGATATTTTCACACGATAGTGTGCCATTATGGTAGGAGTATTAGGCTGTGCACTCTGCTTCAGGTTAGGGCTTGAGAGCATATCACGATTGAGAAACTAGTTGGATAGTGATGACTATGGGGCCCACACGAGCCACTAGATTATGGATGATGTCAGACATGTATGGGTCAATAGGGACACAAAGGGGACGTGCCTTATTATCACATGGCGATTGATGATATGGTAGATGCAAATTTCACTTGGTGCCCATATCTACACACTCAGTTTCTTTGGTTGGAGGATGGATGGGTGACTCAATTTATGATTACACCTTGATATATCATACGCCAATACAAGTTCATAGTGGATTGGTATAGACTTGATCGTGTACAATGATAGTTTGGGTTCTAGTATGATGTTCTTGAGGGACCACACTATTTTGCACACGTTACACATGAGATCAACGAGTGGTGGCCTCTTGTTCCCAGAGATGATGCATTGAGCAATTTCCTTACCTTATAAGGGGTGGTATGGACCTATGTTGAAGTGATAGATGTGGGTGTTAAAGGGGTATATGTAACTTGGTGGACCCAACATCAGATAGTGAGATTGACTATGCCACAGGGTCATAGGGTGTGATTACTGAGACAACATGTGGGCTAGCAGCTGAGATAACAACATAGACGAGCTATACTAGATCATAGGGATGGGGATGGGGGACCTAGAGCGGTTTAGGTATAAGGATAAGTGCCTTTACATATACATTCTCTCTTATAGCAGTTGATACATAGACTAATATAGTAGTTGATGCATATAATTTTAAATTTTGGATCTGAGTGCATCATGAACAAAAATAATGGAGAGTCATCGATCATGATAGGGATGGAGGGCAGACTAGAGGGAAGGATGAGTAGCATACATTCACTATAGCCAGAGGGTTTGGACATGATATGGGCATGGAATAGGATACAAAGCAGGTAGGTCCTTCAGGGTTGACCAAATCGGTGATAAATCAGGTCACTGTAGATGGGATAAAGTAGGAGGTTGATTCTAGATTATCAGAGATTTATAGTTTAGAGGCCAAGGTGGCCCACTTATAGAGGTAGCTCTCAGGCATACAAGGTCAAATTACAGTGTTGTAAACACATATAGACACCCTAATGACAAAGATTATACAGATGACCACCATTCAATAGTCATTGACTAGCGAGAGAGACAAAGCCCAGACAGATGTCAGAGGCTTTGTGGGGAGCGGGATGAGGCTCATTAGATTATTACACAATAAGACCTATAAAATGCCCTCACAAAGTTTGCAAGCTAGAGATGAGGCTATCTACTATTGTAGTCTATATGAGTCATTCATACAAGCAGAGGGCAGGGCAACCAACTTTCACGAGTATAGTAGTCAGAGATCTATTAGTGTTAGTGTAGGTATTTATTTTCCCAGATTTATTTATTTGGAAATATTATATTTGCTCATATGGAGTTTTAATACATTTGGGGATATGCTTGCTTAAGTGGAGTTACTGTGTCATAGGTGTCATAGGGTTGACTGGGAGACTAGGATGTAACTCTTTTTACCACCTTTTGTGGAGGAGTTACACTTCTATTCTGGGCTCTTTTGACCATCTTTTGTGTAGGAGTTGCACTTATATTCTAGGGGGTCTTTGAACACCATTTGTGGAGGAGTTACTCAACGCTCCTATATCTATGCTTCACTTGAGGAGTTTTCTCACTTAATGAATATTTGGGCTTTCTCTATTTTGGTTGTTGTGTGCAATATTTATTTTGTGATTTTATTTTGCTATAGCTCTTTGGTGGTGTGCACTTGCTACTTGTCTTGTGTGACCATTCGACCTCGCATTTGCTTTGTCTAGACTAGAATCAAACTCTGATATGGTACCAAAGCCAATCCAATAAATGTTTGTCTGGTTTTTCATTGCTATTAAACTATTTTTGAAATATTGAGATTATTTGCATGTATTGTAAGACAATGTTTTTTGAGGGTTTAAAAAAATTTGGGATCTTTTTCAAAATCTCAAAAACCTTGGGATGAAAAAAATTGTAGGGTGCAAAACCTATTTTCTCATTCTCATCAAAAGAGTTAAGAGGAGGGTCTCACGTTGAACCAAATCTCTGTGTTGCCAAGAGGAGAACGCTTCATACTCATCACGACCTGCTTCAACTTGGTCATGGTTGTTTTGAGCGAGTCTCAACCTGGAATAGCCACCACTGATGGAATCCTAACCTGCACTAAACCCTATGCCTCACTGTCTCGACATCTTGTCTTCCTTGGTCGATGCCTCAACTCGACAGATACATGTGCCATTGGAGCTTCCTGGAGCCATTTTCTAGTCCACACGACCTCCTACTCGGCTACTACGATCTGCTCACTAGTTCTCTACCTTCACAGCCTCCTTGAGAGCCTCATGACCTCTTACTCAGCTTGATCTGTGCTCAAACTCTTGTCTTGGGTCTTTCGCTCTTCCTCAGATCGCTTTTAGTCTCCCTGAGACGTAATTTGCCCTGAGTGTAGTTCTACAACCCCATGAGAGGCCTGCGTGCACTTTCACGACACCATCTGGACCTGTAAGGACGCCTCATGACCTCACCTTGAAGTCGCCCACCTCCCCCTATGCCTGCATCTGATCTAGGAGGCATTTCTAATTGAAACTGTTCATTTTCCTGCGAAGTGGTTTATAAATACCACCCTTCAAATCAATTCGTGGTTTCTCACCTTTTGTTGGTGGTTTTGTCCTTTCCATTCATGGTATTCCTATTACCTTGCTTTTTTTTTAAATTTTGATAATCCCTTTTTTTGAAAAAACAAAAGAATGAACTTCTAATTAAGTTGTTAAATGTTTCTATTTTGAAAAGTCCATTGTAAGGCATAATTTTAAGAGGGGCAAGGTTTATTTTTTTGAAAAGTTCATGTGGGGAGGCTTTATTGTTTTTTCCATAAACAATATAAATTGTGTGACGAGTTCATTATATAGGAGGGTCATTAAGTTAAAAAAAAAAAATTGTTTTTAGTACTATTTTTATTTATTGTATTGTGAGCTTTAAAGACGGAAAATTGTTTTGTAAATTTTTTCATATTTTCATCAATCGAATATTGGAGGGTAAGGTTTGATTTGGTAGGTGGTCAAACCCCCTCGCATTCAAAACATTAATTTTTTCTCTCTTACTCACCGTTTGTACTATTCTTTTTTTGGATGCATTATCGATAGAGCCCAATGTCCTCTTTTATTTACAAATCTCGTCTTTCTAACACTTGAACTAATTACTCTAGACGCACTTTCAATTGAGTCCGATATCATTTGAGCGTGCATTTGCAACATTTGGGAGGTCTTTCCTATTGATAGTTCAGTGGGGGTGTACTTTGTTGTGTCTCTCTTTCTATTTTCGCTTTCATTTCTGCAACAACTATAACTTGCACTTCTACTAAATCTTATTTCTGCACTAATAGATTCAAGTTCAATCAACCCACTAACTCCCTTTAACTATCACAAATGGAAAATCAATATGACAATAATTCTAAGGAGGAAGGGTTTGTATAAGATAACCGTGGGTGATGAAACTAAACTTAACACAAATGCAAATATAGTTAAGTGGTATAATTGTAGTGATGAAGCCTATGGGCTATTCTACCTTTCTATAGCACCCGATCTCCTATTTCGCTTAGAGCCTACCAAATCACCTCATGATGTATAAACTATTATGGGTAAACTATTTGGGGAGCAAGATGTAATGAGAGGTCACGAGCTTGAGAATGAACTCATTAGCCTAAGTCCTTGCAACTTTGACACCCTTCAGTATTTTTTCACTAAGTTCAAATCCTTGAGATTGAAATTGAAAGAATGTGGGATAAAGAAAGAAGATGGCCAACTTATTCTTTATATGCTCTCTAAATTAGGTCTTGAATATTCAGTCTTTGTCTCTACTTTTCATGTCACTAAAAGTGCTCTGGGCATTGCATGGAAAATCCCCTCTTTAGATGCTTTCATTGTCGACTTAACGAGAGAGCAAGACAAGTTGATCCAAATGGGCACATTGAAGTACACAAAACCTCAAGCCATAATTCTAGGAATGGGAAATCAAAGACTTCAAATAAAGAGAAGGAGAATAAGGATCAAAAGAAGAAGAAAGAATCAACCTCTGCCAAAACCAACACTAAAGCCTCCTCTTCTAGTGGCAAACCTAAGAAAGAGAAGGTTAAGTGTGCCTACTGTAATAACTATGGGCATGATGAAAACAAATACATGAAGAAGTAAATAGATAACCTAACTCATCTCTTAGAGAAGAACAACATAAGTGTTCCTGAATCTATCAAGCAAAATTCATCAACCCAAGATTCTACTAAGACAAAAAAGAAGGGGACAGAGAAAGAAAAGGGCAAGGCTCTTGTAGTAGTTATGGCTTCAACATCTTTGTGGGTTATTAATTCATGTGCTTCTCACCACATAGTGTATACACCTAATTCTGCTCACCAAAGTAACTCATTAAACTATGCCTAATCTCGTCTAATATCGACACTTAATCCTGCATTCACATCAACCCTTCATCTCCTTAAGTCAATTAATCAATTAATCCTAAACTATATAAAATATTCCACTTTTCACATATTTACATTTTCCTAATATTTAAAATCCTAATTTACCCCACCTTCCACCTAATTCCCATTTTTATAATTCTTTTATTCAATTAATTTTCTAAGCACATGTTTCCCCCCAAAAGGAAGGTCTAGAGGCTTCCCACCTCTAGAACCTTCTCCCTCCTCAAATTTGAAATTTGAGAGAGAAATCTCCCCTGCAATCACTTTCAAAAACGTCTTTAAATAGGGGCATGTCCAAGCATGGGAACAAGAAGCAAAAAGGAAGAAATCTAAGTCTATTATACCTTTATAATACTAGCTCTCATAGCTGTCTTGTGTCCATCATAGCAATCCATCGATCAGTTTCTATCGAAGTCATTATCAAGCAATCCAATATCAAGTCAAGTCACATTGAAGAGTTTGTTGGAAAATCCTAGAGGGAAGCCAAAGAGGAGCGAGATTATGATAAGAATTTGTTATTAATTCTGATCGTTCTTTATATTCTCTCTTATTACTGATCTTTGTAAGGATTTGAGTTCAATTTAGTATCACTTGCATATTTAAATCTATTTTGTTCAAATTTTACAGGGATTCATTTGGTTCGGGATTCTTGTTCGCATGACCATCTGATTCGTTTCTCCCTACATGCTCCCTTGAGGGGGCATCATACCTACTAACAACATTTTCATCTATGACATGGTTTTTCTTTTAAAGACCATTACTCCTTCCACTTTGTCTACTCGCAATGCCCTTCCAAAGAGGGGCAAAATGTATGCACCTAAACTTGATCACCAAAGTAACTCATTAAACTATGCCTAATCTCATCTAATATTGACACTTAATCCCGTATTAACATCAACCCTTTGTCTCCTTAAGTCAATTAATCAATTAATCCTAAACTACATGAAATATCCCACTTTCCACATATTTATATTTTCGTAATATTTAAAATCCTAATTTACCCCACTTTCCACCTAATTCTCAATTTTATAATTCTTTTATTTAATTACTTTTCTAAGCACATGCTCCCCACAAAAGGAAGGTCTAGAGGCTTCCCACCTATAGAACCTTCTCTCTCTTAAAATTTGAAATTTGAGAGGGAAATCTCCCCTCTCATCCCTTCCAAAAACCTCGTTAAATAAGGGCATGCCCAAGCATGGGAACAAGAATCAACAAGGAAGAAATCCAAGTTTATGCTACCTTCATAACACTAGCCTTCATAGCCATCTTGTGCCCATCATAACAATCCATTGATGCATCTCTCTTGAAGCCATTATCAAGCAATCCAATATCAAGTCATGTCACATTGAAGAGTCAGATGGAAAATCCTGGAGGGAAGCCAAAGAGGAGCAAGATGATGGCAAGAACTTGTTATTAATTCTGATCATTTTTTATATTCTATCATATTAGTGATATTTGTAAGGATTTGAGTTATATTTAGTATCACTTGCATATTTGAATATGTTTTGCTCAAATTTTATGGGTATTCAAAGCCAATGGTCACCTACATTTGCTGATTTGTTATTAGTCCTTAGTATCTGCTCAAACTAGATATGTTCAAAGTTTTGTTTGAGGCTATCAACCATGCATTTGTAGGGCATGATATTCTCACCCTTCATTTGATATTGATGTGTGGCATGATTGATAATTAATTAGGAATCACCATAAACAACAAATTATCGAATATCCCAGTCTACTACAAGGCAAAGTCTTGCAATGAGTGCTTCATACTTTGCAATGTTGTTAGTGCAAGGAAAACCAATATGGAAAGCCTTAGGAATAAGATCCCCCTATGGTGTAATGAAGAGAATACATGTACCTGAACCTTGAGATGTGAATGACCAATCAAAATAGAGTTTCCATTGCCATGATTCATAAAGAGTCAAAATAGATTCATCAAAGAAATTGAATGGAAGAGGTTTGGAATATGATAATGGTGCTTTGGCAAGTTGGTCTGAAAGACCTTGCCCCGTAATGGATTTTTGACGTGCACACTCAATGTCAAAATCACTAAGTAACATAACCCAATTGCCCATGCTTTTAGTCAAAGTTACTTTGGACATGATGTATTTGAACGTGCCAACTTTAGCAATAACAATGGTTTTGTCATTCAACATGTAGAGTTGCAAAATTTGAGATGCAAATAACATTGCTAAGCAAGCCTTTTCAATGGGTGTATAATTATGATCATAATCAACCAATGTCCTCAAATAGTATACTGCATGTTCTTTTCCTTGACCATCATGATGAGCTAGAAGTGCCCCTAAAGCATATTTAGTCACTGAAATGTAAAGCAATAATGGATTTCCTAGCGTTGGTGGGGCCAAGACTAGTGGATTTGCCAAATAAGGTTTTAATTGCTCAAAGGATTCTTGACATTCAATGTTCCAAATAAAGGTCGTACCCTTCTTCAAGGGCTGACATCAATCTACAAGTTGTGAAATGAATCTGCAAATAGACAGGATTTTGCCTTGCAAGCTATGGGGTTGTTTCAAATTAGAATAAGGAGGAATTTTTGTGATGGCCTTAACATTGGTAGGATCGACTTCAATACCTCTGCAAGAAACAATGAAGCATAACAATTTTCCTGAAGTGACATAAAATACACATTTTTTTGGGATTAAGGTGCACCTTGTATTCATGAAGGCACTCAAAGATTCTCCATAAAAATTCTAGGTGCTCTTCACATTTCTTTGACTTTCCAAAAATTTCATCAATATAGTTCTCAATAGTGTCATGTATTGTGTCATAGAAGATGACAGTCATAACATGTTGGTATTTAAAACCAATGTTCTTTAATCCAAATGGCATAACCTAATAACATAATGTCGCCCATGAAGAGGTGAATGTATCCTAAGAAGCATCCATGAGTGATAACATCTCATATCCTGCTATTAAATCTATGATCATATTAATGTTAGGCAAAGAATTGGGCATGCTTTATTAATATATTTAAAATCCATATAGAGATGAATTCCAACTAGATTTTTATTGATTAGGTTGATTCTTGATATCCATTATGAGTAGTCAATTGGTCTAATGAATCCTACTCCAAAAAATTTCTCCTATTCCTTTTTGACTAAGATGGCAATATGCAGATGCATATTTTGTAATTTTTGTTTAATGGGCTTGGCATCTGAGTGCGCAATAATATGGTGTATGATCAAAGATGGATTTAGCCCAAACATGTCTAAATGGGACCATGAAAATATATTGATAAATTACTTGAGAATGATAGTGATGAACTCACATTTATTTGTAGTGAGAGACACACCAAGCTTAACAATTTTAGGATCATCTATCGTGCCAATGTTTACTTTAGTATTGCTTTCCACAAGCAATGTGGAACCATCCTATAAAAAAGTGGGTATTGATGAGAATTATTATTTACTTCGATGTTGTCTTCCAAAATCATTGTGGAACCATCCTCTAAGATAATGGGTAGTGACATGAATTATTCTTCTGTATCTGATTGTGACGCAATAGGCTCACCCATGAAAGAAGACTCAAAATCACCCATGTCCGGTAATGGCCACTCAGAAAATATTTGAGGGAAGTCTTGAACCAACTGTTCAAATTTTATTTGGTCTTATAAATTGATATTAGATCTAAATGTAATGCATGGACTAGAGGGTTTCTTTACTTTTACCTTGGTCCAAAAGCACCCTAGAGAGTTTTCACTAGTGGACCTTAATGTTTGATTTTATTTTTGATGACCAAGGAAGTTCATTTGCTCCCCAAAGTAGGCAACAAGGTCTAATGTAATTCCATATCCTTGCTTGTGATCTCCAGATGGAAGACCATCCCTAAGGCCCATGAATTTTGAAAGTGTCTCTTCATTTTCAAAGTCATCCAATGGTATAATAGAATTTTGTTGGTCCCAGTCAATCAGCTGGGGATAATAGAGGATAAGAGGAGAAATAGATGTGATGGATGTAATGGTATAGATTGTATTGGTATTAAAGAGGTTTGTGTCAACGAACTCATCATAAATATTATAGGACTCTACATCACTATCAAAATCATTATTGTTAGACGTTAAAGTTCTGTCACTCTCGAGATCTGATGGGTCAGCCGCAGGTGGTTTTTATCTAATTCCTTGAATAACTTTATGCTTATTTGAAGAGATGACCTCAAGAATACCTTGTTGCTTTGCCACCAAGCCTTTGCCTTTTTAATCTAGATGATCCATGATTTTGTTTGCCTTAGGATACTTATTACTCTAATATCAAGAGGCAAAGTCATCATTATACAACTAGGAATCTTCAGAAGGTATAAGTTGTTCTTGATTAGGTGAACTATCTTTAACAAACAAATGAGGTCCTTTTGGATGAAAATTAGTCTTTTTGTACCAAACCATGTTGGGCATACCATAGGATGTGGGAGACTTGGGTAACTTGGCAATATGGAAGGCATCGCTAATTTTGTATTCACCTCAACCCTTATCTTCGATATTGAAGTGAGAAGATATTTCGGGAGGTGGAGCATTGGAAGTGGATGGAAGGGAATTTGGATCAACATAATTATACTTGGGTGATTCAAGGGCTATATTCTTATCCTTTTTTATTACATGCTATATAGTATGGCAATAGTTGTAACTCCCATATTATGCTTCTAGATTTTTACAATATTGATATAGTTGGAGATCACATGAAATAGTGACTTCCATTCAAAAATGGGGGAATTTAAAGCATTGATTCAATGTAGAAGGGATTGTGCTTACTTCATGGATCCAAGGTTTCCCAAGGAGTAAATTTTATGATAATTCAAGGTCATTAACATGGCAAAGGGTATTATGGGTGATGGGACCAACAATGACAGGCAAATAAATTATGCTTATCGATTCTCTCTCTTTGTTGTCATATGCCTTAATGGTGATTATGTCTGGCTGTAGATCCATTATTTAATAGCCCAAATGTTTGACCAACTTCAATGACACAATGTTGAAACATGAAACATTGTCTATGAGGACTCACTTGATCTCTTGGAAGAAAATGATTGCTTCAATGTAAAGAGGATGGTTATTTAATGGACCAAGGGATGACATGTCACTTTGGTCAAATGTGAGATGTTGAACTAGGGATAAATGTCCCACACGTGCATGGAATTGATTAGAAGCAATGCCATTTGGAACCTTGGATTATCATAGAAGCTCAAACAATATATCCTTGTGGACTTCTGATGTACAAAAGAGATCTAAGATAGGAAATTGCATCAGTGTCTTGTTTAATTGTTCCACAAGGTCATATGGATTCTCAACATTAGAATCAAATGGATGGAATTTTGAAGTCAAAGGTTATTGGATTATATTTTTATTGAAAGATGATGTATGACCTTGGATGGTAACCCTTGGATATTGAGTTACAATAACACAATTTTGGGTCAGAAGGGGGTTACTATAATTGGAAGAAAGGGATGTAGGACCTGGAATGGTAAACCATGGATGTCAATTTGCATCAATGAAATTTAGAGTTGGAGGAGGGTTAATAGGATGTGAAGGGGGAGGTCCTAAAATAGAAGGGGTAGCATGATGAAGATTATTGGATGATGGATGAGGCTTGATTTTAATAGTGGATACACAATCATTGGTAATTATTACTAAAATATTGTAATAGTCATATGGAACATTATGATAGTAAAATTTATTGGAATAGCACCCTAACCTTGATTAAAATTGTTTCGTTGCTAATGTTGATTCTGATTCTGATTTTGATTGTTTAGAGGATGATTCTGACTATTTGGTTGCCACTGATTATTAGAATTATGTTTTGGAAAGGGGTCTTCTATATATACCCATATTTTGATTTGAATTAGAAGCACCATTTTCTATCTCAATTTTTCCATGCTCAAGTAAGTCCTAGATGAAGTGCCTAAGTTTCAAACATCTATGAATTGCATGATCTTTAACACGATGGTAATCACAATATTTATTGTCCCTATACTATGTGGGATTTGGTTGGTCTTCTAGAAAAGGCTTTGTATTTGGCCAAAGGACCATGTTAGCTGTGACTATTTTGTGAAATACTACATCAAAAGGCTAATCAAGTCCAATAAAATACCTTATTGGATACTGATTCCTTTGTGGAGGTGGTCTCTGTAAGGTAATATATTATTTAGGAGGAGTATTTTGGATAGGCGGTGGTTGCATTATTTGCACATGTCTTGACTCAATTACTCCATTGCTTATAACATTATTATTTCTATTAAATACTTTTAGCTTTTTATATGTGCTTTCTTGATCTTGTGCTGGGGCTTACGTCTATGCTTGATTTTGAGAATAAATTTTGACTAAGCCCTTTTCAATAAGATCCTTTTCAATTTTCACTCTTTTGTCAATAATTTCTTCAAATGTGTTAGCATAATGAAGTTTGAGATTATAGGATACTTCTATGTTAAGGTTGGAAGTGAAGATACTTGCCAACAGCTTGTCTGGAAGGTATGTGGGAATCAACTGGCCAAAGATCTTAATCTCTATAAGAAAATAAAAAAGCTTTCTCCTCTTTGTTTGGAATTGCATAAATCAGCGATGGCCAATTCATGGTCCATGTTGAATGAGAAGTGCTTAAGAAAATTTTAAGATAGGTCATTGAAAGTGTTGATAGATCCTTTCAGTAAATGGAGAAACCACTCCAAGTCTTATCCATCCAAATTGCATGGAAACAAGTGAATAAAATAGATGCTACTATAAGCCTCCTTCTGACATACATCAAAAAATTCATTTAGGTGCTCTCTTGGATCATCTTTCCCCTTGTATTTGTCAAATGATTTGGATTCGAATTAGAATTATATTTGGTTCAAAATGAACCCGAATTGGATTTCTTTTCAATCGGGAAACATAACATTATGATACAAACATAATGAGGTTTTAATCAGATAAATGACATTTGGATAAGATACAAAAGACTCAAAAATTGGGTAGAGTAACGCCTTATTATGCAAGTGTGTGATGATAAAGTTTGGATTTGAGATATTTTTGACTTGATTGATGTTAAGTTATAACATGTAAAATGGGTATATGTGCAACACAACCACCATCCCATCGAATGGATCACAATGAGAGGTGAACAAATTGGTCTCCCAACCCTCTCTCAATGTTGGTACATGGTGGGTAGTCTTGGGGAATGTTATTTTCCCTATATTGGTGATTGTTTACGACTAAATGGTTTTAATCTAAGCTTTAATAAGGCTTTCTAAGTGGTCCCCTAAATACCTCACAATACATGGGGCTCAAAAGTTTGTGGAAGAAGAACAACAATGGGAATTCGTAAGAGGGTCGAGCCCCTTCATGACCAATTCAGCCATAAGGTTTCAGTTAAGTGCCACCATCGATTGAGATTTGAGGGTGATGTTTGATAGTTTAGCGTTAGGAATAAACCCCTTACTTTCACCAACTGTGATTAAAACACACAGTCGCTTAACTCTTACGATACCTTCCCTTAATTTATATTCCCCACTAAAAAATAGGGTTGGTACGTACGTTGGTGGATGAAATCCTAGTCATCATTCCCTAAGGACTCGCATATGGTGATGAAGTTCACATCGTGCAACCAAAATAAAATCAAGGTCCATTATTTTTGATTCTTAGAATCCCACAAATGGGAAAGAGGATGGCATACTCTAGTTTCACTTTAAGAAAAGGTGATAGTAACCTATGTGCTTTTGATCACCTAAGGTCCCATAAGTGGGCAAGGGGAGACCATACATACAATAAACCACCCAAAAACAAACAAATAACAAAAAACACACAAGCAATGAAAACACAAGTATTTTAAAGCACCAAATTCAAACGTTGGTTCTTTTTATGCACCCAAATCAAGAGTGTTTGTAAAATGTGTTTGTTTTAAAATAAACCACTAGATTAGTGTTTGATGTGTGGCATTTGAAAAGCAAGAGGATGTTATAAATTTTGATTGTTTAGGCATCACAAAAATGATATAGGGTGATTCTGTTATTTACCAGAGAAATTCCACTGTTTTTAGACTCAATATTTCTGATCTGTAGATAGAGAAAATAGAGGACATAAAATTGGTGTTTCTATCGATTAGTAGGGTAATAAAGCCAAAAATAAGGGTGATTCCACCAATTATAAGAAAATATAATCATAAAACAAAATATGATTTCATTTTTTATTCTTTCAATTCTATCGTATATAAATGCGATATTGCTGAAAACACACAAAACAAAGATAGAGAGCAGAAAAGTTACCCTCGATGCTCTTGTCAATACGTAGGTCGATATTACTGTTTGATAGTGCTATTTCACCATTTAAATTTGTGATTATGATGTTTCCATAAAACACACAATCTGAGTGAAACCCGAGAGCAGTTTCATCGCTTATCAGTGTAATTTCGTCATTTCCTTAAAAAGCACAAAAAATAGAAAATAAAGAGGTTGTGATATCATCAATTATAGGTTGATATCATTGTTATTGATGAATGATTCCACCAATTAGCAGAGCATTTCTATCATGAACCTGGGCATGAAAATTTGAAAAATTTAGAAGAAAGATAAATTAGGATCAATCTTGAGATAATTTCACAATTAGAAGGATGCAATTATGTTTAAAATGAGAATTTAGGGTGCTAGTCTCTTTGGACGTGCCATATGTGATCAGACGATTGCATAGGAGGTTAGTTTCTTATTAGCATCAAAATGAACATGAAAGCAATACAAAACATAACATCATAGGTGCATGTCTTTCGACTAGGCATGGTATAATAAGTGACAAATGAACAAATATAAGATAAATTAAATGAGATACCTTCCTCATGGATGTATCCTTCTGGCTGGTATACAAGTTTGGATTGGCACATATATAGAGTTTGAGGTATCAAAAACCTATTCAAACAAAATATCCCCTTGCACTATGTGTGATTGGTTGAGCAATGTGAAGAAATGTTGAAGCACGGTAAAGGATTTGGTGGGATAAGTTTAACATGAACAAGCTTTTTGAAAGAGTGGAGTGAACCTTCCGTTTATAAATTTTATAAGTGATTGTGGACCATTCATCTTAGATTGAGACAAAGGGTGGAAAATGGGTCCTCACCTTCATAAATGTGAGGGGTTGAGAATGTAAGAAGCTCAATTTATAAAGGCATGGAGTATGTAAGAGATTCAAATCATGAAAACCTTTTTGTGTGTAAAATGGATATAAGAGCATGTTGAGTGTGTAAGAGCATGTCATAGATCTTAATTGCACACTTGTCTTGATGATGTCATCTTGGTGAGACAATAATATCATTTATAACTTTAGACAAAAGGAAAAAAACTATGGAATTTTCCATTAGAGGAATATTAGGTTAAGGGTTAATCAACTAATTAGAAGAAATGTGACTTTTACAATGTTATTTGTCAAATAAATATTTCATTTAATTGATTAGTAAAAATATTTACAAAGTTTTCACTTGATTCAGGATGTTTTATATAATTACGATGTCATGATATGGTGCATTGCCCCAATTAGGGATGTGTTTTTATGATTCTAAATTAAATCAATAATTCTATGAATAATTTAGACCAATTGATGATTTTTAACTAAATTTGTGCATTATTGTGAAGAGTCATTTCATTTGAAATTTTGACATAGAAGTGATGAAAATGAAGTGTCTACATTAATCAAATTTGTACACCACTTTGGCATACATTGAGTTGTGGGTTGTGGAGTTTTATTATCACCATCATCCCCATCATCACTGTCACCATTTTCAACATCTTATGAATATATCATAAGTCTATCTTTTGTATTTTTTATATGTGAATTTGTGGAGGGTGTACATGAATCACCCCTCTCATCAAACTCAACATCCCTACTTATTTAGGTATTTCTTATCTTTGGATTCACAAGTTTATATCCCATTGAGTCTTCATTGTACCTAAGAAAGATTAAAGGTGTGGACTTGTTTTCCAACTTAGTTCTTTTCTACTTAGGAATTAACATGTGTGATTTGATTCCAAAAACATGAAGATGAGCAATTGATGGTTTCTCGCCTGACCATGCTTCCATGGAGTCACTATTGTTTTTGATTCTTATGCCTAATATGCTATGGTCAAACTTGCATCATCAATCATTCAATGCACCATTTCTATGATAGTGCAATTTCACTTCTCTACAACACCATTCTGCTATGGATTATAGGGTGTAGTCAATTGTCAATGAATGCCATGTTATTTAAAATAGGATGATAATGAATTATTGGTGAGTTCACCACTGGATTTGAGTAAAGTAATTTTATTTTATGACCAGTTTGATTTTCAACAAGAGCCTTGAACTTTGTTAAGGCTTAAAAATCTTAATCCTTTATCTCGAGTAGATATATCCACATTTTTAAGGAAAATTCATCAACAAAGAGCTGAAAATTTTGATATCCATTGGAGGTTTCAATCATTTTTTTGAAAAGATCAGTATGAACCAGGTCGAGTGGTCCTTTAGCTTTATTTGGATTCTTTGGGAATTGTGCCTGATGTTACTTTCCTGCTAGACAACTTGAGCAGAGATTTGTATTCTTTTTCAAGGGTGACAATCCTCTAACTATATTATTTTGGTTGAGTGAAACCAAGTATTCAAAACTCACATGTCCATATTTGTAGTGAAAAAATTTGGTGGAGTTTTGATCCTTTGTAATTAATGCATGTTTGTTAATTGGAATAAATTCAAGTTGAAACATCTTGGTGATTCCTAATGCACATGTAACAATCTAAGATTTTCTTTATTTATCTTGGATTTGACACTCTTTTTTACCACTTTTATAGTCAAATTCAACTGTGAGATTATGATATAATAACTAATTTACTAAGAGAATATTTTTAAGACACCTATGATAGTGCAATCATGATTTTTGAGAGGAAATTTGATATTACCAGTTCCTTGGACTTGGTAGGAAGTGTCATCACCAAATGAAACATGATTTTCGGTGGGTGAAGGTTGTAAACTGATGAACCAATCCTTTCTTCCAGTCATATGCCAGGTGGCCCCTGAGTCAATATACCAAATATAATTTTATGAGATTGATTCTTCACTTCATTGTGTAGCATATAGGACATCCTTGTCAAAGTTTTCTTCTTCTTGATCAACAAGGTTGCTTTGGTGTTGTAATTTATTTTTATAGTTTTCATTTTGTTGTTCACGATACTTTTGTTGGTTATTAGATGATTGTTGTTGATTGGGATTCTTACTTGAAGAGTCTTGTGTCAAACCATTGCACCAGCAATCTTTGATGTCACGCCCTTTCCCACAAATAGGGTAGGGTTTCATTTTTGAGGACCCTTGTGAGTCATGTGAATTCTATTGATTTCCTTGCTTCTTGAAGAACTTCTACTTATTCTTTCCCTTGAAATTGGAAGCAAGTGCATGGTATTCATCGTCTTCCACATTATGCATGGAATCTTCTTGTTGAAACATGTTTACCAACTGTTCAAATGTTGGGATTTTATCTAGGAGGTTCAATGTGGTTACGATCACTTTGTAGGATTGTGGTAGTCCTCTCAAGATAATGGGTGCAAGAAAGGTATATGTCATAGTTTCACCCAATGTTAGGAGTGAGGCCCTTAAGGTTGCAAATCACCTAAAAAAGGATTCAACTATCTCATTTGAACTAAGTTTGAGACTGTGACGCTGACTTTGGAGATGGAGGAAAATATTCTGATTCTTTTCCTCGCACACTATCTTGAGTTAGTTCCAAGCTATTTTGGTAGTGTGAGCTTCCCATATATGAATTTATACCTCATCTATTACTTTGAATATGATAATGATCTTTGTTTTTTAGTTTGATTTATAAAAATTGTGCTATTGGTCAATGTTTGTTGCATGTTGGCTAAATGAGTAATCAACTACATTATATATATCCTCATATTCGAAACAAGTCTTGATTTTAGTCTTGCATGTTGCATAGTTGTCTCCATATAGGAGTTGTGAATCTAGTAGAAAGAAATTTGGACCATTTTCCATGTTGTGCACAAAGTATGATAGATGGATATGTTCGTTATCACTCCAAAAAGGTCCCTCTCTCTATATACCATTAGTCTAATATACCAAACCTCTCAATATATGTGTCCTTTTAATATACCCATCGGTACATGAAAAAAGACGTTAGCATACATGAGAGAGAGTGATACATGGTACCAAGACAATACATGAGAATGATTTGTCTTTTCAGTGGCACTAGCTTAGAAGGAAATCATTATACATGGGATTAACTTCCCTATACAATCATATTTTCCCAATTTTAGGATTTACGTTGAATGATCATGGCGAATGGGTATTTGAGGGATGTTGTAATGAAAATGTGTGAACCTTATTTCTCCCCAATGATTTATAGGGATGATTTTTAGATATTATTTTTTCAGCTATGTTAGGCTATGTATGTAGTAGATCAAATCATGAAGACATTACCTATAAACATGAACAAGAGGCATCACTTACATTGAATGCTGCGAGTTATGCAATATGCACTATTTTATGTTTTTGATGTTTGAATTTGCTAGGAAATTAAAATTTTACAATGTAATTTACAATGTACAATATTTTTGTAAAAATAACTACAAACGAAAAAAAAAACTCCCCCCCTCTATTTGAAAGCAAAATAATTACTTTCTTCATTTGTTTCAATGAACAAAATGGTTTAAATAGCTCCCCTTTTTGTCTTTTTACAAATATACAAAATTTGACTAATTGCTAGTCTTGTGATTTAAACTCTAGACCTCCTCTTGGTTAGTTTTTAGTAAAAAAATAAGTTACCGACTCCCCTATGCATCAATTTAAACTTATGAAGATAAAACTGCTATTTAAATGTAAAAAACAATAATTTTGAATGAAAACCATATGTTTTTGGATTACAATGAGATTCTCTAAAGGTGATTGTTTATAATTAAGTGTAGCAAAGTAAGTTTTGGACGGTGGTTTTGAGAATAAAGAGGGTAGTTTTTCTGATTTGAGTGTGGTATTGAATGATGACACCAAACTAATTGCTGATCTTCAAGATCCTAACGCCAAACTTTTAATATGGTGCCCATGCACGCAAGTTAGAAAACTCCTAATGCCAAACAAAAACTCCCACATAGTTCATTTACAGGATCTTGTTGATTATGATTGTTCAACTCCAAAACCGATTCAATGTAGATTCAAACATGTTTAAGATCAAATTACAATGAACAACATTACCAGATACCAAATAAATGCAACCAATATAGGGTTCCAAGTTAATAGAATTGAGAATTGATGCAGGCTAAGCTAAAGAAATTTTAATCTCATTCAATTCTTATGCCTCAAAGCATCTCAACACATCTCCAACATCCTTAATGGGAGATACAATGCTTTTTAGACCTGAATGCAAGACACATGGATAGATCTAAGAGTGAGGGTGCCTTGGGGCTCCTCCTTCTAGTTTTATTTTACTAAAACTCCCCCTAAAACTCCCTTAACTTTCTCTTGATCATATAATGGCATCATAATCCCACTCTGATACAAAATAATAAAAATATGGGATCACAAAGCTACTATAAACGCCAAATATGTCTTATTATTATTGGGAACCAAGCTGCAATATTTATAGATATTGAACAATTGTTTATCAATGAGTTAAAACTCCAGATCAGGTCCAAAATGAGTGGAAAAAATCATTCAAAAGAGAGTGATGGAATTTAACTACAATTAACTACCCAAGTACAACTAGATCACTCAACAACTAAACTGAGGTAAATTACAAATAACTATCACACTATAACACAAGTGCTTTATTGAGCATAATGATGAATTAAACTAGTTAATTAGATAAATAAATATAATTATATCATGATGGTTAATTAAGATTCTATGACAACTTTATCTTGATCACTAAAATTTAGATGCATGACCATAACTTCAAAATTAAGATTCTATGTCAACTCAATTGAGGCACCTATAGAACATCCGACTATTATTGAATCTTTAATAGAGACTCCTTCAACTCGGGGGAATGTCATGTGGCTTGTTGATTGAGCTGCTACATTAGGCCTTGTAACTATTTATCAATGTGTTAAACCTAACTTTCATCTAGGTCAACACTTATGTGTTAAAATTATTGATGATAAATGAGTTGTTTGTTGCTATGGTGCTCCAATTACTATGGGAAAAGTAGTTGAGCAAGTGTAAGATATAAAACATTTAGTGTAGGGGAAAATTATGTTGAACAAATTTAACAAATAATTGAAGTAAAATATATGTAAATGATATCCATCAATCATTGCTACATTTCCCATGAATTAAGTCATATTTAAAACATGCTGTTTATTTAAGTAGTAACTGAATTACTTTTTAAATGGGTTTTGTAAAAATTGGGTGTCATAAATAGATTTATGAGTGTCATGTGTATGGTGGAAACATGTAAAAAAAATTAATGACATCATACATGTCTTGAAAATTTATGACACTTATAACATTGAAAATAAAATATTTAAAAAAGGTTGGGCCCTCTATTGTTTTTCCTCTCTACCCCCTACACATTGCACACTATTCACTATCATTTTATTATCTATTATCCCTTACATGCAGGACTTCTATTATTCTCATTCACCTTGATTTATATAGATATAATTCTTATCCAGAGGAGGATAAAAATTATGAAGATGTGGTGGAATGCATAAATTTAATCTTAAATATAATTATTTTGAGCTAGAGAGACATACATCCCAGTGGAGAGATGCCTTGGTAGTTTAATAACCTAAATCTAGTCACGAATACTTGATTATATCAATTTTGGTCCTTTTTCACTTTAATTAACTTACATACTTAATCAATATATATTTCACCACTTCAATCTATCATAAGCACCCGTGTGGATCTATTTATTTTCCAAATTGCTATTTGTCACCTATAGAAGTGTTCTTATTGATAAAAACACCTTAAGCATATATACAACCAACCTAAAATTCAAATTTCATAGTTTTATCTCCATGACATAATTGACCAATAGGGACAATAATGGTTGTCATTTTTATCCCCTATGAGTTGATGTTGTCCTTTGCCCTTCTCTAATGGTCACTTTTCTCGTCTTTAACCCTCTCTTACAGATTGATATGCATTTTTGGGATAGGTAGAATGAGGTTTCCCCTTTTTGATTGCTATAAAGTCACACTCAAGTCGCTTATTCTACCACTTAAAATTTTTAATACAAAGGCATATTTACACTATTACACATTGATCAAAAGTTTCATATTCTTCTCAATTTTGACTCTGATCACTACAAGTAGTTGTAAGCCAATTGAAAAGCTTATTTTATCCATCCCAAAGCAAATAATGATCAAGTATTGAATCCATTTCAAGATTCATTCATATAGTTAAAGAAGCATAATTGTATAAAACACTATAAGTGGGAGAACTACATGGGCTTGATTTCCTCAGAGTATCGGATACATACACAATGTTCAATCATTGTGGGAGTGATTAGGGTCAACTTAACCAATTACACTCCATACTTTTTATTTACATGTTTTTTATCATTACAATCACTATTATGGTTTCGACCTTGGAAAATCTATTTGCATGTATTCAACACACTTCTAAAGGTCAAATATGTGCATACAAACCTAATTTAAATTGTTGTAAGTAATTATGACCTAAGTTCCTAATTTTTATCAAAAGACAAGATCGACCAATTTGGGATAATAGTGGTAGTCAATTTTGTTCAAAGTTGGATGATTTTGTCCTTCATTAGTTTCAGTTCTTGCTTCTGGGTATTTGCAGAGTGTGTTCCTTGCTTTCTTTTTTCAACCTTTTGTCAATTCCACAATCAAATATCAAGCATAAACAAATAATTTTGTTATTTCATTTCATAATTAGTCTTCTTTCATTCGTATACACTTTGTCAAATTTAGTCTTTTACTTTCATTTTTACTTGTCACAAGTTAATTACAACATTCTACTTTATTCCATTCACATTATTTGAATTATGGTTAATTCACCTTTTAATATAAGTTTTGATAAAACCACTTTTTATTCAAGCATTGATTCAAAAATTTTGCCCTAGGGTTTAGATAAATTCTTGAACATTTGACACAAAGAATTTTTTTTTCAACTTTTGATCTAAATTTAATGCTAAAAGAACTTGTTTTCAACCTCAGATATAATTGTTGACACTGAAATTAATTTATTTTGAAATAAAATTTGATATATACCATTAAAATCACCTTATTTTGACCTTTAATTTCATGGGAATTTACTAATCTCCATACACATTTTTTTTTCCTTTTCATAGATTCTAAATTTCAGTTTTCTATTACTTCCATTTGTAAGCAATTTCTTGGCTATATTGGATGGGTACTTATTGTTTCAAGCATCTATAGTTTTCATTGCATGTTGTATTCCCATAATAAGGAAAAACATTAACATTCATGTAATAAAATGAATCAAATCATAAGCTAAAACACAAATGTTAATAATGTAAAAATTTGTAAAGTCAAGCATGACATATGAACAAGAGCGATTACACATTAAAGATGTCATAAGGATTAATTTAAACCCTCTTGATGGACTTATTATGACCATATAAAGTGGTAAGAATCATGAGTTTTATTGTGATAACCATAATAGATTTGAACTTGTTGATGTGAAAGAATTTGATGAATATATTAATACTTACTGGCATGAAATTGACTCTTTGTTATTTGTAGATAGATAAGAACAAAAGAAACACAATCATGCTAATACATCTGAAGAACCAATTATTATGTGGACCAACCTCTTATTAACCTTGCCACATGTATTGATAATACTCTTGTTGATACTGTTATTACATCTACAGCTTTGAATTTAGGGGAAATACAAGGCTTTCAATAGACTTATATGCCTATCCCTAACCAAATGACTCATATAGAACATTTTATTGATATGAAAAATACATTAGTTACTAAGCCTAGTACACAATCCTTAGTTCAAATTATTTCACTTTTGCATGTTAAGGTGTTGCAGTTAGAGCAAGGTATACCCAAAGCTAGCCAATCATTAGATTTTCAAGCCTTGCTTTATAATTCTTTAGCACTTGATATGGCATGATACCCCGTACTTGTAGGATTTTTAGATCCTAAACTTACACTATATGAAGGTAAGGGAGATACAAAATAACATCTTAGATCTTTTCATGTGGCATATTTGGACTATGCTTTCAATGACAAGTTTCTAACCAAGTTGTTTACAAGAAACTTATAATAGTATGCCTTGCATTGGTTTTATGATTTATTGTTCAATTAGTCAAAGCGTTCAATTCACTAGAAGATCAATTTCTTAATAATTTTTCTATCAACATTGATGGAAAATTTTCTTATGCACAAAATTTCTAAGCTTAAGCAAGGAACTAATGAGTGCATTAGTGATTATGTACTTCATTACAAGACCATGCTTGCCAAAATGACTAATACCTTGGTAGATAATGAATTATAATATATTTTTAAACAAAGTTTGCTTTCACCTTTGCATGAATCAATTATTTTCAAGAAATTCAAATGATTTGAAGAGCTTCAAATCATTTGAAGAGCTTTGTCATACAATAATAGAAAGAAATGACAAATGTCTTGCTTTGAACAAAATCAAATATGTGCCTACATGTACTACAACTTCTACAATGAATTTTCAAAGTAAATCATCTTACAAAGCTAAAGCAATAGATACTAAAAATGATGTAAAGATCACATTTAATGTTATTTCTCAACATTATAATAATATCGTTTAACTAGATCAACCACAAAGGCAATTTTCTAGATTACCAAAACCGTCTCATAAATTGATACAAAAGTTACTAGAATATAATCTAATTACTCTGCTTCCACCATTTGAAATTGACATGAGAAAATCTCAAAGAAAATATTTTGATAATTTTTCATATTATGATTACTATATATGCAATGCTTTTTCTACTAATAGATGTTTCAATCTCAATCACCTTATTTAGGATCTTATTAACAACAATGTTATTGAGCTAGACACACCTCTAGGGAAATGAACCCTCAACATAATGAAAATGCTAAATTAAAGATTTTAGTGAGCCATTTCTTAATCATGATTAAAATAAGGAAAATTCAACAATGCATCATACTTATAATGCTTATCCACCTCATGAGTCATATGATCATCCATTGGATGGAATTATCGGTACAATTGTTCAAACTACATAGTTATGTCCTATGATTACTTTTAATGATAATGAGATAGTGGATGATGATTTATATTTTCATGATTTATGTATACATATTTATATTGATCAACAACCCATTCATAGTGTGCTAATTAATCATGGATTAAGTGAGAATGCATGTACAATAACATTAATTCATTCATTGGGTTACACACAACATGACATATAAGTAACTTCCAAAAATGCATTCCTCACTTATTAGGGCACTCCTCACCATCATGGTGGAATTTTCTACTACAAAGGATTATACTAAAATAATTATTTTACAGTTATTGCTCAAGATGTCATTTAATAGTTTTCATCTATTGTGCACTGCTTAGCTACCCTTTCAGGTATTCAACTAAGTAGCATACCAATATACCACTCTTTTGGGTTTTTAATAGACTAACATAACTAAGTGGCCACACTTTTTAGGGTATCAACCATCCTATCCCTGCTCCTATGTTCGAATACTTTCTATTGAAAAAATATTTAAAATTTAAAAATTGAAGTGTGTGTAGTACCTACAAATAATGTGGTGGCATCAACTGCATTCAATAAACTAGAGGAGCCTGCAAAGATGATTGTTCTTGAGTTTGTGCTGAGGAAGTCACAACTGGAGCATCTGGAGATAGCAACAGTTATCGAGGTAGGGTCATTGGCTATGAAGTTGTAACCATATTTTTCTAATGAAGCTCTTGTTAGATTTGATTTGGAGGGATGAACTTTGGCCTCCTGGACAATGTCTATGATAGAGATATCCAAATGTGCCAATTCATTTTTGTACATTTTATAGTCAATGAGAACTTCCCACACCATACTATACATTGTGCATAATTGGATTTGGCACACCGTCAATTCTAAATATTGGTGACTTCCATGATGGTGGTTAGTGCCCTAGTATTTATATGAGAAACATTTAGCTATTGTCAACCATTTGTGAGCCTATCAGAAGTAGTTATGCTTCAATTATAATTAGTGTATTCTTCATAGAGAATTTATAGTGGGTGATTTAGTGCTAAAGGAAGATCAAAATAATACTAATGCCTAACAAAAAAATGGAAAATTTTAGGCCAATTGGCTAGGTCCTTATATTATTAAACCAAACTATGGTTTTGTGCATGCCAATTAGCTACACAATATGGACAAGAGTTAGAAGAGCCCATGAATATTATACATCTCAAACACTTTTACACTTGATTTGGTCAAATATTGTCTATGAGAGCCCTTGCTTGGGGGCATTTGTTTCACTTCCATTTGTATTTTACCTTGTCTTTCATCTTTCATACCCTAGTCCACTATTATCATTATTATCATTCCCTATTACCATTATGTTCTTGATTACGACCAATGGTATTCCACGTAGTTTCAAATAACATTTTTGAAAGAATTTCAAATTGATAAACTCCAACAACCTCATTGCAAATAAGTGTATCAGGGTACTTCAAATGTTTTTCCTACTTGTTATTTCCTTGACATAGCTTCTCTTCAATTCTTTTGATTGTTCCCCATTTTACCTCCCTTATTACAAGCCTTCCATGGTACCATTTTGCTTCATATCAACTATTGATTTGTAGAGGTACTATTGCATCCAATTTAGTTATTGTTTTAACCCTTACTTAAGGTTGTTTTTCCTTTGCTAGATAGTTCTTTGTATATTTATGATTATTTTCTTACTTTCCTTATTCCAAAAAACCTAAAAATAGTGAAAATAACCAAAAATCCTAAAAATTAAAATTTTAGGAAAAGGATTAAAATCTCAAATAGAAATATAAAGCAAAAGAATTTTTGAACCTTCTATCATCATGTTTGTCAGTGGCTTTTAGTCCTATTTTGTGTGGGAACCACTTATCCAAACCTGATCATGACAAACTAATTTGGGACATATTATGTTGCCTCTTCAAGTGGGTCCTGCTAATTTTTATACTTCTTTTCTAGTTTAGTAGATACCAAATTAGATGCTCTTTACCGTATGAATGGACTTGCCACAAGTATGCAATTGATGTATTCAACCTTTATAATTTGTAGATAAATCAGTAATTTAGTACATGTAAAATTGTGTATAGCTTTTACAATTATAGAGAATAAACCCTTAGCTCATAACAAGACCCTTGCTTATATAGAGTTTTTGAATTCAAATTTGGAACTCATTGGCACGTAAGGGAAATAATTTAAAAATATCAAAGATCGTAAAAGAGACTGTTAATAACATAGAAACTCAAAAATCTTTTATACGTTATGTTGGGATAGGTATGCATTACTCGGATAGGGCTGTAGTGTGGCCTTCTCCATCTAATGCGGCCTTGTCCAAAAACACAAATACCAAGAATTATAATGATAATGGGGATCCCAAGGTGGATATGAGAAGATAATATAAAAATATTAAAGGTAAAAAACTGACAAATAAAATAGGGAAGCTTATGACTTAGAACATGACACGCCAATAAGCCATTTGTTCGTTAACAATAATTTAAATAAGTAAGGATATGTAAAAAATATACTTTGAATGAGATTGTGTCAAATTTGGGTGTATACATTTACTGCCACTTTATTTTAGTGATTCAATGAAGTGAAATGACTAGAGTAAAGTAAATATGAACTTAAGTGTATATACACACTTTTTATTTTGATGCGAAGCTGGATTGTGCAAGATGCCTTAATCTAAAACTTGTAAAAATGCCACTAAAAGTAGTTATTTTTCATATTTGAAAGAAAAAATAGAAACTTGAATCTTGAAATCTAAAAAGAGAGCAAGCCAAGTATACACTTGAAGGAGTAGACAATCTAATTGGTTTGCCAACTACAAGTGGAGATAGGGTGTTTTCAATCTTGATTGCTTCCTGGACAGGGAGAATAAATAATATTAAAAGTGGTAACATGATGAGTGATAGGCCATTGGGTGTCTCTAGACCATAACCATACCAACTTGTGGAGCTTAGAACATGTGGTGAGTTTCAAAGTGATCAAGTCTCAATGAGTGAAGCTTTTGAACTAGATAGGGTTATGTTTTCATTTGTGAAAAGCACTCTAATGGAAACAATCCTAATCATTGAGTGTCATTGGAATTTAATAGGGAATAAAATAAATATAAAAATAAAAATGGAACCATGTAATGTGTTTGTAAAAGTGTATTCATAGATATCGAGTGTCACTAGATTCAACATGGCCCACTTGCCACTTTACGAATCACACCACTGTTGATAGATCTAGATTTGATTTGAAACATTAAAGCTTTGTAAAATAGATATTTGAAAATTCCATATATATATATGAACATGAATGAACATCATGCCACCTGTATCTATACTGAATTTATATTGAATGCAATTTTTTTTGAAAACTTGCTACTTGTAACTTTTTGAAACTTGCTTATTGAAAATTAAAGTGATATTTTGAAAATTTGTGACATAGGGAAGGGGGGTACATGAATAAATATCATGGATATCATGGCCCCTACATGTTATATTAATTTGATAATGTATTGAATGCCTTTTGATGTTTGAGTGAGATAATCACGTATAAGGACCATGTACCCCCATAATTTGTAAATTTGTGTTCGATATTTGATTGGATGCCATCATATTGATAGATTTTTTTATATTTAACGTGTTTGAATATATTATATTAAGTATTGCCTACTGTGAAAATATTGAAAATATTTTAACGCATGAGTATTTATGTTTTCCCCTCTTTTCAAGAGAAAGGATGAGAGCACTGAATTATTGATATCGAAAGGAGTGTAAGATAAAATTGAATGTGTTTTAAGTGTATGGGTTAAGCAATAGTGTGAATAAAAAGTAATTGATAAGCACTTTGTAGTTTTTTTTTAGTGATTTTGAGAATGCCATGATAAATATCTCACTTGGTATGATGTAGAAGATGACATCATTAGGATTATAATGAATTTAAGGAACAAGTGATTTGGATAAATATTGTTTAAGATATCATAGTTTCCATTTTTATTGATAGCAATAAACATAAGTGCTATATTGGTAAGGTGTAACCTTACGGTAATAGTCAATGATATAAATAGTTAGTTAAAATAGGTTTTACAATTCATTTGCATTTTAAACCAATAGTAAAAATATGAAAATTATTGAAAATAAAGCAAAAATGCTTCAATGGAGACCAATATTGCCAACACGATTTGAGCGAGTATGGGAAACAATGGAGGTAGATACCGAGCTAAATTTGGTGAGTAACAATTCCATAATTTGATTTTTTTGATATTTGTGTGATCTTGTTATATTTTTTAAGTTATACGATCTTGTCTCAACTTGGTTGGTCCTATCTAGACCTACCGTGGTATTGTCCAATACAATGTGGACTTGTCCATGTTGGTATCTTGTGTAATTCAACGCCATTTGCATTATTGTTTAGTGTAGTGCGGCCTCACCCAAAATAATTTTTTAAAATAAATATCATATGTTGTGATGATGTTGGAATCCAATTTCTAACATTTTGTGTTTTTATGATTGCAAGGTGATCTTATAGAAAGAGAGTTCCATCGAGGTCATATTATGCAAATAGTTCATGGTCTAACTTTATCAGATGCTGAGGTTGTTACTATTGATACTACAGGGTTGGGTAATATATGTATATTATACCTTATTATATATGATATGCATATGATGTCTTTTGTAGAGTGGTGGGATTCATAAATGTGCACATTTTTGATATCAATGAACTAATTGTGACTTTAGAGGACATGTAGCAGATTTTGCGATTATCGATTGTGGGTATACGAGTTATCATAGAGATGATAATTAGTATTGCCAATTCCCATAGGTATATTATAGGTCATGATAGAGGGAGTGGATATGGTACTGGATATACCACTATTTAATTATCTAAGATTGTAGTTTCAAGGGTTTTATAGTTGTGGAAGTTTTTATGTGGATTGTTATCTGCTTTTGTTGCCATTAATGTGCGATGTCTAGCTGTCTCATACAAGATGATTGATATTATTCAGAGTATAGAGGATTATGGTAGAAGATATTTATGGGGTTTTTCCATGTTGGCCCATTTATATATTTAATTGGAAGGGATACATCAAAGGATTGGGATCTACGACATTGATTCATTATTGGTCTTACAATCATATAATGATTATTAGACCTGTTGGGATGCCATCAGTTGGATGGGAACATCCAAATATTTATTTTTGGAGGTGTGTGATTATGACATGTGTTACTCGAGGTAGCACTATGGTTTTTTATTGGATATTAGACCGATTGATATCAACTGACATTAAATGGAGGTTGTATCATGGATTTGAGGGTTAGAAGGAGGATGCCATCAAGTTATGGCAAATAAAAATGATTTGTTGATTCATAACTAATTTTATAGTGTATATAATCAATTTCAGAGGGAGTGAGTGACTCGTTAGTTTGGATGGTTTGGGGAGTGCTTCCAATGTCATTTATTTGGCTACTGTCACTTAGGGCCCCTTCACAAGAGGGAGAGTGAGCTCGACCTATGGCTAATGAGCTATCTCTAGTACCTACCAATTAGAGATACACAATACTAGATATTCTAGATGTAGATGATGTGGATGTATAAAAGAGTCTAAAAAGTGGTGGTCTAGTCATAGATAGCCATGTATGTTTCATGTAATAGTAGCATATCCAACAACAACTATGGTAGATGCTCCTACGGTAATGGGCATTAGTTATATATATATTATGTAATATTTGAATGTTGGTGTGTTTTCTTGATTTAATTTAATATTAATATTATTTATTTGATTGATGTAGGAGGTGATGGGTATTGGTCCCTTATTATAGAGTTGACATTACGTGTGCTTGATAGTTTCATTCTTGAAGGGATTGTAGAGAGTGGATGTGGTGTGGACACATGCCCCTTTATTTGATAGAGCTGAGATTATGACAACATCATATGTAAATTTTTTACTTTAGGGACCTCTTGTGTAGATGATTTTTTGTTGTTAGTATTATTTATTTGAGAGATATCAATGGTGTTGTTAGCTTCACTATTACCCTTCTTTGAAACCATTGCATCTTGTGTAAGAATGTTTCGAGAATTATGTTTGATAATTTTTGGATATTTTGAAGACAAAAATGAAGATTTACTCAACTTATTATCAAATTTTTTAAATGAGATAATTCATTTATTTGTAATTTCCTTTCGATTTTCTTGTAATGCATAAAAATTGCAAGTCCACATCTTTCTAGACTTTTGGAAAATAATTGCAATAACATTTGACTACCATTATAGCCACTCATGATCTCTCAAAATTATTTAAGGTGTAAGTAAGGGATTCCATTTCCATTGAATGTGGAAAACATAGGCATTTAGAAATTAAGAGTTAAAGGTGCATACAAAATATTGCGCACAATAAGATTACCATGGACTACATTAGAGTCAACCAAAACATGGTATGCTTTAATTTCTATGGATAATTGATGTACTTGGGTTTGAAAAGCACCTACAACATGAATTAGGGATATGAATTCTTGGGAAGGCATATTGATTTTCTTAAGAGGCTTATTTAAGGGTTGAACTATGTTGTTAATCTTAGCCATGGGAATACTAGTTCAAATAGGAGGAGGAAGGATAGGCTCTTCCTTTGTTTTATTAGATTATTTAACATTTAGTATATCATTAATTTAAAAAGGCATATTGGATTCTACTAACATAGAAGAAATAACATTATCACCACTAGAATCAACATGCTCACACATTTTTCCTTTCAAAGGGGAACTAGAAACATCATCATGATATGTAATAACACTATAATTAAACACATTATCATTTGATTCATTGTGTAACAAAATATCAGCATGAGGGAAAAGAAAAGAAGCTATACTAGGGTTATTAGAAGCATTTTACTCATCACTATATTCATAATAATCATCATCATACCAATCTTCATCATGATCATTATAGTTTTCATATTCAACATTAACATTTGGAATAGCGGAATTGTCATTTTCACAAGAAGAGGAAAGATAAATAGTATTACTTGAAATTATATAATGTGATATGTTAGGGGAGGAAAGAGGTAGTTCCTCCTCATTGGTTGATAATGAAGAATAATTATGACATATAGGCTCAATATCCCTTAATTGGAAAGGAGGAGAGATGACATGAATATTAGTAAGACCTATTTGCACTTTCAAGGAAGAAGGAATATGAATAACATTATCCTTCTTTATACATATCTTATGTGAATTCAATTTATACGTATGAATGCAATGAAGTGTGGTAATAAAATGGAAATAAAAATTGGGTGTACAAGGATAAGATTCTTCTAATTTGAGAGTAGGTGAAAATCTAAGATAGAGTATATAAGATTTTTCCTTTGTATGCTCTAATGTAGCATTTAAGGAAGAAGAATCCTAGGTGGATTTGAAAGATACATCCATAATGGACATTGAAATGAAAACTAAATGTAAATCCAAAGAGGAATTGAGGGGTAAATCCAAACATGAATCTATAGGAGAATACAAAGAGGAATCTAGGGTAGAATCCAAAGAGGAATCTAGAGGTATTACCAAAGAGGAATCTAGAGAAGAATCCAAAAAGGAATATAGAAGTGTGACCAAAGAGGAATCTAGAGGAGAATCTAGAGAGGAATCTATGGTAGAATATGAAGATGATCTGTTTGGTAATTTAAAGAATAATATAGAGGAGAATCCTAAGAGGAATGTGGTTAGATATACCCATCCTCCCAAGAGTCATTAAAATCAATTTGTCCATTATTTTTCACATCATCAAAATCATAATCATTATAATAATCTTATATAAGTTTTTGCTTTTGATTATTTGTGCATTCATCATGATAAGTAAAAGGCATAACATGAGTAGAGAACAATTTATACAAAGGATGTACATAATTAACATATTTACTTTGAAAATCCATGAGATATACAATGAATGTAAATGCTAAAAATCAAATGCTTATAATTAAAAAATAATATAGTATGCACAAAGGAGCTAATGAATATGAATACAATACAATAAAAAACCAAGGTATAACATTAATCTAGAAAAGGGTTTGAATTATTGTATGGTCTATCAAATATACTTGCTCATTCATTGATTAGGGTCCACCCAATGTTTTAGAGCACTAACTATAGAGGCAAAACCATACACTAACTTTGTTTATGAGGGTATAATTAGAGTAATTCTTATAGATGATACACTCCTCTCAGGTACACCATAAATAAACAACTAAAATAGGCTTTTTATGGTATAAACAAGGGATCCTAGGAATTTATGATATACTGTGAGGTACGTTGAAACTAAAATTCATGTTTCATGCGTAAAATGGCTATGAATATTGGGGTAAACCCCTCATGCTACGGTGTTTATAAAATAGATTACTACGTAGTCCATAATGACAATCGATAAGACGTTTAAAAAATGTAGCAACATAGTTTATAAGAACAAGCAAAAACAAATAGAAAATAAAAAGAAAAGAAAAGCGAAAGATTTTTGTTTATAGATATCAATAAATTTCAACTCGAGGTTGAAAGAAAGAGCTTTGTTGTCAGATATCCAAGGTGTCAAGATAAAATTCTTTATGACAAGATATAATTCTTTAGTGTCAGATTAAATTCAAGGTCAAATAAGTTGAATCATTATGCTTTGGATGTATATCCAAGGTCAAAGGATATTTTATTTGTGTCAAGAATTTATATAAATTTAATGAAATCCTAGGACAAAAATCAAACAAACAAATAATGTTCTAAAAATAGCAGGTTTACTAGAATGTTTAATCTATTTTGAGTTGAAAATAATCAAGTGAATAGAACTAAACTATTTAAAGTAGATTGTTGTTTTAGACACTATTTTATGATTGTATAAGACCTTAGTCTTGTACACTTGGAAAGCTTAGACCTTGGATATTTCTCTTAGTCCTACATATTTTATGCTTCCACAAGTCTCGCATCTATTCTATCTCTTGTCCCTTGGCCTATATCTTAGTCTGATCGTTCTTATATTGATGACATAGAAATACATTTTTTTCCCAGAATGCTTAAAATGTACTTATCTTACACCTCTACAAGTTTTGAGCTTGTACCTATTTTCTTACTCTCTAGACACTAATGCCAAGATGGACAATAATGTCGATGTTACTGTCCTGACCTGATGCAACTATCCAGTGCTATAAAGTCATCCAATTTTCAAATGAAATGTATTCCAATGGTCAGTATAAGTGATTTAATGTGAGTTATATCCTGATAGGATTTATATAAATATAAGATAAACCCTCATCCATTCCTCACCTACAACTTAGCAAAAAATGAAAGAGACCAAGGTAACTTATCAAAAACACTCTATCAAGCATTCAATTGAGAAAAGCTTCCCTATTTACACACTAGTCATATGTAAAACACATCTACAAGTATTAAGTACTAAAATATCATCCCAATATCCAAATTTACCAAGTTACAAGATAGGTCACTATTGTACTTGCTTTACACACATTACATGATTCACATACAAGCCAACACGTAGGGGAAAACTATATGAGAATGAGGCCTTCTTTTGGAGTATTGGATATGTAAGTAGTGCCATATAATAGTGGGTTATTTGGGGTTAACTCAACACCATGTGTTCACTACCCTATTTTCCTCCAAGGTCATGATGGAGATAGAGAACTAGGGTTTCACCATTTCATAAAGAATGATAATCCATGACGTAGATCTAAATGCACTAAAGTGAAGGTGAAGCCAAATGCAAAAGCATCCAGGTGGTCACGTCCTATTTCATCAATTATTTTATACATGAAACTTAAATTAAATCTATACATTAGTGTTGACATAACCATCCTAGGCTGATGTTAGTGTCTAGAGCTCCAAAAATGTCAGATCCAAAATCTGACAACTATTCTAAATCTATCTTCCAACCTATTTTATGCCTATTCTAGTTCTAGATCTATCATAACATCACAAGCAACTAACTACTTTGTTTTATGTCATTTATATCATATCTTAGTTGTAATTTCCATATTTAGACTATCTTAGTTTTATGAATTCAACATATGTTTATATACGAGTTTAACATCTTTTTGGCCTGCTATAGATCTGATTATCACCCTTATGTAATTTCATTTATTTATACCCCTTTAGTGAAAATATAGGTCCTCCACAAGACTAGAGAGATCATTTTAGGGTTAAACATTTGGTGAACCTAATCTTTAAACACCAAACCCTAGGTCACTTAGGCTTTTTTTATTTTTCTATTGTTGATCCCTAATTTTCATGTATGTAGACTTTTCTAATTCCTAGACTTTTCAATCAGATAGGGTTTCAAATTATTCTAGTTTTTTCACTTTGGACCCATTAAAAATTTCTTGGGACCCTTCAGTGGACCTATTAACCACCTAAAGGGTGGCCCAAACTACAAATTTTAGGGCTAACCTGTGGCTTGGGCCCCATGTTTTGGCCAGAATGCACATTTTCCAATCCTGTTTGGTTTTCAATAGTAAAAATAGGTAGATTTTGGTCATCTCAATGATAGGACCTAGGAATCAACAATTGATTACCATGTACAAGCAACTAAATGCAGAATTTAACCAGAAGTAACAAGTAACTAGAACTCAGAAATAACACAGATTATGAGAGACAATACCCAATTGTATTAATACTCTTTTAGAAAGAAATTATAATGAAGAGATGACACACTCTTACACACCTTACAGGCTTCCCACACCAAGTTTACAGTAATTCACCTTCAAGAGTTCACTCTCTCAATTATGGTCCCAACACACAACTCAAACACAGAGTTGGTGTTCACCTCCAACCAGTCAGTATCACTACTGCCAGTACACAAGTACTCCACGTACTCCACGACTGAGTACACACCATACTCAAAGTAGATCTCCCCTGATCTTGCTACCTATTGTGTTGCTAATCTCCTTGATCTTGCTGCCACCTACAGATCAACTTAGTTTTACAACACCTACAAACCTAGACCACGCACACACACACACACACCTACAAATCAATGATATTACTTACACATGTAGATCTCTCTACACCTTGAAGAACCCTTGTCCTTGCCTCACCAAGTCCTTATGATTCTCCAAACCAGTACCCTGATGGATCTTCTACCAGATCTTGCTATCCCGTAGATCTACCTAATCATACACACTCGACACCCCTATGGAACTAGGAGGAGCTACCCTTGCTCTCTTCACACTAAAGGAGCTAACCAAGCTCTCTCAAACTAGCACACTTTACAATACAGCCCATGAGTCTATTATATAGATCTCATGCAAACAATAATTAGACATCCAATTACAATAATTAGATCCACAGCTCCAAGACTAAAATTAGCCTTTAACATGCAAACAACCAGTTCATTAACAAAATGTCTGTGAAACTCACAGTTCAGAACTGCACAAGCGACTGACGTCAGTCCCTGTCTGGCTGGAGATGACCGATGTCGACCGATACCTGAACGATGTCAGTTGCTCTGCTCACTGGATATGACCGACATCGGTTGATCAGACCGACGTCGATTGCTTTGCAACTCAACAACCTCTCAACAACCTCCTCCATGTTTGCATCAGTGAAGCTTTTAGCTCCACAACCTAACACTCGAGCCTTGGGTTCTGTTGACCATTTTTTGTCCAATAGGGAAAAAAAATCGGTCCCCTTCTTCCCTTACTACTTTAGGCCAAATCATTTTAGATTGCATGAGTTCATCGGCCTTGGTTCATGAACTGGTTCAATGCCTCAGCTTGGTTCAACCACTATGTTCAACACTTCATTGGTTCAACAAAGTGGTTCAATGGTTCGATTCAATGAGTTGGTTCAACACGTTGGCTCAATGCCCTGGCACTTCGGCTTAACACTTCAACGAGTTCATCAATGTGCAGCATTAAACTGATTGTGCTGGTTCAATCACTTGGTTCAATTCCTCCAGTTCAACACGCAGGAGACCACAAAGTAGGAAAACCTAAAGTAAATTGCCAAAGACGGTGATGTCTCGGAAGCCATCAACTTTAAGAGGGAAAATTAACCATTGGTTTTTAAATACCCAAGTGCCAACCATGAAAGGAGCCCAAGAAATGTAGTGACCCACCCAAAGATAGCCCCAAGGGCCAAAGGAGCCAGAAGAGACAAGATAGGGAAAAGACAAAGTGCCAAGTGTAGGAGTAGACAGATAGTCTAAGTGGCGAAGGGAGGCATCGATTCCAAAAATTACTCCAACAGGTGAAATAGTGGTTGTGAATCAACCATTAGAAGGCACGAATAGCCAACCATGTGACCCTTTTCTTCATTTCATATTTATGAGCAGACAAACTGCGTAGGTGCCTTCAAGGAACAGTCTCAGTTAATGAGGAAACAACGTAGCCATGTCAAAAATGCCTGAAATCCAAACCAGGGCCGACACAACATTTATGTTTAAGCAACCTACTCTTCTTAATGCTCATAAGGCACATGGGTCACTTGTAAAAAGGGAGCCAAGAGGCCTCCTTTCTTCTCCTATATATTGAGGACTTGTCATTTGAGAAATCATCTTCCACATTTGTAAGGCGTAGCCCTGGCAAATTTTCACCTGAATCAATAAACGTAGTTTTTACCTCTATCCTAGTTAGATATCTCTGTGTATGTCTTGAGTGTTATTTTGTGTTTATTCATTGTTTCTTGATGCTTTCAAAAGTTCAACACCAACATACCTGGCATCTATAAGGTGCCATTTTTTCAACTGACAAGGAGATCTATATTTGGAAGTGCAAAAACAGAAGAAATTACTATATAGTGTGCATTTCACAGCACCTTTGGTGAATCTCTATTTTATGTATTTTCCATTAAAGCCTCCTGCCAAGTTTCTTGTAGCCTGGTCCTTCTGCCAAGTGTGAAGTGTATGTATGCATTTGTCTGATTTTAAGTGTGAGTGTGAGAAGGTCAATTTATTTTGGTGCATCACCTCTTTAGAGTAGATTTGTTTTCCTACAATCTTTCTCTCTTTTCATCCCCCCCATTATATATCTATATATATATATATATATATATATGTATGTTAGCACTTACTAGAACAAATCAGATGCATCAAAGGGAGCTAGCCCTTACCTAGAGACTCTCCCCTCCAGCTTCGCCAGTCCCATAGGCGAGAGGGGAGTTTCCATTGTTGCGTGTGGAAGGCAGGAGCTCGGCCTCCTACCCCGGGTGCAATCCATTGCGTCAATAGTTTTTGGCACGCCTGATGGGACCAACTAGGACAAGTTGTGTCCACAGAGTTGAAGAATTTTGGTGTGTTCTTCGACCAATCAAAATTTGGAGGCTTTCACATCAAACACCAATGGCAACTCTGAGTTAAATCAATTGGTTAAGCAATTCTGGTACCGTACTATCAAGAAGCATATTCTAGTATGTATACCCCCATCGTTCAGAGCCATGGACCCTATTTTCCTTGGCCAGCATGGCTATGATCCTTACCAACCTTATGTTGATCCTTATCAGGTTCAATATGGCCAGTCTCAACCCTGCCATAAGCTATATCAACCTTATGCCCAGTCTTCTCAATATGTCACTTCTCCTACTCAACCTAGTCTCTTTGCCAATCAACCCATTTTTGCCTTCAAATGAGCACTACTGGGATACAAAAAGTATGTAATAGATCTTGACACCAGAAGGGGATGTGGCCAAGAAATTCCTGATCATATCATCCATCAAGTGAGGAATGCACTGGATCAGGTTAAGAAGGAATGGGCTCCTATTAAAAGAGCCAATTGGCACAGGCTTACAAATGAGATGCTGGATGTGAGTGGTTTGATTGCATCTTTGGAAGAGAAGCTGAGTGTTCATGAGAGGCAGCCTTACCAAGTCTATAAACCTACATAATCATTGCCCCAAGTATCATATCAGTCATATACAGCCCCTGCTTATGAGCCAAGTCAAGCCTGTCAAAGTCCTTTCCCCAATCATGTTGAGGAGAGTTTAAAAATGGCAAATCTTGTGTTTAAGGTTAATCTTGATAGTTAGATCGAATTGGCAAACCTTAAAATGCAGCAGTCCATCTTGGTAGCGAGGGAAGTGGAATCTAAATCTTCACTACCCTCTCACATTGTGGTCCCACCACCCCCAAAGGAGATGCCCAGTCTAAATATCTTGAGCTAAAATAAAGTGGTTGAGTCATGGAATAGCAAGGGGACAATAGACATTGTCCAAGAGTGTGAGGTACAAGATGAGGTTAGTCCTTTTTAAGTTCCCCCCACCCTTCCTCAGGAAGCTCCTTGCATTTCATGGCAGTCTTCATGCACTCCCCATCTCTATGATGTTTCCCACGAGCTCCAAGAGGTACAAAATGAGGATGATTTGGCCAGGTGAATTGATGAATTAGAAAAGAAGATGAGACTACTTAGAGAAAGAGAGATGGAGCTTTCAGACCCTATAGAGGAGCCGACGCCAAAGGGCACCCCTTCCACCAATCCACAAGCTAATTTCAATATTGATAAAATATTGGTAAAGTGGAGGGACGAAAACCAAGAAATTTTGGCCCAAGGTCTGCCCCCTCCTATTCTAGAGAAAACTCCCTCTTGTATGCCAAATCCTTTCTATCAGATGGCACTTGCTCATTCTGACTCATCCGATGCATCAATCGATCCTACCCTCAATTCCATGTGCCTAGCTTTTCAGCATGCCTCTTTTCAGATAGCTCTTCTTGTACATGAGCAGACCCTCCCAAATCTTCCCCAACCTCCTCAAGTCTTTTAGCATGATCTCCAAATTCTGAGCTGGAAGAAGGAACATCATGAACCAGATCAGGACCTTAAAGAGGATAAAGTTGCTGCCTATTCGTAGGAGCAAGATTCCAATCCCAAGATCATGAGTTGGAAGCAAATAGTGGAATCTTGGGGCAAAAAGGAAGAGGAGGAGAAAGGTTTTGCTCAAAACCTTGGAGAAGATGGGGCTGCTCTTGCTCCCGATGATGATTGTGACTTTCGAGAAAGGCTTTTCCAGGAAGATATGGATAGGCAGATTATAGAGTTGGAGTCCAGAGTAGGTCTCCTCAGTGAATGTGTCATGGACGTTTCAGACCAAATAGCAGATTCTGTGTCTGAATACACTCCATCCATACACCTCCAAGAAAGCTATCAGGCCTTCCCTAATATAGATTATGCCCAGTTTATGACTGACCAAAGAGACTTCATGAGTGCTAACAAGGAGGAGATCACCTTAGGTGACATGGAGGAGCATGGACAATCTCTTGTTCATGTTTTGAATGATTCATTTGAAGTCATTGAGGTAGGCTGCACTATTCTTTAAGGAGGCTATGAGATGGATAAGAATGGAGAAGGTAGCATTGGGGTTCAAACAAGCACGCAAAGAGGCTACAATTTGTTAGATTTACCTCTTCAAGAGGTTAGTGAATCTAAAGATATCTTCTTTGAAATCATCAAGGAAGATGGTCATACCATGGAACTCGAGCATGAGGTAGAAGAGAACAAGCCAGTCAAGGGCACGTATCAAGGGGCTTCTAGTGATGAGCCAGCAGCAATTGATTTCTTGATGAGATACACCAGCCTAAAGAACCAATAGGAGGCAAGCTTCCAAGAACAAACAAAGTACGTATACGTTGGAAGCATGTTTGAATCTCCACTCGGGTACAAGCCAAATTAGGTGACAGGCAAGAGAAGCAGGTCACCAGCTCTCCTTTTCATTCAGCTACTTGCCTGGCACCATAAGTATTTTTGCCAAGAAGGGGACGTTAGATGTTTTCCCTTTGATCCAGGAGGGAATCAAAAATACCTGGTTAGCTGTATATAGTAGGTTGCTTTCAGTTTTCTTTCCCTATTTTCCCTAAGTGCTGTTTGCACAAGTAGTTTTCTTAGCTTTGTGTGTGTTTTTTCTTTTCCCTTTGAGGTGAATCTGTGTGATTGGTTTTAGATTTATTAGAGATATTATTGATCTTTAGGTTAAAGTCTGACCCCATGCCCAATGGATTTTTAAGGCAACTGGCTTCTAAGTATAACATGCATGCTTCCCTTGGGAGTCACCAATATGTTGACCATTTTTTGCCCAACAGGGCAAAAAAATCAGTCCCCTTCTTCCCTTGCTGATTTAGGCCAAATCATTTTAGGTTGCATGAGTTCATCAGCCTTGGTTCATGAACTGGTTCAACGCCTCAGCTTGGTTCAACCACTATGTTCAACACTTCGTTGGTTCAACAGACTGGTTCAATGGTCTAGTTCAACAAGTTGGTTCAACGCCTTGGCACTTCAGCTTAACACTTCAGCGAGTTCATCGGTGCGCAACATTGAAATGATTGAGCCAATTCAATCACTTTGTTCAACGCCTCTAGTTTAATGCGTAGGAGACCACAAAGTAGGAAAAATTGAAGGAAATTTCCAAGGACGGTGACGTCCTGGAATCTGTCAACTTTAAGAGGGCAAATTAGCTGTTGGTCTTTAAATACCTAAGCGCCAACCATGAAAGGAGCCAAAGCAATGTAGTGACCCACCTAGAGATAGCCCCAAGGTCCAAAGGAGCCATAAGAAACAAGATAAGGAAAAGACAAAGTGCCAAGTGTAGGAGCAGACATATAGTCTAAGTGGTGAAAGGAGGCGTCGATTCTAGAAATTACTCCATTAGGTGAAATAATGGCTATGAATTGACTATTAGAAGGCGTGAATGGCCAACCATGCGACTTGTTGTTTCCAAAATCAACTCAACTTGTTTTTGGAACAACCCCCTGCAAAACTTGTCTGTTTCACCCTTTGTCTCTCTAAGTCCATTTTCGAGACGGGTTTTTCTCGTTCTCGTCTTGGTCCAACCACACCATTCAAAATTCGTAACATATTTTCATTATGTTTTCCCCAAAATGTGAAAGTTGTTACGGTCTCGATACGACTAGGGGACCAAAATTTGGCTTTTTTAGAGTCATTGTTTTTCTTCCATTTTCGTGCACAGGCAACAAATTTTGCCGCCAGTGCATTTTTTTCCTTTGACATGTAGGAGCGGCAAAATTTGCCGCCACTACATTTGGACCTGCATGGGCAGAAAATTTTGCCGCCCCTACATTTTTTTCATCTCTCACATGCAGGAGCGGAAAAATTTGTCACCCCTGCATGTCCCTTCTAATTCCCAGTGCAAGGGCGATGAATTTTGCCGCCCCTGCACTGCCTCAGTTTTCATGCGCAACATTTATTTCTACACGTGCTGGGTTGTTGGGGTCAATTTTCACCTCATTTAATCAAGTTTTAACCTCATTTTAATTCATTCCTCCTCTCCTCCTCCTACCCTTTGCCTTTGGATGATCCAACAAATGGGTCAAAGTGTGTTTTGGTAGATTTGAGCTTGCGGTGCGCATGGTTTTCCAAGTAGGACATGTATTTGGAGTTTTTTCCTTTCCTCTCTTTTAGCTTGTTTTTCAGTTGTTTTTGTTAGGGTTTGTTTTTTCCCCCTTCCTCGTAGGCCTTCCAGGCTTCCTCTTCATGCTGGGGTGGTGAATTTCGCTGCCCTCCCTTACCCATAGATTTCTTGCTCTAACCTACATGGGTAGCGATATTTGTTGCCTTAATCATACCTCTGCAACACCTGCGTTGGTGGAAAATTTTGCCACTGATGCAAGTTCATGCTCCTCAGCCTGCATGGGTAGTAAATTTCACTACCGATGCATGCTGAAAGTGCATGAGCGGCAAATTTCACCACCCTTGCACTTTCCCCCTCAAACCTGCACAGGTGGTAAAATTCACTGCCCATGCTACCTTTTTCTCCCTTATTTCCCGTTCACCTACACGGGTGGTGAAATTCATCGCCGATGTAGATCGAACATGCAAGGGCGGTGAATTTCACTGCCCTTGCACTTCCCTGGTAATTATTCAGTCATGGGCGGCAAAATTTGCCGCCCGTGCCCTTTTTCTTCTTCCCCCTTTATGCAAGGGCGGCGAATTTCACTGCCCATGCATGCCTGACCATTCTTCATGTTAGGGCAGTGAATTTCACCGCCCTTGCATTTTTTTCCTCCAAATTTCTCTAACTCTAGAGAAATTTTCATCTTTTTCATTTTTTCCACCTCTTCTCCCTTTTTTGACCCGATTTCTAACCTGGCCCTGTTAAATGCCCTTCCTTGGTCATGATCACCCAACATGTGAATTTCCCAATTTGCCCACTATTCCCTAATTACACAATCATGATTGCAGTACCCTCTAAAAATTCTTGCTCATCAGGTTCCGCTCAACCGAGACCAGTTCCAATGTTTGAAACTTCTCTGAAGAAGTCAAAAGCCATGAAGTACCGATACCAGGGCATTTTTCTGATCACCTCGGTCACCTCTAATGTTGACGACATTAGAGATACAGAGATTGGCCATGTGGATATGGCTGAGTTCATGACCAAAACTAAGGCAATGAATCCAAGCTTTGAAATGAAAAAGATCATCGAGAGCAACATTCATTTGGTTGCCGCTTTCCCAATAGCAACACATCATACAGAGTTCATCCTCTAGTGCGCCTAGTTCAACAAAGAGACCAGATCAGTCTCTAATGCCAGTGGCAATGTAATAATTTGGCTGGACCTTAAATTCATTAATAAATTCTTCATGTGCCCTCCTGCTATTGAAGTGCTAAGAATTGACTTCGTAGAAGCACAAAAAGAGTATGACAAAGATCCTGAGAGAGCAAAGAAGGTAATGAATAATAGGTGGCTTAAGGCCCCCATAACCAACTTATCTAAATGAACATGAAATTTTTCGAGGAGTGATTTCATTGAAGAAGTTGGTGACTTGATCACCCTTCTCAACAGAGTGTGAGGCCTTCCATCTTCCTCAAAATTCCATGAATGGATGTATCCCTTCATCAAGATCATCCTCCAAGGAAAGCAGGTCATCTTTTGGGGTGAGCAGATCAACAATGCTCTTCACGAACAGTTGACCAAGGTATCAACTACTTCAAAGTTATATATGACTTCATACTTGGTGTACATAGCTGCTTCAATGTGAACCTTCCCAGGTTTGACAACTAAAGGAGACAGGAAGACCACCCTAGTCTACTCATATTACCCTCAGTTAACACTGCAAAGATCAATCTGCCATTTTAGGAGGGTAAATGACACCTTCTTTGTAGTATTTTTATGCCTCTTCAACCCTCAGCTCAAACAGAAAAGAATATTTGATGAAGCCTGGATGGTCGTTAATGACTATGGCTGTATGTTCCTACAATTTCCCTCCTTTTGCTATCTTCGGGTTGGCTTTTTCCAAGGCTATCCCCATATGCTCCCTAGATTTCCTTCTGACAAGCTAGTTCTAATGGAGCTGTGTAGATAAATGGTTGTCGTACACACTAGGTAGATGGAACTGAAAAAGCCAGGTTTCAAATTTCCAATTGAAATTGGTAGATACTCGATTTTGACAGTAGCCAAAGCAAAGGTCATGGAAACAGAGATGTAGCTAGTTACTATGAAATAGTTCAAGAGAAGGGACAAGTTTGACTAAAGGGATGTCAAAGACATGATCAAAAGAAAGACTCAGTTTCATGAGCCTATGATTGAAGACATCTGGGTAGACCTAAGGACAGCTGAATAAATTAGGAGGATGGACTACAACAGGCTGACCTTGGAACAAATCAAATATTTGGGGCTTGCAGATATTCCCTCTAATTTGGTCGATGATAAGAATATTATCAACAACATGTACCTGGCCGAGAAGGTTGCTGACTCTCTTCTTCCTCCCATCCAGTGGTCCCAAAAATAATTAACTTATTTGAGGAAGAGATTTGAACCAATATTGGCTAACACCAATGATTGGTTAACAGCCAAAGGGATCATGTTGAAAGAGTTCATTACTGGATCAGAGGCTAAATTCCAAGTGGAAATGAGAAAGAAGGCAGAAAATAGGACCAATAACAAAGGTGATGTTCCTTCTCCATCTAGGCCTCACAAGCCTAGAATCATCTTTGTTTCCAAAAAATTGAAGGTTGTTGAGGAGCCAAAATCAATGGCTAAGGGAGTTGGAGAACAAATCTCCCAAGAACAGGTAGCTCAGTAAATGGAGATAGATGACAGGCCCTTAAAGCAGCAAAAGACTGAGCCTCTACCTTCCCAGGAAGGGGCACAACCACTTACAAATGTCTCTCCTTCACCACCTCTTTCTCCTATCAGTGTTCCTTCTTCTGGAGCTGCCTCTCCTTCCAAATTCATGTTTGGTGATCCTCAAGGTGCTTCTAAGGATACTCTTTACTCTTCTGGATCTATTCCTAGTCTGGCATCTCCTTCTTTCAATTTGGGAGAAAGTTCTATCTTTGATCAATCAATGGTTGGTACGGTTTCACCAGTTACTCCAACTGTGACCACTGTTACCACTAGCAGTGCAGAAGTTACTACAGTAACACCAGCTGAAGGAATCGTTTCCACAATAGGTACTTCTTCTCTCCCTCCTTGGATGTCAGCTTTCATGCCCAAAAGAAAGAAGCTAGCCATCTCTGTAGATGACTTCGATTTTGGCAAGTCAGTGTCGGTGAAAGCTAAGGCCCCTAAGAGACCAAGGATCCTTTCAAAAATAGTTGAAGAAAAGGGACATAAATTTCTAAAAATAGCTAAACCACCGTAGGATGCAACCCTTGAGGGTTTTGACATGAACAACTATTCTATTTCTCATGTTGAACTTGGGAAAGTTACTCATGAAGGTGCGAAAATCCATCTACAGTCTGCAATGGACAGCATGATCTAGAAATTTGATAGAGAAAAAGAGATGAAGGATTACTATAAAACCAAGGCAGAGCAATTGACTGTAGTATTAAGGAAATTCACCCTTGCCCCTGAAGCGGCAACCCTAGAGGCCTTTTCCATAGACAACCCTGTCATTCAAAAGGCAGAGAAAACCTATATGAAAGGGAAAGTGCTAGAGGATTACATTGAAAATATGCACACTCAGGGAATTTCCTTACTTACAGAGGTTGCCGAGAAGATGAAAAGATGAAGAAAGTGAGGACGGATCTAGAGGACCTTGTCTCTCTTATCTCTCAAGACATTGACAATACAGAGAAATATCTTGGCAAGTGGAGGGAAATGAAAGATCTGAATAAAAGCACCTTGATTTCCATCTGTGTTATTTCCAGCAAAGATTCCTATGTTGAGATTAAGGAATCACTGATATACAGGATTCAGGTACTTAAGGAGCTGATTGAAGATCTTGAGTCTTCCAAGGATGCTAGCGAGAAAAGTGACACAGGCCTATTAAATAGACTAGAAGAACTACCTTGTGACCTCACCTCTAGGGATAATCAATTTCTCTCAGCAGAAGAGATGATCCAAGGATTCAGGGGTATGATTCAGAGGGATTTCAAAGAAAACGCATTCTCAATGACTTCTGTGGATAACATTTTAGATACTCAGTTGACTCTGGATAATCTAAGATCCAGGTTAACGAGTCATGCCAAAGCAATCACAACATTGAAGGATGATGTAATTAGGGCCAGGGTCATCTTCAAGAACACCATTGCGCCATATAGTATAGGAATTTAGGCATCTATAGCTATGTACGATGCTCATCTGAAGAAGTCTGGTGGCAAGAGCTAAACCTTTTTCCCCTTCTCTCTTTTTCTTCTCTCCTCATGCACTTTTGTCATGTAAAAGTGCATGCAATTTTGTAATGTGTAATTACATGTAAAAATATCTCAAAAGTCAAAGATGACTCATCTTTGACCAAGATATTTTTATATTTTAATCTTTTTAATTTTGAAGGTTTCTCCCTATATATAGAGGGGACCTCTTTTGTAAATAGATCTCTGATAATTGAGAGCAAAAACTCTGCTGAAATTGAGACACTTCTTGAGACTTTGTGCTCAACTTGTAAATCATATTTTATTGAATGAATGAGAAGCAGGTTTATTTCAGACTTTGTGTTGAAGTTATCTGCGTTATTTAAGAAATAGTTCTTATGTCCTCTTTCCTAATAATCTCTTATTTGTTTGATTTAATAAGCAAAGTGTGTGTGTTGATATTATTTGAGGACATTTCTAAAAGATAAAAGAGAGACTTTGAGCTACTTTTATCTTTGTGATCCTTTTATCCTTTGTAGTTTCAGGTGAAGACTTTGTGCTTCGTTTCACTCTACGATTATGCGTATTTCGAATCGGTGAAGGAGACAATGGAAGACTTTGTGCTTACGTAGGTTTCTTTGTTAACTTTGTTACTTACCTCAGGTGATTTTATACTCTACGCTGATACCATTCCTGAAAGAAGAGGAATGTTGTTGGCCAATGACCATGATTTCTCTCTCTTATTTTTTAGACATCACCTCTGAAAAAAGAGAGGTGGATGCTGTTATACCACCCCAAGTATTATTTTCTGCTTAATTATATATACATATAGCATATAAATATTCATAGGGAACCTCCCCTTGATGAGAGGAGAGATTTACCTCATCCATATCTGGTAAACCCACACTTTTCATGGCATAAATCTTCTTGTGCGGTGGTTGATATACCCATTTTGTCATCAGTTAGTTGATGACAAAATATTCACCTAACACGACCCTTTTCTTCATTTCATATTTATGAGTAGACAAACTACGTAGGTGCCTTTAAGGAGCAGTCTCGATTAATGAGGAAACAATGCAGCCATGTCAAAAATGCCTAAAGTCAAAGCCAGGGCCGACACAACATTTATGTTTAAGCAACCTGCTCTTCCCAATGTTCGTAAGGCACATGGGTCACTTGTAAAAAGGGTGCCAAGAGGCCTCCTTTCTTCTCCTATATATTGAGGACTTGTCATTTGAGAAATCATCTTCCACATTTGTAAGGCGTAGCCCTAGAAAATTTTCACCTGAATCAATAAACGTAGTTTTTACCTCTATCCTGGTTAAATATCTCTGTGTATGTCTTGAGTGTTAGTTTGTATTTAGTCATTGTTTCTTGATGCTTTCACAAGTTCAACACCAACATACATTGTAGCCCCTTCTTCCTCCATATCTACCTCATACTTGGATACCTAGTTGGTATAATATCTAAAAAATATTTTGAGCTTGATCTTAGGGCACTTTGTTATGCAAAGTGAAACTTCATTATCATAGAGTAGTGTATTTACTAGTGTTCACTATTTTTATGCTAGTTTAGCTCATTTTGAACATGTTATAGACTAGATTATGAAGTTTATGCATTCTCCTAAAATTGAAAACATCTTTCCTCTTAAAAATGTCTTTCCTTTCATATGATTTCTTGATTCTAAATCATTTTACTTCTTGGTAGATGCTCTTTTGTTCAAATAGCTTAGTTTACTTGCTTAAAAATGGCATTTCCTTACTAAGTTTGATATCGCATGCTAGAGATAATTTTATTTGATCAAAGACATCAATTTAGGTTTATAAAAGTTCATACTCTGTCTATGTCTCTCTCACTCTTGAAAAACTTGAGTTGTATGATTTTGAAACACATTTCTTGCTTGATAATGATCTTTTATTTAAGTAGTTTATTTTTTTGTTATTCAAGCATTAAATTCTCCCCCTTAGCTACTTACTTTATTGTGGTTATACATGTTAGATATATTTGTGTCCTTTGTGCACTCAATCATGTTAACCCTAACCTAGTTTAAAAATCTATCTATAGCTTAGTGCAAGCTGACAAACCAAATAACCTCTATAGATGTCTAGTAGTCAATAGTATCCTTGAGTTTAGTAGGAATTTGATTAGTACCTTATGTACCCTATTTCTAAACCCTCATAGATATATTTGAATAATTGGAGATATGTTTGGGCATACTTAGTTGAACCTCACATATGGTCCCATGTTATTTTTATCCTATTTATATCTCTCTTACCCAATTCCCCTCTAATAGTTGCAAGGATTTGCTTTTAGTTGTGTTTTGGCTCCCTTCTAGGTTGTTTGATATTATTTTGGTTTTGAATTGTTCTCCCTACTAGTTCTTTGATCATTTAAATTTTTTATTATATCATGTGATGTTATTATTTCATTGCATCCATGGTCAGTCTCCCACTAGATTCAGTGTCTTATCCCTGAGCTCCCTCATGAGCAGGCTGATCCTACAATGGAATGCCATAGACACTATAGGACCCAATAAGTTACCTTGACCCAGCTTAGTGACCTTGACCCTCTCATGTTCCATAAAGAACAAGATCAAAAAATCTATAACCACTGGGCTCACTCACATTTTTAGTAATCCAAACTTTACTTGTCTGAAGATACCTCCCTAAGACTTGAAACTATTTTATATTCACCTATTAAGAGTAAATATGCACTTTCATTATTGAGGCTCGATGAGTTACACATAATCATTGATCATTGTTGCAGGGGGATTCATGTGAATGAAGAGCACCTTTCTTCCCCTAGGAGTAGGCAACATGCTTCTTTTGGAGATAAATATCACACCTAGTATGGTTCAAGTGCCTTGATCAATTCTCATGTGATTCCCCCACCTATTAATTATAAAGAGACTCTATGGTGAGAACCCACTCATTTTCATCTTGAGAGATATGGGCACCTCGAATCAAATTTATGTCCACCTCTTATGGAGTCGTACCATCCTCCTAATCCTTAATTTAGGGTCTTAAATGAGCAAGCCCATTTTTATTACCACTTGTAGATTAGGGATCAATGGGATGCCTATCCCAAACATTAGTTCCCTCATGTATACCCTCATCTTGCCACATGTAGCCTACAATGTGAGGATCTAGGTCACCATGATCACCCCCCTGCACATACCACATCATCTCATCATCCCCATATGGAATGATAAATTTACCATGCCCATTATCTACCCCATGATTAGGAGGATCCCCATCATGATCATCCCCTACATCAGGAGTTTCCTCGACATCATATCCCACATTACCTGTTAGGGTGTGAAGCCATTATTCACAATTTCTTTTTATGGTGATGTGTTAGGCTGAGATGAAATCTTGGTGATGTGGTATGTGGGTGTGCATATGATCTAGAATGTAGGTGATGTGGTATGAATATGATTTGGGAAGAAGGTGATATGGAAAGATGGCCCATGAAGGGTCCCGAGATCTGATCAGAATGAGATGACATGGTGTGGGGTGTAGTACTCTACTAGAAGACATGGATTTTTCCTTAGTCATCACATGTGGGTTGTCACATGGTGAAAAAGACAAGGTCATGGTATGGGGTTATATTTATAAGAGGCTCCATGATTCACATGTATAGGAAAGGTCAAAAGGTGATTGCAACACCTTTTGGACTCTTGTGATCACATGTGAAGATGAATACAAAAATTCACTATTGTAGATTGGCCTCACATGTGTGAGTGGGGTGTAATTGTTGGAGTCATATGGGGTGGATTGTATCTTGTCTAAAGTGAAACATCCACTTTGTTGACCCTTGGAGATGAAGACAAGAAGAACAATATTGAGTGTTTGGACTTACTTGTGAAAGTGGGGCACATGTTTTGGATCCACATGATAGTGGCCTTGGATCTTGTCTAGTGGAGGGTCATTTTTGATGACTTTTGGCACATGGGGATAATCACCACTAAGATCACATGAAACCAAATCAAATGTGGTGAATGTGTTGTAGTAGCCTTGAAGTTATATCTCCCCCTCTCTCTTCTCTCTCATTATTGTAAAATGCTATAAAGCATTATGTTTTCCTTTGTAATTTGTAATCTATTTGTAATTCATTATGGATTCCCTTTGAGGATCCATGCAAGCCTTGGATTTGAATGTATAAGGTTAGATCTTGGAATGATTGGAAGCATAACTCACCTAGATGTTTAGGTTGTAAGCATATTTCATGCTTAGGTGGGTAGAACCTACAATTCTTAGATGAGAGCATGGTTCACCTAGATTATTTGAAGCATGAGGATCCTTGAGGTTAGAGGTTAGAGCTTGGAAGGATATGTTATATTGGCTCACCTGGTTAGATATTTTAGGATTTTTAGCTTAGCTCATGGAGATGCAAGTTGATGCTTTGGAGCTCACCTTGGATGCTATGGTGTTAGTATTGATGGAGTTGCATGTTGCAGTTTGGAGGTTGGTTCCTGTAAGGCTTAGATGCAAGTTTGGTTCACTTGAGTGATTGTAAACACTAGAAAGGATTTGATAAGATGAGATATTATTGTAGAGAGAGTTGATGATGAAATATGAAGTCTAGATGCTACCTTTGCCCCATGATTTTTCCATTGCTAGTTTAGTAGGGTTTCTACCTATATTTTGTGTAATGTGTTCTCTCATATTTTATGTTTTTTGTTGCTTGTTTTAATTTCTAGATTTAATTCTTGCATATGTTTAGGATTATGTTTTGGTTTCCTAAAAATAGGTATCAAATATTTAGTTTAGAAGTTGACATGTTGGTACAAGGATCCATGTACATGTAGTTCCTAAAAATTGGTATTAGAGCCGTGGTTATTGGCTAGTTTTTATAAGTGGGAGCTATAGGTGGAGAGACCAAGATATTAAAAAAAAAAAAAAATTGCATGGCATGTATTTTTATCTTTGTATAATATGGAGAATAAAGGATAAAAATTTGAATAATTTTTACTAGATGGATAAGCACCAATATAGTGTTCTTGATGAAGAAGCAATTGTACAGCTTGTGGTGGAGCAAGCTAGTCTCCATTGGTGTAGATTAAGGATGATGAAAAGGTATGTAACTTGTTATAGTTCTCAACTGGAGAAGGGGTATAAATTATGGGATCTTATTACCACAATGTGTGAGCTGATATGTTATGAAATTCTATGTAGAGGAGTAGGTACAAGAAACTTGAATTTGTACTTATTGTAGTAGTTCAGATGGAAAAGAATAAGCAACCTAAGGTTCCATAGAAGGATAAGGCCATGTGTTTGGACATGCATTAGATAAGGATGCATCTCGACTATAATTTTGGTTCTCAAAAAATTGGTAGGTATAGTGACACAATGAGTAGTGTGATGACTTCCCAAAAACTGTGGACAGGTACCATGTTAAGCATGGTGGGCAATGGTTTACAACATGTAGAAGTCAGGTGTTGACTTATGTGGGTTCTTCACTCCTATTATTGAAGTAGTTTAGGATGGATGGAGAAAAACAAGATACCTTAGGTTTTGTGGAAGGAGAAATTTATGTGTTTGACATGTGGTAGAGAAGGATGCAACTTGATTTTATATTTGGGCCTTGAAAACTAGGTAGGTGTAGTGATGCAATGAGTAGTGTGATGAATTCCCAAGAACTATGGATGGGTACCATGTTCATCATGGTGGGTAGTGGTATGCTACATATGGAGGATTCATGTGATTAAATTTTATGGGTTTTTCTCTCCTATTGATAACTACTATCAAGAGTGCGATGTGCACTTGTTCATGTTGGACCAATTGGATGTGAAATCATCATTTCTAAATGGTGATCTCATTATGATATGAAGTAGCTAGAGGGATATGTTGATGAGGCAAAGAGTTTTTGGTTTGAATTTTGAATATTTTATGGGTTCCAATAGATGTGTTGATGTGGTACAAGAAAACATTCATGGAAATCCAAGGTTTACCAGAGGTTGTTGCTATGTGTTGATGACATGTTGGTTGCAGGCCCCAACATGATGAAGATCAATGGTGTGATGGATCAAGTGATTAGGACAAGATGAAGGTGGAAAACCAAGGATGGAGATGCATAGGGACATGAAAGCAATAAAGTTAAGTATCCCACTTCTTACAATTTTTTGAGTTGTCTTTCAAAGTGTCCTAGAATTGAGGAGGAGAAGACATAGTTGTCATGCGTATTGTATTCATCAGGAGTAGGAAAGCCTCATGTAAGCCATGGTGTGCAATGGATCAAATACTTACAAGTAGTGGGAGTTATGAGCGGTTCATGGTGGAATCCTAAAGAAGGATGGGTTTATGGTGAAGTGCGATTCACTTTAATTACTGTAAATATGCTATGGAGGAGCCAATGTTGACAAATCTAACTAGGGTAGAGAAGTTTTAGTAATGAATAAAACTTCTACTAGGATTGTGTATGATAATAGTGGGCATTGATGATATAATAGATGGTATCTAGTTGGTAGAAGATGTAGGTATGGTAAAGTCCTATGTATATGACTTCAAGTGAAATATTGTTAGGGTGTGAAGACACTATTCATATGTAACTATTCATGGTGATGTGGCATGCTGAGATGGCATCTTGGTAATGTGGCATGTGAGTGTGTAGATGAGTTGGCATGCATGTGGTGTGGCATGTAGGTGATGTGGAAGAAAGGTGATGTGGTAAGTTGGCCCATGAAGGGTCCCATGATGTGACTAAGATGGGTTGACATGGTGTGGGGTGTAGTACTCCACTAGAGGACATGTATGTGTCCTTAGTTGCCACATGTGGGTTGTCACATAGTGAAAAATATAAGGGTCATAATATGGGGTCTAATTTCTAAGAGGCTCCATGATTCACATGTCTAGGAAATGTCAAAAGGTGATTGCAACACCTTTTGGACTCTTGTGATCACATGTGAAGATGAAGACAAGAATGCACTATTGTAAATTGGCCTCACATGTGTGGGGTGCAATTATTGGAGTCACATGGGGTAGATTGGATCTTTTCTAAATTAGAGCATCCACTTTGTTGACCCTTGGAGAAAAAAATAAGAATAACACTACTGAGTGTTTGGACTCACTTGTAGAAGTGGGGTGCAGGTTTTGGAACCATATGATGGTGGATTTGGATCTTGTCTAGTGGAAGGTCATTTTTTATGACTTTTGGCACATGGAGAATCACATAAAACCCACTCAAATGTGGTGATTTTTTTTGAGTAGCCATGAAATTATCTCTCCCTCTCTTCTTTCTTTCATTGATGTAAAATACTATAAAACATTATGTTCTCCTTTATAATTTATAATTCATTTATAATTCATTGTGGATTCCCTTTGAGGATACATGCAAATCTTGGGCTTGCATGCAAAAGGTTAGATATTGGAATTCTTTAAAACATATATCATCTGGATGCTTGGGTTGTAAGCATCATTCATGTTTAGGTGGTTAGAGCCTATAAGGCTTAGATGAGAGCATGGCTCACCTAGATTATTGGAAGCACGAGGATCCTTGAGGTTAGAGGTTAGAGTCTGGAAGGATATGTTATCTTGGATCACCTAGTTGGAGCTTATAGGTTTGTTAGCTCAGCTCATGGAGATGGAGGTTTATGCTTTGGAACCTTGGATGCTATGGTGTTAGCATTGATGGAGTTGCATGTTGCGGCTTGGAGGTTGGATCCTATAAGGCTTGGCTACAAGATTGGTTCATCTGAGTGATTTTAATCACTAGAAAGGATTTGATAAGAGGAACCATTATTGTAGAGATATTTGTTGATGGAATATGAAGTTTGTATGTTATCTTTGCCTCGTGGTTTTTCCCTTGCTAGTTTAGCAAAGTTTCCATGTATATCTTGTATAATGTGTTATCTCATGTTTTATGTTTTTTGTAGCTTGTTTTAATTTTTGCATTTAATTATTGCACATGTTTAGGATTATGTTTTAGTTTCCTAACAAGTGGTATCAGATATTTTGTTTAGAAGTTGACATGTTGGTACCAAGAGCCATGCACCTGTAGATCCTAATAATACCCCTTGTTTTAATTTTTGCATTTAATTCTCCCCCTTAGCTACTTAATTTGTTATGGCTATACCCATTAGAGATATTTATGTATTTTGTGTACTCACTCATGCTAAACCTAACTTGGTTTATAAGTCTATATATCTTAGTGTAAGCCAACAAACCCGATAGCCGTTATAGATCTCTGGTACTCGATAATGTCCTTGAGTTTTGTATAGGTTTACTTAGTAATTTATGTACCCATAATGGCTCCATTTGAGTTCTTGGAGCTACATTATGGCATGCTTGATGGGACCTCACATATGGTCTCATGCACCTATTTAGAGATCTCTTACCCAATTCCCCTCTGATAGTTGCAAGGCTTTACTTTTAGTTGTGTTTTGGCTCCCTTCTAGGTTGTTTGATCTTATTTTGGTTTTGAATTATTCTCCCTACTAATTCTTTGACCATTTAAATTTTTTATTGTCTCATGTGTTGTTCTTGATTCACTACATCCATGGTCAATATCCCACCCTTGGGATACCATTCCCACTAGATTCAAGGTCTTGTCCCTGAGCTCATTCATGAGTAGGATGATACTACAATGAAATGCCATAGACACTATAAGACCCAGGAAGTTACCCTGCCCCAACATAGTGACCTTGACCCTCTCATGTTCCATAAGGAACACGATTGACAAATATATAACCAATGGGCTCGCTCACCTTTTCAATAGTCTGAACTTTACTTATCTGAAGATACCTCCTCGAGACTTGAGATTGTTTTTCTATTGACCTGTTAGGGGTGAAGATGATGAAATTTCATGATTGAGTCTCAATGAGTTACACATAATCATTGATGATTATTTTAGGGAATTTATGTGAATGAAGAACACCTTTATTCCCATAGGATTAGGCAACATACTTCCTCTAGAGATAAAGATTGCACCTAGTCTGGTTCAAGTGCATCGACAAGTACTCGCATGAGTCCCCCTCCTCTTTCTCAGGAAGAGACTCTATGGTGATAACCCACTTGTTTCCATGTTGAGATACATGGTCACCTCAACTCGACTAGATGTCCACATCTCATGGAACCTTCCCATCCTCTTAGTCCTTATTTTAGGGTCTTAGTTGAGCACACTGATTTTGACCACCACTTGCAGACTAGGGATTGGTGGGATGCCTATCCCAAACATCATTTCCCTCATATATACCCTCATCTTTATGCATGTGGCTGATATTGTGAGGATCTAGGTCACCATCAACTTCCCCTGTACATGCCACATCATCTCATCATCCCCATATGGAATAATAGCTTTATTATGGCTATTCTCCACCCTATGATTAAGAGGATCCTTATCATGAGTTTCCCCTATATCAAGAACCACCTCAACATCATCTCTCACATGACCATAGTTGCGATGACCCATATTGGTATAAGAAACATCATGAAACCTATAGGTCTCCTTAGGGATATCATCACCAAACTACTATCAACCGTGCCTATGAGGATCTTCGTAGGAATCCTCTAGCCCCTTAGGTAAATTATATTCCCATTCCTACTCCAATCTATGAGCTACCCAATTTCAATAAGACTCATATGATAGTCCCATAGAACATATCATGACATTTATGATGGCATGTATGGATTGGGAATGAGATGAAGGCATGATGTTGAAGTTATTTGTTTTCTCCCTACAAGGTAAAGCTCTTGTGTGGTTCCAAAATCTATTGCCAAATTCTCTTTCTAGTTTCTAGTTATTTTTGGATGACTTCCTCTAGTACTTTGATATTTCCAAAATTTTCAACCTTGGAATCTAGTCATTCACCTCCATAGCGTAGGCCAAAGGTGAGTCAAAATTTGAATTCATGCGTAGATGGCATTCAACTATCCATATGTGTAGGAAAAGGTTCTTGGATGATCAAATTTATGATATGTTCAGGCAATCATTAAGGCATGATGTCTGCCTTGAGGTCCTCAAGCATGAACCTGCCTCTTATGATGAAGATGTTAATGAGTGTCTAAAGATTGAAATATTTAAGGTGCATATGGTCATTCATCCCGTGCCAATTCAAAATTCATCTTCTTAATGTGATCACAATAGTAATGTGACCGGTAATGTTGTCACTAATTCTCTTTTGGAGAAGAAGGATAAGAAGGATGATTGTAAGGTCAATGCTTTAATTAAGAATCCAACTAAAAAGAAGCCTCTAAAAAGAGTGTAGAAGGGAAGTGGGTGTTGTATCCATATGACCCCACCAAATTCTATAGCTTCCACAAGATTAAGGGGCATTATAACTAGGAATGTGTCACCCAACAATCTAATGTGAAGACTTCATCTGTCCCTTAGATATTTTCACTTGAAACACCCAACCAAAAGTTGAATGTGTTTAAAGAGCCTCTTCTCAACCATGATAAAAAAAAGAAGAAGAAGAAAAAATCTAAGGCTAAGGCCTGTCATTCTACTTCTCCCTCTTTGACCTATTTTGGTTCCTCTTCCTTGGATAACTTGAAAGGCAAGGCCAAACATGAGAGTAGTAAAGTCATCATTGCTATTGACATAGCCTCTACTAGGTATGAATGTTTTGTCAACATGTATCTGGGTCGGGCCACCGATCCTGTTGGAGAGACTAGTATTATAGGGCCTACAACCCCAACCAAAGGAATGGGAAACGCCAAAGTTAGATTTGACATTTAGCATAATATCCCTCCCCAAAATAGATAAAAAATTTATTCTATTATAGAGGAGCTATAGTCCCTTTCTGCTGGGATATCCATTTGGGACCTTCTTTGCCTTTACCCTAAGCAAAGCGGACTCATATTTGATGAGATTGGTCTCTCCCTTTAAGGTCCATTATGTGATGACATGGAGGTCTTATTCAACTCTGACATCCTGATTACCCTCCTCCTCCTACATTATCTTTTGACTGTATCTCTTAGCTTGACACTTCCATTCTTGTAAAGAGGGATAGGTTTATACTCTACATTGAGACATTGGTCGATGAGTGTTATGTCAAAAGATGCATCATTAATGAGGTATGAACGTTGCATATCATGCCACTAAGGGTATTCAAGAAGCTTATAATTAGACAAAAAAATCTATTTGATTCTCATCACAACTGTGTTGGTTTCAACAACACAGTTGTGCTACTGGGAAACATGAAGCTTTGGGTAAAGTTTGGGTCCAAGATAGTTAGGATTGAGTTTTGTGTGTTAGACCTAGATTTATTATACAACATGAATCTTGGCCATCCTTACACTGCAACCATGCAATCCATCACATCATTGACATTTCATATGGTTCAATTTGTGTATGAAGGTGAGGTTCACACCATGGAGGCTTACCTAGATCCCTGGGCATTGTTATACACAAATACAAATCCCTTTGATGAGGTTTTGACTATCTTTATATAGGTTTATCTGGCCTCTCCCAAGGCCTCTGTAGTTAAATCTTATTTTTTCAAGGATGAATGTGTTAACCTTACTAAGTATCGGTTAGTGTTTACTCCTCTCACACCTATTGTGTAACCCTTGATGCCTACTTCTTCTAGGCATCTAGACAGTGATTCAATTTTAGGATACCTATTTTGAGATGTATCCATGGATGTTGAGCCTCCTTCCCTTTTGTCACGATTATCCTATCATGGCATTAACACTCTGAATGCCTCTTCTAGTGAGGTATCTTGAGTTATTGAGGTGGATATTGAGTGTTATTCCATTTATGGTGTAGCATGTAAGATAATAAATGAAAGGAAAGCTTATGAGAAGGCCATGACCATGTATTATATGTACCACCATCCTCTCACTTCTTTGGGTTCAAAGGTCTCATTCACTAACAATGACCCCACTGTCAGGATCTTGCTCCACCAATAAGAGCACATATGATTACCTCTTGTATTAACAACTAAACACGGAATTTAACCAGAACTAACAAGTAACTAGAAATATGAAACAACACAGGATATGAGAGACAATACACAATTGTATTAATAATCACTCAGAAGAAAATATAATAAAGAAGATGCCACTTCTTCTTCCACCTCAAAGGCTTGCCACACCTCAAGACCTTCTTCCCTCTCTCTCTCGGTCCCAACAGTCAACTCCAATACAGAATTGATGTTCACCTCCACCATTCAGTAACACGCTACTAGTACGCCAAGTACACAACCGTACTCCAAGTAGATCTCCTGCTCTCTGCTACTACCTGCAAATCACCAGACCTTACTCACCATTGTAGATCTCCAAACGTGGTCCTGCACACCTGCTGACCAAGATCATACATACACAAAGAACCCTTATGATTCTCCAAACCAGCACCCACACTTGGTACTGTGGAACTAAGAGGAACACACCATTGCTCCCTTTTCTCTGAAGGAGCTTATTTAGCTCTCTTACTCTCTAGCACAAGTTTACAATACAGCCCATGAGTCTATTATATAGATCTCATGCTTTCAATAATTAGACTATCTTAATTAAAATAATTAGACACGCAACTCAAGACTATAATTAGCCTTTAACATGCAAATTGATAGTCCAAAAATAGACTCTCTAGAATCTGCATGCAAACTGCATGCTCACACACAGGTTGCCGACGTCAGCTCCTCCTGACCGATGTCGACCGACTAGTAACCGACATCGGTTGCTTCTGCACTGCTATCTAACTGACGTCGGTTGATCAGACCGATGTCGATTGCCCTGCAACTCATTCTGAAACTCTCCACAACCTCTGCAACCTCTGTAACTTCTCCTGTTTGCATCTTGGTGAAGCTTTTAGCTCCACAACCTAACACCCACCTCCAAAACTACTATGTTTTGGGTAATGACTACTGAAACTAAGGATATGAATGCTCTATCTCCTTCTTACGACATTTCCCCTATTGTTTGGCCTATGTAGAGGATAAGTAGTGGTCTTCCTTGGGGGAATTCCCCTGGTTAGGATGAAGTGGTGGCCTGCCTTCGAGGGTAGGCTTGGGCCTAGGCTTATGGTGCCTTGGTAAGTCTTAGAGCTTACCAAAACACCCTCCCAAGGTCCTCATTCTATGGATTTAATCTCTCATGGAATCCACCATTAGACCTTTATAGGTATCTATGGTTTTTTGTCTTGTGCACTCCCCTTGGATGCACCTCAAAATAAAAGCAGTCTTTTGCTTCTCTTAGTTGGTAGTGTTATTACTTGCTTGTAGTTAGCCCTCTATCAATTCTCTCTCTCTCTCCTCTGTGGTTCCTATAGGTGGTGTAGGATAGTGGTTGTTAAAAAATTGATGTCATTCTCTAGATTATATTTTTCTTTCATAATCCTCCTACCACCCCTCCTCACCTCTAAATGCAATTGGCATTGGGATACTCTCTCTCAGTTGGCCACTACACAATGACAACTACTCTACCAGCTGAGATGCCTCTCCTACCTCTATCATTCTAAATCCTCTTCATGCATGTAACATTGCATGATGAATCATGATGTTAGTGTGATAAAACCAAGTGATAAAATGTATGCACTTTTTACTTCACTTTCTACCTTCATTGGCTAAATTCTTGGTCTATTTTATCCTTTTTGGACCAATTTTTAGGCCCTCAAAATCTAGGTCACAGGTTTGTAGCAAAACCTGTGGCTTGGTAGTGGAGTAGGCTAAATTTTTTATGACTTGGTAGACCCCCATGCTATTTTTTTTCTTATAAACATGTGCCCTAGGTCAGGGGCCTTCAATTTTCCCTCTCCTAGTCTTTATTTCATTATGTCATTGCTAGTGAAACCATGAAACCTTTATCTTAGGGGTTTTGACCAGTTTTAGACATAATAGCTAACTCTATTTCTCTCTTTAAGGCCTCCTTAGATAATTTTTGTAACCATTCTAATGTCTTAGACCCCCAAGTCTGTTGGCCTATAGATCCTATATACGCCTTATTAGGTACACCTTGGGATAGAAGTATCACTATTTGCTTCTTTTAATTAGTAGTTTCCCTACTACTTGTCAATCCATACTAAATCCCTCTTCCTCTTTCATTATGGTTCTTGTAGGTGGTGTAGGTTGTTAGTTGAGCTTGTTCAAGACTCGATCTAGTATTTGTTGACTAGTCTTCATCTTTTATGAATCTCTTACCACCCCCATCACCTCTTACCACAATTGGCATTGGTCATCTACCTTGGTTGTGACTTGGTTTTATTATCCATCTCATTTGTGCAACTCACTTATCCTACTTAATGTTGAATAATCATTACATGGTCATGTATTGAATCCTCAATCCCCATCATGGTGCAACTCTCAGTGCTGATTCACACAAATGGTGGTAGTTAGGGTAACCTAGGACCTACTTCTATGACTTAGATTATTGGTGATCTATGGGGCCACAAGTTTGTTGTAGATGGTTTTTTCATACTAGTGAGATTTAAAAAAAATTGAGTATCACACAATTATTGGTGCCTTCGTTGATGCTCATATGCTTGGAGAATGTTATGTGTAGTTATTCTCTAACTCACTCTTAGCTATGTCTCACCTCATCGGGGTTTAGAACATCCTTGCATCGATTTTTTCTCCCTCTTCAAGGTGATGCATGATTTTCTATCCTCTTTTGAGGAATTTTAGATCTCCCATATTCCTTTCATGAAGAAAAATAGAGCTAATGCTTTGGTGAATGTCATTATGTATTTTATGATTTGATTTGATATCACTTATGTCCCTTCTATGCAAGCGTCTAAGTTGGAGCTAGATTTGAATCTGGATTATGTAGCATTTTTACTTTTACCCATAGATCATATTATCAATTTCTCTAGAACATCCTTGTTTGGTAAGTGTAGGAAATGTTCTCTTTTATATTTTTGGTTCTTACCTTTTTTTGATTTTGTGTCGATTCAAGGTACTACACAACACTCCTTGTTCATTTGAACACTGTCTACTTATACCTTAGGGGCATATGTAATCGTAATACCTATGACCCTACTCATCCTGATGATTATATATCAACTCAAATGCATACTATAAACCTTCTCAATCCTATTTGATACTATTGACATATTTAGATACCTCCCTAGTTTGTTGTGCACACATCCAAACATTCCTTGCACTCTTTTGGCCCTCCTAAAATCCCTCTGTGGACCCATTAACCACTCCAAGGATCCCTATTGACCCAAACCATAGATTTTATGGCTAACCTATGGCCTAAGCCACACTTTTTGGCCAAAAACCTATAACATAGGCCAAAACTTGGTTATAATGCACCTTTTTTGAGCCTATTTGGTATCCAACAACTAAAACAGGTAGATTTTGGTCATTTCAAGCCTTGGGTGCCTTGTATTACTCTAGAGCATCCCTCTTTTCCCCTTTTCTTCACTCTCTGAGCTATCACACCTTCTTTGATCTCTCTTGATTCATTCTTGGTGATCTTGAGTTTGTATTATGATAAAGGATTTATTGCATTAATACACATCTATTTGGAGACTCCATGGATAATTTTAGTTATTTCTACTCCTTTGTGGCTTGCTACCAGTGTTTATAAGTTGAATTACACCTGATTTGTGCATCTAACTTGGGATCACACACTCCTACAAGTTCTCACTTCACCTCCTCCTTGTTGTTTGGACTTGGCCCCACATTGTACCCTTGTATTCCTCCATAGTTGCCTCATACTTGGATTCCTAGTTGGTAGAACACCTGCATAGTATTTTTAGCTTGATCTAAGGGAACTTTGTTATGCAAAGTGAAACTCCATTGTTGTAGTGTATTTACTAGTGTTTACTATTTTCATGCCAGTTTAACTCATTTTGAATATGTTTTAGAGTATATTTTGAAGTTTATGCATTATCCTAAACTTTAAAACATATTTATTATTTAAAACATATTTATTATTTAAAACATATTTCATTTCATAGGCTTGCTTGATTCTAAATAATTTTATTGCTTGGTAGTTGCTCTCTTGTTCAGATAGCTTAGTTTACTTGCTTAAAAATGGTATTTCCTTTGCTAAGTTAGATATCACATACTAGAGATAGTTTTGTTTGAGAAAATACATTAGCTTAAGTTTATGAAAATGCATACTCTCTTTACGTCTCTCTCACTCTTGAAAATGTCATTTCCTTTCTAAGTTTGTCTTTCAATTACTTGAGTTGCATACTTCTAAAATTCATTTCTTGCTTGGTAGTGGTTTTTTAATCAAGTAGTTTAATTTATTGTTCTTCAAGTATTAAATTATTCCTCTTTTCTACTTGATTTACTATGGTTATACCCATTAGATATATCTATGTCATTTGTGCTAAAATTAACTTGGTTTAGAAGTCTACCTATAACTTAGTGCAAGCCAACAAACTAGGTACCCTTTATATATATCTAGTAGCCCATAGTGTCCTTAAGCCTAGTAGGGGTTTGATTAGTACATTATGTACCCCCTTTCCAAACCCTCATGGATCCTTTAGGTTTTTGAAATTTTATACTCTCTCTATGTCTCTCTCACTGTTGAAAATATCATTTCCTTTCCAAAATTGTCTTTCAATTACTTGAGTTGCATGTTTATGAAATACATTTCTTACTTGGTAATTCTCTTTTGGTAAATTAGTTTACTTTCTTATTATTTAAGCATTGAATTCTCCCCCTTAGCTACTTGTTTTTACTATGGTTATACCTATTAGATATATTTGTGTCCTTTGTGTACTCAGTTGTACCAACCCTAACTTGGTTTGTAAGTTGATCTATAGTTTGGTGCAAGTTGGAAGCTAGATAGCTTCTATATATCTCTAGTAGCCAATAGTTTCCTTGAGCCTAGTAGGGGTTTGCTTAATAACTTATACACCCCTTTGCAAAACCCTTGTGGCTCTATTTGGGTTTTTGGAGCTACATCTCCCACATCTTATCGAGGTTGATATGATTCAACCTCTACCAAAAGGATATGATGTGAATGCTTATTGTAATTATTATTAAGGACTAGGGCATTATAAAAATAGTTATTTCACCTTGAGGCATAATATCTAAGATCTTATCGATAACTAAAAAATTATATTTGAGGATATTTTAAAGGAATCAAATTCACAACATGAAGATCACCATAACAATCCCTTGCAAGACCATTCTGAGATGTAACCAGAGGTACAAATGGCATATAATGCACATCCTCCTCCATCACATTATGGGCACCCAATAGATGGGATTATTGGTACTTACATGAGACATAAACCTCCTATGGTTCAAAGATCTATTTACTTTGATGATAGTGAAATTAAGGATGATGATTCTGATCTTCATTCCCTATTCATTTAAGCATACTTTGATAAACACATTATACATAGTGTTATGATTAATAATGGTGCAATAAAAAATGTTTGTGCCATGACATTACTTATGAATTTGGGTTATACTCATCATGATTTACACCCCTCTGATCTTGCCTTTATAGATTGGTCTTGTACATGTAGTTACTACCTTTTTAGTTATCCCTTCCACAAGCATCTTTGATATGTTAATGGGAAGACCTTGGATACACACTCTTTGAGAAGTACCTTATATAGTGCATGGGTATGTTAAATACATGCATGCCAATCAGGTAATTATAGTTTCTATAAAACCATATGATCATCCTCTTTAACAAAAAAACTTATACCGAGAAAAATTTGATGATAGTGAAGTTAAGGATGATGATTTTGATCTTCACTCCCTATTCATTTAAGCATACTTTGATAAACACATTATACATAGTGTTATGATTGATAATGGTGCAATAAAAAATGTTTGTGCCATGACATTACTTATGAATTTGGGTTATACTCATCATGATTTACACCCCTCTGATCTTGCCTTTATAGATTGGTCTTGTACATGTAGTTACTACCTTTTTAGTTATCCCTTCCACAAGCATCTTTGATATGTTAATGGGAAGACCTTGGATACACACTCTTTGAGAAGTACCTTATATAGTGCATGGGTATGTTAAATACATGCATGCCAATCAGGTAATTATAGTTTCTATAACACCATATGGTCATCCTCTTGAACAAAAAAATTATATCGAGAAAAATAATTATCAAGCCTTATAAGACTAATTCACCACAAAAGGGAAAGCAACATGTAATCCCCTTTACCAGGCATTCAGTACTTGAGAGACCTTTACATCAGAGATATACATTAGATTATATAGAATCCTCACCTGCTATGCAGCATACTTAGACATCTAGAGCACCTACACATGTTCTTATTACTGCTATTCTAAAGAAACAAATAAGTGCTCAATGATGGGTTTTACAAACCCCTACTACTACTCCTCCTACTATTTCTTCTAAATCATAGAGTGATATTTTATATATGCAAGGCATCACATATACTACAATGACATATATTATACCTACACATGCTCCTTGGAAATGAAAATATATTATTTCACTCATGGGGAGATATATATGACCATCCGTTAGATGACAACATAGGATGATCTTTTCCTTTCAAACACAAAAAATTATAAAAAAATCAAAAACATTCAAAAATTTCAAAAACATTTTTGGCATATACAAGTTCTATTGGTTCCTTGGCATTTATGTGTTAGTTTCATGTTAATGGATGGTATATTATGGTACTTATACACACAAACACATGTGTCATACTTCTATTGAATGTGATACATGCATACACAAATACATGATCCATGCACTATTGTATGTTGGGAGTTCCCTCTACTCAAGTCACCAAGATGTTGGGGGCATCCACCTTATATGATCTTGATATATACATGTTATAAAATTCAACGATCACACTCCATTATCATGTTTGAGATTACATATATACTTACACATGCCTTTATCCATAATTATATCTTATACAAGGTACTTAATATGCTATACACTTGACATTTTTTGCTAACACATTTGATCCATGTGCTACTATGACATGTTTATATTAGTTATTTATGTTTTTACTTATACACTTCCTTGAGTGTCTTGTCTTTTTATTTGCTTGCTCATTCAAGCATTCAAATATGCTCTTCTTTTTGTGGCCCCTATGACTATGTATGCTTTATTTGAAATTTTCATAATGTCATTATTTGTTGTATGGATATTTGAATATGTCATTCTTGATTTCATGGAAATTTGACTAAGTCATATATCCTCAATTGAGTAGCATTTGAACATGCCCCTTATTTACAGTTTCCTTGGACCATTGTATTTTGACTTGATTTTGAGTGTTCTTGTGTGTGTGCTTATTTTCTTATTGAGATTTTACTATTATACTTCAACATTTCCATGATATTAATCATGCATCGTAGGACTTCATGTAATCACATTGGTTTTATGTGCTTCAATGATATATCTACATAGACATCTCTTTTATACATGCTACATGGTTACATTCACGAACTATACAGTTGTCTTACCCTTTTGAGGTGAGGTAATTAGAAGTTCATATCTTTCCCTCACCTCAAATGGGGGGGGGGATATCAGTGGGTACATGCTTGGGAAGGATGTTATACACACATATTCATAATTTTAGATATAGTAGGGGTATGCTTTGGAAGCATGTTCTCTACACTTATCTAGTATTCAACATCTCCAATTTATAATGGAGGCATGTTTTATAAACATGTTATCCACATTGGTACTTATATATATATATATATTCTCCATATATAGTGGGGGTATGTTTTGGAAGCACGTTCTACACACTCACACATTGTCTGAATTGACTAAAGCACACAATTTATGATTCAAATTCATAGTTGTAGAAAAATTATATACATTGGTACCATTGTTACATATAGTTTCAACATGAGACATAACTAAAGTGCATATGCTATGCAACATGTGCCTAATATTACAAAATCCAAATCAGTTTTAGATTCTGAAACTCTTTCATGTACTGATACCCTGAGGACTTTTATGAGACTTTATTGAGCCAATCTACTGTAGTAGTTGATTCACTTTTTAGTATTGTTGAGGTGATTAAATCAATCAATATATTTAATTTTTAGGTTGGACTTGATTGTATCATTCAACCTTACCAAATTATAAGTATCATTGGGTTACATGGTTGAGCTAATCTCAACTACTAGGTGGTAACTCAAATTTTGCTCCAAGGTTGGGGGCATGTGCCTTCCAATCTCTCTCTCTCTATCTCCTTGAATATAAGCACTTTATAGATTTATCTATATTTTCCTAATTTTATTTTTAGAGCCTTATAAAGATACATATTTTTCAAATCAATTTGTCAATAGACAAGGTGATTACATCGACACATAAGTGTACTCCTTAACCTTGCTCTTTTAAATTCAATATTTTTCAAATACTTTCAATTCTAGATTATATGCATTAATTTTATACTGTAACATGATTTTGGTTGCAGGTTAGTCACCATAAAAGCACTCAAGTTGGGCACACATAAAGATAAGGTTTGCATACTGCACCCAGGTATACATTTCTTTAATTTAAACTAGCAATTTCATTACTAGATTAAAGGGGGGTAAATGTAGACATTAGTTATGATTGTATAACACCTTAATATTATACACTTGGAAAACTCAAACCTTAGTTGTTCCTCTTACTACTATACTTTTTTTGATTCGTAAGTATTACATTTTTTCTATCTTATGCCCCTTAGCCTATCTCTTAGTTTGACTAGTATTGTATTGATGACATAGATGTACTATCTTGCCTAGAATATTTAAAATCTACTTATCTTACACCTCTGCAAGTTTTGAGACTGTACCTATTTTCCTACTCCATAAATAGTAATTCCCAAGATAGATAGTCCAGTGCCTTAAAGTCATCCAATTTTGAAATAAAACATATTTCAATGATCAACCTAAGTGAATTAATGTAATTTATCTCCTAATAAAATTGATATAAATATAAGATCAACTCTCATTCATTCCTCACCTACAATCTAGTAAAATACTAAAGAGACCAAGGCAACTTATCAAAAGTGTTCTATCAAGAATTAAATTGATCAAATCTTCCCTATTTACATACCAATCATAGGTTCAACACATATATAGCTATGAAGTACTAAAGGAGCAACCCAGGATCTTGATTTGCCATGTTACAATCTAGGTCACTGTTGTACTTAATTTATACACATTATATGATTCAAACACAAACCAACATGTAGGGGAGAACTACACGAGTTTGAGGTCCTCTTCTAGTGTATAGGCTATGTAGGTAATGCCCTATGATAACAGGGTCTTTAGGGTCAACTTGACACCATGTGCCCACTAACCCATTTCCCCCAAGTTTACTATGGAGATGGAGAACTAGGGTTTCACCATTTCACAAAAAATGATAGTCCATAACCTATGTATGAATGCACCATAGTAAAGGTGAAGCTAAACCCAAAAGCATCTAGGTGGTGCATCATGTTTCATCAAGTATTCTATACATGACACTTGTATCAAACCCAGACAATAGCGTCAACATAACTATCCCAAGATTATATTAGTGTCTAGTTCTCCAAAAGTATTAGAACTATAATTTGACAACTATTTCAATACTATCTTCCACCCTAATTTATATTTGTTCCAGATCTGGATCTATCATATCATTAGAACCAACAAAGATTTTATTTTCTATATTATTTCTATACATAACTTAGTTGTACTTTCTATATTTAGACTATCTCAGTTTTATGAATTCAACATATGATTATATCCGAGTTTAACATATTTTTGGCTTGTTATAAATTTGATTATCACCCTTGTGTAATTTCATTTCTATATACCTCTTTAATACAAATCTAGGTCCTCCACAAGACTAGAGAGATCATTTTTGGGTTAAACATCAATAAATATAGAAAGATACAAAATTTACAGTAATTAAATTTTTGTTAAAAATAGTATCTTTGACAAGGGTTAGGAAATCTCCCTTAAACTAAATTAATTCTAACTATGCAGGTTTCCTGTGACTGCAAATTACTTTAAAAGGCCCATGAACTATGTCACATATAAAAATAGTAATTAAAAATATGTTGGGACAAGTCCTTATGAGGATAGGGTTGCACCATGGCCTTGTCTACTAACTACAATCATGTTTTAATTTGACTGTGTGGTTCATTTCTTGATTTGGGTGTATGTGCCCATTTGTGAGGGTTCATTGATTATTTATGTATCCTAATTTGCTTGTAAAATAAGTACAAAGCACAAACCCTAGCTCCTTGTCAACAAACACAATAGAGAACAAAATTAAAAAAATGGAGAATAGGGTTAGGGGAATAACTGAGCTACCCGTAGACAACACTGCATAATTTAAGTGCTTCTTACTAGCTCAAATGGGCCTTAGATCAATATATTTCCCCTCTTAGATGTGTGTGTGTGTGTGTGTGCAATTTTAAATGTTAAACTAGATTATATTTTGCCTATGAATACCTTTGACACAAGAATGAGAATGATGTATTCAAATTTTAGAATCTGAATATGAATCAATAATCTGGTCAATGTAAAATTTTGTATATATTTTGTAATGATAGGTAATCAACCCGTAGCTTTTAAAATGACCCTTGCTTATATATATTTTTTGAATTTGAATTTGGGACTTATTGGCACACAAGGTAATTTTTCTGAGAATACCAATGATCATAAAAAATACCGTTAACAACATATAAGCTCAAAAAAATTCTCCATGTTACATTGGAACATGTACACATTACCCAAATAGGGTTGTAGTGTGGCCTTGTCCATATAATGTGGCCTTATCCAAAAGACTCCAAGCACAAAGACTAAGACTTAGGATGGAAATTAGGGATCCCTAAGGTGGATATGAGAAGATAAGATATACATTTAAAAGAGAAAAAAATGACAAACAAAAGAGGGAAGCCTATGAATTAAAACATGACACACGTAATCCATTTGTTCATCAACAATTATATATATATGTAAGGTTATGTAAAATTTATATTTTGAATGAGCTTGTTTCAAATGAGATAAACCTCTTCAAAATAAAAAATAAATTTTGGTATAAAATAAAATTTCAAAATGGTTCAAAATTTAGTCATTGACACAAATTATGGAGGCATATGCCATTCATATGCATTCACATTGCAAGGCCAAAGTACACATTCATATATTTTTGAGAGAATGATACAAGTTCATGCACAAATTTCAAACAAAATTTAAAATTTTAATCTACATATAGTTACAAATTCTCCATTTATCAATGGAGGCATGATACATAGTCATATCATGTTTTCAATATGATTTTCTATCTGCGGACATTGTATGAGCATATATATTCTATATTTTATTTTGATCACGCATTCAAGAAAAAATTTGCAACAATCCATATATAGTGTTTGATTTAGTTAATATTATAATACACAACTTAGAGGTTCAGTGCCCTCTAGCATTATTTCCATGAATGCATTTTGGATTTCAACCCATTTAATGTCTTGAAGTGACAAAGACCCATTGACTTGATTGAGGTTTATGCATCCATCAATGGGTGTTATTTATTTTATATAAGTGAAAATTCAATTTGGGGCTTGATTACTCTCAAATTCTTTATTGATTCAACTAAGGAACCAACTTCTCTAAGTGTTTCACAGGAAACATCGATTCTCTAATGCTTCAGGGAAGCGTAATCTCCAAGTAAAGTTATATTAAAAAATAATTGGTTTCACACATACAAGTGTATTTCTCCCTTTCTCTCTTTTCAATTTTAAAATCTCAAAGTTCAAGCTTTTGTAATTTTTAAATTCATTTTTTTTTCAAAATTTCAATTTTAAAAAGAACACAGTAACTACTTCACATGTTTACAGGGTTTGCTAAACTACAATGTCTTGAATAATTAGAGTACTAGCACAAAGGCAAATTGTGTCCTATACACTAAAGTATATCTTTATTTTAATCTATAAATTCATTTATATAAGAAAAGGAATAAATGTAGTAACCTAAATCTGATTATGAATACTTGATTACATCAAATTTAGCCATTTTTCACTTTAATTAACTTGTGCACTTAATCAGTACCTATTTCACCACCTTAATTTATCCTAACCACCTATATGGCCTATTTATTTTCAAAATTGTTATTTATCACTGAAAAAATGTTCAAGTTGGTAAAAATACTTTTGAGCATTTGTACGATCAATCTAGGATCCAAATTTCATAGCTTTCCCTCTAGGACAGAATTGACCAGTATGAATAATAGTGGAAGTCAATTTTGTCCCTTATGGGTCAATCCCATTCTTTTCCTCTCTAATGGTCACTTTTCTAATTTTGAACCCTCTCTTATAGATTGATCTACATTTTTATGATATGTAGTGCAATGTTTTCCCTTTTTGGATTGCTATAAAGACACACTCAAGTCACTTATTCTACCACTTAGAAATTTCAATATAGAGGCATACTTACACTATTGCACATTGAGAAAAAGTCCTCTATTCTTCCCAATATTGATTATGATCACTATAAGCAGTCCTCAACCAAGTCAAAATATTATTTTATTTAACCCAAAGTAGATCATGATTAAGTATTCAAGCTATTTCTAGATATATTCATGTAGTCAAAAGAGCTCAATTGTACAAAACATTCTAAGTGGGATACATACATGGGCTTGATTCCCTCCTTGAAGTATTTGATACATAAGCAATGTTCATTCATCGTGGGAGTGATTGGAGTCAACTCAACTAATTATACTCCACATTTTTTTATTCATAGGTTTTCAATCATTGCAAGCCCTATTAGGGTTTCAACCTTGGAAAATCTATTTGTAAATCTTTTGCACACTTACAAAAGTCAAATCTATGCATACATACCTAATTTAAGTCATCAAAAGTGATCGTGACTTAAGATTCTAATTTTTAGAAGAAGATAGGATTGACTAGTTTGAGACAATAATGGTAGTCAATCCTGTCCCAAGTTGGATGATTTTATCCTTTTTAAGTTTTAGTTCCCACTTCTAGGCACTTTCAGAGTCTCCCACTACTTTCTTATTTCAACATTTTGTCAGTTCCACATAGTCATATCTCAAATAGGAATAAATAAGTTTTTCATCTCATTTCATAGTTAGTCTTCTTTTAATCATTTACACTTTGTCGTATTAAATCTTTTACTTTCATTTTTATTTGTTTCAAGTTAATTACAACATTCTACTTTATTTATCTTAATTAAGCTTAATTACCATTTTAATCCAAATTTTGATAAAATAGGTAGTAGATAAAGACTCTTCAAGGTGCTCTCTTCAATTTTCCAAGCCTTAGAGACGCAGATTGGAGAGGAAGGACATCTATGATCAAGGGCCTTCAAAAAAACATCACACATTAAACGAAAGGAGGGCATCCCACAAATTCGAGGGAAGAAGAAGTAAGGTTTTATTTTTAAATAATTTTAGGAATAATGGTGAGAATATTAAGATTATTTTTTGGTGAGATTTGCATTAAGGTATAAGGTTTATATTCAGCGTTTTTTTTTTTTGGCAAGGTGAGGGAGGGGGGCATCCACAATTAAAATTTAAAGATTTTTGTAATGAAGATTTAAGACTTTATAGTATTTATGTGGGGATTTTTAATTTTTTTTAAGGGTTTAGACTGAAATTTTTTATATTTATAAGATTTAAAGTTTTTTAAAGGGTTTAGATTGAAATTTTTCGTATTTGTAAGATTTAAGGTTTTTTTAAAGGTTTAGATTATTGTTTTTCATATTTATAAGATTTTAAAAAATTATATTTTTTTTAAAGGCAATAAATTGAGGGATTTAGGGATTTTACTATAAAGATTTATAGCTTTAGAGTTTATATTTTAGGTTTTATTTGAGGGTTTGGATTGATGAAATTTCAGATTAATAATTTAAAAATTTAAGAGGAAAAATGGGAAGGATTTGTTTATGTAAAATTAAAATATTTTAATTAAAAAGGTAGATTTTCATTTTTAACTTGGAATAATGGAATGATCTTTAAAACCCAAATGTCATCTTAGAAAATTGTTCCAATTTTTTAGCCAAGGAGGAAAGTTTTCTTGAGGGTGCTTGCTATATCAAAAAGAAATGTTTAACGGATGAAGAGGTAGAGTGCATTATAGGTGGCAGTGCAATGATTAGTTTATTTATTTTTTATGTTTTAAAATTTAGTGTTTATTAATATTTTTGTGTGGTTTTTATAATGACTATTAGTTAATTTAATTGGTATTTTTTAATAATATATTTAAAATTATTTTGATGTAGTAGTTATTAATTGAACCTATTTTTATTATTTGCTATTGAATGATGATTTAATTTGTTTAAGTTATATGGTTATTTAGATTTATTATGTTATGTTATGTTTTAAAGGTACTACAATTTTATTTAGTTTATATATAGATAATACGATCCATATTAATATTGAGAAGAGTTGGAAAAAGTAGATAGTTTTATAAGGGGTAATTGTGTCAATCTAATAATGAGGTGACTCTATCAACAAGGATATTAAGATAACATAAAATTCAATTTTGAATTTTTTGTCAAATAAAATCTTAATGACAATAAACATGATAATAAATATGATATACTTCAAATATATTGAATTTATAATAAATGCTAATTAACCAATTAACACGACATATAAAATAGTCACTAAAATAATGAAAAAATATCAAAGAATATCAATTCTCTTCTTACATTTCAAAGGTTGTAATTAAAATACCCATTTGAAAAATAAAGAAGGGACATTACAAATTAGAAATAAAAATATCATTTATTGAAGAGTATATTGTAAGAAAATATTAAATAAAAGGGAAGCTTGATGTAAATGATGAAAAGAAAAGAGTTGGTAAATTTTTAATTATAAAGATATAATTTCCCATAGAATTGGATAAATTAAAAAAAAAGTCTACTAAATGGGAAGAAATGAAAAATTCGAAATGAAAGGAGTTGGGGAAATGGTTAGAATTCCATTTTCGAATTTATGATTAAAACAAGATCTTATCATAAGTGGGAAATGGAAGAAAATTATTTAAGGGAGATGAAAGTAAGAGAAAAAGGGGAACACATTTTTTATTGGAATAGGAAGGTAATGTATTGAATTGAGGAGATATTGTGAGAGGAAGATGGTAATCTTCTAATTGGTAATTTTAATTTTGAGTTGAGTTTTATTTTGTTGTTCTACAATTTAAAGGTATTTGAAAGTTATGGATTTCATTATATTTAAATGAATGTTGATGTGTTTATATTTGTTATTTAATTTTAAATTATGCGATTATGAATTTAGTTAAAAAATAAATACTATCATATGATGATATATAAATCATTATAAGTTATTCATTTGAGATGTATAGTAGATAATTGGTGCCTTGTAGACAATAGAATTGTAAACCAAAACACATAAAAAATATAAAATCAACATAATATCTAATTAGTACATAAGCAATTATAAAGTGCATCATCAACATCAACACACATATGAACATAAACAATTTTCTATTATATCGATGATTAGAAGTAGTACATTAGATATTATATGCTTATTCTCTCTCTTTTATATCTCTCAATACCTCTTATATAAGTGCGGAATTAGTACACCACACAACAGTTAGGGATATCTACCACATTGCCTAATTCCAATGTTTTACCTTATATTTAATCCTAACCCAAGACACATAATAACATGGCATGACATTCTAGGTACTTGGACTATTTCATAAAAGGGCTCCATTATCTTTTTACAATAATAATAAAAATATAAACATTATAAAAATTACATTATATTATATATTTCAATATCCCACCACTTTGATAATGAGCTTCATCCTCGAAGCTTCTCACCAAATGTGCATAAACATCACAACTAATTTCGATGCTAGTGTCAAAATATAATCATCTACAAAACTAGGCCAAACATGCAAAATTAAATCAAGTTGTTCTTGCAAATTATGGAGCTTACTTAGATAAGATTATATGATAACTTTATCTTATCACTAACCTTTAGTTGCACAACCATAGCTACAAAATTGAATGAAGTTAACTCAATTGAGGCACCCTATAGATAATTTAACTATTATTGAATGTTCATGAGAAACTCCTTCAGCTTAGAGGAATGTTGCATAGTCTACTAATCGAGCTACTACTTTATGCCTTGTAACTATGTATTAATGTGCTAAACCTCACTTTCATCTAGATTAGTGTCCACTAGATGGTCCCAAAGAGGGGTAATATTTTCTTCTATCATTTTTCCAATCTTTTTTACTCAACCCCTCCATCCAGAAGCTTGCTTAAATAGTGTATGAGTTATCTCCTTGATTAAGTCTAATTTTATCAAAACCTTGGAGAAAATCGTGCACACACCATCGAGAATCATAAATATATTTTGTACATCCTATATTATATCTCCTTCATCATCCATGCCAAACTAAATATTAGGTGATCCTACATTAGACACCCATGACATGTTTAACTCAAGACACCCAATTACAACTCTCCACATCCTCCATTGGCTCCTATGTTAGACCTCCATAACATGTTTAACTCAAGAAACCCCATTATGACTCTCCACATCCTCCATTAAATCTTATGTTAGACCCCCATGACATGTTTAATTCAAGACATAACTGTTAGGGTAGTGCCACTAAATTATGTCAACCAAACTTCCATCGACACACTCCTCTTTGGTTCCATCAAAATATCATTGATATTCCCTTGTGTGCATGTGAGAAAATAATAATGATAAAGGATAAATAGTCAAAATCCATGATCATAATAAAGTCAGATTAAAAAAATTATGCATTATCATTTGAAGCTTCTGCTTTGCCAGGGTTTCCTCCATGCATGCCATAGAGTCAACCCTTATTTTTATATCATTATAGCTTACATATTGTAGCCCTTATTAGGTTACCTACAAGACTAACATTTATTGCCTTTTAGGGTTTTTCACGTTCAGGTGAGGCCAACCTATTTAATGACTTCTCCTCATTCTCTCCTAGATGTTTTAACTATAGAGAAGAATGATGAAGCATCAAGTAAAGCCCCCCTATAAGAACCCAAGGAATTTTGTCTTGAAGGTCTACCACAAGGTAACTCTTTAGAACCTGATGTTATTTACCTATTTTAGAATTTAACTCTGCTTATTAATGGATAGAACAATTCTATTTGATATGATATTTTGTTGGTCAAATTCCCTCTGAAAGTATGTTTAGGTCTTGAGTTCAAGCCCACTGGGCTGCTCATGGCATAAAGTTTGAGAGCATCCAGAATATGACCAAGGTATTTTTTCTACTCCATTTTGCTAACCCTTCCCATGCAGGAGGTATCCTCCATAAGTTATCCACATGGTATGTTAGGAACTCACTCATGGTCATCTCCCCCTAGATATAGGACTTTATTGTATCTGAGCACACTACTCTCAAGGTCCCAGTTTAGGTAGAATTTTTAGTTCTCCCACTCTCCTATTGGCATTTTATTCACTAGATAGCTTCCTCCATAGGTCAAGTTATTTTTCATGAAAAAAACAAGTTCTACTTTACTAGACTATAGAAGTAGATTTATGTAGAAGTAGACCTCTCCCAAGACCTCAAGGAGTTTGTGGAGATTTAAGTTGGGGATGTGAGACACTCCTAATGAGTCTTGTATATCAACTTGTCCAACACCTATTTTTTTGCCAAGCCACTGACCATAAATTTCAAGATTGTCCCCTTCAGTTAGCCCACAATAATGCATCCATCCACTCATCCTCTCCTCCTAAGCCCTCTTTGGAAGTTAGAAAAAATATATCTAAGGATGGTTGGACTACAGTAGATAAGAAGAATAACCACACTAAAGCTGCAAGCTCAAGCATAGGAATCCTAAAGGAGGCAATCCATTAATAAATTATGGCCCACAGGGCTCATGTTGAGAAAGAGCCTTCTCAAGATGAAGCCCTGAAAGTAATAGAAAAACCTAGGGTATTCAACACTCCTCTTGTAGCCAATGTTGTATCTCAAGGTCTTGAGGCTTCTCTACCCAGTTCCTCTGGTATTTCAAACTCACAACCAACCTCTCTGCCACTTCCTGCTCGACGGGATGCACCCAAACACTCTCACAACCCTCTTAGGAGGTTCAAAGATTTAGAGGAAGGAGAGTATCGGGTTGATCCTACTATGAGAAAATAATTTGATGATATTTTAAATGCCATAATGGGCATTTTTTACAAAATCATTATGATTGCTTAGAAGGCCTAGACTCCAAAGATATGTATCTTAACACCCATCATCTATGAATTAATTTTTATGGAATGTTCAGAGTCTTATAGACCCAAAACATAATTTTGTTGTGCATGATTTGAAAAGGAAGTTTCCTGAGATGGATATTCTTTATCTACAAGAAGTGAAGGTGGTATATTTTTTATTAATGGTAGTCAATAACTCTATCTAGCATGATAGTATTATTATGCATAGTAATCATGAGGTAGGATGTGGAGGGGTGATCATGTTATTTATCCAAGGTGATGGCTGTAATTAGTGTAATTTGGCATGGACCCCACCAACCAGTTAGTTTGGACCCTTTTCAACATCAAAAGCCATTCCTTTAGAATTATTAATATTTATGCCTCAAATGATGCCATTGAACATAGTCATTTATGGAAATGAATTGTAGATGATCTCCTCGATACTCATTGGGTAATATGTGGTGACTTTAATATGGTGGTATCTCCTAAAGATAAAGTTGGCCATCTACCAATGTGTTGAGAAGTTGGAAAAAATGAGGCATGGTATTATATGTTAAATGGGGCTTTTGTGACCCAAATTTGATCCACCAGTTTATAGACAAAGTGTGGTACACCTAAAGCAATCTCAGGGAAGGTTTTGCTTAGATTCTAAATCACCTAGATAGAGCAATGATGTCCACCTGACCATATTTTTCTTTTGATAACAATTTCTTCCTCCAGTGCAGGTGCTGCCAGATTTTGGGCTTTTTGATCACTCTCCCATTTGGTTTTGAGTGACTTGGCAATTCATGAAACCCAAGGTCCATAAAACATAATTCTTTCTTAATACCTATCTGCTCAAGCATGGGCCCACAATGGTGCAAATTTGTAGAGTTTATAATCTATATCCCCATCCATCACGTGAATTTGGTTAGATTCTTTGGTGGGATGACTTCTCACTTTCTGAGAATCTATGGCTGCTAACTTTATAAAATTTAATGACACTCTTGCTCTACTACTTGCTTAGAGCTTAACCATGCAACTTTAACACTAGAAAGAGATCCCTTCAATGAGATCTTGTAGGTTGGAATCTCTCCTTTATGGCATCACATACAAGTTATAGATAATTGTAATGCCTAGGGAGTTCAAATCAAAGCCAAACTCCACTAGCTTAAGATAGGGGACAAAACGTCTAAAGAATTATTTCAAATGCTTCAAGCTAAAAACTCAAAGCAACAAATCCAAACTATCTATAATGCTAAAAGGAGACTATCAGAGACACTGCATATTATTTAAGACTTTATCCTCCATTACCAAAAAGTGTTTAGAGCTCAAGCATCCTCTATAGATTGTGACATAGGCCTTTAACAATGTCTCATAGTGGTGCCTTGTAAACTCACTGCCACTCAATGAGTGGCTTGCGATAGGATCCTCACTGTGGATGATCTGCATGAGGTAGTAGCTCATATGGAAAATGATAAAGCTCCAAACATTGATGGTTTCCCCTCTGAATTCTATAAAATATTTTGGGATCTTATAGGTGTTGAATTATTCCATGTTTATCAAGAAGCCTTTCACACACATTATCTAGGGAAGAATATAAATAAAGGAAACATTAAATTCATACCTAAGTAAGGGGATCCTGAATTGATCTATAATTGGCAACTGATCACCCTCTTGAATGTTTCTTACAAAATCATTGCTAAATCTCTAGCACTTCAGTTGCATAATCTATTATCGCACATCATTCACCCTAAGCAAACAAGATTCATCATAAGTAGATATATATTAGAAAATATCTTTGTACTTTGGGAAGGAATAGACTGGGTTAGAAGATCTAAGCAACAAGCTATGTTCATAAAAATTGACTTTGAAAAAGCTTATGACCGTATTTAGTGGCCCTTCATCTTGGCCATGCTTAAAGCCCTAAGATTTGGGCCCAATTTCATTCAAATCTTCGAGATGCTTTATTCAGATGCCTCATTCATCCTCTTTATTAATTGAGTCACTTATGAATAATTTGGTTTATTTTGGTTTATTCACCAAGGATGCCCTTTGGTACTTGCCTTAGATGTGCTCAAAACTGAGGGTTTTGGATATCTTCTTAGTAATGCCCAAGCTAGGGGCCTTGTTAAAGGAATCTATCTCCCTCCAGATAAAGAAAACCCTCAAGAAGATATGCAACTATTGAATGTTCACTATGATGATGATTCTTTCCTTACTATTATTGAATAAGAGGATAATGTGGACAAAACCTTGTAGTGTCTCAACACCTTCTACCTTGCCTCTATCTCAAGCATCCAATGGCCAAAAACTCATTGTTTACAAAGTCATACCTCCCCCATCATTTTGGGCTGCCAATTATGGGTGGGCCTAGATCCAACATGACAAAATTGTCAATTTTCTTGGCATCCCTTTTACTTTTGGTGCTTCTCCACCCATGTTGTGGCAATATATTATTGATAGAGTAGTAAAGAACTAGAATATTGGGTGACTAAGCCCTTATAATTAGCAAGTAAATTCCAAATCTGCTTGAAAGTGCTTGTGAACACCCATGTATACTATGCTTCATGCTGGGTACATTCTAAGAATTATTATCAAAAACTTGAAAAACTTCTTAGGGATTTTCTTTGGGACAATTCTTCACATGGCCATCCCACTAGGTTACGTGGGAATACTGCTACCTCACATGGGATGCTAGAGGTATGGGGCTCATTGACTTGGCTCATCAAGGAATTTCCTTATGTACCAAACAGATTGTGTGGCCATTGATGAAAAGGAATATTGGAAGGTGTTGTTTTGACACTGCATCTCTTTAGGCTTGCTTAGAGGCAAATAATCTTGGAAAGGGCTTGGCTTTGCCAATCTCCTCATCATCAAAACCTCCATTCAAACTATAGGGTCCTTTATGGTAAAAAGTATCTAGAAAGCATGGGAAAGGATCAAACCATGGATTATTTGGAATGACACAAAGTTTTGAAATGGGTTGTCTATTAACTCGGACTCACTATGGTGGTCATCTGTTATGAATTTCAATAAAGTGCCTCTATTCGAGGTCCTTTAGATCAATGTTCTCAAATTATTTCATAGAGGCATTCATACTGTCCAAGATATCTTTTGTAAGTAGTCTCGATCTTGGCTATCTTGGGAAGAGGTGAAAACCAAATTTTGGTTAGTTAATGCTGATAGAGATCTTAACAAGAAATCCTTAATGTTGTTTTGCTCACTATACTTCAAAAAATTTCTTTCCATTTAGCTCATCCTTGGTGGAAGGTCTGGATGTGGTATGTTGAAACACGTTTTCATAATTACACCCCTCAGCCTCGCTATATGTGGCTTACTCTGTAAATGCCTATGTGAATAAGATTAACTCTCACTGGGGTTTGTATTCTTCCATTTGCACCTAGTGCTTCCACTTTCATACTATCTAGGAAGCTTGCTTGGATCCTAAGCTAGCTCATTTCACTTGATGTATTTTGTATTAGGGCCTACCTATAGGCAAAAGGCTTATGAATTTAGGAATTTACCTTCCTAAATTCCATTTCTATGGCCATTTGGAAACACTCCCTCATATTTTATGGCACTTCTCCAAAGCTCAAAGGGTCTGGACATGGATCCATGACCTTTTCAAGCCTTTTTAACCCAAGTTATTTCAATGGTAATATATCTTTTTTGGAGATAGACCCACCGTAGCTTTCGAATACACCCAAGTTTGACATACTTTCAGAGTAGAGATTTTATTTTGGTTATGGAAAGAAAGAAATAATGCATTATTTAACAATGTTTCTTTAGATTGTAATTTTTATGCTCTCAACATATCCTCTATTATCTCCAATGTTCTTTTATAGATACAAGAGTAGGCAAATAAAGTTGCCATTGAGTTTTGTCATCTCTAGGACCTTCTCACCCATTAGGGAGATACTCCTTATGTTATGGTGTAGATTCCTCTTTCTCCACACAGGGATAATAAAATTAATGGAATAATTTTTAATCTACCTCGAGGTTAGCACTAACACAATTGGTCTTGGTATCACTCTCATAATGGTACTCTGTATCAGTGTATGTTCCCCAAACTCTTTATGGCTATTTCTCCTACTTGGACATAAGAAGATGATAAGGACATTGCTCAAGAATTTGGTTGGAAGCCAATTCTAGATGGCAATGACTTACCAAGATTGGGTTAGGGTTCAGATGATATGGATCCTCCACCTTCCAACCTTACTCTAGCAATTTAATGTTCTTTTTTATGATGTTTTAATGACTTATTCCTAGGTAGGGCCTAGTGCTATTTTTGATTCTACTATTTCATGTCCCTAGGATTGGCCTAATCTGACATTGAGGCGTGCTTCCATATTGCCTATTTTTTTGTGAATTATTTGTATATTATATATTTTGTTAATATATAGATATATTTCATCAAAAATCCATGATTATCCTTATCTCATTCTATTACTATGACTCTATTCACAATAATGTGAAAAACACAATGACCAAATCCCATAATCACATAAATTTACCCTTAATGAATGATCACCATCTCTCTTTTAACACTTTATGACACACTATAAATGTAAGTCATGTGGGAATTCCCACACTTCCATTAAGTGTATCATGCATCATGCACTATGTGGAATCCCCATAACCTGTGCATAATATAAAAAGCTAAGCTTGTGCAATCTTGACCACCCTACTTATAGCATACCATCCACGACGTTGATTTTATGAACCAAAATAAAGACAATAATCCTAACTATATAAGTACTTAGTTATGGGGCCTTATTTTGATTTTGAACATGGCACCATATTTAAGTAAGGAAGTGTGGCTTAAGTTGACTCCCACTTGTATATTTGTGCACCATAAAAATAAACAAGCTTCACTATATTATTAGGTAATATCTCTTGAACCTCAAATGATCCAATCCATCTCATGAGCAAATTTATTGTATGTTTTTGTACTAGGAATCATATATTTGTATCTCCAAGAATCTAAATGGAACCACTAGTGTTTGACAGGGTGTTAAAACAAACCACTAAGAGGCTAGAAGTCTTAGGGCTTTTATGGGATACATGAGGTCTATAGTGGCTATCTAGTTTGCTAACTTGCACTAGGCTATAGATAAAACTGTAAACTAGGTTGGGCTAGTATGAACAAGTGCACAAAGTATGTAGGCACCTCTAGTAGATCCAACCATAATAAAGTAAGTAACTAAGACTAGGCTATTGATTGCATAAATGAAGTGAAAATAATAATACCGAATGGAGAGAGATAACAATTGAAATATAAACCTAGAAGCTAAGGCACTTTAAGGCCAAATGAAAGATGGTATAAGAATAAAGACATTTTAAAGAAATGGTTCAATAGCATGTCTATTCTAGATTTGAGCTAGATTTCTAAATCAATACTACTATATTCTAATTTAGCAAAAGAGGGAGATTGTTTAAGCAAGTTGTATAATTCATTTTGAGCATGTAGAGTCCTACAATGCAATAACAATATTTCCAATGTAATCATAACATGTTATGGTAAATATTTCAAGCAATGAAGATATCTTGTAGCCACATATGAATGCATAAAATTTATAAATTATTGTAAATAATAAATAAAACAACTAAATCAGTAAAACAAATCAAACCCTAACATGTATACTACTGCAAATAAACAAAGAGTTTCACTTTTCAAAGCAAGGTGCCCTCATATCCATATCAAAGAGATATTCAGACTTTCTACCAACTAATTATCCAAACTAAGAGGCAAGAGAGGAAGGAGATTAGGCTATGTGTAAGCTGAGTCCAGACCAAGAGCCAAAAGCTATGGAAGAGGTGAAAAAAAGCCACTAATCTATGGAAGATCCAATGCTAGGGGTACAAAATAGGTGCAATGGAGACTTGAGGGAGAAACTAGCAACCTAAAATCTTTAGGAAAACTTTCAATAGCAATGAGAAACACCAAGAATAGTTGTAGTAATGTAGGGAATCCCCTGTCATAATGGAAGCTATTGTGCCAAGCAAAAATCAAGAGAGATTCAAGGAGGCAACCAAGCTTCCAATAGACTGATCAAGTGGAAAGATTAGAGCAAGAAAGTGATCAAGAGAGAGGCTAAAATGAATGAGAATGAGGCATATATACCAACTCCAATCTGACAAAAGACCTAGAACTAGCCATTTTTGACCATTTGGGTCCAAACAGGCACTTTAAAACACATTCTACCTAGGCCATGACCTGGGTCAAATAAGGGCCTAGGCTGGTCAACAGGCACCCAAAAGGCTCTAAGGGGTCCCTTGAAGGATTGTCTTACATGTGAAAGGGACAAGATGGACTGAGAATGTATAGAGGGTTATAATATGATGTGGGAGAGGTCTATTCGAGTGGTGAATGTCTCAAAGTGGGATGGACACGGTCAATAATCTATACATGCCAAAGTGTAATCATAGGGAGTAGGCTCATAGGAAATATGATTACATATGCCCCCAAGGTACAAGAAGTTAGTGTTTAAATGAACAAGGAGTGTTATGCAGTACCTAGAATCCACACCAAAGTAAAGGAAATTAAGAATTGAAAAGATAAAAGGAAACATTACCTACACTTACTAGATAAGGATGGTGGTGGAAGAAGTCGATGGTGTGAGCCAAGGTGAAAGTGTAAATGTTGTGTAATCTAAAATCTAACCCCAAATCTAGCTCTAACTCTTGTAAATAAGGGACACAACTGATATCAAATCAAATCATACTATCCAGATTTACATTCATTAGAGTATCAACCCCAGTGTTCTTTCTATGAGGGATATGGGTGAACTAAACATCTTTGAAGAGAGAGAATAAATCACACACCACCTTGAAGAGGGGGATAAACTCATAACTAAGGATAACATAGACATCAATGAGTTGAGACAAGGCTAAGAGTAAGTTAGAGAATAACTACACATAACATATGCCTAACTCATGAGGGTCGGTTAAGGCACGAATGATTGCATGATACACTGCAACAAGATCATGGCCACATGGATCATTGATAAACCAAGTTAAAGTTGTCAGTCTTAGGTTTATTTGACTGCCACCATTTGTGTGAAGCACCATTAAGAGGTGCACCATTGAGAGGTGCACCATGATGGGGGTCGAAGATATAAGACTAATAACTACCAAAAAGGAAATCTCAAAATAAGGTGGTATAAGTGCATTGTATAAGGGAAACAAAAAATTAAACCAAGCCATAACCATAATGGCTGACCAACACTAGCCGTGGTGAGAGGTAACAAGGGAAACTGGGGGGAAGTTTGAAGAAGATGAAGATTGATCAACAAGACTAGAGCAAGTCCTGAACCATCACAACCAAATGACAACCCTACCTATAACCACAGTGAAAGAGAGAGAGAGGGAGTTAGAATTGATCGACTAAAAAAAGTAGATAAATGACTAACTAAAAGAATTACAACAAGTAACTTCTATCCTTGGGTGCCCATGAGATGTGACATGGGCTCAATAGGTTAATGGGGACCCGAAAGGGGTCTTGGGCACCAAAAAAGGGTCTAGAGTGGGCCCAAGTAAGCCTCAAATTAAAAAATAAAGGCTGTTAATGTGCTTAAAATGTGCTAAAACCCTTAAGAGAGAGGATTCATGGTCTGAAACACACAAATGGGTAAAACACCCTAAAATGGCCCACAAGGTACACTCAATAAGGAGTGCATAGGCCTGATAGGCTAGAAGACCTAGGGATACAATATACTATAATGGTCCCAAAATACACCCAAATAAGTCTCAAAGAAATAAATATGTCCTACCACTGCATCCAGAATGGGCCAAAACCTTTAAGATGAAGGTTTTGGCATTTCGAGAGCCAAAATAGGGTGAAATAGAGGCCCAAAAAGGGCAAAAATAAGGTTGTTGGCCTAGGCCACGACCTGCCTAGGAAAAACCCATGGTCTAGACCCTGTTAGGACATGGTTTAGCCTAGAAAATTGTGGCCTAGACTAGAAGAGGCCAAAAAAAGGCTCGAGGAGTTGAGACAAGGCCCAAAACTTGCCTAAAATGAAACGAGAGGTAGGAAGATGATAAAAAAAATCATCAAGATTAACTAAACATGTTTTTATCATTCCCACATACACATGACTAATCTAAGGTCATGTTGCTTTGTTGTGCAAATATGAGGAGTCAAGGTACTAGAGGCATGAAAGGCATCTCAATTAGCAGAGCCAACATTGATGCACAATAGCCAACCATGAGAGAGTATCTCAATACCAACTACAATAAGAGGTAGGGAGGGGAGTTATGAGGCCCATGATAGATGAAGACTAGTTGGGGAAGGTGATAGAAAGTCATAAAAAACCACAACCACTAACCTTCACCACCTGTAAGAATTGTAGAAAAGGAGAGAGGGAATTGGTAGAGGGTTAACTGCAAGCGAGTAGTAACCCAACCAACTAAAAGAAGCAAAAGACTCTATTTCTATGCCAAGGTGACTCTAAGGAGGAGTACACAAGGCAAATGGAAAAGGAGAACTGCTAGGGTCTGACGATGAATTCCATAAGAGGGGAAATCCATTGAATGGGGGTGTGGGAAGGGTGTTTTAGTAAGCTGTGAGGCTCACCAAAGCACCACAAGCACAGGCTTTCCCTCGAGGGTAGGTTGACACTTCTCTATAACTAGAGGCCTGACCCCAAGCTAGGCCATTGCTCAACCTATAAAGAGGCCAAAAAATAGGGAAAAAGTGGGAGGAAGGAGATGGAGCACCCATATCCTTAGCTTCGTCAGTCATGACCCAAAACATAGGAATGCCAAAAGTGGGGTCATTGTTGGTGAATGAGACCTTTGAAACCAAACAAGTAAGAGGATGGTAGTGCATAGAGTGTGTAGGCATGAACTTCTTGTAAGCTCTCCTTTTTTTAGATTTAATAATCTAAATGGAACCAACAGTGTTTGGTAGGGTGTTAAAGCAAGTCACTAAGAGGCTGGAAGGCTCAAGAGTTCTATGGGCTACAAGAGGTCTATAGTGGCTTTCTAATTTATTAGCTTGCACTAAGCTATATATAGACTTGTAAACTAGGTTGGGGCTAGTACAAATGAATACATAAAGTACACACAAACCTGTAATAGGTCCAACCATAGTAAATCAAGTGGTTAAAACTCTATTAAGGATTACATAAATAAGAAAGATTCAATAATATGGAATGAAATGAAATAGCCAATGAAATGTAAATATAGAAACTAAGGCACTTTGAGGCCAAATGAAAGATGTTTTGAGAAACATAAAAGTTTTCAAGCAAGGGTTCAAGAGCATGCCTTTTATATTTGAGCTATCTTTCAATGCAATATTATTAGTTTTTAACCATACAACATTTCTAGTTTTAATGTGTGTGTTTTTGTGTGTGTGTGTGTGTGTGTGTGTGAGAGAGAGAGAGAGAGAGAGAGAGAGAGAGAGAGAGAGAGAGAGAGAGAGAGAGAGAGAGAGAGAGAGAGAGAGAGAGAGAGAGAGAGAGAGAGAGAGAGAGAGAGAGAGAGAGAGAGAGAGAGAGAGAGAGTGTCTACTATGCAATGCAAAGAGATTTTAATGAGATCAATAGCATACAACAAAGGAATATTTCAAGTAATGAAAGTACTATTTGGACATGCAAAAATACAAGGAACTTCATAAAATATGCTAAGCAAGATATCAAACAACTAGTTTTTTAAAACAAAAAAAACCCTAGTATATATACTGCTAAAAATAAGCAAAGAGTTTCACTTTGTAAAGTAAAGTGCCCTCATATTAAAATCAAAGAGATGTGGAGACTTTCTACCAACTGATTATCCAAGCTAAGAGGAAAAAGAGAAAAAAGATCAGGGTATATGTAGGTTGAGTCCAGAATAAGAGCCAAAGCTATGGAAGAGATGAAGGAGAAGCCACTAATCTATGAGAGTCAATGCAAAGAGCAAAAGTGACAGGTGCAATAGAGTCTTGAGGAGGCAAGGAATAGTCTACAAACTTAAAGAACACTATCAATAGTAAAGAGAATCACCAATGAAAGCAACAACAAGGTAGGGCATCCCTTTTCACAAAGAATGCAATTGTACCAAGCAAGAATCAAGAGAGATTCAGGTAGGAAGCCAAGCTTTCAATGTGAGATGATCAAATGGAGATAATCAGAGTAGAGATATAGTAAAATTAGAGTAAGAGTGAATAAAAAGTGTGAATGAATAAAGAAAAACCAATATAACTCAACCCTAATATGCTAAACCATAAGAAAGTAGCCATTTTTAGTCATTTGGGTCCCTTCAAGACACTTTTTCACACATTCTACTTGGGATACAGCCTAAGCCATGAATTTCATGAAGGAAATAAATAGCCTAGACCATGGGTTTCCTCCCTAAGCTATAGCCTAGGTCAAACAGGGCCCCAGTCAAGTCACAATTTCCCAAATGGGTCCTAAGAGGTCCTTAGAGAGTTTGTTTGGCATGAGAAAGGGTTGAGATGGATTGAGGATGTATAGGGGATGAGAATATCATGAAATAAAGTTTCAAATGAGTGGCCTATGACTCTAAGTGGGATAACTAGGGTTGGTAGTCTGTATGTGAGTCGATGTGTAATAGTAAATAGGAGTAGGGTCAAAAGAAGTATGATTGCATACACCCCCAAGGTACAAGCAGTTGATATTCTAATGAACAAGGAGTGTTGTGAAGTACCTAGAAGACATACCAAAGCAAAGAAAATAAAGAAGTGAAAAGATAACAAAAAACATTACCTGCATGAACCAGATAAGGATGACGATGGAAGGATGTTGATAACATGATCCATGGGTGAAAGTGTAAATGATGCATAATTTAGAATCCAAATCTAGATCTAGCTCTTATAAAAGGGAAACACAAGTGATATCAAATCAAATCATACTATCTAAAATGACATTCACTAAGGTGTTATCCCTAGTGTTCTCCCTATTAGGGATATGGGTGAACAAGACATCCTTAAAGAAGGAGAAAAAATCATGCATTGCCTCAAAGAGGTGGAGTAACTCAGAGCTAAGGATGGACCAGACACTAGTGATTTGAGACATGACTAAGAGTGAGTCAAATAGAAACTAAACATAACACATGCCTAACTCATGAGCATCAGTTAAAGTGCTAATGATCATGTGATACTCAAAAACATTATTCATCTTGTTGATCAAGAAATGACTAGTTATAACAAGATCATGGCCCCATTGGTCATCCATAACCCAAGATGTAGTGGTGGGTCTTGGGTTGCCTCAACTACCATCATCTATGTGAAACACCATTGAAAGGTGCACCATGATGGGGGTCAAGGATGCAAGATGAGTAACTACAAAAGGATTATCTCAAAGCAGGGTGGTGTAAGTGAGTTGTACGGGGAAACCAATAATGAAACCAAGCCATAATCATAGCAATTGACCAATACCAGTTATGAGAAGAGGTAAAAAGGTAAGTGGGGGGAAGTTTAGAGAAGATGAAGACCACTTAGCAAGACAAGAGTAAGTTTTGAACCATTGTAGCCAGTTAACACCTATAACCTATAACCACGATGAAAAAAATAGAGAAGGATTTAGAATAAATCGACTGCATGAAAGTAGATAAATGACTAACTAAAAGAAGTATAGAAAGTAACTTCTATCCTTGGGTGCCCATGAAATGGGGCACAAGCCTGAGAGGTCAACGAGGACTCGAGAAAGGGTCTTAGGGACTGAAACAGGCTAGAGAAGGCCCAAAAAAGCCTTGAATTAAAAAATTGAGGCCACCAATGTGCTCATAATGTGCCAAAACCTCTAAGACAAAGGTCTCACAGTCTAAAATGCACAAATAAGCAAAACCCCCCAAAAAGGTCCACTAAAAGGCTAAAAAAGAGGCTAAAAGAGGAAAAAAGAGAGAAAAGAGGTCATTTTCAATCTTGTTTTCACTCTAAGAGAACCCAAGGAGAGTTCACAAGCAAACCAAAACCCAAGTGGAGTGAATGAGGACATGGGAGCACACCATGGATGCACAAGATGGTCCAAGTAAATCCTCTGAACAATTTTTTTCAAATTTATTAAAATTTTTGGGGTTTGGGAGGTCCTAATGTCATTTTCACTCATTCTAAAGGATTTAGTAGAAAATAAGATGAAATAATGGTGGAAAATGATGGGTTCAAGCAAACAAATAAAATAAGACCAACAAAAGACTCTCCCATGGCCTAGAGAGGGAGAATTGGAGAGCACAAAATCTCCCCAAGATGTCCCATGTAGGGACATGGCCTGGCTAGGCTAGGCTATAGGCCTTGCAGTGGGGCATGCTGTAAAATCTATGGCTTACCCCACTTCAAGGCCATGGCATTGCCTAGAAAGACATGACCTTGGGCAACAAAAGCCCAGGTAGAGCCCTAGGAAGCTCGAGAAGGCCTGATAGATTTTGGAAGGGCCAAATAACATAGAGAAAGAGGAGAAAAAGATATAAATAGATAATTTTTTTTTCCATTATACCTTTTTCATGGTCATTATAATAACTTGGTTGCATTTTACTCACTTGTGCAAGCACACAATAGAGTGATCATACTAGAGGAGGGAGAGCCTTCACAAGTGAGAGAGTATCAGACACAGATGGATAGGTTATGCAAGGTGTCTAAACAAGAGAGAGTCTCATCATGGCTAGCTGAGGAGGTGAATGCTCTAATTTTAGAGGCTCATGCATGTTTATAGAGTATAAGACTTTGGAGGTTGGTACATGTACCATCCCTACATTATTCTAGATACTTGTTTAACTCATTAGTCATCACATAGATACCTGAGACACATGTGTTCTAGGTGGGGCTTGAACTAGAGGCCATCCTCAACATAGAGGACATCTATAGGTAGAGGGATAGACCTATCACTAGTGTAAGATGTAATAGAGATATACCTAGTGGGACCCCATGCTCAATATAATAACCATGGGGTTCAAATCACACATCAATTATCAAGGGTTCTACCACTCAGGATAGTGATAGTGAGTATTTTGGTCAGAAGTATCTACGTTGGCCAGAATATAGGATGACTATCACTATCATAGACATGAGTTATCTAATGTGTGAAGGGATACCAGAGATATATTTAGGGTTAGTACATCCTGAGCAAACTATACGAACAACTAGATCACATCCAATGCATAGGTGTAGGTAGACTAAAACAACCCAGTTTACTCATGGCTTGGGCCTATAAGAGGCTCCCACTAATGAGGTTGAGAGTACCATATAATAGTGATGCATAACCATCACTAGAAATAGGCACAACATGGGCTACATGGTTTGTAAATAGGGTTGGGCCCATGTGAACCACCTTGATCTAGATGTAGTAGTGAGTTATGTCCATGATCCATATGGGTCTATGATATGGCTAGATGATGTAGAAGTAGAGGCCTATGTGGGCATGGAGGAAATCCAAGGTCTATAGGGGCCATACCTTCATTTTGGGAGGTAGGCATTGGCAGTGAAAGAGATATGTACTCAACCCTGAGCATGGCTAAAATCCATGATAAAGGGAGCAAGGTAGTGGTAGAAAGAGACCGACATAATGAGGACCACCACCACCAAGAGGAACATGACCTATAGGGGTGACACAGAGGCCATCTGCACTGATAAGTAAGACTATTGTATTTGTTAGATAACATTGTATCTTTATGTTCATCCTAAGAGAGAGACATATATGTAGCTAACATATATGCTTTATGTGTGTGTGTAAGATACCAACCTAGATGGACTGGGCCTTAGGTAAACTTAATACTAAGGGAACTATTATATGATGTGATAGACACACCATTGATAGAGTAGGTACCACACTTGTCAAACAAGGTAGAGCCACATACTCAGTTTTAGCATGTGGGTGTATGAGCCTCACTCAAGCTGGTGAGGGCATGATACATGATTCCATAGAGGGAAGTCAAGTCAATGTGGTATGAGGCATCAATGGCTTACAATAGGGTGATGACAGTGGAGACCAAGGTGAGACTAGTGATAGATGAGGCTGAGATCAATTAGTTATGAGCTAAGCTATCTCAAGAGAAGACCAGATGTGCTGAGGTACCTAGAGTGAGGGTAGACATATTGGTTATACTAGAGGAGATTGTAACTCAACTGGTTGAGAGGTAGAGATATAGATCTCTACTTGGATTATGACTAGCATAGATACCACCTAGTCATAAGCTAACTAGGTATGCATATGTAGTCACACATGTGGCAAATTTTAGGGACTGTGAGCCCATGTGATGTACCTAAAAAAACATGTATTTTTTATGATATATATACATCCATTTCTCATGATTAACACATGTGTGTATATGATTTTATGTGTGATATGTATGCTTTATCTAATTTATACTTCTAGATACATTGTAATTATACAGTAGACACTACTAACTAAAAACCCATGTACACATACATATAGGATTGGTACAAAGGTAGTGGTGAGAGAAGAGAGGAAAGGCTTGACTTACCACCATAGGTGAATTTCTTGGAAGGCCATGTAGGCCCTATACATAGAATGCCTTGAGGTATAACCCATTGATTAGATGCCATAGGGGCTCACCTTCGAGGGTTGAGAGCCGATATGCCCCATTCTCGAGAGAAGTAGTTATAACAAAGGGACCAAACCCCTTGTGAGTAAGCTTGCCCTTCTTGCAATGCTCCTGGTTAAAAATGAGGACCATATCACCTATCTTGAAAGGGAAACGGTGCATCAAATTTTGGAATTGGGTGCACTGACAATGATGATAAGCATGGTTGTGCTCAAGAGTCGTCAGGCATCACTTATCTAGTGGCTTAAACTCAGTGAGGTGAGTGACAGATTCTTCCTCATCAGAAAGAGCTCCAAAGGTCTTAAATCACAATGATAGGATTAGGACCTCTAAGGGAAGAACAACCTTAGACCCATACATGAGAGAGTATGGGGTTACCCCTATGGTCATGTGAAATCTAATTTGATAGGCCCAGAGGGCAAGATAGAGCATGAGATGCTAGTCCCTCTTGAACTGGGCTATGGTGTGAAGAAACATATTCTTCAAAGTTTTATTTGAATATTTTGTTTGCCCATTTTCCTATGGGTAATGGATAGGGGATAAACTAGGCTTGAAATCTAAGCATTCAGTGAGCTCACACATCTTGGGGATTTAGAAGCTTGAACCATTATCATCCATAATCACCATGGGAACCCCAAATCTACAAATAAGTTGATTCAAGCCAAACTTGGTGATGGTCTTCCCACACATGTCTCTAAGAGGCATGGCCTCAACCCACTTCATGAAATAGTTAGTGGTGGTGATGAACCATTTATGGCCATCAGAAGAGGCTAGTTTAAAATCTTTGACAAAGTTGAGAGCCCACATGGAGAAAGGCCAAGGAGTGGAGATGGGGTGTAAGAGGCCTATTGGGGCATTGATGGCATCCCTAATGACTTGGTACATCTTACACTTCTTAGCTTATAGGATGGCATCCTTAACAAGAGTGGCCCAATAATAACCCATCCTCATAATATGTTGAGAGATGGCCTACCTACCCAAATGGCCACTACAAATGATCTTGTGGGATTCCTCAAGCATGAAAGGAATATCCTCGAGGGTGAGGCACTGCATCAACACACCATCAATACCTCTCTTGAATAAGATGTTGCCAATAATGACATAATGAACGATAAGTTTATAGATTTGATAGCATTCCTGAGAAGGAGAATCAATGGGAAAGACATTACCAATCACACTTAGAGACCTCAACATGATCAACTGAATAAACCATCTCATTAGGAAAGGCATTATTAACCAACTCCCTACTAGGATTGGGTAGTGGATAATCAACGAGATGATCAGCCATGACCAAGCCTTGGTGGAATTTTGGTTAAAAATGTGGAGGTCAAACTCCTAAAGAAGAAAGATCCACCTCGTAGTCCTACTATCCAGTTGTGTCTTGTTGAGAAAGTAGCGAAGTGGATCAGATTGGACAATCACATTGGTAGTCTAACCCAACATGTAATGTATCAACTTATTTATGGTGAAGATGAGGGAGAGGCACTATCTTTTAACTAGAGATTAGTTGAATTCGAGGCCAACTAGCATATGAGAGATGTAGTAAACAACTCTCTCCCTCTACCAGTTTTGTCCTTTTGATATAGCATGCCCTTGATGGAAAGATCAGTGACAGAGGTGTACAAGATACACTTGTGTCCCTCAATGGGTGCCATTAGGATAGGAGGATTATGAATCATTCACTTCAATTCCTCAAAATCCACTTGGACTTTAGCAGACCATAATAATGGCATGTTCTTATGGAGGAGACGTGTGAGGGCTATAGACTTGTGGGCATACTCCTCAAGAAAATGTCTAAGGAAGTTGATTCTTCCAAGAAAAGACTACAATTGAAAAAGATTGTGTGGGGGAGGCATCTCAAGAATCACTTTGATCTTCTCAAAATCCACTTCAATGCCCCTCTACTAAATGAGGAAACCAAGAAGCTTTCTAGTGGAAATGTCAAAAATATACTTCTCAAGGTTGAGACTGATGTGATACTCTCAGAGATGCTCAAATATGATCCTGAGGTCTCGTATATGCTCATCCCTCTTATGGGATTTACCAAGGAGATCATCAACATAACACTCAAAAATATTGTGGATGTGGTCATGAAAAATATGGGTCATGGCATGCTGATATGTAGCCCCAACATTATTTAGATTGAAAGGCATGATGGCATAGCAGAAGGTAACCCATAGGGTAGTGAGTGTCATCTTATGCTGATCTTTAGGTGTAATATAGATCTGATTGTACTCAAAGAACCCATCCATGAGGGACATGATCTCAAAACACATAGTGGAATCAAGAATTTAGATGATTAAAGGAGTCTACAAAGTATCCTTTGCGAAAGCCATATTGAGATCCTAAAAGTCAATACAAATCCTATTTTCTCCATTCTTCTTGAGAATGGGAACAATGTTGGAAACCCATTGAGGGTAGTCAACAACCTGAATGAAACCAACTCAGATGAGCTTTTCAATCTCAGCCTTGACTAACTAGGAGAATTTTACTACCATTAGTCATTGCTTTTTGTGAATAGGGTAGGCTCCGTCATTCATAACAAGGTTATGGATAATGATGTTGGAATTAATGCCCTTCATATCAACATATTCCCAAGTGAAATGCATCTAAAAATTTGTGCAAGAAGGTGACCAACACATCCCACTCCTCAAGAGCAAGGTTGGAGTTGATCTTAATGATCTTGGACCTTTGTTGAAGTGCTAAGGTTGACATTCATGGATCCTTCAACATCCATAGCATTGCCTTCCTCAAAGCACTCCAGAGTGGGAGGGAACAATTGGTCTAACATTTCGGGCTCAATTGAGAGGATATTCACTAAGAGAATGCCTAGAGTTGGACCTTCAGTGAGAGAGATATCCAAACCAAGGTGATCAAGGGGATAATGGTAATTATGACAAGCTCACATGAGCTTGGTGTAAGACTTTCTCTCTTTAAGCAGGTTGTGTGCCATAACATGAATGAAACAACACTTAAGATCAAACTCATCTATTCTATTAGTCTCAATAGGAGATGCATTGAGAGAGCCTATACTCTGATGGAAAAAACATGATGTAAGGGGAAGCTCAATGTCTATAGAGATATCCTAGAAGATATCTTTGAACAGAGATGGGCTGGCTTGACATCATGAAGCTAAATCAAGAGTTGGCCAACATGTGTCAGAATCCAAAGGGATGAACGTAGATCGGTACTCAACTGGGTCACAATGCTCATCCTTGAGAAAATGAGATTTGACTATGAAAGGCATGTGGGCACCCATAGAACCTCATAAAGAGACAACCAAAGCTTCATTTGAGGGCTTTATCTTTGAGTAGATAAATGCCTAGGGATCTAGGTCAGCATCCATAGTATGAACCTCACCTTCATGAATAAACTACACCATGCAAAACATGGATGATAAGATAGCTTATGTGGTAGTAGTCTAGGGGTGATCAAGAATCATGTTGTATGAAAGATTGATATCTAACACATAAAACTTGATTCAAACCACTTTAGGACCAAACTTGATGTGGAGCTTCACATTCCCCATCAGCATAATTATGTCATTATTAAAACCAACACACCTATGACAAGAATAAAAAAGCTTCTTTTGACTAATCTTGAGATCATTGAATACACACAAAGGCATGATATTCAACATGGCTCCTTCATAAATAATTCACCACTTAATGTGGCAATCATCAACCAAAATCTCAATGTAGAGAGGTCACTGAGCCCTCTTTTATAAAATCAAGGCATTTGGTAAAGAGGCTAGGTCAAAAGATATAATAGGTGGATGAGGGTGCTCAAGTATATCAGAGTTGAATAACACTTTATGTCATCTTATAGCAGATCCTCATGAGAGAGACCAAGCTCATCAAAGATGAGCTCCTTTGCTCCAGATAAAGGTAAAGTAGGTCCCACCTTTGCTCCAAATAAAGTTAAAGTAGGTCCCACGTGGAGATCCTAGTTGAGATGCCTTATAACTCTTTATTGACAGAGTAAAGATGTTTTCTAGCCTGAGGGGGGATGTTACATCAAAAGTCAAACCTGACTATAGGATTCCCTACCCCTGTGGGCTAGATAGGAGGCCCAACACCACTAGTCTCTCCGATGGGGTTAGTGGCCTAACCTGAGTGTATGTTGACAAAGCACTCATAACCAGTGGGAGTGATGTAATTAGTAGAAATAACCTTACTACTCTCACCCTTGGCTTTCCCTCTTGGGTCAGCCTAAGAAGATGATTTAAAAGAGGTGGAAGAGTATAAAAGAGAATGTGGGGACTTAGCCTTTGATTTCTTCTTTTTCTTCTCCTTGTCATGGTCTGGAAGAGGCTCCTTGAAGACATCTAAATTTCCATTAGGTTCTGAAAGAGGATAAATCTATGACTAAGGTGAGGCTTTCCCACTAGACTATTGGGAGGCACAATTGGCATCGTCATGCCCCATCATCTGATGGTACTTGCAAAACTTGGCAAGGTCATAAGAGAACACCATCCATTATTTTGTAGGGCTAGATTCAAAAACCTTCTTGTCATTTGGTTTCTTTCTTATGGCATTCACCTCATGACTTTCCTTCTTGTCCTTCTTTTTGGGATGAGAATCAATGACACCATCATTGGTCACATTGCAGTTATAATCACATAATGAGGATGATTTTTGGGAAGGTACAAGTTGCATGCCCATATGCACCTCAAATAATTCAATCTTCAAACACTCATGATAGCTTCATCATAAGAGGTGGGCTCACATTTGAGGACCTCAAGATAAACCTCCTACCTCAATGCTCATGTGAACATATCATAAAGCTAGTCATCCAAGAACCTGGTTCTACATGTATGAAAAACTACATGCCATATACACACAAGATCAAAGTTCAACTCACCTTTGGCCTCTGTCATGGAAGTGAGTGACTAGATGCTAAGGTTAAAAGGTCTAGAAATATCAAAATATTGCAGGAAAACATCTAGAAGGAACTAAAAACTAGAGAGAGAATCTAGAGGTAGATTTTAAAACTAGACTAGAGCTTTAGCTTATAGAGAATGAGCAAAGAGATTCAACAACATGCATTTATCCTATTCCCAATCCATACATGCCATCATGAATGTTTTAATATGCTCCGTAGGACTAGAGTCTCAAGTCCCATTGAACTTTGGTAGTTCAAGGATAAGAGTAGGAAGGGATATAACATGCACCCAAGGGGATAGATGATTCCAATGTAGATCCTCATAAGCATGGTTGATAACAAGATGATGATGAGTTCCAAGAGGGGGCTCATGATGGTAATGATGTTGCCTATGCCCATAGGCATCATCATGACCATGGCCATGAAGAACATGATGTCAAGGTGGCTCCTAATAAGGAGGTCAGTCATAATAGAAATCATCTCTACCATGAGGAGGGGAATAACCATGGGAAGTGTGATGGTCCCCACAAGGTTGATGGGAAGATGTGGTATACTCATTAAAATAGTTGTAATGATTGAAACTTCCATGATGCTAGTCACATGCCATCAAATAAATATCATCTAATAGTCACTGAGACTCACGATACACATCCCATAGATCTCTAGTCCACAAATGGGGATCAAAACCAACATTATCATTAGAAACTCTAAAGGAAGGGTTAGGAGGATGAGAAGAACCTTCATAATGAAGATATCTTCCCAAGTGGAAATACCTATAATCCACAACATGGATATATGGATGTTCTTGCAGGAGAGTTTCCTGTCGAGAAAGAGGTAGGTAACTCATGTGAGAACTAGTCAAAATACTTGACACTGAACAAGTATGACCTCTATGTCCAAAGGATGCATGTCATCAACTCTTAAGGAGAGAAAGATGCACTTCATTCACCTGAAGATGTCTATGATAATCATCAATAATAATGTGTAGCTCATTTGGTTCTAAACGGTCAAGAGGATCCTCATCACCTCGAATGGGTGAGTGATAAGCAACATGAAGGTGAGCAGAAACATCCTTAGATGAAATTTAGACTGGTGAAAAAGAGATTAAGTCTGTTAGTTGTAGTCTTGCCAATCTTGTTCCCTTTCAAATGCTAAAAGGTGTAGACAAGCATGCTAGGTCAAGGGAGGTTCTTGGATCCTATGGTGTCTATGAAATTATATTATAGTTATGGTTTGCTCATGAGTGAGCTCAGGGATGAGACCCTAAATACGATGGGAGTGATGTCCCAAGGGTGGGATGTCAGTGATGGGTACAATTACATAAGAGCAACATGGAAGACACAAAAAATGCAAACTATAGGAGAACTAATAAGGATAAAAACAAAAAACTATATATGAGGTCCCACTGGGTATACCATTATATATCTCCAAGAATTTGAATGCCACCACCAGTGTTTGGCAGGGTGTTAAAAAAACCCACTAAGAGGCTAGAAGGCTTAGGGGTTCTATGGGCTATAGGAGGTCTATAGTGGCTATTCAGTTTACCAGATTGTACTAGGCTAAAGATAGACTTGTAAACTAGGTTGGGGCTATTAAAAATTAATGCACAAAGTATCCATAAACCTCTAGTGAGTCCAACCACAATAAAGCAAGTGGTTAAAACTATACTAAGGATTACATAAACAAGAAAGAAGCAACAATACTCAATGAAATGAAATAGCCAACGAAATGTAAATCTAGAAACTATGGAACTTTGAGGCCAAATGAAAGACATTTTAGGAAACAAAGACATCTTCAATCAAGGGTTCAAGAGCATGCATATTCTAGATTTGAGCTATCTCTCAATGCAATATAATTATTTTCTAGACATACATCATTTCTAGTTTTAACAAGAGAGCGAGAGAGAGAGAGTTTGCATAAGTTTTCTAGTGTGTCTACTACATTGCAGAGAGATTCTAAAGAGAGAAATGACATATAACAAAGGAATATTTCAAGTAATAAAATTACTCTTTGGACATGCACAAATACAAGGAACTTTAGAAACTATGCTAAGCAAGATATCAAACAACTAGTTTTCTAAAATAAAATAAACCCTAACATATACAGTACTGTAAATAAGCAAATAGTTTCACTTTACAAAATGACCTCATATCAAATTCAAAGATATGTAAAACATTTCTACCAACTGATTATCCAAGCTAGGAGGCAAGAGAGGAAGAAGATCAGACTATGTGTAGGTTGAATCTAGACCAAGAGCTAAAGCTATGGAAAAGATAAAGGAGAAGCCACTAGTCTATGAGAGGCAATGCAAGGAGCACAAGTGATAGGTGAAATGAAGTCTTGAGGAGGAAATGAGTAGTCCATAAGATTCAAGAGCACTATTAATAGTAAAGAGAATCACCAATGGAAGCAACAACAAAGTAGGGCATCCCTTTTCACAAAAAGCAATTGTGCCAAGAAAGAATCAAGAGAGATTTAGGGAGGCATCCAAGATTTCAATGTGAGATGATCAAATGGAGATAATCAGAGAAGAGATACAAAAAAATTGGAGTAAGATTGAATAAAGAGTGTGAATGAAGGAGGAAAAGCCAATATAACTCAACCCTAATCTGCCAAACTATAGGAAACTAGCCTTTTTAGCTGTTTGGGTCCCTTCAAGACACTTTTTCATGCATTCTGCTTGGGCTGTGGCTTAGGCCATGGATTTTGTGAAGGAAAAATGTGGCCTAGGCCATGGGTTTCCTCCCTAATCCTTGGCCTAGGTGAAACAGGGCCCCTAGCAAGTCAACATCTTCCTGAATGGGTCTCGAGGGGTCCCTAAAGAGTCTGTTTGGCATGAGAAAGGGTCAAGATGGACTGAAGATGTATGGGGATGAGAATATCATGCAAGAAAGGTCCAATCAAGTGGTTTATGAATTTAAGTGGGATAAATAGGGTCGATAGTTTTCATGTGAGCTAATGTGTAATCACAAGGAGGAGTAGGGTCAGAATAAGTATGATTACACTTCCATTGATCGGGTTGCATGCTATATCATGAATGGAATAACACTCAAGATTGGACTAAACTACTCTAACGGCCTCAGTGGGAGAAATGTTGAGAAAGCCAATACTTTGATGGGAAAAATATGATGTAAGGGGGCACTCAACATCTAGAGAGTCATCCTAGAAGAGGTATTCAAAAATAGATGAGCTGGCCTGGCATTATAGAGTAAAAGAGGGAGTTGGCTGATGGATATTGAACTCTAAAAGAATGAATTTTGATCAATACTTAGTCAAATTAAAATATTAATCTTTAAATAAATGAAACTCCAAAATAGGGTTTTTTTGAGAATTTACAAATCCCATGAGAAGACATCTAAATCCTCACCTAAGGGCTTTGTCTTTGCATAAAGCAATGCCCAGGAATCTAGGTTAACCTCCATGTAATGAAACTCACCTTCATGCACAAACTAAACCATGAAAAATGTGACTGATGTGATAGCAAACATGGCAACAGTCTAAGGATGACCAAGAATCATGTTGTATGAAAGATCAATGTCTAACACACAACTTGATTCTAACCATCTTGGGGCCAAATTTTACCTGGATCTTCACATTTCCCACTAATGTAACTATGCCATTATTGAAGCCAACATAATTATGGTGAGAATCAGAGATCTTCTTCCAATTGATCTTGAGCTCATTGAATACACGTAGTGGTGTGATATTCAATGCAACTCCATCGATGATGCATTGCTTAATATGGTAATCATCAATGGAAGTCTTGATATAGAGAGGGAAATGAGCCCTCTTTATAATAACTAAAATGTCTGGAAAAGAGTCTAGATTGATATATAAGATGAAAGGATGAGGGTGATCATATGCATTGGAGTTGAACAACACTTCAACATCATTAGGTAATGGACTCTTGTGAGAGAGACCAAGCTCATCAAAGATAAGGCCCATTTATTTAGGGCAAAGGTGAAAAGGTCCCAAATGGAGATCCCAACTAAGAGGCCCTATAACTCCTTTATGATGGAGTAAGGATGTTATCTAGCCTAGGGAGGGATGTTATGCCTAAAGTCAAATTTGACATTAGGGTTCCCTACCCTCATGGGTTGGATAGGGGGTCCAACACCACTAGTCTCTCTAGTAGGGTCAATGACTCGATCGAAGCATGTGTTGACAAAGCACTCATACCCAATAGATGGTATCTTGATAGTAACAACAACCTTTCTACTCTTGTGCTTGGCTGTCCCTCTTGGGTTAACTTGTGAGGAGGAGTCAGAAAAGGTGGAAGAGCAAGAAGGAGAACATGGGGCCTTAGCTTTTGATTTCTTATTTTTATTATTCTTCTCCTTGTCATGGTCAAGTAGAGGCTCCTTGAACACATTCAACTTGTGATTAGGTTTCATAAGAGGATAAATTTGTGATGGAGGTAAGGCTTGCCCACTAGACTTTTGGGTGACACAATTGGCATCATCATGTCCCCTCACTTGATGGAAGTTATAAAACTTGGTGGGGTCGTAAGGAAACACCATCCATTATTTTGATGTGCTTGATTCAAAATCCTTATTTTTAGCTATCCTCTTACTCAAAACATTCACCTCATGACTATCTGTCTTGTCTTTCTTCTTGGGAGGAGAATCAATGACACCATTATTGGTCACATTACAATTATGATCATGTGAAGAGGATGACTTTTGGGAAGGTACATGCCGCATGCCCATACACACCTCAAACACTTAAATATTCAAACACTCATTAATAGATTTATCATAAGAGGTGGATTCATGCTTGAGGATCTCAAGGTGAACCTCCTGCCTCAATGCTTGTATGAACATATCATAAAGATGATCATCTAAGAACCTAGTACTACATGTATGGATGATTGAATGCCATCTACACATAAAATCAAAGTTTGACTCACCCTTGGCCTTTACCATGGAGCTGAGTGATTAGATACCAAGGTTAAAAGGTCTAGAAATATCAAAATATTGGAGGAAGTTATCCAGAAGGAGATAGAAACTAGAGAGAGAATCTAGAAGTAGATTTTGAAACCAAAAAAGAGCTTTAACTTGTATAGAATGAGTGAAGAGATTCAACATCATGTCTTCTTCCTATCCTAATTCATACATGCCATCATGAATGTCATATTATGCTCCATGAGACTAGAGTCTTGAGTCCCATTAAACTTAGGTAGTTCAGGGATAGGAGTAGGAAGGGGAATAACATGTACCCATAGGGTTAGAGGATTTTTATAGAGATCCTCATAAGCATAGTTGATAGTAGGCTGGTGATGAAATATGAGAGGGGGATTGTGATGGTGATGATGATGCCTATGCCCATAGTTATTAACATGACCATGACCATGGAGAGGATGATGCCAAAGTGGATCTTGATAGAGAGGAGGCTCATAATGGAAATCATTTCTACCACGGGGTGGGGAACAACCATAAAAATTGTGACAGTCCCCACAAAGATGATGGGAAGACATGGTATGCTTGTATAAATTCTCATGATGAACAAAATCTCCATGTTACTCATCATGTGCCATCAGATGAGGGTTAATCGATGGGTGTTGATGCTGCTACTAGGCCTCCCATGGATCTCTAGTCTAAAAGTGGTGATCAAAATTAGTGCACTCATTGGAAACTCTAAAGGATGGACTAGAAGGATGGGATGACTCTGCATGATGGAGATACCTCACCAAGTTAGAATACTTATGACCCTCAACATGGACATGAATATGTTCTTGCTATAGAGTTTCCATCTAGGAAATAGGTGGGAAACTTGTGCAATAACAAGTTGAGGTACTCAAAAATGAGTGGGTGAGAGCTCTATTTCTAGAAGAAGCACACTACTGACTCCTAAGGGGATAAGGATGCACTTCATTCACCTATAGACATCTATGAAAGTCATCAATGATTGCACGTATCTCATTAGGTCCTAGTTGTGCAAGGGGATCCTCATAATCTTAAATGGATGAATGAGATGTGGTATAAGACTGAGATGAAACATCCTTAGAAGAATGAAGCTCAGACTGGAGTAAAGGAGATCAAGTCCATTTGCTATAGTCCTACCAATCTTGTTCATTTTTTAATGTAAGAGGGTGTATACTACCATGCTGGGTCGAAGGAAGTTCCTGGATATTATAGTGTCTATGGCATTCCATTGCAAACATGGCTTGCTCATGAGTGAGCTCAAGTATGAGACCCTAAATCCATTAGGATTGGTGTCCCAAGGGTGGGAGACAAACCGTGGATGAAATGAAGAAAGATCAATATAAAAGACAATAGAAAAGGCAAATTGATGGAGAACCAACAGGGAGAATGACACAAAACCAAATCAGGAGAAAATAACCAAGATGAGAGATGAAACATATCTAAAAGCAAAGCCTAATAACTAATAGAGGGGAGTTAGATAAGAGAGTTATAAACAAGATAGAACTAATGTGATATCATATGTGAGGTCCCATCGGGTGTGCTAGAATGTAGCTCTAAGAATCTAAATAGAACCACCATTATTTGGCAGGGTGCTAAAGTAAACTACTAAGAGGCTAAAAGGCTTAGGGCTTCTATGGGCTATAAGAGGTCTATAGTGGCTATCCGGTTTGCCAGATTGCACTAGGATATAGACATAATTGTAAACTAGGTTGGGGCTAGTATGAATGAGTGCATAAAATATGTAGGCACCTCTAACAGATCTAACCACAGTAAAGCAAGTAGCTAATACTAGGCTATTAATTATAAAAACAAAGTGAAAATAATAATACCGAATAGAGAGAAATAATGACTAAAATGTAAACCTAGAAGCTAAGGCACTTAGAGGCCAAATGAAAGATGTTTTAAGTGATAAATATGTTTTAAAGCAAGGGTTCAAGAGCTTTCCTATTTTATATTTGAGCTATCTTTCCAAATCAATACTACTATTTTCTAGCAATGTAATGTTCTAGTTTAACAAAAGAGGGAGATTGTTTAAGTAAGTTGTATAGTTCATTTTGAGCATATAGAGTCCTAATATATAATATAATTGTTTCCAATGTAAGCATAACATGTAATGTTAAATATTTAAATTAATGAAGATATCTTATAACCACATATGAATGCATAAACTTCAAAAACTATTCTAAACAATGCACATAACAACTAAATCACTAAAACAAATCAAACCCTATCATGTATACTACTGAAAATAAATAGAGTTTTAATATGTAAAGCAAAGTGCCCTCATATCCAAATCAAAGAGATGTAAATACTTTCTACCAATTGATTGTCCAAGCTAAGAGGTAAGACAGGAAGGAGATCATGTTGTGTGTAAGCTGAGTCTAGACCAAGAGACAAAAGCTATGGAAGAAACCACAAGCTATATATAATTGAGTCTTGAGGGAGCAAGGATAAACCCACAAGATTTAGGAACACTATCAATAGCAATGAGAAACACCAAGAATATCTACATTAATGTAAGGCATCCCCTGTCACAATGGAAGCCATTGTGCCAAGCAAGAATCAAAAGAGATTCAAGGAGGTAGCTAAGCTTCCAATAGAATAATAAAGTGGGAAGATAATATCAAGAAAGTGATCAAGAGATAGGTTCAAATGAATGAGGATAAGGCATATATCCCAACCCCAATCCACCCATTTTTGATCGTTTGGGTCCAAACAGACACTTTAAAACATGTTATACCCAAGTTGTGGCCTAGGCCTCAGCATTTTTGAAGGAAATGTGTGGCATAAGCCATGGGTTTCCTTCACACAAGCTGTGGCTTAGGTCAAACAGAGAACTAGGCTGGTCAATAGAATCTCAAAAGGCCCCAAGGTGTCCCTAAAAGACCTATCTTGCATGTGAAAGGGCCAAGATGGACTAAGGATGTATGGAGGGTAAGAATATGATGTGGGAGAGGTCCAAACAAGTGAATGATGTCTCAAAGTGGGATGACTAGGGTCATTAGTATTCACATGAGTTGATGTGTAATCATAGGGAGGAGTAGAGTCACAAAAAGTTTAATTACAATATCAAGACTTGGATACCTACTAAATAATTATTTACCAAAATATATTTGGGAAAATCATAGAAAAAGAAACTAATTAAGTTCAACATTTAAATCTATGTTTTTTTGGATATAACACTCTCTTATGGACACACTTACAAGCACACTCTCTTAGACTTTATGCATAAGACACATCTTTATTGAATTCAAATTTATCTATTATAATTGAATACACACTCACCCACTTTCACATACACACTTGCCTTAATAATACATCAAGAAGATATCTAATCTCTCATCATCCATTTGAGACTTGAATTATCTCTTAGTTATGTTCTTGGAAGACTTAACTCATCTCTCTCTCTCTTTCTCTATTTGGAGCTTCTTTCAATCTATGACTCTGCTTGGAAATTTGCCATGCCAATTCATTTTTTATCTAACATTATCTACCTTTTAGAGTGTCTCTTCACCTTCCTTAGCCTCTTATAAATTCTCAAGGTTCAACCATTCATCATTTTTCACCATTAAATTTATTTTTCACTTGTATGAAGAAAAAACTACTGTTATATGCAGAATGGATGTTATGAAACTATCGAGGTAGTTATAAAACCACCACTCAAGGATTAAAAACTTCTGTTATGGTTATGCAACCATCACCGATGCTTGTAAAATTGTTCTTAATGTAGACCACTGGTTTCATCATTATACAAAAATATGTCAATTTTTAGAGGCCATAACTTTTACATACAAACTCAAAATAAGATGTTTTTTTTTGAAATTACATAAATTTTCAAGAGGAATAAAGATATACAATAAAATTTAGGTTTATGGAATTTACTGATGTTATTTTTTATATTTACCCATAACCTATCCATTTTATCCCTTCAAAGTACACAATGACTTCTTTGATTATATTGATGGTTGAGAAAATCAACCAACTTGCTTAGAACTATGTAGCTTCTTGAAATTTATCCTTTGATGATGTGCTTGATGCTATAAATTTTTAGGAGTGTGGGTGATTTATATTATATCATATTTACCATAAAAAAACAAAAAATAAATGAATGAAACCACACAAACACACAATTATTATTTTTAATTGATTCAAGATTACCTGTAAACCTTGGATGCTCATGCATTAGACACCCAAAGATTTAAAATGTGAGATCCTACCAATTGAATAAAATAATTAGTAAAACCACTCTTTTGATCACATATCTTGATATCCATGGTGTTCCCTTCCAACACACCAATTAGTTTAGCTAATTGTCATGTTTTTTCTTCCATTTCCAACTTCCTCTTGTGTGCTTCAAATCTATCATATTCTTATTATCTCTACTTATTAATCCTTAATTTGTGGGGTTAGATAAACCATAGTTCATCCTCTTTTTCCAATTTCTTTTATACATGTGGCTGAAATCAACCTTCATCCGACCACCTCCACCAAGATTCTTCAGATTGCATCTTAGTTTCTCGTGGAATTGTAACTGTTACCATCATTTGTCCACCTTCACCTAGAGTCTTCTTGGATTTGTTTGTTAATTATCTAACTTATTGTTTGATCCTTGCACATTCCACTCTGCTCTATTTGTAACTCCTCTTTTATCATTTCTACCATATCTTCTCTTGCCACCATCGTCTTGATTCTAGCTCATTCCTTTATAATAGTCTTAAAAGACTCTTCTTATTCCTCCACTTCATAAAAACATGTGAACTAAAGTGGTTCACTCTCTTTACCTTGAAAATATTCTTTAAATGAATCCTTTCTCTCTATATCACACCTAAAATGTCATAATTTTCATCACATGGTTTCGATGATAATAGACTCAGGTACTCCATCTCATCTTTGTCTTATTTCATCTTCAAAATCATTACATCAGCTATAAGATGATTATATTGTCATTCCTTCACCACAACCATTGCATGTGAAAATAACCTTATAATATCCTTATCCATATAATAACAATGCATACATTAACTCATAATAATATCTTCTCCAATACCTACATGGGTTGCTCCCACGTGTGCAACACCACTTTCATCCTTCATTCATCTTGATAGAAACATGTCTACCATCTCTATCTCCATGAAATTATTTATCTCTCCTTATCCAAATGATATTTAGAGCAACCCATATCACCAATTTATTAACTTTTCCGTCCACCAATATGCTCACTATCCATCTCTCAAGATGGAGTTTTTATGCATCTCCTTCTCTATACACCATTATCCTATTGAAAAGACCTTTTTCATCTTGATAATCTCTCTCACTTGATCTTTTGTGAGTCTTCTCTCTCAAATCTAGTTACTGAAAATGAACTCCCTCTTGTATATCATCTTGAGAACATTCTCTTACCCACACTTTTCCACTCTCTCTTGTCTCCATGATGAGTTTAAGACAATATTCTACTACCAGTATATCCTTACCAACCAAATATTCAACTACCACTACCATATGATCCTCTTATTCCACTTCTTCATTTTGTTTCTCATACAAATGAGTGTAATGGAATGAACAACACTTTTTTATTTTCTTTTCCATATTCTCCATTACTAGGCCTACACATTGAACAAACACATTAAGGGAATGAAGAGTTCCCACAAACCCTTTCTCAACCTCTTCATCTTGCCTTGTAGACATGTTATCCAAATCTTCTCCATTGCTTGCATTAATCTCATGGATTCCATTCACATGATGGACTTACAAAGACCCATTCTAAAAAACCCCCATGATTTTCCTCTCCTCATTATTATTTCTATGTTCTTATCCTTGACAGTGATGGTATACAACCGTACTCTCCTTGTGTGCATTAACTTGCACTTTAACCACCTCTGTGGTTTCCTTCATGGAAACCTATAACTCCTTATAATTGCCTTATTTATTCACCTCTATTGTTTCTTTCAAAGAAACATGTAGCTTTCTTTGGTTGTCCTCAACCATTCTTCCCCCAAAAAGAGAAAATACAAATGCATTTCCTTCATTCACCAAAGAATATTTTGACTCTTCCCACTTATGGGATAACAAAACATCTTTACCATCATCAAATAATGGGTCTCCTTCTAGTTCAAAAAATATGTCCTCTACATCTTCTTCCATGAGGATTATGTCCTCTATGGGCTGCTCACAACTTTCCTCCTCACTATTTTTGAAATTAGATTAGATTTTCTCACATATAAACCTCACTCTCTTGTTGTCTTTCAAGACAACTCTTTTCTCCTCACTCATATTCTTATACTTGCTACTTCTCAAAATATATTTGAGCTGCTCACATGGAAACTTCCCTCTCATATTTCCTTTCATGGAAATATTATTCTTCTTCTCTTCTCTCACAAGCCTGAAGACATGAAGCTTATTCAACCACTCTACTTGCATTCTTGGGTGCACAACATGACCCAAAAACTTGGAAACCATATGTTCACAACTCCTCACTTTTTTTTCCTTTGTATTGTCTCCTCTCTTAGAGAAGTCTCTAATACTCAACTGAAACTCCACATAATCTCTCACTTTAAACCTTTACCCTCATGGGGTATTAAATAATACTATATCTTTAAAATGAACTTATAACTTCACTACCCATTTCATGAGCTTATCAAGGATCTATTTACCACCAATGTTTTTTATTGCTAGTAGGCTTACCTCTTTCTTTCACCTTGACCTCTGTTGGTCTGTTTTCTTTACTAACTTGTTCTCTCTCTACGACATCAAACTTATCTTATAGGGATATAAACATCTAAAAAATTTATTATTCATCATCTTTACTCACAACTACAACATATTCACTTTGTGCATCTTCCATCATATACAATCTCACTTGGATTTGCTTCAACATCTTTGTCAAGTCTTATACCTCTAGTGCTATTCCAATTTAGTGTGCCATATCTCCTCAATAAACAAGTTTATCTTTCACAACCTGAAATAAACTCAAACAAGATCTTATCACACTTCCTCAAAACTTACATGACTTCTCACACATATGATAAACTTATATTCTCTCCTATGTAAGCTTTTTTTTATAACTACCTCAAAAAAAATCTCTTTCATAGCCTGAAATTGACTCATACAAGAGTCTCATGTACTCAACCCCACAAGGAAAGACCTTGCTATGATACCAATTGGTGCAAAAATAGAAATGGAAATCAATTAAGGTCAAAATTTAACTCTATGGTACTTGGATAGAACACTCTTCTATGGACACACTCTCTTAGACTTGACAAATAACACACATCTTCATTGAATTCATATTCATATATTACAATTGAATGCATGCTCACTCACTCTCACATACATACTTGACTCTACATTATATGAAGAAGATATATACTCTCTCATAATCCATTTTGGATTTGAACCATCTCTCAGTTGTGTTCTTGGAGGATTAAACTCATATAAATCTTTCTCTCTCTCTTTCTCTACTTGGAGATTCTTTCACTCTATAATTCTTCTTAGAAATTTCCTATGTTGATTCAAATCTTCTCTGATATTCTATGCCTTCTAGAGTGTCTTTTAACTTTCCTTAACATCTTATAAATGATCAAGATTTGACCATTCATAATTCTCAACTGTTACTTTTGTTTTTCACTTTAATGTGGGATAAACTATTTTTGTATGCACATTGGAGGTTATGAAATCGCTAGGGCAATTTCAAAACCACAAGGCTAGTTACACAATCATTTTTAATGCTCGTAAAATAGTCATTTAATGTAGACTGATGATTTTGTCATTATGTAAAATCTTCCAACTTCTAAAGACTGTAACTTTTGCATATGAAATCAAAATGAGATGATTTTTTTTTTTGAAATTTCATAATTTGTTTTGCTAAGATAGAATGGTTACATCCCAAGAGCAAAAAAAAAAGTGAAAAAATAGCCCATGAGAAAACCTTATCAACATTAGTCAATTAAAACCCCACCAATTAAATAGAGAGGTGCTATCCATTGACAGGATACTGAAACACCCAAAATCACCAAACATACCAGAAAAAAAAATTATCATTATATTTCAAAAATTATTGACATATGATGTCCCATTGGTATAGCTATAGATTACAAAAAATAAGGAAGGCGCCATTAACCTAAAATTTCAAAGCTCTAAACAAGATTACATTTGATCTACACACTTGTTAGTCAATCCAAATTACCTCCACCCTTTCTTTGTTATCTTGTTTAACCCTCAACTTCCTAAACATATTTGCACCGACTCCACTCAGTCCTACCTTCCCTTTCTCCATATCCTCTATATCTTAATAACCAGGGGGTTCAAAAATGTAGTCTTGTGGGAGGCTAGTGCCCAACCTCTTTGCCACCATAGCCATACTCTTCTATAGCTTTACTATCCCATCCAAATAGCATTACTATGCTCTTCCACTTTTAGCCCATTCATATAAACAAATTCCTCCAGATTCATATGCTCTGTATGTAGGGAAAATGTCCCCACTGCATTTGATAACAAATTAACCCTGCTTATATTTTGAGCAATATCAAATACATTCTTGCACTTGAGTGATTTCTTTAGATCTAGAAAGAAAGTTTTTAATATATTCGCTACATCCTTGTCTTCCACTTCTGCCATTCCAACTATCAAATCCCAAATCTTCTTGAGCTAAATTCTCATGTAGGGTTTCTTGATTTCCTTGTCCAAATTTTTAGAAAATCTATTAACTATTGCATCCCCAATTTTCCAATCTTCTGGAGCTACTCTCTTCCATGCTTCTTGATACTCACACCACCTTCTTCCTATTACATCCTTTTGCCTCTGTCCATTCCTTCCACTCATAGATGTCTACTTGGAAATTAATTTCATTAGAATAACTACCCTTTTTAGAGCTATGGGAGGGATTAATTTAATCAATCAATCCCCATCATAAAATATTTTTCTCACTCTCCAATTAATCTCATCATGCCTCCCAAATGCTTCATCCATCCTCTCACATAGTTTTTAATGATTGCCTCTTAATGCCTACCATCACTAAGATCAGCTAACTTGACAAGCCCCAACTTATTTTGATTATTATTAAGCCACATAGGCTTAACTTCATTATAATCAAAATGGATATTCATCACACCAATTTCCACATACCTAAATAGGATTTTTTCAAAGTTTATATACATTGCTTACCTCCCGCACAAGACTGTCTTTCCTTCTCTAAATTTCTTCCAAATTTAACTCTAGATAGCTTCTCAAATCTTCATTTTTTGGGGTGTGAGATTCTTTCAAAAAATTATTTATCCACCTTCTCCCTAAGTTGCACAATTTTGTTAGTTGACCAATCTGCTACTACATTAATTTCTCTCAAAACATGCATAAAACTTATTGACCCCATCTTAAGAAAAAATGTATAAAAATCTTTAATGATTGTACTTATTATCTACACCTTTGATCTCCCTAAAATGAGTGCATTAATTACTACTTGTGAATCACCTTATAGACTGAGCTTCTTCCATGCCTTCTTTGCTATTATATTCAAACCTAGATGAACTGCTCTTGCTTTAGCCACATTATTTGATTCAATTCCTATTGCTTGAGCAAATATCAATATAGGTTGTCCTTCATCATTTCAAAAAAATATCCCTGCATCGACTAGTCCTGGTTTATCTTTCAAAGTCCCATCAAAATTTGTTTTTATTTCAACCTTATTTGGTAGCCTCCAACTCTGCTTTTACACCTTATTCTTTCCTATTATTATCTCACCCCATTATCAGGCTTCAAAAAATTACATAAATTTTCAAGAGTAATATAAATATGCAATACAATTTAAGTTTAGGAAAGTTATTGATGTTAATTTTTACTTTGACCCATAACTTATCGATTTTAGCCCTTTAATGCACGTAATGACTTCTCAGATTGTATCAATGGTTGAGAAATTTAAAAAAATGGATTGGAACCATGTAACTTCTTGAAATTGATATTTTAATTATGTGATTGATGATACAAAATTTTAGGAGTACATGTGATTCTCATTGGATCATATTCACCATGTCAAAACAATAAATGAATGAACAAAACCACACACACATAACTATTATTTTTAATTAATAAAAGATTGTTTATGCACCTTGGATGCTCCTGAATCAATATATTTAATGTCATGCATTTTTTCTTGTTTCTCAACACCTTATCTCCATTGTTCCCAAATCCTTTTATCTTTGAGTGATATCAACCATTAACCCTTACCTTCAAATATGCATTATCATATACTTTTATTACTAAATAAATTCATAGAATATGACCTAAAAAGTCAACAAACATTAAAACTTATTTACCAGAGAAGAAATGAAAAAGTGTTCTCCTTGTAAGTCTTTTAAATCTAGCCCTATAATACCATAACATAATTTTAACACTTTGATCTCAATCCTTGAATCATACGTAAAAAATCTTGGTCAAAATGTTTTATAGGATCTTATTTAATACTCTATTGTCCCATTAACTTGAGGATTATAAGGTGAACCCTTACATTGTTGAACCATAACTCTTAAAGTAGGACCCCACCCAATCCTTACCTTGGTCAATAATAATAATACGTAAGTATCCAAACTTAGTAATAATGGGTTTATATATAAAGTAATGTATTGTGTTTGCATTATAATAATTGGCAAGCATGACCTCAACCTAATAAGTCAAATAGTTTCTTGTAGTAATTATGTAGCACACACCACTCTTCCATGTTGGTGGGTTAATATGACCAAAAATGTCAGTGGTCCACTTGTCAAAATAATCTCAAATAAACACATGTATTAATGAAATATCATTTCTCCTTTTAGGATTCCTAATGTATTGAATGATGTCACTTGCACAAGCATGGCTATGTGTATCTGTATACAATGTCAACCACCATTATTGGATTGAAGTACTTCCTTTATTAATGTGGATTTAATTTCTTCTTTTAGGATTCCTAATGTATTTGGAAAATGTCACATGGGCAAGCATGGTTATCTGTATCCTTATGCAATGTCAACCACCATGATTGGATTGAAGTACGCCCTTTATTAATGTGGATTTTTTGGTGTAGTGTCCACTTGAAAACCCCTCATGGAATGATTATAAATTTTCCTCTCACTCATTTTCTAAAACACATTTGCACATCACCTCATATAGTACCATATTATATAATTGTCCATTGATAAAATAAAATGCTGCCATTTAGACAAACAACTGCTTCTTTCATACTATGGTATAATGTGTATGTGTGTGCCTTAATGTAAGAAATGAAATGACCTCTTCTAGTTCTTCTTACACATTTTTTTATCTAGTAAAGATGATCATCCAAATAACCATCCTTAATAACACCATTTGGATATTCCCATTAATTATTTACAAGTGATTAGGTCTGACATGCCTCTTACCTAGTCTAATCACAAATTTGAAATCAAACTCCTTATCAATTTTTTTTTATATCGCTACAATTTTTAAATATTTTATTGACTTGCCCAATGAATAACACTGGATAAATCACCATGGGAGAGGTGATTTTTTTTACATTTAAAAGGGGAAAATCCCTTATATGATATGGGTTCTTTTGGATTTTGAGTATTTTAACTAGAAAACACAAAAATGAAACAAAAAGATGAAAATGAAGAAATTTAAAAATGGAAGGAAAATGGAAGAAGATGGATGTGAAGGCGAGAAACCCATGACATAATAAACATAAGATTATTCCCAAATAACTTATATTTGTGTAAAATTGAATTGGAAATTCTTCCTCTCATGTGAAAATAAAAAATGAATAGTAGAATCACAAATTGTTCTCTTAACCTTGAATACATGTTTTTTAGGCAAAGCCCATTCACCAAGATTTGTAATGCAAAGCTCACAAAAATTGGGGTTTTACATGCAATTAATAAAATATAGGATTGTAATCACTGCCTTTATCTATGAACAAGAATGTAGATTTTAAAAATAGATGACATTTAAAAAACACATATGACAGTAGATTGATTTGATTCTTTTGATCATATTCCATTCAAAAATTCATAAAACTACATACAACATACAAAGTTGCAACAAGCTTTCTCCTAGGGCAGAGAGAAAGAAGAACCATTTTATTATGTGGAAATATATTTTTCGAACATATTTTTCACCCCCAAAGGAAGTTGGACAACCATCATTTTGCACTAACTCAACCTAGAGCTTATTTTCCTCTAAATAAAGTTTTTCCATATTTTATTTTCATTATCTGAGCATTTGTAAAAAATTAAATTTGAATGTAAAATTTGCATTCAATAAAACTAATTAATCATATAAAGGAATAAAATTACTTCAACTATTGACTCCAAATTTTATAGCTTGATTTTGAATTTTTGTAGTAGAGGTTCCTAGAAATCCTGTCAAAACATGCTAATCAGGGATAGTTGTGTGAAACATAATAGAAAAGAACTCAATGAAACTCGCACAAAAGTTTTACAAGAAACTAAGTATATGATTGTAAATAAATTAACATGATTCACAACTTGAATTTACTCAGTTCATTTACTATTTTATGTGATGAACATATTACAGGAAAAGAGAACAAAATTGCACAAAGGAACATTTGTAGACATAAAGGAAAACCATTATAAAATATCTATATTTTGGAACCCTTTTACAAAACAAGTGAGTGTTATTTATTTAGCTTTCAAAGACTCTATCACTTCATATTCTAGCCTTTCACTACAATAAAAAATAGACTCTTTACATTTTTCAAACTTTTGATATACATACTAGTGTCAAATACATTCAAAAGGATATACAAATTTAAAAATAGTGCAAGTCTCAGACACATCATACTATTATAATCCATAATTTTTTATCCATGTTTTACTAATAACACTTTCCCAAAATTAAATCTTATCTTGTCCAGACACAAAATTGCAGGAAGTGTGTCAAATACTAGAGCTAGCGGATGTAGACACCAAAAATCTCCACACTATGATCCCAAATGTTGAAAACCCCCTAGACTGCCTAGGAGCCTCTTGGGACCAATCTACATCGTTTAGGCCTAACCAATCTCACCCATAACCATATTAACTTAACTAGCTCAACCTATCCTTTTAACCTTTTTTCTTTGGTACTTGAATGTCAACGGTCAGGGTGATCATCGATGATCACCCTTGAGAAAAATTGATCGTTGATGGTCAGGGTACACCTCAACCAAAAGCATGCAAACCCCATTGTGATTTTATAAATATAACTTGTCTAAATCTTGTTGCAAGCCTTTGCTTGGACAATTTATAATTAGATAAACTAGTTTTACCTTGACTTTCACCCCTTTCTTGTGCTTATAAAAAGAGAGGAGCTAGGAGGTCAAAAGGATTAATTATTATTATTAGGCGCTTGTGTATTCAAGAGTTTCTCTTGTAGGTCAATCAAGATCATCAGTGTCATCAATAATCCAATAATCACATTGAGAGTTGACTCACCATCACCTCTCAATCAAGTTCTCGAGTACCGTTACTCTATTTAAATCAAGCTAGATTCCACCAATAGGTTAACTACTTCAGTCACTTACCCAATCAACTTTTGGTAAGACAAGTATCCATTTACTAATATTTATTTAGTTTATTCCCATTTCAAAACCACCCTAGACCTTGCCCATCTCCTAAAATTCATCTTTAGGATCCCATATTCAATAATTTAACAATTCATATCAAATGTCGATGGTCTACCCAACCGCTAACGGTCAACTTGACTACCAATGGTCATCTTAATCGCTGATGGTTACCCCAACCACTGATGATCATTGTAGTAGTGAAGACCAACAAACTATTTTCACCCACCTAACCCCAACCAAACCTAATATCCTATGTTTTTGTTTGTTCATAGACCCCTTTTTGATTTTTTGAAGTAGACCCTAACTCCTTAGCACTAGTATTAATTAGCTTAATCACTATTTTTATCATTCTAGTCTACTTCTTAACAAGTACTCTTATGTTAATTTTAGTATTTTTTGATTATTGATGCAAGTACCTTCTTTTTAGTTTTGTGAACATAATTATTTAAAACATGTGGATTGACAACCCCTAAGGAAGCTCTTGCTTCTAGGATCTGGCTATCTCTAGGCAATCCACCCAACTATTTGTCTAACAAATAAGTTTGCTTTAGTGCTTTCTTATTTACAAGTCTTCCTCCCAAGCCAAAGAGTAGCTCTTCATAGTCTTTTGATTCAATGTGTACACAAACAAACAAGTTTTTTAACCATAGTCATATCAAGTTTATTTTCTCTCTTTCTTATAACTAAAGCTAAAAAATTAGATGAAACATTCTCACATGCCCAATGGGACCCTTGAGTCTCTACCCACGTTTTTCTTTACATTTTATATGCTTTCTTCTCTATATGTGCTCATAAATGAAACTAAAATTTATTTTAGGCTTAAAATCAACTACATCCATTGCTTGCCTTTAATATTAGTTCACTTTGGATTAAAGCACATTAACCTTATTGTAGCACCACTTTTTGTTGCACACACACTAGCCAAATCACTTTCATCAATCAAACATCAAAACAATTTGAGACAAGGTTTGACTGGGATTTCATCACCTAGTGGTCACCTTACCATTTCTAAGAAATCCTATTTGGAGGTCGTTACCAAGGGGAGAACCCACTCAACTCTCTGGTTGAGTATAAATTCTAGAATTTGGTATATAGTGGCAAAGCACCTGACACCCTTATCACTGTGGTGTGTGAAGTGAGTGGATAGGCCCCAATACCAAGCCATGTATCAAACTCCAATATAGATTATTTTTAGAGCCTTGAACACAACCTAAAACCATCCTTATATTTATTCTCTATTACCTATTTTTCAAGCCAACTTCAATCACACATTTCTTCAAAACTAAGGCATAAGCCAAAAGCAAGATTAAAACTAACTTTTAGGCTTAATGTACTTTATAGTACGTCTTAATTACCTTGATCATTTTATTATCTTCTTCCTATTTAGGTGGTGAGTTTATTATTGTATTCTCTCCCTCTTTCTTGCATGATTTTCACTCTCCAACAATGAAGATACCTAGTAGAGCAAAACCCATCACTCAAATCAACTTCTTTTACCTCCTCATCTATGGAGTATATCTCTGAATTAGAAGACTCACCCCATCCTTTGGGCATCCCTACTTTTCCTTGAGTAATTTCCTAGGGAGACATGGAATTTACCACTTTTTTGGACAATAACCCAGTTTCCCTTCAACACTACCATAACACCTCCCCTCACCATGCCTTGGTTTCAACTCCATCTTTAGATCCTCCTTATAGTATGCCATCCTGCCTTATGGGGGATGTTTTTGTTGTCATGGTCACTACCCAAACTTTGACTACCCATGTATCTTCATCTACCAACCCCTTTGAATCCATAGCTAGAAATCAACCAATCCAACCAATCATTACCCTTACACCTTCCACCCCTACCAATGACTCCACCTTAGGAATAACCCAATTGCTAACCCATTATACTCTGCCCATTGTTGGAGCACCTATCACAAGCACTACCAACCTTCCCCATATCAACTGTAACCCATAGATCAATACCCCCTACCAAACTTGGTGGTATCCATACCCTCTACTTCACTGCCCATTAGCATGAAGGTCACTACTTTGTGCCTTGTCACCAACCCAACTACCATTTATACCCAACCCGTAGGAATCCCTTAATAGTTACCCATCGTGCCCAACCTAGGATACATCCCTAACCCACAAGGGTATGTAACCCTTACCCAAACACCATCATTTACCTACCCTTACATACCACCTACCCCACCTCTAGCATCCACATTCCAATAAATGGTAGCTCTTCAACTGCCAGCCAAGTACCAATATATCACTCAACCATAACCACAATATGCACCTTATAATCCTTTGGATGCACCACGTCAAACTAAATTAATAAATATGCTCATGGACAAGATTATAAAACTTGAGTCATCTATTTTGGGGCTCATAACATCCTATCCCATGGTCAGATTTGCAATGAACCTATCCATCCTTATGTCCCCATTAGACCTTATCCTCCTTAGTGGGAGCTTCCAAAATTTACTAAATTTTAAAGTAAGGAAGATCCCTAACAGCACCTCAGGGAATTTAGGCACACATGTTACATGATTGCTTATGATGATGACCTTATCCTTTGAACCTTCCCCATGTCTTTATCTAGCTTGACACTTGACTGGTATAGTGCCATTACCAAGCATTTAATCTTTTCCTTCACCCAACTAGCGCATGTCTTCTTGGATCACTTTTCCATTAATGTTTCCACGAAGGTCTCTATCACTGACCTCTATTCTATTAGGTAATTCGATGATGAATCCATTGCTAATTTCATTGCCCAATGGAGAATCTTGATTAATCAACTTTCATTTTCCTTGCCTCAACCCAAACTTATAGAACTTTTTGCTTGGGCTTGCACCAAACATATTTCTTCTACATTACGTGTCCAAAGCTTCAAAACTTTTGATAAAGCTTTTGCCATGGAACATAAGCTATAAAATTGAGCCATAGATGAGGGTAAATTGAAGTTATGAGACAAGAACTCTACCTTTAAGACCAATGAATCCTCTTCTTCCAAATTGAGCTATTAAGTTAATACCAGAACCAAGAGTAAGGGAACCAAAAATGTAGCTATCATTAAAACTGCCTCTCCACCTAATGTCAATCAACAAAATTCTCCCAATACATCTAATCAGAACATAAGGAACCCAAACCGAAGCAACCAAAAATAGTTCACTCCACTTGGAGAACCTTATGCCTTAGTTTTAAGGAAAAAGCTATTAAAATCTAACCTCATATAGATCCCTCCCATCAACCTCCTCAGTAATTTAATTATTCTCACCCTACACCTACTTGGTACAATGAAAATGACCTCTATACGTTACATCAAGTAATTAGACATGACATGAGCCAATGTAACACCTTCAAAAACATTGTCTAAAGCCTCATCGATAAGGGGGAACTCATGTTAGATAACCCTAATGCCCCTCAAAATCAAGCTCTTAACATCTTCATGAAGCTTTTTCCCAACCACATTCCTACCAAAAATGATAACACCTAGGTTGAGAGTTCTCATGATGCCCACATGGTCAATACAGTTCTTATTACGCTTATTGATGGAGAACCTATCATCCAACCTACTTACTCTTCCCCCACCTCATCTATTGAGTTGGTGGAGCCACCTTCCCTTACTTCGGATACCCAAACCAAGGAAACTCCTTTCTCCTTAGCTTCACTCATAGAGACTTTGGTATCATCAAGCACCCATTTTACTGGCAGATTTGAGAAAACAACCATTCTTAATTGACCATCTCCCCTACTTGTAGAACAAACCATTACTTGTATGAATACCATGCCTAGTGAAGAAAATTTATCACAACCCATCTCATGGAAGAGCCATCTATCCCAACCTTACATCCTTTGTTTAAGGAAATAGATGAGGCTACCGACCCTCCTCCTCAACTCATAGGTTTATCCTTTACATCCATTACCCAAAGAATGAGACCAATATACAGACCTTTTTCTAAACTAGTTTAAAAATTATGTTTTGTCATAAGACCAGATATGGAATGAGCCACTTTATGGTAACACTTAGGGCTCCCTTATGCCAATAAACCTGAACCTTCCAACAACCCTTTAACCAACCAATCCATAATATTTCCACCTCCTCTAAAACCAATCAAAACCTCTAATAGCCCATCACTATCTCTACCCACCAAGACAATCATACCTTAAACAACTAAACCACCAACCAAGCCCTTTAAAGGTTTTGGTGTCTTCCCTACAAAACATTTGGTCGGCCCATATTTAAAAGTGGAAGTACACCCATCTATCCCTATGCCTCGACCTCAAACTAAACCAACAAAATGGGTGAGACCATTAAAGGGCCATATGGCCAAGATTATACCTCCCTCTATCTTACCTTCTATCTTGGGGCCTCATCCCTCAACTTTAATTAAAAAGAAAGCTCCTTTCAACATATGTCACCCATCATTATTGGTTACACCAACTCACTTACTGTCTAATATGCCAATCTTTCTCAAATTAACAATAGCTAAATTAGTGACCTCAAACCCTTCAACCACAAGTATACCTAAAAAACCATTAACTAGGAACACTATGTTGTCGAAACCCCCTCTCACCAAACCAATTACCATAAAAGCACCTGACTTCCCAACCAAAACCATAACCTCTAGGCGCTTCCCACTTCCATTGAGTCTTACTCAACCATTTTTCAAAGGTTTCTCCAAGCCTCTTGCTTCACCTTACCCCCTATCAGACCTTTCGATCCTCTTGGTTCAAAACCAGCTTGATATAATGACCATCAAGTTTGTTTCTATCATAGGATGCCTAGACATGACATAAAAAACTACAAATCTCTTCCGGCCATCATCTATTAGCTCTATGATGAAGATTATATTTTACTAGATGAACTTCCCTTGACCCCTCTACCAATGCACCCAAAACTCAGTTTCCAAAGCATGCCTAATCCCCCACTCTCACCTCAGAGTGATGAGGAACTTACCCAACCTCCTATCACATCTTTCCCTTCTATCCACACCATTAATGTAGTCATATGATCACAAAAAAAGGATAAAGGTAATACCAAGGTGTCCATTCCATGGACATACCCATCTTCTCATCCTAAACCAAACCAAATCCCAATCTCTTCATCTTCAATTAAGCCCAAAGTGACCATCTTAGGCACCTCTAAGGATAACCCCTTTGAATCCATAAGGAGGGTCATTCTTAAGTAACTCCACTAGACCCCAACTAAGATGAGCCTCTATGAGATCATTTCCACCTCACCTCACCATCACCAGGCCATGATAGAAGCTATGTAGGCTATTAAAGTTAGACTAGGAGACTCCCAACCTATAGAGGATTTTATAGGTGATCTCCAACTCTCCACCCTTGTTACCTTCAAGGACTCAGAGATACCTTCTATCCACCTCGAGGACTTGGATCCCCCTCTCTTTATTACTACCCATATCAACCAAACCTACATCAAATAGGTTATGATCGATGGGGGAGCTAGTATCAATATCATATATTCCCATGCCTATGACCAACTCAAATTTCTAGAGAATATCATGTCCAAAACTTTTTCCATCCTTAGATCCTTTCAGAACTATTGTCCTCCACATTTGTCTAATACCTCGCATACTCCCTAGAATTTTCTATGTGGTCAAAGGTGAATTATAGTATAATGTTTTGCTAGGGAGACCTTGGATCTATGCTATGGGTTGTGTACCTTCTACCTTTCATTGTTGTGTCAAGTTTGAGCATGAGGGTTAGGTTGTTACCATACAAGCTAACCCAAGCCCTTTTGCATCATACAACATGACCTATCACCCTAATGATTTTTTCCTACCTCCTTCAAAATCACCCCCACCATCTGCAAGCAAGCCCTCAACCATGAAAGATGAAGACCTTACTTCTTCTTCCATAGAGGCATCTACAAGTCATCTATTCTTGCAAAATAAATACCCACTACTGATCCCTTTAAATCTACCTTCCAATGCCTTACCCTTGGAGAATACTAACTCCTTACCATTGATGCTTTCCCTACTCCCTAAGAGTATGGGAAGCTCAACCACCAACCAAGTTATAACCCCAAAATTGGAGCCTTTATTTCCTTGGGGCCTTCGACCTATCAAACCCACTTTAGCTATGGGGGACTTGACAAGCTGCTCAATGCTATCGTCACCCCCTCTTCACCTCAACCATTCACCTCTACCTTATCTTACTTAAATAACCTAGACTTCACCAAAATATACCTTCATAGGTGTTCCTAGAAAGGATTTGGCTTAGGATGATATGAACGTGGCCCACACACATTGACCTCAATTGAGAATAGAAAACCTTATGAGAAGCACAACCTTGGTTTCATTCTACCTAATAAAAATAAAGCCAAAAAACCTACCATTACCATTGTTGAAGAAGAGGTCCCTTCCTCACCAACATCCCCTCCTCCTGTACCTATACCTATGCCTAAGCTACAACTAAATTTTCCCCTGCTTGTCCATCATGGCCATTTAGATCCATAACAATTGACCTCATACGTCCATCATCCCTACCAATTTCTATAGTTGCATATATGGGCTGATACCAGGCCATGTATCCATATACAAACCCAACATCATCTATTAGATCCATAAAGGGAAGATTATCATAACCCACATATAGAATTATAGGAGTCAATTATGGCACTGATAATTGAATATCTGAATCCTCCCTTCTGTACCTAGGAAACGAGCCTGAGATACCCTGTACCAAACCAAACTACTAATGCACCTTGTCAAATGGGATCAACTCCACCTCTCCCTCTTGCCTACTTATTATACCTCTATAGATTTAAAGGGAGAAGGTCTACCTCCTATACCCTGACCATTTCAGAAACTTCACATATGACCTCTAGGTGATATCTCTGGCCACTAATGCACCTAGTGCACTCTTGAACCACTCTATGTCATGGGCACCATCACCTACACCTAATGTAGCCAAATCATCCCTCTATCATATGAAGCTAATAGGTAACTCTATCTATGTGTAGCTTACCCACAACAATCCTACTAGTCTAAGCACTTGAATATGCTCATATGCCCAACAATGTATAACCAAACCAACACTAATGCCATATTTCTTGTGGTACCTAAACCCCCACAACTCTCTATAGATCTATACATGTAAAATAGGAATGAAACCAAATATTATCTGACCTAGTAGGAACTCCATCAATACTCCTAATAGAAAATAGGGAAATCTCCCACTACTCAAATATATAAGTCCAAAACATGTCACCACAATCATGAGCATGGTCATAAGTCTCCTCTCAGTTGGAGATCTTTGTTACAACACTGTGTACTTAAATCCCCCAGCATGCCATCAAAATTGATCACTCTCATCTCCATACAAGTATTCAATAAAATCATCTCACTCCTTGCACTTGATATGATAGATTGCTTCACCATATAGTGGAAGTTTGGTAATCTTATGCACATCCTCAGTGAGAATGGTTATCTCCCTAGTTAGAAATAGAAACATGTTCATAGCAGGATCTCATCTCTCGATGAGTGCTACAACCATAGATGCATCTCAAGGCACATGTTAATAGTGCCTCATAGCTCCCAACCCTACCTCATCTATGTGGGACCAATCATCTAGATTCATGCCCTCCTATATCTTGATACAAATAGGTGACGTGTGATTGCACATCTATATTTGCTCCATGACTTGCATCACATTAAACACTTGTCTTAGTTACCTAAACTATTATCATCTACCCTACCTTTTACATAACTATCTTATTCCATTATTCCTCCTAACCATTTACCCCATGACTGATACATTGATTTCTAGCATACAAGACTTAACTATCAACAAACACCTTCTTAAAAACATTTAAAAACTTTACCTACCCCAACCAACCACCGATGGTCATAGTGAGCATAGATGATTAGACACCCCTAGTTTATAGGGTGTCAATCATTAATGGTCAGACCTGACCATCAATTATCATTATGGGCATCCCATGGCTAAAACATCCAAACCTTATTCTACCATAAAAATTACCCAAAAAACATTCTAATTGACATACCTAGATAACATACTCCCTTCTTGACCCAAATCACCTACCCCTTCACCAATTTCAGACTTCACCCATAAATTTAGTCAAACCCATAATGAAACCCTACCTATGGCATAAAAATGAAACTAAGCATTCAAACCTACCCTGACCTGCCAATCCCAATGCAATTATATAAAATCACACCTATCTACCAAATTTAAGACACTACCTACTTCATTCCTCGATCTTTGTCATGGTCAAATCCCTTGTACAAGTACTTGGTCATGTCCATGTGTTCCCTACATTTGAGGCCCATGAAGATCAACACCCACATCCCTCTAACCAATCAACACACTTGACTTAGTCTACCCTCAATAATTTCCCTCACCATAAAGTGCCAAAATCACTAGAGCATAATCAAATCAAGTTACAATGGGTAAAAGTAATTTTGTTTTCACTTTTTACCCCATGGAATTTTAGGGTTTCCACCCAGACCATTGATGGTTAGGATCACCTTTCCATATAACTAAACCAATTCACCCACCTTTAGAGACTAACTTCTCCAAACAACCTGACTACTTAGTCACCTTGCTGTTAGTCTATTTTGGCCTATCTAGTGCATGATTTATGACACTTTTGCTTGGTCTTTTGACCACAGTGACAACATTTCCATATTGACCCTTTTATATCTTCCACCACCTCATGCATACCAACTTGCTTGTGTCAATTTAGGAGCTCTTCCTACCTCATATACCTATGACACTTGACCTATTTGTGTTTTCATCAGGAGCACTTCCTACTTGGGATACCCACCAAAACATAGACATTGCCTAGGAAACTTACGTTTATGAGTGTTCCCAACCACCATGCCTGTGGGTGGTCATACGATTCACTTGTCACTTATCCTTCTTAGTATTTACACTTATTTTTCCCAACTCTGGTAACCTAGTCTATGCATGATCTTGTCCATCACACCTCTTTGTCACACTCTATGTGATTATTTATGCTTCAGTGCCCAACCTATCATTCACCCATTTTTATCATCAATTATCCAATTATCAAACCCCAACTTGATTTCTTTTTTTGCCTCAGTGATTCCCAATTTGAGGGGGAACACCTCCTCTTAATCTTGTGGTAACATGACCTTTGACCCATACTCCATTTTTGTTTTGCATTTCATTCATTCAAGCTGCATAATAAAAAGGGGTAAAATGTAGACACCAAAAATTTGCGCACTATGACCTTAGATGTCAAAAACCCCCTAGACTACCTAGGAGCCTCTTAGGACCAATCTACATCTTTTAGTCCTAACCAATCTCACCTGCAACCAATTTAATTTAACTGGCTCAACCTAACCTTTCAATTCTTTTTCTTCAATACCTAACCATTGATAGTCAGGTTGACCATTGATGGTTACCCTTAGGAAAACTTGACCATCAATGGTCAGGGTACACCTCCTCAACCAAAAGCATGCAAACCATCCACCATGATTTTCTAAATATAACTTATCTAAATCTTATTGCAAGCCTTTACATGGATAATTTATAATTAGATAACCTAGTTGCGCCTTGACTTCCACCTCCTACTTATGCCTATAAAAAGAGAGGAGTTGGAAGGTCAAAAGGATTGACAATTATTATCAAAATCTTGTGTATTCAAGAGTTTCTCTTGTAGGTTAATCAACATCATTAGCATCATCAACAATCTAGTAATTACATTGAGAGTCAACTCACCATCACCTTTCAATCAAGTTCTTGAGTATTGTTACTCCACCAGAATCAAATGAGATTCTATCAACAGGGTAATTGCTTCAATCACTCACCCAATCAACTTCTAGTAAGACAAGTATCCATTTACCAATATTCATTTATTTTATTCCCATTTTGCTACCAACCTAGACCTTGCCCATCTCCCAAAATTCATCTTTAGGATCTTGTATTCAATAATTTAACAACCTAGATTTAGACATAGTAACCATCGATAATTGACTCAATCATTGATAGTTTTCCCAACTGTTGATGGTCATCTTGATCGATGTGGTCATCTTAACCATAGATGGTTACCCCAACCATCGATGATCATTGTGGTAGTGAAAAATAACAAGCTATTTTCACCCATCTAACCCCAACCAAACCTAATCTTCTATGTTTTTGTTTATTCATAGACCCCTTTATAATTTTTTGAAGTAGACCCCAACTCCTTAGCACTAGTATTAATTAGCTTAATTTATATTTTTATCATTGTAGTCTAATTTTTAACAAGTATTATTGTGTTCAATTTTAGTACCTTTTGATTATTGATGTAAGTACCTTCTTTTCAGTTTTGTGAACTTAATTTTTTAAAACATGTGGATTGAGAGCCCCTAAGGAAGCTCTTGCTTCTAGGATCTAGTTATCACTAAGCAATCCACCCAACTATTTATCTAACAAACAAGTTTGATTTAGTGATTTATTATCTATAGGTCTTCCTCCCAAGCCAAAGAGGAACTCTTCATAGTCTTTTGATTCAACACGTGTACAAACAAATAGATTTTACAACCATACCCATATCGAGTTTATTTTCTCTCTTTCTTATAACTAAAGCTAAAAATTTATGTGAAACAATGGAGTTGTTTGAAGAGAAGTGTTGGATTGAAAACAATATTCATAGTAATTTCTCAAGTTTCATTTACCAGTTTTCACCTCTTATGCACTATTTAGCCACCATTTTGGATTTTCAAATAAGTAGTGTACCAATCTACCACCCTTGCAAGTTTTCAACCTCGCTTGTGCCGCTCTTAATGTTTACAACCTTATCTTATGTAAAAATAAAGTAGCTTTTTAAAATTATCCAAAATTGGTGCACACCAGACCTATGAAGAAGGTGGAGGCATATATTATCATAGAAAAGGAGGTTACGATGTGGAATTTGTAACTAGATCAATCTCATGCAGAAGTTAAAGAAGATGAATATGTTGGAATTATTATCGAAGAGGTCATAAGTTGAGCAATGTTCCTTGTCTAGAGTTCCTGTTAGAGTTAGTTAGGTGTGGAAAATTATGGATACTCAATGATTTTAGAGATATAACTATCCAAGTAGGATAAGACACGCTTGAAAATATTTCAGTCAACAAGAGCTTCCATTACCAAATAAATCATGGTTGTAGAGGAGCCTCGTATTACATTAGATTTTAGATATCTTCATCCTCTATTATAAGGTAAGCGGCCCTACTTTGTGACACCTTGAATTAAATTTCCATCATGAGTTACTCTATTTTGTTTGTGTGTCACTACAATTAAATTCCCATGAAATGTATTGCATAACATGCCATTCTACTAGCTGGTCATCTTGGCCATCACTACATCTCTTAAGTCCAATGACTCCTTCAACACTGAATCCATTGAAGTAAGTGTGGCCACTTGATCTACCATTATTACCTTAGCTTTATCATCTTTAGTGAGGTCTAGGCTAACCTCATTTAATGTATTATCTAACTGTCACTTATAGTCTAGCATGGTGTGAGCAATCTGAATGCCTTGATGCATAATAATGTTAATAATTTGCTCATACTCATCCAAGAGTTCACAGATGGATTCTATTTTATATTTAAAGATTTTACCTTGCATTAAATGTTTCTAGAGCTTTTGTGCAATAGGCCAGTCCTTTATCAGCCTAGTCAAGAGTATAATGCGTTACTTTTCTTCAAACATAACTTTGTCACCCAAAAATTGAGTGACCAAGGTAGGGTATGTGAAATCAATCAACTGCATTATTTTGTTAAGGTGGAGGTGTAGTTCTGTGTTCTCCTCCCTTAGCTATGATGCATTCTATTCTAGTGTAAAAGTTTTCTATGTGATAGACCCATGGAATGACACTACTCCATCGATTTTATTTGACAAAGACAACTATGAAACATCAAGTGATGCTTCCTACATGGTTGGTTCAATAGATATTGTTGAATCCACAATCATCATATGTGCCTTCTAGATTTATGACATTGGCAGTGAGAAAGTTATTTGTCTCAACAAAGGTGCAAGGACATCCCACAATCATTGGATGAGGAATTTGAGCCTCTATTGAGAAGCCTCCTCTTACACCCCCCCTTAAGAGGACCCTGAGCCTTATGATGTAATTTATGGTTGTTGGGCCTTGAGTATCAGTACCTTCTTGGTTGGTTCAATTGACTATTGTCTTACAACTTTTGGCTATGTGTGTCATTCTAATTCCACCTATGTTTTGGTAGCTAAATCTACCTGCTCCTTGGTCGCTTGATCTTGGGTATTGCCTCCACTTTTCTTCCTCCTAATTCTACATGGATCATTTATTTTTATCTTCTTCATTAGTTTTATATGTTGTGTTAGCCTCAACCTTATTCTTCTGCATTGCTCATCCTTCACAAGTTTCCTGCTCAAACTCTTTATTTTTAGTTTCTTCCTCTTCCTCATGCTTCCTTTTTTGCTCAACTTATGTTGCTTCCTACACTCATTGCATGGCCTCTACTTCCTCCTTTTTATTCTATGCAATCACTTTATTAGCCTTTTTCTTATTTTCCTCATGCATCTTCCTTTGTTCCTACCCTTCTATAGCAAGTGTTTTATCTCTTCCTTACTCTTCTTCTCCTCCTCATTTTGAGCCTTCTTCACAACTACCTTTTGAGCCTTCTCCCGATCAAGTTATTCTTTAGTAGACTGATATTGGGATATGATATCTTCTTGTGTGATCAACTAATCAGAATTAGGTTGTGCATAATCTTGTGGCTCATGCATTAGAATTGGATAATTAGGAGATAACATTAACTATGGATGGGAAGAGGAAGGAGATGACTTAACCACAATGCACTTACTGACTAAATTATTTTGATTGGCTGGTGGGATTAAATTTTTCTTCAGCTTCTTGTAATCTTGGGTTTTATCTTGTGGTTGTGGCTCTGGTGTTGGGGCCTCTTGTGGCTCATTTTCTTTTCTTAGTTTTGGTGAAACAAAGGAACCCATACATTCTATAATTGTCAGGGAAATATAGGCACAATGCACTTACTGACTAAATTATTTTGATTGGCTGGTGGGATTAAATTTTTCTTCAGCTTCTTGTAATCTTGGGTTTTATCTTGTGGTTGTGGCTCTGGTGTTGGGGCCTCTTGTGGTTCATTTTCTTTTCTTTGTTTTGGTGAAACAAAGGAACCCATACATTCTATAATTGTCAGGGACAATATAGGCACTACATGTGTTCTCAACTTGTGTATTAATGGATATTAGGGGATTCATTATTTTTATGTGCTTGGATGTGCCTCTAAAGATCCTACACTTGGAATCTCTTAAAAAATTATAGCCATCCTGCATTTTTGCTCCTCCTCCTTTATAATTATGTTGGCAATTATGGATGGAAGAGGTATGGAAATTTATGCCATCAAGATGTTCAACATGTTATTCTACACTTGGAAATTGCACACTACTTTCCAAAATAAAAAATATTTTTCCTCTTCTTCCTCATAGACCTTTATTCCTATTCCCTCTAACATAGACTTGTAGACCTATTCTTTTGCTATGCCTAGCTATGCAAGATCATTTTTGACAATGATTTATGAGATGTTCTTGTCTGAAAGCCACAACTTTATATTGTGTGTCTTATTATTTTGAGGTGGTGATCCTCTATGCACTAGAGCCTTTTTATTCCTATAACAGTCTATGATGGGGCTACTTATTTTTTAAGCAATGTCTAGCCTTTGCTTGTTGTTGTGTTACTGGTTATTGGGCCCTTGAAGGCATAATTCATAGAGGAGGTACTAAGTGAATAACCAATGATTTCTACTACAAAACTTCCACTTGTGCATCTAACATAGTAATGAAGAAATCCATTATTGTGATGGGTGCCTTTCAAAGCTCGTGAAATTTAATTTTGATCACATCATGGAGATTATCAACACAACATGTTTCCCTAAATACTACATGAAATTTATGAGCACGTAGGGGTGGGAAATGATCATCTAATGGATTTACATCCACCATACATTGACTCAGCCCAACTATGTATAATCTTTCTCTATTTTGGTCTAGGTAATGTTTATGAATGCGATCATAGGCTATAAGTCTACCTCAAGATTGATGGGTCCATATGGAGACTTTTACTGGGTGAAGCAAAGTAGTAATACAAATAATTGGTAGTAAAAAGTCTATGAAACTCCACTAATGACCTTCTCAATGTTCATGATAAGCTCAATGATTAGGGAATTAGGCTAGTTAAAACCTTCATGGAGGTGGATCATGTGACAAGTGATGTCAATCATGCCTTTGGTAGCCTGCTTCAAATTTTTGGTCATCTTAAAAAAATGCTTCGTGATAAATTCCAAATGGATTCACACTGAAACATCCTCTACAAAATCTATATGGATCCCCTTGAATGCCCTTCTATAATTCTCCCAAATTTTTGAATCGATGAGAAGGATTTTTGTCTTGTAGGGGGACAACAATTTAACCCACATAGGAAATCTTGTTGCTTGTGCCATGGTGGCCATATTGATGGATATAGTCACATTATGTGACAAATGTATGGCATCCTCATTGTAATAGCTGAGAAGGGTGAGAACTATTTCATCAAAATGTTTAAAGGTTAGAAACTTGATCAATAACTTTATGTTAGATCCTTGCAGGTGATATTATAATATTAGGGCTCCTGACTGTGCTACTTTTTCTTGATCATAAATGGAGAGGTTGAATTTGGCTACATCAATGAAGTCGAATGGTTTTGGATCATGGTATTTCATTTCTCCGAGGGAAATATCGATGCCCATATTTTATTTTTGTGCATATGTGAGAGAAATTAAAAGTTGTGAATGGTCTATGGTTGATTTTATAGTACTCATCGAATGTTTGCTTTAGCTGAAAGTAATATTATGAAATAATTCATGCATAATTGAGTGAATTAAGCTTAAAACATAGAGGGTTCTTGTTTACAAAGGTGTTTAATGGCATAATGTTATGTGTGCCTTTATTTATATATATTTTCCTACTTGATTCTCCCTAACATGTTCCTTTAAATGTGATGAGCTATTCGCATGCCATTATGCTTGTTGAATTATATGTAATTGGATGTTAATGATTTGACATTATCACTTTGCTAGACATACATTATTTCAGCTAAACAAAGTTTTTGATGTGACACGTTGTCTTTTCCCTCATTGAATTTATTTTATTGTACATCACTTGATTCTAACACTCGAAACACATTGGGAAAGATGTAATATTTTAAGTGTGCCATCATTAAAAAATTTTAGGTGACAATTAATTATCTTTTTTACATATTTTGTTTATTAGCACCTCATTCCCATACTTAGTTTCCAACTCCCCTCCCATTAAATTCATGATGTGTTCATTTTGTGCTAAGTTACTCTCTTTGTTGCACTCTGTAACTTTGATTTTCCAACTTGGTTCTAATGCCCTACAATATAGAGATCACACTAAAATGATACACTAAAAACCTATAAACAAAACAAGAAAAAAATACATTATACATAAATCCTAATCAACATGGTGCTACTCAGCACCCTCTCTTATCTAATAAAAATTATTGATGATAAGGCTTAAGTCTATAGCCATTTACACATCCTGGAAGAATGGTTCTCTGAAAGTCCATTAAAAAAATTGTTCCTTGTTATGATACTTCATAGATGATTTAAAGTCCTTTCTATCTAATGCATAACTTTCTTGGAAATGCTTGAAATCTGCTATCATATAGTAACATTGCTTGCTAGGGGTAAAATATTTAGATCATAGATTATGATCATGCCATGCCTTTTAAATTTGTTTGATAACATTTTATGTCCATTGTGATCTTTACCTAGTTTCTTCCATCCAATTTAGATACATCAATATTTCCTGTAGAGAGTCCTGATCTCTTAATCACATGATCATTGAAAACCATAGAATAGTGACTATGTATTCCATTAGAATGACTATTTATAATATGTAAACTGACTAAAATAGAGTAAAACCTATTGGATGATTATAGTTTGTCTGAAATTCCCATAGGATTGTAAAAATTTTATCCACTCAATCAGATCTTTATACATTTCATATTTTAGTGAGCATGTTGCCAAGGACTTTGTTTGATCCTTTTCCCAACCCATTGGCTTACAGGTGATACATTATGCTCTTATGATGTGATATCATAAAATACTTTGTCAGAGTCTTGATGATATATTTGAGGAAGTTCATTTCTATATCACTGACTAGTTTCATCGAACATCCAAATATGGTTATATTATTCTCGTACAAAAACTTAGCTACATTCTTGGCACTGCATCGTAATATCTTCTACCCATTTATTAAATTAGTTTGTCATAGTAATTATGTACCTTGGATGACTGTGATTTATATCTAGATTGATTAGTCCCATAAAGTCAATTCCTCATTGTTCAAATGGTTGCTTAGCTAACATGGGGTTTAATGGAATCTCATCTCTTTGATTTGTCTTTCCCATCCTTTGACTTCTTGCTTTGTAGTTGTATAATTTTTTTTTGCAGTAGAGAGTTTTCAGCTTGTGAAGTGAATTGGATAGTCTAATCTTCCACCTCCCAGATTTGATAACACAACTCATATTGTAATTCCTGAAGCATCCACATGGATATTAAGTGGTTTTCTCCATACATGAAAGACAGATATGGGAGTTGTGATGATCTCTAATTTAGATCTATAAATGTTTCTTGGCACTCCTTAGACCATTTGAAAATGGTGTCTTTATATGGTATCTTCTCCATGGGATCAGATATAGCTATGTATCCATTTATGAATTTACTATAGTATCCTATGTGTCCCAATAATGGTTGCACATGTATAGATCTTTAGAATGTGGCATACCCATAATTATTAATATTTTGGCTTGATTAACCAAAATTTCATCATTGCATACTGTATGCCCCAAAAGGACACTAAATTGTGTAAGCAACATGCAGTTATTCAGGTTCAATGCAATGTGTAGGGATCAATAGTGTTCTAACATAAGTTACAACTTAGATAAGTGGTCTTTGATTAAATAAAATATATCCTAATCATATAGATAGACTTTTAGGAAATCATGTATTAAATATTTAAATGCGGTAACCACATTTTTGGAGAACACAATATGATCGTTCTTCAAGCCAAAATGAATTACCTTGTATACAAAAGACCCCCATTTAGTTATAAATGTAATTTTGGCTTGATCTTCTATTGTGATTGGAATATGATGGTAACCACTGAATCCATTTATAAAAGAATGCACTTCGTGTCCTACGACTAACTCCAAGACTTCATCTATGAAAGGGACTTGGAATGGATCATTAATGCAAGAATTATTTAGCACATAGAAGTCCCCACATACCTTGATTTCTCAAGAATTTTTAGGATTCATTACCATTAGGATAACCTAATATGATACTTTTATGGGATAGATAATGCCTACTTCTCGTATCTGATCCAATTCAGCCTTTACCTTTAATTTCATGTTGGGGTTTAATTTGTATGGCTATTTCTTAACAAGACATTTACATTACTTTAGTTCAAATTAAATCTCCCCCAAAGAATGGTTTACACCATTTAACTATACAAACTTTTTTGAGAACACATCTTGATCGTCTCACAATAGTTGTAGTCCTTATGAAATCTCATTCTGCATCTAATAATTGCCCAAAGTCACAAACTATGGCTCTAAAACTGTTCCAATATTCCCTACCAGTTTATTTAATGGCTCTTGGTATATTTTTTTGGAGTCACTTAGAATTAATCCCCTTAGTGTTATCTACCCTTGTTATTCCTGAATATTGAGGTTATTGATCTTATATTTGGTCTACAATTTTGACTCTAGGCTCCTCAACTTCCCTTCCTGGTTCAAAAAATCCATTCAAATCCAATTCCTCATCACTATCACTAGATGCATCTTGTTTACCCTTATTGGTAATTCTATTACAAAATTTTATAAAATAACTACTCTTGTGCTTGATGTCCTTGTATTTTTAAGAGTAGTGTTCAAGTCTTGAGCTTCTTCTTCCTATAAAGCACATTCTTAAGTACTGTTGAGATCCTTCACTCAACCATGGCATAAGAAGATCTTTATCTTTTATATGGTTTTATACACTAATGGATTCTCATATTCAAACACAAATTTTTTAATAAAATCCTATTATATCTTAGGCCAATTCTTATTCTCCCTTCTACACTCTTGATGTGTATACCATTTTATGAGAAGTGATGCCAAGCTATACTTGAATACATGTACCTAGTATTTAGGTTCTACACACTGCATAAACCATACATCTACGTACCTATGAATGTGTATCTCAAGACACTAATCTTCCTAAAAAATAACTTTTTTTACTAATGGTGGTTGGTAGTTGGAATCTAGCTCACAATAATTCACAAGCCTCATCTCATTATAAATAGTTTGTCTTATGAATTGCCCACCAAGTCACAAAGTTGCCTTCAATGCATGGTTTAATGCACTCACTTTCAAGTCTATATTTGACACATGATGTTATAATATAAATATGAATGAGTTCAAGTCCTTAGTTTTGAAATATTGAGGCAATTGACATTCTATTGTGAAGATCATTCACATAAGGTGTACCTCATGATCTCCTCTTACCTAGTTCAGCATGTGGGTATCTGAATCACCACTGATTGAAGACGTAGCTTCCCAAGGTAAAAGGCCTTATTTTTTAGGCTAAGTATATTTCATCTCTGTCACACCTACATTGTACAATAAATCCACTTCAGACTTTATTGGTGATCACATAAAAGGTGAATTTTATCCATTATGAAACTATGGAACTTATGCGTTGGTTATTGTAGGTTTGAATGAAAGTTGTTCCATTTGTTGTAACTGTTATTGAGACTCCATTTATGTATGAAAAATTATCTCTCTATAGATCTTAATGTGTTTTACTTGGATTTTGTGCCTACCTTGATCCAACTATTATCTATGTAAGCATATGGTGAATCCAACTCTTTGGGGATAATGTATGGCTTGCTCTTAGATTTTTAAAGGAGAATTATAATAATTTTATCTCCTTGGTGTGCCTCTAACTGATTACACACTATATTAAGGGTCATTTAACCATCTTAAGACCACTTCTTACTAATCAACATAGGGTAATGCATTTCATCAATATTATATTCATGTTAATTACTTCAAAATTACCTCATAGACTTAGATTGAAAAATTTGAATTCCACATCCTCTAATTGACTAATAGGTTCTACCCTTATATAGTATGTGAGACTTAGTGTTACTAGACTATAACTGAGGTTTGGTGGTCCAATAGCTTTCCATGTAGACTGAAGGATCATATTGATGGTGATTCCAAACTAAAATACAATGCTTAGTACTTCATACTTTTCCAATTTAATATCCATGTGGGAATAAATGTCCCAAGGCTTCTTAGTCTTTACATATCAAACTACCTTCTCATTATGTTATTCACCTATTTGTGTACACTCCAATAACTTGTGCATAAGATTTGTGATATTCTACGATATGTATTCATTTCATAGAGTGCTTAGGAGTTTTAGAATATCAATCAAGGCATTAATTGCTACCTCCTACCTCATTATGTGAATAATTTATCCATACATCTTTGCATCCATGGTTGTGGTGTCACCCTCTAATGTATACTATGACTGTCTATTTTGTATAACTTAGGCTACTTGATACATCAAACCCTTTTATTTCTTTGGCTTAGGATATTTATCCTATTGGACCTTTCTAATTCTATGATCCTATGGCATTCTTAAGGAAGGCAATCCTTGCTTTACACACTTATGTCTTGTAACTACTTTTATGAAAACAATATCCCTAGGGTGTAAATTTACCATGTTTACATTTCACATAGGCTTTTATTTTCTTAGTTTCTCTAATATCAGTAATTCTTCAGTATGGTGTTATCCTAGAACTCTGAAATAAACACAATACATTTTCCTTTGAGGATTAGTTGGGAAATTTCATGTGAAGTGGTTATATTCCACACATATATAGTATACAATTGGTTGATGACCCTACCATTCCTCTTGTATGTAATTTCTACCTTGATATCCTACACAAAACCCTCATATGAATCCCCATTATTTTTATTGGAAACCCCAACCTTATGATTTTTGACCATCAAATCCCCCTTGACATTGTGGGGATCCCCACCCGTGCTACTATGGTTGTGCATCATATCCTCCATATGGTCATTGGAGAGAAGATAGAACCTTTCTAGGTTGTTGTGGTTGGGGAATCATAGTATTCTAGGGTGATTGGTATTGAGGGGATGAGGAATGAAAATTGGTTAATACTAAGGAGACTACAACATCCATATTGCTAGCCATTATGGTTGATATTATGGTGATGTTGGAATTCATCCAATAGTTACTTGTGTCGTACTAGTAATTTCAACATTAGGGCCTATAATTCCTAATTTTTTAGGTAATTTTTTTTGTGATGTCACTCGAATACATTTTTAGTGATTTCTTCATTTACTGTTTGTAGAGTGTGATAAATTTTCTCATCATGATTATGTGACTTAAAAAAATTGTAGTATAGATTCTACAAATGTTGGGTGTACTAATGTAGGATATGACATTTTATTATTGCATTTCCTACTACTATGTAAATATCACAAAACTATGTTTTGATTTTTGGGCAATCATTCTAAAGATGCCCTTCTTTACCACACTCCATATACCATGGGCCCATTATGGGTATGTTCCTTTCATGGAGCTTAGCCATATTTCATAGAATAACATCTATCTCTGTATTAATTTTAATGATGGGCAACAAATTATCTCCTTAATGCTCAATTTGTTCCACTCAGAGAATAACTAATAACATATTAGACTTGTTAAGGAACTAAGTTTGCATGATGGAAAACTTAATCCATGTTCATAGTTGTTTTAAAAAATAGATAGCTTTATTTGAGTCCTAAAATAGAAATTCAACTCAGTTCATTACATAATAGAATCTACGATCGTAGTCTCATACAGACTCTCCCCTTTTTCTAAAGAATTTATTTGAGGTCTTGAATGGTTTGGCTTGCACAATTCTTCATTTTAAACTATGCGATCAACTATTCTTTAACCTATTGAAGAGTCAGATTAGGAGCATTCATTTATATATGAATTTAAGAGCTCATCTTGTTAAGGATATAATGAGCTTGCACTTCTTCACATCATTAGTGGTTACCCCCTTAACCTTACATTTCATTTTCTATGTTAACAAGCACTATTTAGGGTTAGAAGACCCATTATATGGTGTTAAATTTAAAAAAAATCTTAAACTAATAGCCATGATGTTTGTACTTGCATCTACCACCACTCGTTGATGTGAAATAGAATTCACTAGTGCTTTAAAAATTTTTGTGAATTAAAACCCAACATTTTTCAACTTCTTCCTATCTAATATTTTCTTAATATCCTCATTGAGTTTATCAAACTTATCTTTAAAACACTCAAACTAATTACTACCCAAATTAGCTTTTGCACTTTGATTTCTTCTTACTGATGATAAACTAGGCATAGGGGATGTGTAATCCTAAAATGAATGATCTTTGTCTATGAATTTCTCTTATGTGAAACTTGAACCTAATTTTATCCTACATCTTGACAAACTTTCTTCACTAGACTATTCCTCTTATTCCTCGAACAATATTCTCTCATGTAGCTACAACCTAAAACTAGCCTCTAACTGATCTAATTTATCTCGTACTACTTTTCCTTTCTCTTTCTCTATGCTTCCTTCCCTTTATTTTGAATTATTCTCCCAATTTCTATCCATTATATCTTCTCCTCTATCGAGCCCTCCTATTTCCTTATTCTCCAATTCCTCATAACACTTAGCATTTATTTGCACTCATGTTCCTTATATTATACATTTTATATTCTACCACTACTCACAACTACTTATGGGTTATTATATGCATTCCATCTTATCTATTATCATAGGTCTCTTTTTATCTCCATAATTATCTTCTGAATATACTTCTCTACATCTTCCATCTTCTGGGTTCAATTTCAAGTTCCTCTACTCAATTATTCATCATTCACTCCATTTCACACACACCCTGATAATGCCTGAAGTGACTAATACATGTTGGTAGGGGTATGTACCATGGCCTTTTCTACAACCAACATTTTGATGAGAGTAGTTAGTTGCTGTAAAAACTTTCCTTAGATTCCCCTCATAAATAGATCCTATGTAGCTTCAAAGGCAATGCACCCTTGTAAAAAAAATCAATGATATATCTATTGATGGTAGTCTTTATCCAATGATCTATTACATGAGTCTAATTAGTATACTATTTTTTTAGGTTTTCTAGTTTCTCCTCTGTCTAGACTAAGATTTCTGTCTCTCTTCATTCAAAGCAGTCGTATTCAAGTCTTGATAACCACATAGTTAGTAATTCAAGTAACTTGCACCACAAAATTTCATATATTTTATTGTATATATGTTCATAAATAACTTCTCTCATAGTGATTCCTATCCTCTTTGCCTTCTCTTCTGAAAAATTGTGAATTCTTTCATCTAGCCATCTTCCCAAGTCTCTTTGTCTTGGTAGTCATCTCAACATGTTTCAAAAATACATTCCATGCTTACCACACCATTGTTAGGAAAGGTTCCTAGAAAACATGTTAGAACATGCTAATTAGGGATAGTTCTGTGAAACATAATATAACAAACACTAAAAAAAACTCACACAAAATTTTTATGTGAAGCCAGGGATAGGTCTGTAAAGCAATTAACATGATTCACAATCTTGATTTACTCAAAATATTCAACATTTTATGTGATTAATAGATTACAAGAAAAGACAACAGAAATATATAATGGTGTCAGTGTGCTCAAGGCACTCACCCAGGGTCTCTCCAAGAACTCATTACCACAACAAGCTAATGATGAAGGCTAATCCATCGCACACAATAACATTGTCTATTATTCACAAATAGATCATTACAATGAGAATCACTCATAACTCCATCTCCATCTCTCTTGTGAATGCACTACATAAGTGCATCATTTATAAGAGTAAGAGGTGAGTGAAGGACAAAAAGGTGGCCCTCCCACTAGGTGATTTATGAGACCATTGTTTCACATTAAAGATTGAGTGGTGTGGCCACTCCCACCCACTGAGGAGTTATTGCTGAGGCCATTATCCCCCATCAAAGAGACATTATGGCCAACTAAGCACAAAGTAATTGTGCAACCTAATTAGCCCTAAACAAACTTAATTAGACTACTCTAACACCCTCCCTTTAGCAATGATTCATAAGAGGAGAGAAAATAAATGGGTTCTAGATACTAGGCTTGATAAGGTACCCATGTACAAAAAAGTAAAAATTGAAAAAAATGAGATACACTATAAAGGTCTCTAAAAAACTAGTAACACCAGAAATGGAGAGAGCAAAATATATGCTGCAAGGCATCCAAGGAAAGTAAATGACTTAATAATCAAACACAATGCTAAAGAAGCTGCACTGGATGGAATGAAGGCCATCAAATACAAATGCAAATGATGAATTCAAAAGTCACAAAAAGAACTCAATTTACATGAGCGGTTTGGATCCACTGCTCAATCATAAAAAATAATTGATATTGTATTCATTAGATAGATCCATTCAAGGATATTCTCAGCGATGTTGAAAGTGTAATAAAAGTTCACCAAACTGAATTTGATCTACTTCCAAAAGATGTGGTGTGCTAAGGTTTAACAAGGGACATGGCAACTGAAGAAGAAAGATTTGCACCACACCTCCCATACTGATGATCGAGTGGAGTAACGCAAAAAATCTATATGAGTGGATGAAGCCAATTAATCAAATACAAACAAGTTGAAACTATATTCACTAGAATATCTCTACATTATGTTGAAGGAAATTATCAATTGTCGAAATAAGAGTGTCGATAGATACAAAAAGATCTCTCCAAAAGATGGTCTTGGTGGTGATGGGAGAGTCAAGTGATTGAAATAGTGAAATGGTACCCATAATAGAGTATAAACGCATGAAGGTAAACAAGGTTGAATTAACAAACACCACATGGCACCTTATAACTCAATGCAAGTCCAAAAATGTCCCATACAAAGAAACCCACCAAATGATGCAAGCAATTCTAGAATGTTGTCAATTTGTAGAAGACACCATTAAGAACAAGAGAGTTGCTCCTAAAACAAGGGAAATGTGTGCAAATTAAGAAGATGAATAGTAGAGGAACCATGCTAGTAAAATGCTCACAAAGAATACTAACGATGCCACCATAAGAGATCTAAATTTCATCCCAGATGAACATAAATAGTGGATGATGATGCCTACATATGAGTGAGTGAAAAGTCCATAATAAAATAATGCGAGGTAACATCCAAAAGTGTGTCAAGTTGATCAATCCTAACACATCCTTGACACTCTCATGATTGAGTACAAGTGCAACAAAACTAATATGTTACTCAACATATTTAAGAAGAGTGAAGCATAAAAAAATAGGAGCTCAGTCATCAAAATGTCCCAAAGAAGAAATACTCCAGTTGGAGTAAAAACTAATGCCATAGTGATGTTGCAAGTTAATTGGTTGAATGGGAGAAACAATAACCTATGAAAGTCTACCAAGACCTTTGCCAAAATATCCCATGGAATAGAGCATGCGAGAACTAAATCTAATAGTATTTCTCTCAAAAGTGCTAGGTGAGTACTCAAGGGGATCATAAATGAGACAAGAAATATGGACAGTAGTAGGGGCATCATGCTAACAATCAAAAGGTGCAACAATAAAAACATCAGATGTAGAAATACAAGAGACAACATTATAATCAATAGTAGCATGCTTATTATGAAGACCAGGAGAAATGTCTGTAGATGGACTAGGCTCAATTGAGTGTCGATCCAATGAATCAATATGATGCTCCATGTCTACAATAGTATGTTGCAAAGAGTGTATAAGGGTGTCTCTATCAAAAATTAGGTGGTGGATAAGATAGATTTATTTCTTAAGTGTGCTATTCTCTTCCACAAATTTGACCATGTCATTTTTAAGTGTGCGAATTTTAGAAAATAATTGGTCATTTTTTGATTGCAGAGTGTGGCAATTGGCACAAAAGGCCATGATAGAAAAAAAACACACTCAAAAAATAACAACACCCAAAACATGCAAGACGTCGGGTCTATTGAAATTGCATCCATCCCCAAATGAGAGCATTGAATGGTCAATGTACATGCAAAAGTTAGATGTTTGGCGCTATTGTAAAAGCATATGTGTACAAATCTCAATAAAATGTTTTTGTAATGGGATCTAACCACCTATCAGATTAGGCCTCACCCTATGGTCTTCGACACTCAGAAGGAAGTACGATAGAAGTACTATATAAGAGGCCAGGGTGCAGGGGTTTGGGAATAGCAACCTCTAGTGGGGTCAAGGGGCAGTGCCCTTTATGAGGTTTGGGGGCATAACCCTGAGTACGTTCCCTATCACAGTAGAGGGCAAGGTCAAGGGATAATGCCCTTGATGTTAAATGCAATTTGAAACATGCATTGCCACTAAATTGGCTAAAAATTCACTAATTTTGCCTTAAAAATCCCCCATAATGGACATTGGTTAACACTGAAAATGCATCTAGGAATACAAGAAGTGACAAGAACAAGAAAAGAGAAGTAAGAAACAAATTATTTCCCTCTTCCAAAGAGAAGTATGACCTCTTCCAAACCGAATCTCACCTTCTATCTTCAAATGACGAGAGAACAAAAATATGAATATGACAAAACAATAAAAACTCTTCTTATAATATCTCCCTATACAATGATATTGTTTTTATGGACAGCAATAAAAAAATATCCACTTTTAAGCAATAAGCCCTACTATATGATATCTCTTAATGTGATATGCCCCACTCATTCAACTACATTTATAAAAAAAAGTTTTGGTGGTAATAATCACCACCATCATTTGTCTAAATCACCTATAATATACTTCAAAGAAAAGGGCAAGGGCCCCCACCAGTTTAAAACAATTTGAAAGTAGATAATTTAAGTGAGTTTTTTGAGGAGCCTAAGTTTCACAATACAATTGATTTATTGATCAAACTTCATAATAAAAAATCTGATATTGAAAAAAACCGAGAAATGTCTTGATGTTACAACTCTTAATCCCTTAAATTGCTCGATCTCGTAAACATCATTAAAATCTTTCATTCATTTAATAAAGAAATACACGTCCCCTAATATGTCCGTAGGTAACACCTTTACCACACCCAAAGCATTTAACAAATGTAAAAATGTTAATCAAAAGAATGACATTGACAAAAGTAAGGCTTTTATTAAACTTTTAAAAAACCCGCAGTTTTATAACATGACACCATGAGCTTGAGCAAAAGTGGTACGTTTAAACCACGAATTGGAAAAAAAAGGAAGGTGCTTTTAAGCCTTAAACCAAGCATTTATCAACTAGTTGGCGGCAGGGCATTGGCTGCATGCAAACAGAGAGGGGCGTGGGTGGCGAGGAAGAGGTGGTTTGGACCAAAAAAGGAATGGTTTTACCTTTGCAGGGCGAGGGAATGAGTGCATGCAGTTTTTTCGAAGATCCAACGTGGAGACACGAGGAAGGTTATGTGGCGTAGGCAGAATGGATGGAGCAGCTTGAACATCAGAGGGTCTGATGGCTCACTGGCTGCAATGCAATCCGACACCAAAGTGGTCTGAATGCAATCCAAAGCATGCAATGAAACCGGGTATAAGCCGTGGAATGAGCAAAGCCGATGCAGAGATCAATACAAATGCTAGCCGCCACCCGAAAAGAAAAAAGGAAACAAAGTGATCCAATGCCCAATGCCTCTCCAACCAAATGTCTATGGAGGAGAAAGCTTATGGCCTACACTGAGTAATGGCAGCTGGAAGGAGGCTCTCATACCATGTCGGAATGCTCGAGGCACTCACCCAGGTCTCTCCAAGTGTTCATTACCACAACAAGCTAAGGACGAAGTTGCATTGCACATAATGATAGTTCTATTATTCACAAATAGATCATTACAATGATAAGTCCTCACAACACATATCCATCTCTCATGCGAATGCACTACATAAGTGCATCATTTATAAGAGGAATAAGAAGTGAGTGTAGGACAAATAGGTGGCTCTTTTATTGGGTGAGTGGTGAGACCCATTACAATGATAAGTCCTCACAACACATATCCATCTCTCATGCGAATGCACTACATAAGTGCATCATTTATAAGAGGAATAAGAAGTGAGTGTAGGACAAATAGGTGGCTCTTTTATTGGGTGAGTGGTGAGACCATTATCTTCCACTAAGGATTCAGTGGTGTGGTCATTGTCATACATTGAGGAGTCAATGGTGAGGCCATTATTCCCCAATGAGGAGCTATTATGACCTATTAAGTATAAATCAAATGCACATACTTAATTAACTTTAAATGAGTTAAATTAAACTACTCTAACAAAAAGAATATATATAGACATAAATGAAAACTATTATTGAAACTCTATATTTAGGAACCCTTTTACAAAATAAGTGAACATTATTTATAGAGCTTTTAAAGGTTTTGTTGATTCATATTCTAGCTTTTCACTACAAATAAAAGAGAGATTCTTCGAATTCTATATTTTTTTTATATACACATGAGTGTTGAATACATATAAAAGGATATACAAAGTAAAAAATAGTGTGAATCGCACACGTGTCGAATTAATTATACTTTGTAATTTTGTAGCCTTGCTCTACTACTAACAACTTTGACTCAATCTTGACATTGAGTCAAACTAATCCCAAACCAATTTGATTTTCAAAATCACTTCGACGTTACATCATTTAGATGTTGAGTTGCTTTGACATTTAAAACATTTTTGCATCAAAATACTTTGAAGTTCAATCAATTTGATGCTAAATCAAACTCTCGACAAATCCATTGACTTTAGCTACTTGATGTTGATGTTGATTTTATTGGTATCACCTTTACGGGTGTTTTTACCTAATAAAATTCATAGATGTTTTTATGATTCTTTTTTTATTACTTGGCTTATTCCTTGTTATGAATTTAAACAAAAACAAATAAATTATTAAATAATTAACACGATTTAATATTGAAAAGTCATTCAAATTCGGTTTGAGCCCCTAAATATCAGCTCCTAAATTTTCCCCACGCAAAATTTCCTTCTTGGGATTTGCCTTGAAACAACACATTGAGTGGGTTCATCAAGCCTTGTCCATTAGGGGATAGAGTCAACATTTTCATCTTACAATTTCATGATTTACCTTGTCTATGATTTACCTCCAATTGCATATTATTAGTGCAATTGGGGGTGTTATCAAAAAAAAAAAAAGGGATAAGAGTGGCTCTAAGTACGAGACCACATTTCCTAGAAGAATGTAAGAGAACTCAAGATTCTTTGGTGACTAATACTTTATATGCCTTTGTGGATCCCTATGCGTAACATGTCACAAGAATTCACATACACGAATCTAACCAACTAGAAATTAGTTTGCTTTTCCCATTTGTATGGGAAATGAACATGCGTTGTTAAGTTAGATCATTCCTCAAAACCTTTGCCTACTTGCTTGCTTGCTTGTTTGCTTGAGAAAATGCAGTGAAATATTCTCTTATCAATTTTAACCTATGAGAGTCAGGTACTACTATTACATAATTGATTGTTTAAATATATTTTTGATGCTTCAAATGAGAGCTAGAACAAACTCTAGATGTTAGATATATGGTTGAAGCAGTGCAAGTCCTTCGACAACCCTTGCATAGGATTTTTAATGGATTTTTACAATTTAAAAAATCAATAAAATACATTGATTTTGAGAAATAGAGTTAGAAGTTTGATCATTTTGAGATGTTTGGAAGGATATACGAGGATAAATTTCCATTGTGTTTAAAAACACAAGTTGATTGTTTCAGACACCCCTAAAAAATGCAAAGTCCAAAATGGATCATGGAAGAGCTCATGTGGCTTATTTGATTTGACTGGTACTTTCATGAAAAGATTTAACCTTCCCTCAAATATATACCATGACCAAGAAGATCCAACCACATACACATAATGATCCATTGAACCCCAAAACTTCTCCATTATTTTCAATTTTATTCATGCTTCTACGAGGATAGAACTCGTCTTGACTACATGAAGAAGATGCAGTGATCTGACTTGAGGATCCTCTTTAACTTAGTTTTGGGTTTGCCATCATCAATTACATATGGATACTGACCATTACCTCATAATACAAGTATATAACCCACTAAGCATAACTATCATTATTATTTGCATTTGATTGCCATGTTGGACACTGACCCCTATGTTGGGTCCAATCCCATTCTTCATCCCTGCACCCCCTCTGTTAGCCTTAACTGATGTTATTTGGATTAGCTGCTATCATATGCATTAACCACAATTGTTAATGTGATATCCCCACCAGCACTTGAGCTAGAAATGAAATATTTGTTCCTATCTTTTCACTTCTCATTATTTCAAATCACATGCACACTAGTAGATCCCTCAGACCCCATGAGTAGCACTAGTAGGAGCCCCCATCCTCACCTAACTTTATTGGAAGTGGTTTACAATCTCTCTCACTAGGTAAGTTTGAAATGCCCATGAATGTTCGGATATTTTAGTTATTCAAATTCCCAGGAATGTTAGAATTTTGACACTGTAAATGGTTTTGAATGTTTGGAATTTTGACACATTTGTATGTGTTCATTATTCCCCTTGACTACGTTGGTGAGGTGGGGGTAACGCCTTAACAATGGCAAAATTGGGGTTAATGCCATTGAATGAATAATGTGTTTAATGAATTATAAGTAACATTCAAGGAAGGGGAAATGTGGAAGGGGAGGTTTTGCAGAGCTTGTGAAGCAGTGAGAGGTTTGAAAATAATGAAATCTAAATTTTGCTTTTGCATTTTTGAATAACATTCCTTGTGACTACATCAGTGGGGCCAGGAGTGATCATGGGTAATGCCATAATAGTGGTTAGGTAAACACTAGCAGACGAGGGGAGAACATCTAGCCTTAACAAATTAAATTATGCATTGAATGAATGACTATGCCCTAATAAATAATTAATTAATTTAAGCAGTAACAATATACTTGACATAAAATAACCTATGCCTTAATTAATCATGAATTCCTTCAAGTAGTCAACAATACAGATTCCTTAGTACTATGTTTCTCTCTTTGTGTTATGTTTCTCTTAACTTAGTACTCAGTTTTGATCTTTCTTGTGGCATTTAGTTTGTTTTTGCTTTGTACCTTTGTATTCTAACTTTATATTATAAAAGAATTTGAATGTTTGGAAATTTGACCCCTGTTGCATGCATATAGTAAAGTATAGTTATAACCACCGTCAGTATGAGCTCAATAATAGAAGATAGATGCACTTCTCTTGCACATAATAGGTTAAGATCCTAAAATCATTCCCAAATAAGCATACCATCAGGGGTTGAAGCAAATATCAATATAGTCAATGCCTTGTTTTAGGAGGCAAAGTATAGGAGTGTGAGTTTTGTTGGAAGTAGTAACTGACATTGAATGAATTATATGTAGCATATCCTAATTACACAAACACACAAAATAAATTATGCATTTAATGAATGCCTATGCCCTCAATAATCATTGATTCCTTCAAGCAAAAAATAATACAATCAAGATAATAATCCTTAGTTCTTTGGTCATAATTTTCCTAATATGAAGGATGCACTTGAAAAACACTTATGCTCAATTTTATTGATAACTCAATCAAGCTAATAATATAAGGCCTGTTTGGGAATGATTTAGGATCTTACCCTATTCTATGTTTAAATGTACATCTATCTTTTGTGACTCAACTATTTATTACTAAGTTAAGAGAAACATAACATAGAGAGAAACATAACATAGTACTAGTATATCCACTATCCACTAAGAAGATATCCACCACCTATGTCACTTTAAAGTTTAATTTACTATTGTTAATTTTAATAATATAGGAGTGTGAGTTTTGTTTTAAGTAGTAATTGACATTGAATGAATTGAGAATTGAATGAATTCTATGTAGCATATTTTAATTACATAAACACAAAAAATAAAGTATGCATTTAATGAATGTCTATGCTTTCACTAATCATTAATTTATTCAAGCAAGAAACAATACAGTCAACATAATACTCAATTCTTTAGTCATAATTGTCCTAATATAAAGGATCGGTTTGTAAAACACTTATGTTTATTTTTTGTGATAACTCAATCAAGCTAATAATAGAAGGCTCATGGAAAACCATTGACTATATTGTTGACTATCTAAACCCCCTAATGGTATGCCTCATTGGGAATGATTTTAGGATCTTACCTTATTATGTGTTTAAATGTGCATCTATCTTTTGTGACTCAACTAATTCCTTTAAATAGTGATATGAATGGATGTTTCTAATGTTTAATTTCTTGTTGCTAATGAAAAGACTCACATAGGTGGTGGATATCTTAGTACTATGTTTCTCTCCATGTGTTATGCTTATCTTAACTTAGTACTCAGTATTGGTCTTTCATGTGGGGTTGTAAAACACTTGGTGTTCCTTTTTGTTTATAACTCTATCACATTAATAATAGAAATATCATGAAAACCCATTGGCTATATTGTTGACTGCTTCAAGAAATTAATGTTTTGGGGGCAATGTTGGAGTTTTGTGTGACTAGTGTTTAGCTAAAACACATAAGTGTAGATCTTACATTCTTTTATATGTTGCATATCCAATAATGATTACGCTTTTAATTCATATACATTAACTGAATTATATGTATCATATCATAATCACACAAACTATTTAATAAACTAATCATTAATTCCTTCAAGCAGGTAACAATACAATTAACATAAAATAAACCCAAATGTATTACACAAACTAAATCAATATGCCCTTCTGAGATGAGTGTTGACCACCATCTACCTACATAAAGAAAAGGAACCAATGAACCATCAATATGAATAATGGTATGTTGTTTTCCATCTTATTATAGTCTATATAATGCCCTTCATCTTGCTTGTTTGTATCTATATAATACCCTTTACATTATATGCATTTTGTATAATAGTCTATTGTATAATAGTAACACCCTTTTGCTTATCTTGATATGATAATGGGATGTCTAGTGGTTCATTGGTTCCTTTCCTTTATGTAGTAGGATTGATCATTTTAGTTTTTATGTGAAGGTTAGTAGTACCCCAATGCTTAAGATAATACTTAGTATTGAAATGATCAACAATAGACCATTATACAGACTAATTGCTCATCGATTCCTTTCCTTTATGTAATAAGATGGACAATAGTGTGAATAGACCAATAGTAGACCATTATACAAATTGGTGGTTCATTTATTTCTTTCATTGATATAGAAAGATGGACAATAGTGTGAATAGACTAGGGGTTAAAATTTAAAACAGTGAAAGTCCTTTATAGTATAAAGCTAGAATACAAAGGTTTAGATTTCAAATTCCTTTATATGTAGCATATTAAAGAATAATATACAAAATTCAAAGGTTATTGTACAGACAATGAATATATATACAATAAATTTATATATATATATATAGCATTTCCTCTCGGTATACAAGCACACTATAATTTTATAGAGACACACCATCAAAGCTACAAGAATATTTATCCACTTTCTTAGAGGTAAGGGAAAACCCATAGCCTTTACATTATTTGTAATGGTATACACATATCAAGTATTTATATTTTTTCAAAAAAGGAATATATATATATATATATATATATATATATATATATATATATATATATATATATATATATATATATATATATTCCTTTTTTGAAAAAATATAAATACTTGATATGTGTATACCATTACAAATAATGTAAAGGCTATGGGTTTTCCCTTACCTCTAAGAAAGTGGATAAACATTCTTGTAGCTTTGATGGTGTGTCTCTATAAAATTATAGTGTGCTTGTATACCGAGAGGAAATGCTTAAATGATGAAATCTGGATGTTGTTTTATGGAAGGAGTATAGGTGTCTCTATCATGATCACTTTTTAACTATTATTCCACATTATAATAATACATTTTCATGGGCACATGCACACTCAACCTTTGAATATGAATGAAAAATACTATACCACACATTAGGGTTCATGAACCCCCATTACATTTAATTATGAGCCATACACACATGGCAATTGTAGATGGTAAAGAAGTTATGAAGTTGAACCCCAGTGGATGGTAGATGATAGACAAAGTAACTAACAGGGATGCATAAGTTAACTACAACCATGATCATCTATGATGAACATTCAATGCCCATAAATTATTTGGGTTGGATCAATTATTAGATCCTCCATTATGAACGTAATCAGATGGTATGTTTAGCATCAAATATCACACTGGTAGTTGACCTCCACATCCCCCTCTAGCTACTTTATCTACTAGTGCCATTAGGGGCATGAGATTTGAAAATGATGATTTAATATTATATTTATCATCACTTACATTAGCCTATTATCCCTTCATCAATGGGCCCCACTTATTACATTCTCAATTTTAAGCTCACGTTAAATGTACTAGTTAGTTACACTCATAATTAAGGATGTAATAAGTGAGGTCCATCATCTGAGGGCTAACAAGTTAACAAAATAGATAGAGATGGAGGGGAGTTAGAGTATATAGCATGAATGTGTAGGTCAACTATCAGTGTGACCTCCATGTGGCTACTAGATGTTCAAAGGGTAGATGAAGTATCTAATAGGCATGTGGAGGTCAACTATTAGCTTGACCTCCACATATTTGTTGGATACTTTGAGGGTAGATGGAGTATCTAGTAGGCACGTGGAGGTCAACCATCAGTTTAACCTCGATGTTCTTTATAGATACTTCAAGGGTAGGAGTATCCAACATGCACATGGATTTGAATTATCTATGTGACCTCTACATGCCTGATGGATCATTTGAGGGTGCCTTTATCCATCTATTTTATTGGCCCATTAGCCCTCTGATGATGGGCCCCACTTTTTACATCCTTAATTGTAGTGTACTTAGGAGGTACATTCAATGCTTAAGTCAAAATGCACTAGGCAAAGTGATGGAGAAGCAGGATGTGACTAGCCAAAGGCTAATGTTCAGCATGGAAGTCCACATTGAATGTGAGTGCTTTAACTAGCTAGTGTGTTTGCATTTCCATCTAACATGTCTATGACAATCACCAAATTGGTGAATGTCTAGCACTCATAGTTGGGCTAACATCCATCAAAAACATGTTAAGGCAAACAATAATGGTTAAATTAAATGCTAGTTGAAAAATAAATGTTAATATCTGTGGAATACTAACTTTTTACTTGCATGCCTTTCCCTTGTTTGAAGACTATACTAGTGTTTGCTTGACATTACACCATTCCTTCTCTACCTATGCAGGAACCCATTATCCAATAATGCAAACACACTAGCTAGTTAAGGCACTCACGTTCAACATGGAATTCCATGTTGGATGTTGAACCCCAGCTGGTCATATCCTGCTTCTCCATCACTTTGCCTTAATGTGTTTTGGCCTAAGCATTGAATGTACATGATGGTTATGCTCATAACTGGAGGAGGGAGTGTATTAACTAGCAGTAACATTCACATTTTAGGCTAACATGTCTATGATTCCCGCCAAATCAATCAAAGTCTAGGGCTCACATCGAGGCTAACATTCATTAACAACATGTTAAGGCAAATGATAGTGGTTAAGGAAAATAACAATGGTTAAAACAAATACTAAGGGTGAAGGATAATTAAATGTAAGAACTTACCAGCTGGTTATGCTTGAATCGAAGATATAATAAGTGGGGCCCATCATCAGATGGCTAATGGGCCAATAGAATGGATGAAGGGGGAGGGTGCATGGAGTATCCAACATGCACATGGAGTTTAACTATGAACATAACCTCCACATGCATGCTAGATACTCTAAGGGTAATGGAGTGTCCAATAGGCATGTGGAGTTCAATAGTTATCATGACCTCTATGTGCCCGTTGGACACTCTGAGGGTAGATGAAGTATCTAATAATCACGTGGATCAACTATCAGCATGATCTCCATGTGTCTATTGGATACTCCTAGGGTCCCTCCCCTCAGTCTATTCCATTGGCCTATTGGCCCTTTGATAATTGGCCCCACTTCTTACATCCTTTATTACCTTCAAGCCTTTACCCTATTCCATTTCTCATTTACCAAATTACCCTATTCCTCTTCAGCCTCTGCATGAGCTCATGTGCTCACTACCCATTTCCATAAGCGCGCACCACATTCATAGGAGCATCCTATAGGAGGCATTTTCTATACTGGTTGGTTATCTATAATGAATTGGTTTGTCTCTATTGTTGAATCTTCAATATTATTTTGTATAATATCGGTTTAGCATCTAAGAAGGGCACAACCTTAACATTTAAAGATGAGGAAGCAATGCAATGTAGAACATGTTTTTAAAGTAATACAACATTGTATTTTTTAAACTTGTATTGTATTGTATTTAAATTTTTATAATTTATCATGTGTAATATTTTATATTTTTGCACTAAAATTGATAAACAATTTTTAACTATTTTTATTTTTGCTTTGAAAACTAAGTCAATTATGTCATATATTGATGTCATGTTTTGGGATAATTCGGCATAACCTATAATGGCATTCATGATGGTGGTGGAGATATTAGTGTGAGATTTCAATTTTTTTTTCATTTTACCAACATAATGTGCTTTTAACCCTATTTTTTGACTATCATATGGGATATTTTCTTCTTGTTTAGAAACAATGATTGAAAAAGTTTGATATCTTGATTACTTACCTCATAATTTTCTAGGTTGTGTGAGGAAGAGTAAATAACATTGTCAATCACTAGATACAAATGTCCTCACTCTGCATACACTCCCTCTCGACTGGCTTTTAATTACTTGCTTATCTGGCCATGGTAGATGAAATGAAGAACATTGTAAATCCAAGTAACTATGTTTTATTTTAATAGATATTTTAATTGATCAATCATGATATAAAATGTTCACATAATAGGGTTTCAAATAATTAAATGTATAAATTGGACATATAATGCACTGTTTTAATATTTTGTCTACAAAATGGTGTGTATGTTATCTTATCAGTGGATTTTGTGACTATTCATTACCCAAAACATTATTTTGATCCTTTCAAGATCCTTCACTCATTGGCATTAGAATTGCCTCCAATAAAGTTACATGACACAACTGAATGAGGAAAGAAGTTGTATAGATTTGGGCAATTATTTGATGGAGTAGAAGAGACACCAACCCAAACAATTAAAGACACATTGTCTGAAATAAATGACATTGAATTGGTAATATGAAAATGTTATTTGGTTTTAGGTTGATTTATTTAGTTATTTAAGTGATTATAAATTATACGCAATGCTAACCATTTATCATTTCTGATTTTAACTTGGATACAGATGACTCTTGGTGGTTTATATCTAATGCAAGATGTTAATGTTGTCGAACCTGGACCTCAATTTCCCATAGTTGGAAATATTAGTACTATAAATTAATATTCAAATTTTAACTATTTTATTCTTGTGATTAATCATGATTTCAAATTATAATTGGTTCATTCTTTTAATACATAATGTGGAGTGTGACAAGCATGCCCAGCCTAGGGGAAGCTTCCTTAAGTTCCTCCAACAACATCAACAAAAAATGGAACAATTGGGGAAGGTGGTAAGTTTTTATTACTTTTTTATATTATTAGTGCATTACTTTTATAATGTAGTAATGGTAGGGAGGATGGATGCACTGCTCCCCTTTGTAGGAAGAGAATAAGTATTGAACAGATGAAACAGTGCTTTGTATCCTCCTTTCGTGCACATGGACAACCTCATCCCATGGAGAAAGTAATATGGGAGAATGAAATATGTGGGGTTTGTGATATTATGAAATTGGTATTAAACTTGATAATGATCATCACTTTTTTCTTTTACCTATAAAGGAACCTATTATTGTCTCTGAGGAAAAAATAAAATCACCTATTTCATCAGAGGATGTTGCAAATAATTCTCATGATACAAGTGTAATTCATTTTTCACATTCTTCCATTTTCAATTCACACGTATATCTTATTATATACCTATTTAATATTTCTAACTATTGCACTTGTTTATCAGGTAAACAATGGTAGTGAGGAGGGGTTCACACTTGTTTCATTGGAGTTTGAGGACTTTGTAAATTATGAGTTGCCAATGATTCAACGTAAAATAATTATGATGTTGAAAATGATTCCCATGGTACAAGGGTAATTATTATTTCATCTTCTTCTATTTTCAATTCACGTGTATATCTTATTATATACCTATTTGATATTTCTAACTATTGTACTTCTTTGTCAAGTAAACAATGGTAGTGAGGAGGGGTTCACACTAATTTTGTTGGAGGTCAAGGACTTTTTAAATTTTGATCTACCAAATAATTCATCGGCAACCTCTCCATGTGCACATGAGCTTAGTCAGAAGGAGAAGGTAATATTTTTGGATTTGAGAGTGTTTTTCATAAGTCATATGAAACACAATTGTGATATTATTTTATTACTTTTACCTATATAGGAACCTATTACCCTCCTTTGTAGGAAGAGCAAATGAATGGAACAAATGACCTCTGTAACCTCTTTACATGGACGCATCCATAGACATAAGGACAAGGTAATATGTTGGGATTTACACATGTTTATTTAAGTCATATGAAACATAAATTTGATATTATTTTATTACTTTTACCTGCATAATCACTCATTATCCTCCCTCACAGGAAGAGAAAAAGAATAGAACACACGAATCCTTCAAATGACAAGGTAAAATGTGGAGAATTGTGAGTTTTCTAAAGTGCTACGAAGCAAGATTGTAATCTTATTTTTGTGTTTTTACTTGCATAGGAACATGTTACCATATTCGAGCAAGAAAAGGACTCACATGGTTCATGTGAGCATGAAGATGATGTTGAATTCCATATGCCACATGATTTTATCAACAACATGCCATGATATTTGCACTGTATAAGGTTAAGAGTCCCATGTTTTTATATTTTTAATATATGTATATCCTATGAATTTTAAATTAGATATGCTTGTTGAATTTGAATCTTTTGATGTGTGTAGTAATATTATCTTTGAGTGCGAGGAGCATGGTTACAAGATTATTTAGGATCTTGGATACTATGACCAATTCTATTGTAGTGCACCATAATGTCTTGCATTGTATGCAAGTGAGAACAAATTCTGATCAAAACCACTATTCAATTCACACCATGCTAAAATGCACATGTTACCTTGCATTCTAGATCATCAAGCACCAAGGCATCCAATCAAGAAAAGATAATAGAGGTCGGTGAAATGGAATTTGTAGCAACAACTATATGAGATGCATAGATGCAAGAAATTTGCTTTAAAATACAAGAACATGTTTATGACTCTGATGATTTGAGCCCTGAAGGGTTGATAGCCATAGAAAAAGAACTTAAGATATACAATTTTGAAGAAAATAAAGAGAAAAGGAGGAGGGAGATTTGAAGGCATAGGGAATTTGTGAAAGTAAATGATACATTATATTTTCTTTTATATTCATTCCTTCACCAATAAATTCATATCTTGTGCTTACACATGAGTTACAAAATTTGACATAAAAAAGAAACTTCCTTGGTTTCAAACAAGAATGTGAATGGGAGAAGATGAGAGTTGAAGGAGAAGGTATATTTGTTTATCCTCAATTTTTTAGTCACTCTTGATCTTGAATCAAATAATTACGGTTTTTATTTTTTATTTATGAAGTTAATTGTATTCATTTTTTGATAGCTTGACAAGGATGGTTTAGTTCAAAACAAGGAACAAAAGAGGAGAAGAAAAGTTTGAAGAAATGTTTGATTTAGTTTGTGGAGATTCACTATGTTTTTATCATACATCATGTCAAATGTTTTGACATACTGAAGAAAATTGAAATGTGATATTGATTTTTATATTATGAATGGATTTTTTCAAGATAACTAGAATTTTACCATAAGGTAATTGCATGTAGATATTTATCTTTATTAAATAAAAAGTGCCCTTTGCACATTACAAATCTTTTGTCTTTCTGTGATATGATTGTAACATGCATATAAGGGTCACAAAATTAAGTATGTCTTTGAATAAATGAGTTAGTTGACACCAATAAAGTTGATTAACTAAAAATAACATTATTTTGTTTTGTTTCATTGGTTTAATCTTAGAATGTAGATGTCTTATCCAAACTATGTTAAGCACTTGAGGCTCTCTTATGTTTTGGTTTTATTTATGATTTACATGTCTATGGTAACCATTCATTTGGATCAAGTAGATAGGGTTTAAGGGAAAGATTTTAGACACCAAATCTTTTATTCATCTTATTTTGAAGAATTGAACCATGGAAATTTCCTTATGCATACCCAAATTTTGTAAACATCAGATGAGAGCTATGCATTTGATTTCTTTATGATAGAGTTTTCAAATTTTGTAGATGTTAGTTGTAAATGATATGAGCTACGCATTTAATTTGAATGATTTTTAGGGGAATTCATATGTTTCCCATAATAAAAAGTCCTTTAAGATGGATTTGTGCTTGAATAATTTTTATTTACTTTCAAATCAATGAATTACGTGGGATTTCTAAATTTGTTAACAACACTACTTATATATGTGATGGAACTTCAAGCTTGACTACTCAACATTCTCATTGGGCATGTATAAGTCTAATCCATATTGAATTTTATGAAAACTTTGCCTTGATTTTCTAAATGGTGAAAGCATGGAGAGTTTTTATAATGTCTTTAGAAACCAAGGTGTCTGTAAAGTCTCTCAATTTTTTAAGAGTGACAACCATGGTAGGGACTTGAGAGATCACACTATTAAAGTTGAGGAGATGAAATAGGAGTATGAATATTTATTAAAACTAATGGAAGAGAGGAATATCAATATTAGAGTTCTCAGGATGAGATGATGTGGGGAGTCTTTGAAAAATCAGGAAAGTATCATGTCCAGCAGGGTTATGACATGTTTATGTTATAAAATTATAGTTACCTACTCAGTAAGGAAAATATTTTGGAGAAGCTATAGAGGGTTAAATCAATTCTTAAATTTTATTTGTTCATATTTAATCTCTCCCATAAGGCCTTCTCTGTGTGCTCTATGGAAGAAAGAGGCTGAAGATAGAAAATTGTGCAGAAAGGAAAACCTTGTAAATTTGCATGTACAATTATTTTTATGTTTATAATTTAATTATGATTTGAAATCTAGCCAAATATTGATTGTTTATCACTGATTTTTATTCATAAATTAAATTTTATTCATCTATATGCCTAGGGAAAACACTTTTTAGCCTATCCATTATAACATCAACTTGGTTAGTTTGACTATGTCTGTTAGAAATCAAAGCTTCACAACCAAAGCTATGATACCAAATGTTAGGAATAAAAGCTATGATACTACATAGTAATATCAATAAGCTATATATGATAGTGCAAGTAAATAATGCAAAAAAATAAGCTACAAAAATGAGAGACAAAATGAAACACATTGCACAAGAGGTTACATGAAAACCCTGTAATGTGCAAGGAAAAACCATGAGAAAAATGGTATCTTCCAGACTTCATATTAACATAATAACTCTCTTATACAAAAACTCCTTTATAAACTCCTTCAATGATTACAACCAAGCACTCAATACTTACACTTGAAGCATTCAGGTTGTGAACCAAGCATAACAATGCCTTCAGGATCCAACCTCCAAGCATGCAAGCTCAAGCTTGCATGGATCCTATAACAGGATGAATTACAAATAGAGGTTCATACTTATTAATAACATTTACAACATATAAGTGAGAGAGGATAGAGAATGTAATAGTAACACCAAGAAATACTTCACCCTTGGTTTGTCATGTGATCTCCATAGTGTTGGTTTTGTATTCATGTGAAAAAGTTTTAAAGTCATCTTCACTTTAGATAAGAACATGTACCACCTCCATGAGGTTCCAAATCCATTGTCTCCCACTCATACATGTGAGGATAATTTGCTATAGTAGCCTTCTTGTATTCATTCTCCATGTGACCACATGAGTCCAAAAGGTGCTTGTAATAACTTTTAGAATTTATCCACACATGGAAATCTTGGACACATCTAGGAATGCACCCACAACAACCCTTTTATCTTTTACACCATGTGACAACCCACATGTGACTACCAAAGACAAATCCATGTTCTTTGGTGGAGTGCTATGCCCAACTCCTATCACATCAACATAATCACACTTGAGATAGCCTCCATGGGCCCCTACCACATCACCAATCAGCCACATCACCTACAAGCCACATCACTAACCATCCCATCACCAACATGCCACATCATCATGAATAGTGGCCATGAATAGTGATTCATGAATAATGACTTCACACTTAACATAATCTCACTTGAATTCAATATACATAGGCTCTTACCACACTTGAATATTTTGTAACCAGTTATCTATCTATGCTATCTACTTTCCTGACACAAACTTAGTAGAAGTTTTCTTGCACTACTAAAACTTATCTGCCTTGACTGATCTTGTCAACATCTGCTCCTCCATAATAGATTTCAGCACTTGAAGTGACTCTCACTTCTCCATAGACCAATCCTCCAATCGAGATTTTTAGTTTTATAAATAAAGATAATTATTATTAGTGAATTTAAAAGAAAGCAAAATATAATGCATGAAAAGGATAAAAAAAGAATTATCATGCAAAGTGAGGGACACAACATTTAGAGGGAGTTTTAGTTTTATAAATAAAGTCTTTTGAAATTATAAAGAACACACAAAGGAGATGCAGATAGAAGGGAAGTGAAGTATTTTTGTGAGAGAGTTTGGGGAGAATAAGAAGAAAGGCATACCCTTCAACATTCTTCATTCAGACAATTCCTATGAAGGTAAGTTTTATAATTATAATTATGTGTTTAATAGCATGGTTTGCATTTATTTAAGATTGTGTTTTACTTTCTAAGCCATGTGTTTTGTTTTATTACGCTGACATATTGTTTTAAAGACCAGTTTACTATTTTTGGGTAGTGTCCCATATTGTTTGGCTAAGCATTGTATATTTTAGTGCTACATTTTATTTGTTAAATGATAAGTAGTTAAATTACATAGTTTTATATTAAAATGCTTATTTTCTATTGAAATTGCTTAGTTATTGATTAAAATGATTTATATATATATTAAATGCCCAATCACAAAATTTAGAGATGGACTTATTTTTTTATAATGCCAAATCTCCTTATGGAATCATTGTTATTTGTGTGAATAAAATTGCTGAGTGGTTAATATTATTTAAATGCCTATTATAATTTAAATAGCCAAATTCTTAAATGGATAGCTGAAGTCTTTTTGCCAAGTCACTTATCAAACACCATGTCACAAAATAAATTGAATGTAAACCTTGAGTGGTGCTTTGATTTATCAAGTACATGTACTTTAATAACCCTATGTGATAATTCTCTAAGCTTGCATTGCATCTTGAGCAGTCCTGTGTTTTAAATATTATTCAGTGTCTTCCTCTAGTTGGCTTGGGATTTACTCTTTTGGATAGCATCTAGATTTAAATCAGGTGGAGTTATAAATTAGAGGATGAAACTATTAAATAAAATGCCATGTGTTTAATGGTAACGCCAAGTCTGATATACGTCATTGAAGCTTATTAATATAAAATCATTGTTTTTAGAATTAAAAATGTTGTGTTTTACTATTAAAGTTGCTGAGTCTTAATTTAAATGCTAAGGCATTAAATTTAAAAATTTGAGACAATTTATGAATGGCAGATTCCATATTTAGGTAACGCTGAATATATTATTAAAAAACACTGAGTATTTAATAAAACATTGAGTTTTTATTTCAAAATGCCTAGGCATAAAAAGAAGTGTTGAGTTAATTATTACAATGCCCAGCATTTTATTAGAATCCATAAGTGCCTTATGTTGATTAGCCAAGTATTTAATGGAAAATCATTGTGTTAAATATATATAAAAGCGTTGAGTTGAAAATATTAAATTGACTGAGTTTAGAATTGATTTAGCTAAAAATTAAGCCATTGAATTAGGATTGAATCACAGTGTACTTAATATAAACGCTGAGTCTATTAATATGAGACGTATTGTACAAGAGAATTGCTATGTCATACACTGAATATTTGACGGTAGATTAGTTTTATAGAAAAAGGCAATCAGTGAGTATATATTGAGACACTAGTATAAATATAAAAAGCCCAAACATTTAATTCATAGTGATGATTTTGAATATATATGATGGTTGAATATAATTTAAAATGTTGAGTTTAGTCATTATGATGCCTAGCTATATTTATATATTAAAATGTTAAGTTTAAATAATTAATGTTGAGATGTATATTAAAAACCACCGAGTTCTTTAAAGAATATACTGAGTCTCTTAAATAAAGAAAATAGGTTTTTTTTATTGCAAGATCAATGTTTGGTAGAACTTTATTTGCCTTAGATTTTTATATTACGGTTTGAGCGAGTTGCATATTTTAATAATGATCATGATTATCATGGGATCTGTATGAGGATCTAGAATAGTTGTCTATTAATAAATAAGTATTTGATAAGTACTTTTTAAACAACTGAAGTTTTAGGGAGTGTTCAAATAGAAATATATCTATACATGGGTTTATGATTAAATAACTTGTTAGGACATTAGATAGTATGCCTATATCTAATATAACAGTTTGATAATAAGAATAACATTAGTGAGATGATTTTTTTTCAAACCTTATTTAGACCCTCTATTTTGTGACAGATTAATTGGTGAGCTTTAATCAATTAGTGTTTTGAGATGTGACAATTTATCCTTATAAGCCATTTTTCATATGATGATTGTACTTAGACTTTTATAGTTTTAAGAATATTGTTATGTTTGGAGTAAACAATAATAAAGATAGATATTTCTTTGATAAAATTATTATTTTGTTTGAGTAATAATATATCTTTGGGGATATAAATATATGATCTAAACTTAATATAGCTTTGCTTAGAATGTTAGTTGAAGCAAATAATAAATTTGTAGCACAATAGTGTTATGCAAACATGCTGACAGAGTCAAGTTTGTAGCTTCTAGTAGAATGAGAACTTGTGTGCAGTATATATATTATTGTTATGTGCAAGTGTTTAGATATTTATAGAATAACATAGTGCAATGTGATGTGTGCTTAAAGATTATATTTTTATTGGATTGTTATTGAGGGTATACTTGGATGGTATAATCTTATAATTACTTGTTTAATAATTATAAGTGTAAGTTTGTTTATTCGTGGTTGAGTAGGATGCTCATACATAAGGAGCTATGATAATATAAGATATCATAAGATACTTCAGCTTAAAAGTATATGCTCAAATGGTACATATTGTAGCTATATATTTAAACTCTCACCTATGTTGACTGAATGTATGTATTAGTTATTAATTAAATATTATTTTGGAACAATTAGTAAGACATTATGTATGCATGTATACAAATTTGAGAGTGTAAATAGATGTTAAGTTAGACTTTTATGTATTTATATAACTTACTTTGTTATATATATGCTTGCATGAATAAGAGCTTATGATTCCATGTATTTAGGATTACTTATTATGACTAAATGGAGAAACTAGCCTATGATATTATGGGATATCATGAGGTGTAGTTTTTTGGATCTTATAATGGTAGTTGAGAATCTGTAGTTTAATATGAATGTGAAACATACTTGGGTGGTATGAACTATAAGTATTAATTCTTATTTGATTTAAATAATAATGTATGATTCATTTATGTGTTGATGAAGTAAATGTACACTTTATTTACTATTATGTTTAGCATGTGATATGATTGATATGATGATGTACTTAATATAAATCTTGAGGTTATATAATGTATAGTGAGATATTATCTTTGGTATGTATGGTTTGCATGTCAATGCGATATCTTAAAAGTTTTTTATGATACACTGCATGTTTAGTTTTAGAAATCACATACACATGAGTACTAGTTTGATCTATGGATTCATGCACTATTCTATCTACCTATCCATGAAGAGAGGGCCATTTTATGATAGGTGATTATGCAAGAGATTTTTAGTCTATGGTTGGTATGAATTTTTTTTCAGATGATGCTTTACCTCCTCACAACAGTGTTACTTATCTGAAGGCTATGCTAAAGATTCAGTAATACATGAGTTGGTTTGACTCAAGTCCTAGTGGGCTTGGTATCTATTTATTATATTAATGTTGCAGTCCTAAAAAAATATAATTGTATTTCATTTGTATATGTTGAACAGTAGTTGTATTAGTGGACCAGTTGTGGCTGAGTCCTAATGTATTTACTTTCTTTAGAGTTGTTATAAGGTATATATAGTTTTTCAATATTTGAATTTTAAAAGTACTTTTCTTCTTAGTTGTTTGGTTAAGTTGTTAAGTTTGTTTTAGTGGTTTAAATGTTAGTAATTTGTTTTAAAAAAATTATCGTATTATACTAACTACAACTTGAGTGGTTGTAACATGTGGTATCAGAGTTGTGGCTCAAACTCTATGACTTAATGAGTCCATTAGCATTTTCATACCTTTTTGTTTATCAGAGAGGAGAAATGAAAAAGTACATGTGGTACATTGAGTGTGTACCTTAGAGCATTCATACCCCCTTAGAGTTGTTAAAGATTTAGTTTATCGATTGTCCTGTTGGTGATGGCTATTTAAGTTGTTTTAGGTAGGTAAGTATATAGCTTTGTTCATGAGATGTGAACAAGAGTTTCCTACCATATTTTTGATCCTTAGATTGAACACCTTGAGTATGATTACACCTTTCTTGGTAATTGAATCACCTTCACCATTTTTATTTTGTGATGTGAGTGTTTTAAAGCATGGAGTGTTTCCCACTTAAGTATGTATGCTTTAGTTCTATGTCTTACTTACACATGTCCTAGAAGTGAGAATCCTATAAATACCATTCTAGATTGGCACCACCTAGTGTGGTGGGAATTTTGTTGTAGTTGAGTGTAAATGTCCTGGTTAAGAATTACTTTGTGTTAAGTTTTTGCTTTATGAATTAACATCCTTATATTTTATGGATTTGGTAAGAAGTGCCATCTATCTTAGTTAAAGGTGACTTTTTATTATTTCACTCTCCTCTTATATAATTTTAAGTTACTGAGAAGATTCAAAATTTTAGGGTGTTGATTTAGAGTTTTGAATCACCTTCACCATTTATGTTTTGTGCTGTGAGTATTTTAAAGCATGGAGTGTTTCCCACTTAGCTATTTATGCTTTAGTTCTATGTCTTACTTACACAGATCTTAGAAGTGAGAATCCTATAAAGACCATTCTAGATTGGCACCACTTAGTGCGGTGAGAATTTTCTTGTAGTTGAGTGTAAATGTCCTGGTTAAGAATTCCTTTGTGTTAGGTTTTTGCTTTGTGGATTAACATCTTTCTATTTTATGGATTTAGTCATCCTTATATTTTATGGATTTGGTAAGAAGTTTCATCTCTCTTAGTTAAAGGTGAGTTGTTATTCTTTCACTCTCCCCTTAGATAATTTTAAGTTACTGAGAAAATTCAAATTTTTAGGGTGTTGATTTAGAGTTTTCTTAGGCAGAAACTTGTTTTGAATGGTTGTTTTATTCCCTTGAGATGTGGGATAGTGTTTTCTACTTCTTGTTGAGAGAAGTTGTAGGATTGGATAGATTAAAGCATCTTTGAGGTTCATATTTTTTCTTCTGGTTATGAAGGTAGGTTATAATACTAAACTTACAAGTTTGGTAAGTGATTAGTGATTAGCAATGTGCATTATGGTATTTCTCTTTTATCATGCAAGGGATTTATTTATAAGATTTTAGATATTTACTTACCACTTGTGACTTTTTAGAGTCACTATTTTATCAAAACTTGTGAACTTGACAACAAGGAGTGGCTAACTTTGAGTTTATATAAATTATAGTTAATTATAATTATTATATTATTATATACTTTTTTTAGACTGTTATTATTCTTTTTTTGAAGCATGATATTTTGAAGAGTTATATGCACCTTTATTCGGTAGAGAGTAAGGTATAAGATGTGCATAACATCTTAATAGTCTAAAAATATTGAGATAAAATTTTTAACTTATTGTGTGCTAGTTTTACAAGCATGGAGACATTGTCTTGTTCATAAGGTTGTAAGGATGGTATAATCCTTAGCCTTAGTATGTTATGTTAATTATGATATCATTTCCTCTTTACTAAATATAACACTATAGGTTAAGTTGTAGAATATGATACTAGTTATGTTTGGTTAATATCAACTTGATACAATCTTGAGACAATTGAATGATTTTTCTTGTATGTATGTTTATACATTTAAAATCATTTAGCATATAGTATTGCTTTCTATGATCTGTTAGTACAGATTTGTGTTTCATTGAATATTTTGCACTTTTTGTAAATCATCAGGTTGTGGAGACTTGAGGAAAGAGTGGTGAATTAGGAATGTGAGTTCTAAGCAATATGACAAAATACTAATTAGCCTCACATTAATTTAGATTATTGGTATTGAGTTGGATTTGATAGATAGACTTGTCGAATCTAAGATTTGACAGGCAAAACTTGTCAAATTCAGTCATATGGCCATACACATGTATACTATGGATGGGTATTTCATGTGGATGGATATACCATGATTTTTGTAGACATTATTACCGGTTCTTATTCATCATTGTACTTGTTTTGAGATCTAATTGAGTCATGACAATATTGACATGTTAAACTTATCTAAAGCTACGTGGAGTAGTAATAGTATTAACATACATACATCATACTTGTTAGGTTCCCTAAATACTTTTATATGGTATGAGAAATACACTCTTTAGGATAGAGAGATGTGTATAGGGGTTGAAAGGTTTGTTAGAACTCTTCTTGATCAATTATTTTGGATTTGTGATGATCTCATATGTTTTTGAAAAGTTAATAAGACTTTTATTGAGTTATTATGAGTTTGTCTTGCAATTCTAAATCTCATGGTGGTCATGATAGAACCAATCAATGTAAGTGATATTCGCAAAACTTGTTTGCATAATAGGAAATGTCATAGAACAGGGTGTTGTGGGAGCAATACGATAAACATAGTGTTAAATGAGTGAACTGTGATGAGTTCTTCAAGTAAATTTTGTATTTATTTTCATGATATGATACTTGATACTATGTTTTTATGTTGTTAAACTCTTTTTGTTAATCAAAACTATTGTTAGAATTAGTGTCATCAGAATGATGACCAATTTTAGGAGGGATAATGTTACATCTCGATTTCACTTTATGATTAATAACATTTAAATCCATGAATTAGTATGGTTATAACTGATTATCATTGCTTTGATTTAATATTTATGACATAAACTAGTATGGGGCAGTGATATTGTTGATTAGTATACTTAATGTGATAGTTGTATTTTATTATTTTGTATATTATGGATATATATTTATTAGTTTCACATCATTAATTGATTAAATGATGATTCAAACTAACTATCAACTTGATGTGAAGTAGATGTAGGATAGATCCTACCCTTAGAGTTTGACGAGGGAGAGCATCATCAAAGAGGATGGACTAGATGGGATGATTGAAGAATAACTAGAGAAATTACTAGCGATCCTACACACACACACACATTAGATTTAAAATATTATATACATAACATGTTTTAGATGATAGTACATAGTTATGAAAGCATGTTTGTGATCTTATTTGTATGTGGATTTAGTTTTTGATTGTATTAGATTCCTTTAAATTAATTAAATTGATATTTGAGAATAAATCAAGAAATAGATATTTAATTGCTATAAGTGAATAGTAATTAATTATTCAATTATATTATTCTGAAAATAATTAAAAAATTATTTATCCAATGGTTAACTAACTACATGTATTTTAATTGTTCTCAAGGATTTAAATTATTTTAAAATGCTAACTTAAAATAAATTAACTTAAAATTAGTATTTTGAAAGCATGCACGAGATTGCATTGAAAATTAGAAATAAGATATCTTTATTAAATTGGTCAACTAAATGTATGCTTGAGTTAACTAAGGATCAAGGACACATTAAAAAAATAAAAAGTTTTAAATATTAATTATGGAATCTAACTTAAGGGAAGAGTATGGTTTGTTAAGAAAATATAATTATTATGAGTGAATTTAAAAGAAAGCAAAATACAATGCATGATGAAGATCAAAAAAAGAATTATCATGCAAAGTGAGGGACACAGCGTTTAGAGGGAGTTTTAGTTTTATAAATAAATCCTTTTGAAATGAGAAAGAACACACACGGGAGATACAAATAGAAAGAAAGTAAAGGATTTTGTGAGAGAGTTTGGGGACAATAAGAAGAAAGGCATACCCTTCAACATTCTTCATTTAGACAATTTCTAGCAAGGTAAGTTTTGTAATTATAATTATGTGTTTAATAGCATGGTCTACATTTATTTAAGACTAAGTTTTACTTTCTAAGCCCTGTGTCTTATTTTATTAAGTCGACATATTGTTTTAAAGACTAGCTTACTATTTTTTAGCAACGTCCCACATTGTTTGGCTAAGCATTGTATATTTTAGTGCTACATTTTATCTGTTAAATGCTGAGTCATTGAACTATGTAGTATTATATTAAAATGTTTGTTTTCTATTGGAACCACTTAATTATTGATTAAAATGTTATATATATATATATATATATTAAATACCTAATCATAAAATATAAGACGCGCTTATTTTTTATAATACCAAATCTCCTTATGGAATCGTTGTTATTTGTGTGAATAAAATTGTTGGTGGTTAATATTATTTAAATGCTTAGTATAATTTAAATAACTAAAGTCTTAAATGGATAGCTGAAGTTTTTTTGCCAAGTCACTTATCAAACACCATGTCATAAAATAACGTTGAATTTAAACCTTGAGTGGCACTTTGCTTTTTTAAGCGCAGGTCCTTTAATAGTCTTGCATGATAATTCTCTAAGCCTGCATTGCATCTTGAGTAGTCCTATGCTTTAAATATTATTCAATGTCTTCTTCTAGTTGGCTTGGGATTCACTCTTTTGGATAGCATCCAGATTTAAACCAGACTGAGTTATAAATTAAAGGATGAAACTATTAAATAAAATGCCATGTGTTTAATGTTAACGCCAAGTCTGATATAAATGATTGAAGCTTATTAATATTAAATCACTGTTTTTGGAATTAAAAATGTCATGTTTTACTATTAAAGTTGTCGAGTCTTTATTTAAATGCCAAAGCATTAATTGTAAAAATCTGAGCCAATTTAGGAATGGCAGAATCCATTTTTTTTTGGTAAAGTTGAATATATTATTAAAAAGCACTGAGTATTTAATAAAGTGTTAAGTTATTATTTCAAAATGTCTAGGCATAAAAAGAAGCACCGAGTTAATTATTCCAACACCCAACCTTTTATTATAATCCATGAGTATCTTATGTTGATTGGCTGAGTTTTTAATGGAAAATCATTGTGTTAAATATATATAAAATTGTTGAGTTGAAAATATTATATTGGCTGAGTTTAGAATTGATTTAGCTAAAAATAAGGTCTCTGAGTCGAGTTTGAATCATGGTGTAATTAATATAAAAGTTGAGTATATTATTATGAGACACAGTGTAAAAGAGAATCACTGTGTAAATTTATAGTACTGAGTTATACATTGAATATTTGATGGAAGGCTGAGTTTTATAGAAAAGGGCAATGGCTAAGAATATATTGAGACGCCAATATAAATATAAAATGCCCAGTCATTTAATTTGTGGCACTGAGTTTGAATATTTATAATGGCTGATATAATTTAAAACGTTTAGTCATTATGACACCAAGCTATATTTATAAATTAAAACCTTAAGTTTAAATAATTAACGCTGAGATGTATATTGAAAACCATCCAGTTCTTTAGAGAATATGTTGAGTCTCTTAAATAAAGATGATTGGTTTTTCTTTAATTCAAGTTCAATGTTTGATAGAAATGTATTTGCCTTAGATTTTCGTATTGTGGTTTGAGCGAGTCACATATTTTAATAATGATCATAATTATCATAGGATCCATATGAAGATGTAGAATAGTTATCTGTCAATAAATAAGTATTTGATAATTAATTTTTAAACAACTAAAGTTTTAGGGGGTGTTCAAATATATCTATACATGGGTTTATGATTAAATAACTTGTTAGGACATTGGATAGTATGCCTATATCTAATGTAACAGTTTGATAATAAGAATAAGATTAGTGAGACAATTGTTTCTCAAACCTTTTTTAGACCCTCTATTCAATGTCAGATTAATTGGTGAGCTTTAATTAATCATTTTTTTGAGATGTGATTATTTATCCTTATAAACCATTTTTCATATGATGACTGTGCTTAGAATTTTATAGTTTTAAGAATATCATTATGTTTCGGGTAAACAATATCAAAGATAGATATTTATTTGGTAAATTTATTATTTTGTTTGAGTAATAATATATCTTTGGTGATATAAATATATGATCTAAACTTATTATATCTTTGCTTAAAATGTTAGTTGAAGAAAATAGTAAATATGTAGCACAATAGTTTTATGCAAACATGCTAGGAAGGTCAAGTTTGTAGCTTCTAGTAGAATGAGAACTTGTGTGCAATATATATATTTTGCAAGAATATTAATATGTATAAATGTTTAGATATTTATAGAATAACATAGTACATCATGATGTGTGCTTAGAAATTATGTTTTTATCTGATTGTTATTGAGGGTATACTTAGATGGTAAAATTTTGTAATTGTTTGTTTAGTGATTATAAGTGTAAGTTTGTTTATTCATGGTTAAGTAGGGTGCTCATACACAAAGATCTATGATAGTATGTGATATCATAGGATAATTTAGCTTAAAATTATATACCTGGATGGTACATACTATAGCTATATGTTTAGACTCTCATCTATGTTGACTGAATAAATGTATGTGTTGGGTATTACTTGAAAAATATTTTAGAACAATTAGTAGGACATTATGTATGTGTGTATACAACTTTGAGAGTGTAAATGAATGTTAGGTTAAAATTTTATGTATTTTTATGACTTGATTAGTTATATATATGCTTGCATAAATAATATCTTATGATTTCATGTATTTAGGATTACTTAGTATAACTAATTAAGGAAAAACTAGTAGTTATGTTTAGAACACTAGCTTATGATATTATGAGATATAATGAGGTGTAGTTGTTTGGATCTTATTATGGTAATTGAGATTCTGTAGTTTAATATGAATATGAAATATACTCGAGTAGTATGAAATGTAGGCATTAATTCTTGTTTGAGTTAAATAATAATGTATGATTCATTCATGTGCTTGTTGGGAGCATTTATGATCCAAAGTAATTTATTAGTTTGTTATGTTTTTATTTTTGTTTATTATGGTTTGGTTTCACCCGTTGGTTGGTTTTGTAACCAACTCTTCTTTTCGTAAGATTTTAAGCTTATCATTGTACAAAAATAATCATTGAATTTCTTGAATATATTTTTGTGATATTTTTTTCTCCTAATCTAAAATGGTATTAGAGCCACAACATAAAAAATTGAATAAATTTGTAGAGCTGAAGGAAGTTATAGAAGTTTGAAATAAAAGACAATTTATTATTGGTAGTAAAGGGCAAATCAAAATTCAAAAAAGCTTACCAAATGGGTGATCCAGAGGATGCCCCATTCTAGGCCTCGACGTCAATAATAATAGTGTTCTTACATAATTTTTATTGGTGGCTTTAAAAGTTAATGAAATCATTTTGACAAAAAGCTCACAGTGCATTTTCCTTGCTCTTTCCACAAGTATTTTAATTCAAACTTCTTATAAGGCTGATCATATTATGAATTTAAGAGATAACATAGTTGGCCCAACCAATCAACGCATTCATTTTACATAGTATTTAGATCTTTACATCCCAGCCAATCAATGGATTCCTTTTACACAGTCTTCAGACCTGTATGAATATTTCCTCAGTCAATATAGTTGAAAATAACACAACCTTCAATTTGGATGGTGGCAACTAAGAAGAAGTGCAAAATTCTATACGATAGTGTCTCAGAAGAAAAGAGTGCAAAATTTAATTATTCAATAGGATGGCATGAAAATTCCATTTATTTCAAAAAACTAATTTCATATAGAAGTCTTTCACCCATGGGTTCCATCAAACAAACACAAAACATAATTTTTTACATGCTGAGTAATAATTTTTATTTCAAAAGTTAGAATTATCTAGATTATTTTGCCTTTTTTCACATAAATTCATGAAAGGCAAGTTGGATAGGCAATTTTACAAGTATTTGTCATAAAAAAGGTCAAGGGTTCAAAAACCCATTCAAATATTTTGATAAAATTTTATTTTGCCTTTTTTCACATAAATTCATGAAAGGCAAGTTGGATAGGCAATTTTACAAGTATTTGTCATAAAAAAGGTCAAGGGTTTAAAAACCCATTCAAATATTTTGATAAAATTTTATTTTATTTTGATAAAATTCAAATATTAGAGAAATAAGGGTGTAATAGGAGTTATAATGTGTAATTTTTTTTACATGTCCCATGAATCTCTTGTAATCAGAAGTTGTTTTGAAGGGTAAAGGCAAAACCTCGTTAGCATTCCTTATTTTTTGATTTCATACCATGACTAAAACTATGAGCTTAATTTCTAAAAATAGATGTTTAACTCATAAAAATTATAAAAAATGGTCAATGAACATGAAAAATATATTAATGTTCAATGACTTGTGGGAATTAGTTTAAAATTAACCAACATTTTCCACCGATACCATAAAGCTTGTAAAATTTTATAGATGTGACAAGCGTGCTCTTGCTTTATTAAAATCAACTTGTAGTGCACAAGTTATAATTCACATAGAGGCCATCAAGTCTAAAGCTTGGAAAGCTTAGAAAACTCTAAAAGACTTAATGATAAACAACCTGCGTATAAGAAAATTGATCTTCTTACATAGTTACTCAACACTAAACTAACAGATGATGAATATGTTTCGTAACATGTGCCATGAATTAAGAATTTGAAATAAGCATATGGAACTATTAGTGGGAAAATTGATGATGAAATGATCATTTATATTATTTTGAATGGCCTTAGCCCTAGGTGCAAGAAATTTCTAGAAATATTATGACTTAGTGATAAGTTTAACAAATCTACTTTTGATTCTATTTGTGAGTTGTTCACTCAACATGAGCAACCATTCGTAAAGAAGAAAGAAAAACCTATTGAGGAGGCTCACTATACCAAAATAGGTAATTCATTATATAACAATAATAGAAAGCATTCTTTGAAGCACTTTCAGAGACATAAACACTCTTTATGGAACACTTCTAGACATAAGCATCATTCTAGACATAGAGATTATTCTAGTTCTCCAAAGCATAGATATCATTTTAGTTCTCCAAAATATAGACATCACTCTAGTTCTTAGAAGTACGAGCATCACCAAAAACATTCACATGGATACAAGCACAAGCACAAAAATTCTTATTCATGTGGCTATTCTTCCTCTATTTCGATTGGATGTGAGAGAATATGCTACAATTGTATTTGGATAAGATACCTCTCTATAGAGTACCCATCCAAAAGGAGATTCTCTTGACATTGATATAAGGTAGAAGAAAACATTATTGGTCACTCTAGTCACTTTGATCACTCTTATAGTTCCTCCTCTGGTTATTCTTCTACATATTCTTCTGATGGATGGGATAACTACAAATTTTATTGCTCCATAGTTGATGACTATATATTCTAAGATGATAACACACCCATCTTGTGCGAGTTATTAGCATCAAGATTGGGATTTGATGTAGTCACATTTTTTGGCTTGTGTACTTTGCTTTCATAGATCTAGTATTGATATTTCATGGCTTCTCACCTCTCACCTAATAGGGGTAGAAGATATTGCATATTAGTTTTTGATCAGTCATCGATGGTTGTGGTACAAGTCAGTATTGAGTTACTATCATTGTTAGTGCTGAGCAAAGGCCTGGGGGAGATGTTGGTGAATGTTGGGCATTAGTTTGAGATGTGTCATTCACAATACTGGGTTAATCAATTATTGGATAGATTCTATATAAAGGTTAATGTGTTTAGATAGAGCGTGATCTTATTTTACTTCAATGTGGAGATGATCAGGGTATTGATCAGTCTAAGATGCATAATATAATAGTTGCAGTTGTAATAGAGTCTACTTGGATGACTCACAATTCATTACTTCAATTTTTATATACCCCTTTGGATCAAGGGAAAGTTTTTTGGGATAATTTATGATCCAAAGTAAATTATTAGTTTGTTATGATTTTTTTTTTAATTTATTATGGGTTGGTTTTACACATTGGTTGGTTTTGTAACCAACTTTTCATTTGATAATATTTTATGCTTACCATTGTACAAAAATATTTATTAAATTTTTTAAATATATTTTTATGATATTTCTTTCTCTTGACCTATAGTGTTGATGAAATAAATGTACTCTTTACTTACTCTTATGTTTAGCATGTGATATGATTGCTAAGAGTATGTAAATTAGTATAAATATTGAGGTTATATAATGTATAGTGATATATTATCTTTGGTATGTATGATTTTTATGTCAGTGTGATATCTTGTAATAGAATAAGTTTTCTATGATACACTGCATGTTTAGTTTCAAAAATCATACACACATGGGTACTAGCTTGATCTCTAGATTCTTGCACCATTTTTTCTACCTATCTATGAAGGGAGGTCTATTTTTTGATATAAGATTATGTAGGGGATTATTGGTCTGTGGTTGGTGTGAAAAAATGCTCAGATGATGCTCTCCCTCCCCATAATAGTGTTACTTACCTGGAGGCTACACTAAAGATTCAATGATACATGATTTGGTTCGACTCGAGCCATGATGGGCTTGGTATCTATTTATTATTTTAAGACTGAAGGCTTAAAGGAAATGTAATTGTATTTCATTTGTATATATTTAACAATAGTTGCTCTATTAATGGACCAGCTATGGCTAAGTCCTAATGTATTTACTTTCCTTAGAGACGTTATAAGATATATATAGTTTTTTGGTATTTGAATTTATAAGTACTTATGCTCTAAGTTATTTGGTTAAATTTTTAAGTTTTTTTTAGTGGTATGAATGTTAGTAATTAGTTTTAAAAAAAAATACTGCATTATACTAAGTACAACTTGAGGGGTTGTAACACTAGATGTTTATTTATGTTATTAGTGTCATATACTTACTAAATATCCATGGTTTTGAATCTGTGTAGCTTCCAAGAAGTCCAATCCCACTCCCCCAAACAATTTTGTAGATCAATCTGAAAGTCTTGAACAAATGAATGCAAAGGTGGATGTCAAATTTTGAGAATGCAATCTAAGGCATTTAAAGACCAGGTTGGATGTATGGGAGCAATGGGAAAAGGTTAGCACAGAAAGGGAGGAAAAATTGAAAGAAAACATTTAAAGAATGAATACAATCATATCATTTCTAAAAATGAGAATAAGGAGTTAAAACTTTGTATTAAATGTGTAAATAAATAAAAACTACAGGCTCAATTGTGTCTCGAGGATCAAATTGCATCACTAAGAGTATATGAAGCTATGACAAGTGTTAGGGATATTGATTTGAAAGTAGATCATTATAGGAATGTAATACAAAATAAATTTTATGAAGAAGAGATCAAAGTGTGGACAAACTTTGAAATCCATATTATGACTTTCCCTACAACAACTCCCACTACATCCATGCTTCCTAACTCTAATGATGATAACAATGATCATAATTAGTGTGTTCCTCTACTATGGTTCATTTCACTGTAATTGTTGACTTTTAAATTTATATGGTTTATTTCATAGTAGTTAATAACTTTATATTTATTGGCACATGCAATATTTATAATGGATGATTTACTTGTGAATTTATCTTTTATTTATGTTGTCAATTTATTATCAATGGTAATATAAAATCTTAAAAAAAACATTAAATCATATTATATCTTTTTGACGTTGTTGATGGGTTTGGTAATAATATAATGAAGCCTAAATTGGGGATTCTAAAAAATGTATGAAGTGATACTTATAAGATTTATGTGCTAAGTGATTACATCCTTGATATAAGACCCATCCTTATTAACTTTAGATGAAGGAATTTCTTACCAATGAAACACTTGGTGATGATGAAATCATTATCATCAATTGAGATTTAAAACCATTACTATCTTAATCACATGGAATAAGACATTAATATCACTTGTAATATTGAAGTATAATGATAAAAACTTTGAAACACATAATGAAACTTTCATTCATTTACAATATTGATAAAAAATTGATATGGTAAGTACTCTCTACCAAGAGACAACCCTCAATTCATTGCTTCTACATACATTCTTTTGCTCCTTCCTACTCCCCATGAAATACCACAATATTATACACATAACACATATAATGGCAATACCGCAAATAAAGAAAAATAGATGCCATAAACTAACACATATGCCCTCTCTAGTCCCCCTAAACTCTATAATAGAGTTGCATATTGGGCATCTCACAATATCTAATCTATCATCACTGACCACATGTCTTGGTTGTAGTCCTAATGATGGTGTATATTGTTCATCATTTATATTCAACTCTGACTTGAAAAGTGGCAAAAGAGGCTCATTAATAGTGTCTTGTAACTTCATACATGGAAAAACCATGCTTGTACTACTAGATGAAACACCACCACTACTTTCTCTACCTCACTTTACCATTTCTTTCACATCTCTAACATCCTATACATATTTGATCTTCACATTGACAAACTACTACACAAGTGACTCTTTTGTATATGAAGTGTGACCAACTTCTTATCTCTTATAAAAATGTTACCAAACATTTGGTCACACATTAATTTATGGTTGATTTCAATAATCACATTCTCTACATTCTGATCATAAAGAGTCATAAAACCATGATTAAGAACTACATAATATGAACCGTTCAATTTTCTCTTATTAGTAATTAGAGCAAAATTAAAGGATATAACTTCTTTCCTTAGACCATAAATAATATACACATATTTGAAACATGTATTGATTGTATCATAGAAAAAAACAATATGCAAGACATATATGTTGTCCATAATCCTATGCAAAAAAGGAAACATTTAGCAAACATAAGAATCTCCAAGATTCATATAAACATCTAATTGTACTAAAACGAAGTTGGCACACCCTAAAATGTTAATGAAAATAAGTTGACTACATACCATCAGGTTGAATCAATCAAAAATACATCCAATGGGTTTCCATGATCTTTATATTATTAACTTGATAGAGTTATAAACAAAAAATAACACCAAGTGTTTTGTAATCTCACAAAAAAGACTAATACTGAGTACAAATTTAGGAGAAACATAACACATAAATAAAAACATAGTACTAAGATTTCCACCACCTATGCGAGTCTTTCCATTAGTAATAGAAAATTAAACATTAGAAACATTCATTCATATCACCATTTAAAGGAATAGTTGAGTCACAAAAGATAGATGCACATTTAAACAGAATAGGGTAAGATTCTAAAATCATTCCCAAATAGGCATACCATTAGGGGGTTCAAGAAGTCCATAATACAGTCAATGTTTAATTCCATGAGGCTTCTATTATTAAGTTGATTGAGTTATAAAGAAAAATGAACACAATACGTGTTTTACAAGCCCACAATAAATAATTATACATGCACATCCTTCATATTAGTAGAATTATCACTGAAGAACTGAGGAGTATTATGTTGATTGTATTGTTGATTGTTTAAACGAATTTATGATTAGTTAAGGCATAATCATTTATTTAATGCATAATCATTGTCTGCATTGTTGAATATCTAACCCTTAAGCATAAAATCATTCCAAAATAGTCATACCATCAGGTTGAAGTAGTCAAGAATATAATCAATGGGTTTCCATGATCCTCTTATTATTAACTAGATAAGTGTTTTGCAACCCCACAAGAAAGACCAATATCGAGTATTAAGTTACGAGAAACATAACACATAGAGAGAAACATGGTAATAAGATATCCACTACCTATGTGAGTCTTTATATTAAAAAGAAGAAATTAAACATTAGAAACATTCATTCATATCACCATTTAAGAGAATTAGCTGAGTCACAAAATATAGATGCACATTTAAACATAGGATAGGTTAAGATCCTAAAATCATTCCCAAATAGGCATACCATCAGGGATTTCAAGCAATCAAAAATACATTTAACGGTTTTTCATGAGCCTTCTATTATCATCTTGATTGAGTTATCAATGAAAATGAACATAAGTGTTTTTCAAGCCGATCCTTCAAATTAGGATAATTATGATCAAAGAACTAAGGAGTATTATATTGACTCTATTATTTATTACTTGAAGGAATTAATGATTAGTGAGGGCATAGGAGTTCATTGAATGCATAATTTATTTTGTATTTTTGTGTAATTAGAATATACTACATAGAATTTATTAAACACATAATTCATTCAATGTTAGTTACTACTTCCAATACAACTCACACTCCTATACTCTACCTCCTACAATAAGGAATTGACTATATTATTAATTGATTCAACCCATGATGGTATGCTTATTTGCAAATTATTTTAAGATCTTAACCTATTATGTGCAAGAGACATGCATCTATATTCTATTATTGAGCTCATGTTGACGGTGGTTATAACTATGTTTTATTGTATATACGCAATAGGGGTCAAATTTCCAAACATTTAAATTCCTTTATAGTATAAAGCTAAAATACAAAAGTATAGAGTACAAACAAACTAATGTCACAAGAAAGACCAATACTAAGTACTAAGTTAAGAGAAACATAACACATAGAGAGAAACATAGTACTAAGATATCTGCCACCAATGTGATTTTTTTCATTAGCAGCAAGAAATTAAACATTATAAATATCCATTCATATCACCATTTAATGGAATTATCTGTGTCACAAAAGATAAATGTACAATTAAACACAGAATATGGTAAGATCTTAAAATCATTCCCAAATAGGCATACCATCAGGGCGTTCAAGCAGTTAACAATATAGTCCTTGGTTTTACATAATCCTTCTATTATTAGCTTGGTTGATTTATCAATAAAAATTAACATAAGTGTTTTCTAAGTCCATCCTTCATATTAGGATAATTATGACAAAAAAATTGAAGAGTATTATGTTGATTGTATTGTTACTTATTTGAAGGAAATAATGATTAGTGAGGGCATAAGCATTCATTGAGATCATAATTTATTTTATGTTTTTATGTAATTAGTATATGCTACATAGAATTCATTGAACACATAATTCATTCAATGTCAGTTACTACTTTCAATAAAACTCACACCCCTATACTTTACCTCCTACAACAAGGCATTGACTATATTGTTAACTACTTTCAACCCCTAATGGTATGCTTATTTTGGAATGATTTTAGGATCTTAACCTATTCTATTTAAGATATGTGCATCTATATTCTAATACTGAGCTCATGCTAGTGGTGGTTATAAGTATATTGTATGTACACAACTAGGGTAAAATTATCAAACATTTAAAATTTTTATAGTATAAATCTAGAATACAAAGTAACAAATTTTAAATTCCTTTATTTGTAGCATATACAATAAGTATTATGCATTGAGTTCATATGCATTCACTGAATTATATGTATCATATCCTAATTACACAAACTATTTAATAAACTATGCATTGCATGAATTATTTTGCCCTAACTAATCATTAATTCCTTCATGCAGTCAATAATATAGTCAACATAAAAAAATTCAAATGTATTATGTAATCTTGTTATGATATTCCCTTTTGAGATGTTGAACCAATATCATTCTCAAGGGTTGGCGATTCAACAATAAAGACAATGTAATTCATTGTAGCTACCAACATGTATAGTAAAATGCCTCCCTAAGAATGCTTGTATAGTTCATGCTTATGGAATCAGGAAATGGTAAATAGAGAATGGATATAGGCTCTTGTACATGTAGAAAAAGAATACTATAATGGCAAACAAAAACTAGTATACTCTTTGAACAAGGGAAAGGTGCACAAGTAACAAGTCAATGTTCAACAGATATTAACATTTTATTTCACTTAACCATTGTTGTGTGGATTAAATATTATCATTTACCTTAATTGCTATCATTTACCTTATTTTTTATTATTTTCCTTAACGTGTTATTAATGAACATTATCCTATTTGTGAGCACTAGACTTTGATTGATTTGGTGGTCCCCACAGACACGTCAACCAGAAATGTAAATGGTACTACTAGTTAAGGTGCTCCCATATAACCACTTCTTAATTTTAAATAATGGGTTTTAAGAACAATGAGAGACTAATATCCAAAAAAAAAATATAGATTCATAAATCAACATGCATTTGTTTAGTTTCAAGATATATTACCTTCAACTATTAAAATAACTATTTCTCATTGATTTTTTTCCAAACTCCCTCTTTATCTTTTGAAGAAGCACTCAACATTCCTTTTATATATTGGGTTCATGTAAGATCTTCCTCAATCCCATTGGTCATTCTTAGCTTCTATCTAAATTGAATAAAAATTCCATCAATGTATTAATATCACCCATGCACTAAATCATGCATGGTGTGGGGGTACTCTAGAGTTCTTCAATAGTTCTGAGAGTTTGAGAGCATATATGCAACAACCATTTGTGTGTAATCTGAAATCATCATATTTTATGAGGTCACATCTTATCAAGGAGTTTTATCAAATAGTTTGCATTCCTTTTATTCATTTCCACATTTTACATACATGTTTGTTTAGGAATTCATAACTTAGGCTACTGATAAGGACAAGCTTTCAGAATTGTTATTATTAGCTCCATTCAAATCCCTGGGTATCAATTTAGCTCACTAGTTTAGTACATACAAAGAGAATGCTGGCTGAGGTTTTGATGATTGGCTTGATGTTAAAATAAATTATTATTCTTTCCCTTCACCTACCACTACCCAACTCCACTCAATAGTCACAACCACCAAACAAATTAATTGTAATAGATTTGAATTTGAATTTTTTTGTAGAATCATTTGGTATTTTTGGGGGAAAATAAGGAGGCAGGTTGAAAATTTAGAAGAAATTAGAGAAAAAAATAAGAAGACAAATAAAATAGAATCATAAATTTCAAGCAAAAAAATAGATCAACAACTAATGATGAATATAAGAAACATAACAAAAATAGTCTACAAAAAATAGGGGAAGTAAGGAGAAAAATAAAGGAGAGAATATACATAGTAGAGAAGGAGAAGATAAGGTGTTGAGCAACTAGAATATAAATAGGAATAGACAACAGTCTGAGAATTAGTTAGTGAACAATAGTGTCGAAGAAAGAGAAAGCAGAAAATAGAGTTTTATGAATAGCTAATAGAAAGGAAAGAAGAAGTGCAAAGAGAATTTTTTGTATGATTTTAATAAACAGTTGTAGTTGGTTATGTAAATGAGTTTAAATTATTTTTAAAAGAGTTTTTAGAATCAATTTATAAGAATTTATTTTTGAGTGTTGTATTCTAATGGTTGTCTCCCCTATTTCATGTGTGTTTTGCTTACGGGTCTAAGTTTTAGTAGCCATTATATCTAACTTTGGTATAACTCTAGAGCTTAACCATTTATGTGTTATAGACTATTAATTTTCCCTCTTGAGCCTATATTCTCTATTTTCTTCCAATAATAGGTATCATATCCCTAAGATTGTAAGTCCATTTAGACATGGCAACATGGAGTTATGGTTCATGGCATGAGTCCCCTACATTTGATGGAAAGAACTATGATGTGTGAAACATCAAAATGAAGACCATATTCAACTAACAAGAGCTATGAGAGTTGGTTGAAGGTGGATATAATGAGGTTTCAAATATATCATCCTTTAATGCATTAACCCAATCACAAAAGAATGCATTGAAAGATAATAGGAGAAAATATGTCAAGGCACTCAACTACATAAAAATGGCACTAGTTAATTCAATCTTTCTTAGGATAGTAACAGATGTCCACTCTAAACAAGCATAAGATATTATTAAAAATGCATATCAAGGGAGTGACAGGGTGAATTTTGTCAATTTACAGCTTTTAAGAAGAGACTTTGAGACACTAAAAATGAATAAGAATGAGTCCATCAATGAATTATTCAAAAAGACAATGAATATTGTCAATCAAATGAAGACATGCGGTGATACATTTGAAGATCATAGGATAATAGATAAGGTGTTGAAGATCCTTCCAATCAAATTTGAACCTATAGTGGTTGCAATTAAAGAGTTAAAGGATTTGAGGTAAATCACAATAGATGAGATAAGGGGTTCCTTTCAAAACCATGAACAAAGGATGAATAGGTCAACCACCTCCTCCCATGAGCAAGCATTCAAGACCAATGTGAATGTGTGAGGAAGGGGAGATGATCAAATAATAGAGGAAGAGGAAGAAATTTTAGCAGCCAATAAGGTGGAAGGCATAACCATAAAGAATCACATGGAAGAGGAAGAGGAAGGAACAACAAAACTTATATTGGAGGATCTACATAAAGGTATGACAAATCCAATATCCAATGTTATTATTTAAAAAGGTATGAACACTATGCTAGTGAGTGTATAAATAAGGAGTATGATATGAATAGTAAAATTCAAATTTATCCAAAACACAAGAGGCTAAACCTAATAGGAATGAGAAAGGTGGAAACTTATTCATAACATGCAACATTGCAGAACAAAGTGGTAAAAAGACATGGTACTTAGATAGTGGTTTTAGTAACCACATGAGTGAGAACAAAAGAGATATTCAACTACATTGATGAGTCAATCAAATAAAAGGTAAAGATGGGAAATAATGCAAAATTTCTCATCATGGGAAAAGGTAACATATATATTCTCATCAAGCAAGGTGACAAAAGGCAAATTCAATATATTTACTATGTGCCTAGGTTGAAGCACAACCTTATTATCATTGGTCAACTTGCCCAAAAGGGATAAAGGTTATTTGAGAATGGTGAATGCATAATATTTGATAGGAGTGGATATAATAGGTATATTGTAGTAGTCAAGATGATAAGCAATCAAATATTTCTATTGAGAATGCAAAGTGAGATCATAGTAATGTTTAAAACTATGATAGTAGATGAGTCTACTATTTGGCACCTAAGATATGGGTATTTGAGATTTGGAGGGTTGAAACTTATTCATAAGAAGTAAATGGTGAGAGGGATATCCTATATATAACAACCAAATAAAATGTGTGAAGGATGCATATTTGGGAAGCAACATAGGACTACATTTCCTACGGGTAAATCATGGAGAGACAAATATCCTTTAGAGTTGATCCATTTATATTTATGTTGTATAATGAAGCCCCCACCCTATCTAAGAATTTATAATTAATGACATTCATAGATGATTTCAATTGAAAGATATGGGTGTATTTCTTGAAGAACAAATCAGATGCATTTGAGACCTTCAAGAAATTCAAGGCCATGGTGGAGAAGTAAAGTGGCCACTACATCAATATTTTGAGGATGAATAGAGGGGGAGAGTATATCTCTAATGTGTTCATGAATTTTTTTAAGGATCATGGAATCAAGAAGAAATTTATATCCAATTATATGTTGTAGAAAAATGGTGTGGTCAAGAGGAATAATAGGACCATCCAAGATATGGAAAGGAGCATGCTAAAGGCAAAGGGTTTAGCAAATGATTTTTGGGTTGATGCTGTATAAACAACCATATTCCTATTGAATATTTATCCAATAGAGTTAGGGATATGATCCCCCAATAAACATGGATCAGTCAAAAGATAAGTGTTGAACACCTTAGAGTGTTTGGATGTGTTACATATGCATACATGCCCAAGCAAAGAAGGACAAAATGGGATGACAAAGGTGAGAAGTGCTTATTCATTACATATAGTGACCAATCAAAGGTTTACCAGTTGTATAATCCCATTACCAAAGAATGCATAATCAACTGGGATGTTTAATTTTTTGAGCATAAAGTTTAGGAGGAGAGACAAGAAGAAGAACAATCACAAACATGGGCTAGTAGACCCTTTATTGAATCTAAAATAGTAGGTGGTGTAACCACAAATACACCAAGTTGGACCCATATGTCATAAAGTGTTGATTCATCTAGTGTCAACAACCATCAAGGAGGTCAAGGAGTTGTTCATGACTCAACATCTTCCTCCTCCAACTCAAGTCAATGCCTAGCAAGGAAAAGAAGCTTTTAATAAGTCTATGAGCAGTCAAGGTATGAGCAAAACAAAGATAAAACTATGAATTATGCTCTCTTTTTATTAGCTTATTCTATCTACTTTGAATAAGTAGTCAAGGACATCAAGTGGTGTGAGGCAATAAATGAAGAAATGCACACAATAGAGAGAAATCAGACTTGGGAGTTAGCTACCCTACCAAAAGGAAAAAAGGTCATACGAGTCAAGTGGGTGTATAATAAAAAAACCACTCCCAAAGGAAAGATAGATAGGCAAAGGGAAAAAAGAGTAGTGAAAGGATACAAGCAAAGGCCTATACATGACTACAATGAGACGTTTGTACTTGTAGCAAGACTAGAAATGGTAAGGACAATCATAGCCATTGTTTCTCAACACAAGTGGAAGGTGCATCAAATGGATGTCAAGTCAACCTTCTTAAATAGAGTGTTATAAGAAGAGGTTTATGTGGGGCAACCACTTTCATATGATATTTTTCATCATGAGAACAACATATATAGGCTAAATAAGGTGTTGTATGGGCTCAAACAAGCCCAAGAGCATGGTACAACTGTATAGACTCTTACTTGTTGAGCAATGGCTTTAGCAAAAGTGCTAGTGAGCCCACACTCTACATCAAAGTGAGTAAGGATGATATTTTTATTGTATTTTTATATGTGGATGATCTAATATTCATTATAAATGCAAATCAACTAGTAGAAGAGTTCATAACAACCATGAAGAAGGGGTTTGAAATGATTAATTTAGGTTTCTTGAAGTAATTTCTTGAGATGGAATTCAAGAAAATGGATGAAGGCATATTCATATTCCAATATAAGTATGCATATGATATTTTAGAGAGGTTTATGGTTCTAGACAATAAGCCTATATCTATACTAATTGAGACAAGATTGAAGTTCTGCAAAGATTATTGTAGCAGTAATGTAGACCCCACGTGGTACAAAAGCTTAATGAGAATCTTAATATATTTGACTACAACTAGGTAGGACATCATGTATGTAGTCACACTCATATCTAGATTCATGGAGATGCCAAAAGAGACACATTGGCAAGTGGGTAAAAGGATTTTGAGGTACATGAATAGAACAAACTATTATGGAGTTTTGTGTGCAATAAAAAATGAGTTTTAACTCATGGGTTAAATTGATACTAATTGGTTTGGTAGTCTTGATGACCAAAATATCACTTCAAGGTATGTATTTCATTTTGGGTTATGATCGATATCTTGGGATTTAAAGAAAAAACCTATAGTTTCACTTTATATCGCTAAAGCAGAGTACATGGTAGCCAATGCAGTAGCATGCCAAGCTATATAGTTATGAAGGATGTTTTCATATTTGCATGAGTAATGAGGAGATTACATGGTCTATTGTGATAATATATCTTCCATAACATTGTCAAATAACCCCATATTTCATGTTAGGAGAGAGCACATTGTAATCAGGTATCACTTCATTTGAGAGTTAGTTGAGAAACATGTGATAGAGCTTAGTTTTTACAAATTAGATAAGCAACTAGCTATTTTTTTCATGAAACCATTATCAAATTCATTTTCATGCACTTAAGAGGAAGGTTAGAGGTTATTAATGTAGAATCATTGGGCTTACAAGGTTTTATGTTAGCTCTAGACTCCTCTAGTCCACCTCTAAACTCCTACAGTCCATCTTCAAACTCCAACAATCCATCTTTGAACTCCAACAAGCAAGTTCTAGACTCCTATTGGTTAGCTCTAGACTCCTACATGTCAGCGCTATATTCCCATAGTGTAGCTTCAGAATATAACAAGCTATATTTAGATTCTAACAATAGATCTACATAGTCCATCAAGGTAGCTATGAACTTTAACAATCTAGCTATGGACTTCAATAATGATTTTTTAGACTTGAACAAAATAGATGCATAAGCATATGGATAGGTAAAGATAAGTTACAAGGATGTTTTAATGGTTGAAATAAGTTCATTAGATCATTCTAGGAAGGTGAAGAATAAGGGGGAGTGTTAAAATAAAATATTATTCTTTCCCTTCATCTACCCCTACCTAGCTCCACTTAGCAGTTGTGGCCTCCAAACAAATTAATTGCAACATATCTGAATTTAAAAAAATTTAGAACCATTTGGTGTTTTTGGGGGGAAACAAAGAGGTAGGTTTAAAATTCAAAAAGAATTAGAGAAAAAAAGAATAGGAAGACAAATAGAATAGAAGCAAAATTATAGGTATAAAAATAGAGCAATAGTTAGTGGAGAATAGAAGTTAGTGCAAAAACAACAATCTACATAAAATAGGGTAAATAAGGAGAAAAAGATAGTAGAGAATATACATAGTAGAGAAGGATAATATAAGGTGTTGAGAAAGTAGAAGACAAAGAGGAATAGACAGTAGTCTCAGAAGCAGTTAGTGAACAACAATGTTGATGAGAAAGAAAGCAAAAAAATAGAGTTTTATGAGCAACCAATAGATAGGAAAGAAGAAGTCAAAAGAATAGTTTTTATAAGAATTGAATATACAACTATAGCTAGTTATATAAGGAAGTTTAAATCAGTTTGTATAAGATTTTTTAAAATAAATAAATACGCATTTATTTCTGAGTGTTTTATTTTAAAGGTTGTCTCCCTTGTTTCATGTGTGTTTTGCTTATTGTTCTGAGTTTTATCAATGATTAGAGCTAGCTTCAATATAACTCTAGAGCTTGACCATTTATGTGTTATAGACTACTTATTTGCCCTCCTAGGCCTACATTCTATATATTTTTCCAATACTTGACACCAGCTAGCTGTGTTTGATAAAAAAAGTCCAAGGTTTCCTCAATAAATCCATTTTGTATATCTTACAGTCATAGCCAAAAGTCATCACATTCCAAGAGGCCAAATTCTCATTGAGGTGCATTTTGTTTAACACTTATTTTGCCTTAATGCATGCTTCCACATTTTTTTTATATACGTGTTTACCAAGGTAGTCACAACTACAACATCTAACAACGATCTACCTTCAATTATACTTTGATGGATGTCTGTCTCCCATTCCAAATATTCTATTTTATCATAGGATGGAAAGATGTTGGCAAACGCTGGGTGTTTGTCTTTATACATTATCTGGGTTGGTTTTAGAGTGATTCATTAATTCAAAGAGTTTTACATCTTTGTTATAGTCATGCATTGCATACCCTGCTACCATTTCATTTTCTTAAAACTCTACTAGGCTTGTTCAACAACTTGATTTTATGCGTACTTTATAAGAAACTTGAATTTATTATGTGTCTAAAATTAGACATGTTAATTGATTATTTTTTCAAAAATATCTCATTATTTAGTAAATATTTGAGTAAAAAACTTATCTAAAGTCTGAGCCAATGATAATGAGAGTGTCGGATAAAATAAGGAGGGAATAAGCATCAGGGTCTTCACTAACCCATTTATTAATTTTCCTACTCAGCAATTTTCACAAGCAATGCAACTTGAAGCCCATTTTATTACCTCTTAATTTTTTACCACGTGTAAAAATACCTCTAGATTGGTGACAAAATATGGCAAAGGGTAAACACCCAGATCATCTCTAGCCTGTTCAAAGTGTTAGTGTAAATAGATTATTTATAAATAGTTGGTCTAACGCTTTAATAATACTACTTAATGCATTAGCGTAGAAGAGAAATGGAAAATTCATGATTGAAGCCTCTAGAAGTAGAGACAAATTTTTATCTCACTTGGAACAAAAATCATAAAAGCTTTCTCATCTCTAGGCATTTCTTGCAATAGTATCCAAATACTTTTTTCAAAAACTAAACAAGAACTTACACATATCCCACCTCACTGAAGACAAAATGGAAGAAGCATATGGAGCATAAGGATAAATAGTTAGCGTAATGCCTTATGAGTAGTATTTGATGCATGAACATAGATTTAAAAATGGAAAAAGTTAGAAATTTATACAACAAATTTTTATGTGACTTGCACAACATATATATTATGTTACTTTCTACCATGAACTGTTGGTGGAGGAGGCAACATATAAGGAAGGCATAGTGAAAAAATGGATAGTAATTGAGAACAATACATGTTAGATTAAGCAATTAACTTAACAGATATTGTTCAATCAGCTCAATATGTGTTTGTGATGAGACATTTTGTAATTATCACATGGGAATCTATTCCATTTTGAACATTTCTAAAGACATTCAAGTTCTGAATAACAAGAAGAATAAAATTATTGTAATAATTCATTGGTGCTATTAACTATGCAACTAGACTTTGATTCTCACTTAGCTTGCCTTTTACAAAGTTTAAAACAATTAATAGCTCATTTTCTTCCTTAGAGATATAAAATATGACATACTACTATTGTCTATTCCGGAAGGGACTTCTAGAGTTTTTGTTATGACATAATATCATACTTAGTTAGGTTGTAATACTCAAATCACAATTGAAACCTGCCCAACATGAGATGAAAAATATTCTATGTAAGTTAAGAATATAAAATAAAATATGGAAGTAAAATAATTCTTGTATGTATAGTTCAATAACTCAATATTTTATATTGGTATAAGTTACAAATTATTTGAGCCCATCCATATTACTTCCCAATCACCCTGACAGAGTTTTGATACTACTCACATAATCAATGATATCATATAAATGAAGGATTATGAATTTAATAGAGCAAGAATTCAACATTTTAGTAGAAGTCTTGTGAAAGCCCAAAAACATGAATTAAAAATATTATTAAGGTATATTGATAATGCCCATTGATTGAGAGTTTTTTTTAGTTTCAATTTCCTAGAGAAATAAAAATATCCAGACCTATCATCTTCAAATTAGAACTTAATTGTAAATGGTATATATTTATAGCCTACAACATGAGTATAACATCAACACATGCCAAAATGAGAGCCTCAAACACATAAAAGAAGATCTATCTGATGATGAAGTTATAATTATCTTGATAGACATGTATGGCAATGTAGAAGCATGCTCAGGGTGTTTCCAACATACTCTTATCCTACGGAAAAATAATAACTTTAGTTACAAGTAGAAATGTATTTGTATTAAATATTGTAAATTACAAAAGCCTTGAAAGACATGAAAGAAAAAGTGGAAGTGCTCACAAGGTGTGTGGGATATTTAATGGACAATTATTTTTGAAGAAAAAAATCTCATTAAATGGGGTAAATGGTGATATTGAAAAGTTTTCAAGGATTTTCAAAGAATTCATTGCTAAATATCATCTCATGGAATGCCATGTTTTCAAGATATAGCAAAATGGGTTTGTTGGAAATGATGTAGGGGAATATGTATAGCATTGCAATTTTAAATTTATAACCAACTTATTTTATTTTTTGAACATCCTTTGTTAGAAATTTTAGAGACATTAAAAAATTGAAATATAATTGTTAATATATATAAATGTTGTAAATAGCCATTAAAATATAGAATTCTTGTCATGCACCTAGGACTGCCCCAACCCTCCATGGCACACTCCTCCTTCAGGCATTCTTTATGATCCTCCAACATATCTCTCTTGAATATTCTCCTATTAATCCCATTTCTCCTCCTTATGATCATATTTTTCTCCTATTTTAGGCATCTTCCAATTAGTCAAAATTTCCTCCATTTAGGCCCCTTCCCATCCTACCAAGATGTCCTCCTTTCAACTAGCTGTCAATGTCTAGATTCTCCTCCTTCTCCATGATGTATCACTTTTTGAGGGAGCATTTTATTAAATAGAAGAAAACTCTAGTTGTGTTTATTCCTTTTTTAGGCACATGTGTTATTATTTGTCATGATTACACTTCATTCTACATGATTCTCTCCTTGCTACCCAAACTTTATATCTATCCCTCTCTCTGGTGATGCTCTCCCTTACACCAAGTGAGATAAACTTAGGTTATATACAAGTGAACAGATGATAGTTATCCAGGGTTTGATATCAAAATCACATTATATGAAATTAAAAAAATCATGATAAATAATAATTATTCCACATAATTATATAACATCTATATATTTGAATTAGTTGCCTTAATTTTGTCACATAAGTGTAGAAACATGATAACATAAATTGACTGAACTAAAATCATATAAATCAAATAAATAAATGATTGATAACCTTGATTGCATAGAAATTAATATTTCCATTATTAATTATCATTTACAATGATAATCACTGACAAGTGCCCTCAGAATATAACATGTAAAAAGTGGAATGCTCAAACCTTTCCTCCTTGAAAAATACATCATCCTCATGGCTTAGTTAAATAGAGATTATTTATAAAGACAAAGTAAAAATTCTTAGAGGACTTTCCCATAATTTTTCATCTGTATTATTGATCTGACATTACCGTAAAACATAAATTCTCAAAAACCAAGTGTACCCTTTTCATTTGAGTTCCTATCAATGGAAAATAACAAGGTTCATATTCATCCTTAAGCTAAAAAATATCACTTTATAGTTGAAATAGCTAAAATTATTTTCCTTCCTCAGGAATAATTGATTTGATTTTCCTTTATTACAATATATCTTTATAATAGATACACATATTCAACAAGTTTTTTCCCTTGATGTGAGCATCAAGATCATAGGAGATCACTAAATCAATAAATTAGCTAGGGAGAGTTCCAAAAAATCCTCTCAGATCCCTTGTGCTTCTCTCCTACCTAAAGAGTGGTTTCCTCTTTCATGAGGAAGGTGTTAGAGAATATACAAAAGGACAATGTGTATATGTAAATAGTATCTCTACTCCACATATATTATAGAAAGTATGACAGTGAACGAGAACTAAAAAATATATGTTCCCAATGTATACAAAGATTAAGGAATAAAACATTTTAGGTATACATGTTTATGGCCATAAGACTGGATTCAACAAGTTTCCATTATCATATCCAAACTTAGTAACTGTTGAGTCATTGTGAAACTAATTAGGATTTATCCCATCATTTAGTTTTGACATTCCTAATCCACCACTCATCCCTTAGGTATACTCGACCTAATGATATCCAAAAAACACATTTGTGGGTTAACATATCACACAAATGTTCCATACCACCTATGTGAGGAAATATCTCACTCACACTTCCAACGATATGCTACAACCATTTGAAATGTTGATTTTGGTCTATGTTCAAGAAAAATCTTGAGAACAACCATAAATATGCATCACTCTATGTGATTAGTGTTTTACAAATAACCTCGGCCTGTTATGATTCTACACTTTATTTTTCAAAGTCCATCTTTTTCATCATGATGTTCCAAACATCGAAAGACCATGTTAAACAAGCTTTAAGGCAATCTAGACTTAAAAACTTTAAAATAAGCTAGCTGAGAGAATTTATTAAAGGACCATTATGTAAAATTTATATCTTATTATTACACACAAATTATTCATTTACTTTAAGGTCTATCAATGTTTCAAATTCACTATCTTATATTTGAAAACATGTCTTCTTAACACTATGTATCTTAAAAATGTGAATGAGCATATTAGGCCTCATGTTGAACCTAAAGCTTTGATAATCCATAATTAGGGCTTAGAGAATGAAGAACCATTTGATAATCCAAAATTATCTCTTTCATCCATATTTTTCTCCTAAAACGTTGGATAGCCATCCTTTGCATTAACTCAACCTAGAGCTTCTTTTCCTCTAACTTGAATTTTACCATTTTCAAAAATTAATTGGGAACTTTTACAAATGTAAATGAAAAATCCTAAAAAATTAATTAATTTCAAATATTGAATCCAAATTTTATACCTTGATTTTGAATTAAACTCAATCTTGATGTTAAGTCAACCTAACACAAAATGAAATTAGCATTTAAAACATTTTTTATTTTGCATCATTTTGATGCTAAATCACTTTGATGTTTATATAATTATGGCATTGAATCACTTTGATTTTAAATTAATTTGATATTAAATCAATTTTGTGCCAAATCCACTTGAATTTAAAATAATTGACATTGAAATTGATGTTGGGAATAAGTTTTGTCATGATAAACAAACACAAAGGAGAGTTTTTTTAATACAAATATAACACATGCAAATAGAATATGACAAGCATATACACATGCACAAGATAATTTCATCTAGGAATACACTTTTGGGTAAATAACCCATCACGAGAACTTATTTGAATTATAACATAAATTAAATTTCTTACAATCTTATAATCAAGTTGTAAGAATTTATAACCATCTTACAGGTAAGTACACAAAGTTAGGGGACAAAAAGTGGCCTACCCGTGGACATGATTTTCTTGAAATTTCATAAATCTGAACTTCTATAAATAATTTAAGATATCTACTCTCCAAATTTGAAGATGGTATAAGAACATGAAAATTAGAATTTCGAGTCTTGTTTCTAAAACACTATTTTTTTAATAAAATGGTTAAGTATAAATAGGTCAAACATCTAAAGTTTGAAAAGGAACTCCTATTTTTTTAAGAAAACAGAGTAGATAGATGGTCGTGTAGCACACCATTTTTTAAGTAGCATTTAATATTATTTGAAACCCTTTGGGGAAACTTTATATAAGATATTCTAGTTTGTGACCTATATTGTTTTATTTTTTTTCAATGAATACTTATTTTTATGAATTTTGCAAGTAAATAGATCCTGAAAACTAAAAAAATTGGATAGTCGTCCATGTGACACACCTAACTACCTCAAAAAAATGGAAATCATTTTTTTAAATGTTTTTAGGCCTAGTTTGTGACCTTATAACTTGTTTTTCACTTAGATAAATAAAAGATAAATTACATATACATGTATAGGCATGTATGTTTGTAGCATGTAGTGGCCTAAAAAATGTACAATTAGAAATCAACATAGTTTGAAACCTTAAATTAGTCCAAAAATTATAAAAATCATATTTTTGGAAAGAGGAGAGCATTCTTGTCATGATGGTATTAAATTTTTGAATTTTTACATTGAAATTCATAGTGTATTTAGTGATCAAAGTTGAATTTTATTATTTTTTTATCATAACTCTTAGACTCTATTGCGGATTAATAGGTCCAAGCCTTAGGCTCAAGAATCCAAGCCATTCTCAATCCAAAAGGCATGGGATTTGAATTCAAATTCAAATATCACAATCATGTTAATGTATAACATGATCATGTTAATAGATAACATGATTGCATTATTATAAAAGCAATAACACGATCACGTTACTACTTTTTTACAAATTAAAGCAGTGAACATGTAGATAGACTGAATGTTGAGTAATAAATAAAATGATCACAATATTGATAACATGATCATGGTATTGATAACACAATCATGTTATTGATAATGTGATCATGTTATTGATAATGTGATCATGTTATGAATAATGTGATCACATTATTGATAATGTGATCACTTTATTGATAATGTGATTGTGTTATGAATAACATGATCATGTTATTGATAGCGTGATTGCATTGTGAATAACGTGATCACATTATTCATAATGTGATCATGTTATGATTAATGTGGTCTTGCTATGAATAATGTGATTGTGAAATGAATACCATGATTGCACTATGAATAATGTGATCGTGTTACTGTTATTTCACAAAAAAAAGCATGTGGACTTGTACATGAAGCCATATTTGTTCAAAAGTTTATATTTACTACTCTACATGTAAAGTATAAGTTTGCATTTATATTGTTACATTTATTTCTTTATACTTTAAATTTATTTTAGTAAATATAATAAATTAGGGTCACTCTGCATCTGATAGAGTTAGTCTCATAGTTGCACACCTTATGATGTGGAAAATAGTTGTTCAAAATCCAATCTAGTCAGTACTTAGGTATTTCAGGGTCTAGGTGTTAAATTTAGGGATTTTAGTACATCACTTTTGCAATTGATATCCATTTTTGGTAAACATATAGTCATTTTTTAGGTTTTTGTGCCTTCCATATTGATTCATGGCATTTATAGGAGTCCTAGGTTTGTCAAAATTGAAGTTTGAAAACTACTCACTTTAAACTTGATCTAAAGTGGTGTGATTGGGATAGTGTAGGTCATATTGATGACTTTCACACATCAAATGACTACTTTGTTTTAATTTCACTTATTCATAATCCCTCCCTCATTCTTAATCACTTTCTACTCACCCCTCATTACCCCTAATCACTCTATCATCATTCCTCATTATCCCTAATCACTCCCTCATTGACCCTCACTATCCCTAGTAATCTCTAATCACTCCCGTATCATGCATAATCATTCCTCCATTGACCCTCACTATCCCTCATCATCCCTAATCACTCCCTCCCCATCCTTCATCATCCCTAATCATTGTTTATTCATCCCTCATCATACCTAATTGTTCATTCTTCCCTATTCACTCCCTCCTCGTCCATAACTATTCCCTAATTGACCTTAATTATCTCTCATCATCTCTAATCACTCAAGATTATCATCCCTAATCAGTCCTTCATTAACTATCACCATCTCTCATCATCCATAATCACTCCCTCCTCATCCCTCATAATCCCTAATTAATATTTCCTTCATCCCTCATCATCGTTAATCATTCCCTCATTGACCCTCACCATCCCTCATCACTCCGTCATTGACATTCACCACCCCTAATCACTCCATCATGTAACATAAGTATATATTCTAAAGATATCTTTGATTCTAATCATATGTTTTTTAATCCATTATAATAGAAATTAACTCTTTCTAGGACTTGTGTTATTAATACCCATTTTTATTAGTCAATTTTATTACTAAATGAATTGGATGATCTTCCAAATTTATAGTCAAGTAACATAAGTATTAACACAAAATAGAGTCTAGATTTTAGTTCATCAAAATATCTTTGTTGTGAAACTGACTAGATGAAACTTCATTCACTTCTAACTTTGGTAGCTTGGTTGAAAAGATAAAAATCTCCTGTATAATTTTCTAATTCTAAGAAGATTTGAATCAAATACAAAGTTATTTAGTGTTTCCCATTCTTGTATGACTTGAATATTGGTCAGGTTCACACATGCACTCCTTGTGTGCGTAATTTATCCCAAATATTTTATCTCTTACATGAAAAATGAACATTTATTCAAGTTACCCTAAAAATATGTTTCTACAAAATGTGAAACTCTAGTTCAGCATGGTGTATATGTCCATCCCATGTTTTCTAAAGATTAAGATGTCATTAAGGTAGATTTAAAACAATTTATAGGTAAAGGTCCTGAGGATATCATTTAACATCTTAATGAATGAATTCACTACATGAGTTAAATTAAAAGGCATAACCAACTAGTCAATCAATCCTTCCTTTGTTTTTAAGACTATATTCCAAATGTCTAGAGGTTCAAAATGAATATGATGATACCCAAACTTAATATAAATTTTGTAAAATACTTCTACACCATGGATATGGTATAAAAATGACTTAATATTTAGATGAGGATAATAATTCTTCACTTTAATATTGTTAATATTTTTTTAATTGATTCATAACTTTAGCACAAGCGCAATTGGGCTTCTGCAAGGCAATGATTTGGGAATGATGTGTCCATTATCCATGATTTCATGGATCTACTACTTGATCTATTCATTTTCTAAAAATGATATGTTGTATAAAGAGGTTTGAGGTAAAGGTAGTTAAGGGATCAAATCAATAGTATTGTTTAGTGTACAGTATGTAGAAACTTATTTAGGTGACTGGAATATATTTTTGTGTTCATCTAGTTTATGGTACAATTATTTTGTCCTTGTTATTATTGTATAAACCACATTATGATATGGTGACATAAGGATGTTATTAAATTTACTTATTACCATCAAGGGTATACTTCTTGCTAGAATTGACAAGATTCTTGCACTTCCTGGCACTAATGACTGAAAGCTTATGAACTAACTATGATATATGGTATTTCAAATCATGATAATCTATCACAACATTTCATAGACTACATGTAAATGGTTAATATTTGCTTGACCACATATAAAACATCACACACCTCTAATGGTGAGATGTCACAAAGGATTTCATCTTTAAAAGGTTTGATTTTGTACACCAAGTGACACTACTAGGTGATCCATTTCTCAAGTCCTACACTAGACCATACACTAACGTATGGTTATGGATGATGTATAAATTTAATGATCTAGAGGATATTTTTAGATGTTCCCTAGTTTTATTTAAATGTGGTCCATTGTAAAGCTCATCAAGAGATTTCTGGTAACTATTGGAGTGCAAAATGGACATTGTATGTTCCAATTATCATTGGTCAAAGTTTTGTTAACATATAGTTAAAGATGGTCAAATTGGAAAAAATGATGGTCTTGGAACATTTATAAACTAGTTCCATGGCATAGAACTCATCACTTCTTTCCAACACATTTTGAACAGACCAATTCCAAGTTCGTATGTGAAAGTTATGACCAGTCCAAATTGTGGTCAAACCTAGTAAAAGTGATGGCGTGGCAACATGGACCAATTAAATGTTGACACATGGATAAATTAGCATGGGACATGTGGACAAATTTTTAGGTGACACATGTCATAGGCTAGTCAAATGTGGAACATTTAAATAAATAAATAAATTATTATTTCCCTCATCCCACATACGAGCCTTGTTTAAAGGTATAGATAATGGTTAATCCCGTATATATGGGATAAGTGGGGGGATAATGTTAAATCCCATAAATATTGATCTTAAGATAATTATGAATATTATTTAAAATTGAAAAAGGATAATCATCCAAGCCCACCTTCTGTGGACCTGTAAACCTATATAAAGGGTCTAGAGGGGTCATTTGAAATCACAATCAAAGTGTGAAGAACAATCAAAGTGTGAAGAAAAACACACAAGACTTGAGAATAATTAGAGCTGAGAGATGAGAGCCAAGATCCAGAGCTGAGAGCCAAGAGCCAGAGCTAAGAGCTGAGAGTCGAGAGCTAGTTTATAGAGACAAAGCCAAAGGACATCAAAATATTCATTTACAGATCTAGAATCCCTACTAGGGATAACTGATATACAAAATGATTTTGCATCAATAATTTATCAATTTCACCTTTGAGCAGGACCTGAAGATGTAGCCCAGATCAAGTGAACTCCGTTAACGAATTTGGTTTGCATATTATCTTTGTGGCTCGTGCTTTTGATTTATTATCATTTTCTTAATGTTTATTTTAATTATTACGCTAATTTCAAGTTAATTAATGGTAGATTAAGAATTTATAAAGCATCCATAATAATAGATTACTTGGTCATATTTTGGACATTGCCTATTTACAGATCAAGTTTGGTATCAGAGCAGTTCAAATTTAGGATTTGCTTCTAATTACATAGCCTATTAATATTAGTTTCAATTAGTTGCAGATATTTTGAACTTGTTTTGACCTTCCATTTGCAGTTGTTATTATTAGAATTACAAGTTATTTGTAGGAAAAAGGAAGCCATGGGCAAAGCCTTGAAAAGAAAGAGGCTTGATGAGCTCAAAATGTATAACCACCATATCTAGGAGGAGAAATCTTCATTGAGAGCTAAGTTATACTCAGAAAAAGAGATTGTGTGCTTGAAAATTGCATTATACACAAAGGATGAGCTTTTGGTTCAATTGCAAAATTGTGAATAGGAGAAGGAATTGCCTTCCACGTCAAATGCAGGAACTATGAAAGATGAATACATTGTGAGTTGTTCACCATATAATACTTCCTTTCCCATAATTTTAGACATTGCTTTTGGTGAATTTGAAAATCATACTAAAGGCATAGGATCTAAAAAATTTCTTAAAATGGGATTTAATAGAAGAGTCCTTGGTAAGAATGGCCAAGGTATTGTTAACCCAATATAGGTAGAGGATCAACCTCATCATGCAAGATTGGGTTACAGTAGTGAGAAATTGGATATTGGAGAAAGTTACAAAATCACTAAAGGAAGACAAGCTTCTAACAGTAAATAGTCTATGCCACTAGTACTGCAGGATGGATTTGGTGAGAGAACACAACAAAGAGGTAATGAGATTCCACCTCCACCTTCTTATCATAATCATAAGCATGAGAGAAATTTTAATAATTCTAATCCACTCTTTTAATTGAATAAATTTGGCTTTGATATTCAAAAAATGTGAAATGTTTTCCCTTGTACTTTCTATGGATTGCATAACCATTATGTTGCTAGTTGTTGGAAGAGAAGGACACTGATGAATAAGTTGATACCATTCATTAAGAATAAGGCAGCTAATAAATATCAATCTCATAGCTCTTAGATGAAAAATGTCATACATGTATCTGTTAGGGACCCCTTATCCAACGGAAGCACAATTGATTACTTTCTTATAAGAAATTAAACACAAAATTATACCAGAATGATTAAGTAACTAGAAACTTGAGACAACAAAGAATTTGAGAGACAATACACACTCTTGTATTAAATATTACTAGAAGAAAATACAATAAGGAAGATGCCACTTCTTCCTCCACCTCAAAGGCTTGCCACACCTCAAGACCTTCTTCCCTCTCTCTCTTGCTCAACACAACAACTCTATAGCCTGAGTTATTATCCCTCCTTGAATGCTTCAGCTGATCCCCTTGACCTTACACCTGTAGATCTCCTTGACCTTGCTTGCTGCTTCAATGCTTTTACTTGCCTGCTTGATCATTACAATACATGCCTCATGGGTCTTTAAATAGAATCCCATGGTTACAAAAATAGAACTCTAACTACAATAATTAGACACGTAGCTCGTGACTATAATTAGTCATTTGACATGCAAACACTCACTTCACTTAATTGACTGTTCATCAACAGCAATTCTGGAACGCACAGGCGACCGACACCAGTCCCTGCTTGCTTGGTGCTGCCGACGTCGGCCGACTAGCTGCCGTCGCTGGTTGCCTTTTGCACTGCATCTGACCGATGTCGATCATGCTGCCAATGCCGGTGCTTCTGGTTCTTCAGCAACCTTCCTTATTCGTGTCTACAAATAGTTGAAGCTTTTAGCTCCACACCCTAACAATCTCCCACTTGGAGATAAATAGCTGTTATTGTACCTGTACTTGTACACCATCTATTTCATTCTTTTGGCTCTGTATCCCTCTTCAAAGTCACTGTTGAAGACCAACCACCACGCAAACCTATGATGCTATACCTGTCACTTATGTCGAAAGAATTTTGTTGCTCCCAAATTCTTCATGACATACTTCTGAACCAACTCTACCCTTAGCTCAGAAAACTCCCTGTATATGAAACCCTGCAACAAGTAACACAATACAGTAACAGGATAATGTAGCTAATATTATCCAACCTGGTAAAGATAAAATACAATGGTCAAACCTCCATTGTCTTGCAGCCTAATCAAGACCATATACCATAGCCTTCTATCTCACGTGTCCATCCACTCTCTTCTCTAATATGGGAATCCATCCCTCATCCAGTGCTTTCTTCGAGCTGACAACTCTACCAACAAATACCTGTTTGGTTCTTCTCCAAGGACTCACACTCCTCATCCATGCCAAGCTCCCACTATTTTTGGATTCTACCTGCATTGTTTCTTCCATCTTCCTAGTTCTTGACTATCAGTAAGCAATATAAAGAAGGTGAACAATGAATATGAGGTTCACTTACCATTTTTGACCTCCATATGGGTGTTTGAGACTTCTTGACAGCTTACTGTCCACCCAACATCCTTTCCAGTGACCGATCTCGGCCATCTCTCAGTCTGCTCCCGACCGATGTCGGTTCCCTATACTGACCCTGACTACCGATGCTATTTCCCTGGCCGACGTCGGTGTCCTTCCTATCGATGTCAGTCCTGATGATTGATGTCAGACTTCTCCTGCCCGACTCTACCGACCCTATTGGTCTGTACATGATCGATGTCGGTATCTGGCTGATCGACGTCGGTCCCAAGTGACCGACATCGGTGTCTGTGTGTTCCTGTAAGTGATGAAATCTTCATCCACGAGCTCATCTTGGATCAAACCTCTATCCATATTGCCTTGCTCAGATTCATTTAGCCCCTGTGACTGATCTCTGTCCTTCATCTCCTCGATAAACACCAAGGCTTCTTTGTTCCTGTCAAAAGCATCAAATTTCCTTTTCTTGTAATGAACTCTATCTATGCTTTTCGAATCTGAACACGTACCTTTTGAATCAAGAACGTCCATTCCCTTCTTATTCTTGTGACCAAGCCTATTAAGCCACATCTTCGAATCTACAGCTGAAGTAGATAAACCAGAAGTAGAATCAGCAATACAAGTAGATAGATAAAGAGTATCTACTTTTTTACCTCTTGCTAGAACAAGTGCACCCTTGGTAACCTTCCAAGAATCCATTGTGAGGGTTATTGTGCATCTCTCATCACCCAATCTTCCTACAAAAATCAAACTCTGCTTCAGAATCGGGACATGCATGACCTCCTTCAACACCCATGTGTTGTTAATCTGCAATCTCAGCTGCACTTTCTCTTTGCCAACAATTTGACATGGCGTACCATCCCCTAAATAAAGCACTCCAAAGTCTCCATGTTCATACTCATGGAACAAATATCTGTTTGGGGATTCTTGAAAAGATGAACCAGAATCTAAAATCCATGATCCTACCTGACAATCCAAAGAAAGTATGAGAGCATCTTGTACCATAATATTTGCATCCTTTGCTTCTTCAATACCTGCATGTTGATTCTCTTTATCTCTCAACCAACACTCCTTCTTTGTGTGTCATTTCTTTCTACAAAACTAGCAGGTAATACCTTTGGATTCGAATCTCCTTCCCGACTTTGATTTCCCTTGCTCAACCTTCTCCCTTTGCCTTCCCTTGCTTTCTGCACTTAGAGCATTCCCTGATGATTCACTTGTGCTTCTCCTGCATATTTCCTCATTCAAGATCACACTCACTGTTGAGTTGTGGAGCTAAAAGCTTCAACTCTTTGCAAACAGAAGGAACAGAAGGTTGCTGAGATCCAGGAGCACCGGCGTCGGCAGCATGACTGATGTCAGTCGTGACCAGTGCAGAAGGCCACTGGCGACGGTAGGGAGTCGACCGACGTCGGCAGAACCAGGCAAGCAGGGACCGGCGTCAGTCGCCGGTGTGTTCCAGAATTGTTCGTTGCATAGACAGTTAGTTAAGTAAATGAAGTGTTTGCATGTAAAGGCCAGTTAGAGTCTTGAGCTGTGAGGATAATTGTCTAAATTAAGAGTCTAAGTTATTGTTTAAGTCTGGGATCTATTTATAGACCCATTGGCATGTATTGTAATTTTATGTACAAGATAAGGAAGGCAAGGAAGTTCCTTCTAAGTGTAAGATCATTGAGTTGCAGGTTGTTGCAAGCTCATAGGAGATCTACATGTGTGAGTATGGTCTTTTGAATTGCAGGTTGCAGGTTCATGGGAGATCAACTTGAAGTGCTCTAGAGTGGTTGGTGAATTGGCAGGGTTATTACTGACTAGTTGGAGAGGTGAACACCAATTATGTTTGTGAGTTGGTTGTTGGGACCATTTTTGGTAGGAGAGTGTTGTAGAAGAATTACTGTACACTTGAGGTGTGGGAAGCCTCTGTAAGGTGGAAGAGTGTGGCGGCTCTTTATTATATTCTTTTTTGTAAAGTGTTAATACAAGATAGTGTATTGTCTCTCATATTCTGTGCTATTGGTGAATTCTAGTTACTTGTATTTTTGGTTATTTCCACATTTATAATTGCTTATATTTGGTAATCATACTATGCTCTTTCTGAGGAGCAAGATCCTAACAAAGTGGGATCAGAACAGGTGTTGTTCTTGTGATCCCCCAACAAAGTGGTATCAGAGCCTTGGTTGCAGGTTTAAGAGCTGATACCAACAAGTGGTATCAGAGCTATTGGTTGGGATACTAATAGATTGGATTAGATCTGGTTAGTGTGTTTTGATTACAGGTTACTCACAGGGTTTCTGTTTGAGTGGGAGTTGAGCAATGGCAGAAGACAGTCAGCTACGAATGAAAAATTTTAATGGCAAGAACTACCAATTGTGGAGGATGCAGATTGAGGATTATCTGTATCAAAAAGATTTGTACTTACCGTTGGGAGGGGTTAATTGCAAACCCTCGAATATGAAAGATGAAGAATGGGAGGTTCTTGATCGGAAGGCTCTGGGATCTATTAGATTGAGTCTTGCATCATCTGTGATTTCCAGCTTATCACAGTGTAAGACAATGGTGGAGTTGATGGAATCTTTGGCAAATTTATATGAAAAACCCTCAGCTTCTAATAAGGTATTTCTTATGAAGCGTTTATTTAATTTGCAAATGTTGGAAGGTGGATCTGTTCATAGCCATCTTAGTGATTTCCATGGTTTGGTAAACCAGTTAAGTTCAGTCAATATTGTATTTAATGATGAAATTAGAGCTCTCTTAATCTTGTGTTCATTACCTGAAAGTTGGGAAGGTTTGGTAATGGCAGTTTCTAATACTGTGTCTCCTTCAAAAGTCTTAAAAGTGGATGATGTTGTGAGCGTGATCTTGAATGAAGAGATACGCAGGAAAAGCACAGGTGAGTCATCAGGGAATGCTTTGAGTGTTGAAGGCAGAGGAAGGCAAAGAAAAAAGATAGAGCGTGGGAGATCAAGGTCCAAGATAGGCAAGAGATCCAAGTCTAGGTATGGCAGAATAACCTGCTGGAAGTGTGGAAATCAAGGGCACTTAAAGAGAGATTGCAGATCAGGTGAAGATCAGCATGAAGAACATGAAAAAGAAGTAGATGTTGCAGATTACGCTGCACGGGATGCTCTGGTATGTTCTTTGGATAAAGTAGAATCTTGGGTTTTAGATTCTGGTGCCTCTTTTCATGCATCGCCACATAGGGAATTTTTTCATGAGTATGTCCAGGGAGACCTTGGAGAAATTTGTGTAGGGGATGGGAAGCCTTGTCAGATTGTTGGCAAAGGGAAAGTGAAGCTAAAACTACAGACAGGTAACACATGGGTGTTAAAAGAGGTCATGCATGTCCCAGTTCTGGAGTGGAATTTGATTTTTGTTAGAAGTTTGGGTGATGAGGGTTGCACAGTAACTCTCACAGCGGACTCTTGGAAGGTTACCAAGGGTACACTTGTTGTAGCTAGAGGTAAGAAAGTAGGTACGCTTTATCTATCTACTTGTATTACTGACTATCTTTCTGGGTTATCTACTTCAGCTGTAGATTCAGAGATGTGGCTTGATAGGCTTGGTCACATAGATAAGAAAGAGATGCTTATTCTTGAGTCAAAGGGTATGCTTTCAGATTTGGAAGGTATGGATCATGATTTTTGTATGCAGAAGAAGAAGGTGACATTTCTTGAGGAATCCGATGTTAGTGACAAGAACAGGAAAGCCTTGGTTTTCAAGGAGAAGGTGACGGACAGATTTCAGCACAAGATGCAGAGGAATTCTGAGCAAAGCAAGGGTGATTTGGACAAGGATTTGATCCAAAAAGAGCTCGCGAGAAAAAGTCAGGTCTCACTAGAAAAACACAGAGACCGACGTCGGTAGGAAAACCAGTGTCGGCGTCCAGACAGGGACCAACGTCGGCTATGTGCAGCCCAACGTCGATGACTCAGGGTAGATAACTATCGGCATTGGCCAGGGGAAAAACGATGTCGATAAGGGGGCAGTCACAGGGAACTGACATCGGTCGGGTGCAGACTGAGATGTGATCGGCATCGGTTATTGAGACAAATTTTGGGTGGACAGCAAGCTGTCATGGAGTCTCAAGCACCCATATGGAGGACTGAAGGTGTAAGTAAGTTCTTAAATTCGTCATTTCCCTTCCTTACACTACTTGTTGCTCACTTATGGCATAAGACCAGGAAGTTATTGAAGAAGCAGAATAGGTAGATCCAGGAAACAGTGGGAGCTAGGCATGGATGAGGATGTGATTCTTTAGAGGAGAACCAAATAGGAGTTTTGGGTAGAGTTGCCAGCTGGTAGTAAGCACTGAGAGACGAATGGATGTTTAGGATGAAGAAGAGCGGAAATGGATACGTGAGATGGAAGATCAGGGTATATGGTCTTGTATTAGCTGCAGGGCAATGGAGGTTTGATCATTGTGTTTCTCTTTACCAGGTTGGATAATATTAGCTACATTATCCTATTACTGTATGATGTGCTTGTTGCAGGGTTACATATACAGGGTATTGTTGAACTAAAGGTAAAGCTAGTTCAGGTGTTTGTCATGGAGAATCTGGGAGCAGCAAGATTCTTTGGCATGAGTGTGTTCTAGAGACATGGTAGGTCACATGTTGACTTTGTTTCAAGATGATTGTGTGAGACTGGTTAGCACGCCGATGGTTGGACCGTTCTTAGAACAGGTGTCTTGATTCACATAATGAGGTTAAGTGCATGGTATGTACTAAACTTGAGTTTTCCCAAGCAGTGGGAGTTGTCACAAGTTGGAGCCAATCCGGGAGAGAACCATTAGAGGACAGTTCAGTGGATTCTTACAGGGACTAGCAGCAGGTGCACATGTTATGCAGGTTCAGGTTATTTTCTACATGGTTTGTAGATGTGGATGTGGTGGGTGATTTGGATGACAAGTTTTGCACCATAGGATTTGTGGTGGTTGGTCTTCAAGAGTGATCTTGAGGAGGGATACAAAGCCAAGGGAACAAACTAGATGGAGTACAGGTATAGGTACAGGTTGCAGCTGTTTATCTCCAAGTGGGAGATTATTGAGTTGTGGAGCTAAAAGCTTCAACTCTTTGCAAACAGAAGGAACATAAGGTTGCTGAGATCTAGGAGCACTGGCATCGATAGCATGACCGATGTCGGTCGTGACCAGTGCAAAAGGCCACCGGCGATGGCAGGGAGTCGGCCGACGTCGACAGAACCAGGCAAGCAGGGATCGGCGTCGATCGCCTGTGTGTTCCAGAACTGTTCATTGCACGGACAGTTAGTTAAGTGAACAAAGTGTTTGCATGTAAAGGCCAGTTAGAGTCTTGAGCTATGAGGATAATTGTCTAAATTAAGAGTCTAAGTTATTGTTTAAGTTTGGGATCTATTTATAGACCCATTGGCATGTATTGTAATTTTATGTACAAGATAAGGAAGGCAAGGAAGTTCCTTCTAAGTGTAAGATCATTGAGTTACAGGTTGTTGCAAGCTCATAGGAGATCTACATGTGTGAGTATGGTCTGTTGAATTGTAGGTTGCAGGTTCATGGGAGATCAACTTGAAGTGCTTTAGAGTGCTTGGTGAACTGGCAGGGTTATTATTGACTAGTTGGAGAGGTGAACACCAATTCTGTTTGTGAGTTGGTTGTTGGGACCATTTTTGGTAGGAGAGTGTTGTAGAAGAATTACTGTACACTTGAGGTGTGGGAAGCCTCTGTAAGGTGGAAGAGTGTGGCGGCTCCTTATTGTATTCTTTTCTGTAAAGTGTTAATACAAGATAGTGTATTGTCTCTCATATTCTGTGCTATTGGTGAATTCTAGTTACTTGTATTTCTGGTTATTTCTGCATTTATAATTGCTTATATTTGGTAATCATACTGTGCTCTTTTTGAGGAGCAAGATCCTAACAAAGTGGGATCAGAATAGGTGTTGTTCTTGTGATCCCCCAACACTCACAACATCATCAACTTTTAAGATTTTAGAAGCAGATGCATAATTACTTACTGCCATAACCAAACTGTCCCAACTTTCAGGCAAAGAACATAAAATCAAGAGAGCCTTTACCTCCTCATCAAAAACAATATTGACTGAAGCTAATTGGTTTACCAAACCATGGAAATCACTGAGATGAGTATGTACCGATCCACCTTCCTGCATTTACAAAGTAAATAACTGCTTCATAAGATATACCTTATTAGAAGCCGAGGGCTTTTCGTATAAATTCGCCAAGGATTTTATCAACTCTTCCGTTGTCTTGAACTGTGATAAGCTAGAAATCACAGACGATGCAAGGCTCAACCTTATGGAACCCAGAGCCTTCCGATCAAGAACACTCTATTCTTCATCCTTCATATCTGTGGGCTTGCATGCAACCCCACCCAACGGTAAGTACAAATCCTTCTGATACAGATAATCCTCAATCTGCATCCTCCAATGTTGATAATTCTTGCTGTTAAACTTCTCCATTTGTAGCTTACTTTCTTCTACCATTGTTGAACTCCCACTCAATCAAAAACTTGTGAATGACATGTAATCAAAAATAGTAACCTGCTTCCTGCAAACCGTAGCTCTAATACCAATTGTTAGTGACCCCTTATCTAACGGAAGCACAATTGATTACTTTCTTATAAGCAATTAAACACGGAATTATACCAGAATGATTAAGTAACTAGAAACTTGAGATAGCAAAGAATTTGAGAGACAATACACACTCTTGTATTAAATATTACTAGAAGAAAATACAATAAGGAAGATGCCACTTCTTCCTCCACCTCAAAGGCTTGCCACACCTCAAGACCTTCTTCCCTCTCTCTCTTGCTCAACACAACAACTCTATAGCCTAAGTTATTATCCCTCCTTGAATGCTTCAGCTAATCCCCTTGACCTTACACCTGTAGATCTCCTTGACCTTGCTTGCTGCTTCAATGCTTTTACTTGCCTGCTTGATCATTACAATACATGCCTCATGGGTCTTTAAATAGAATCCCATGGTTACAAAAATAGAACTCTAACTACAATAATTAGACACGTAGCTCATGACTATAATTAGTCATTTGACATGCAAACACTCGCTTCACTTAACTGACTATTCATCAATAGCAGTTTTGGAATGCACAGGCGACTGACGTCGGTCCCTACTTGCCTGGTGCTGCCGACGTCGGCTGACTAGCTGCCATCGCCAGTTGCCTTCGGCACTACATCTGACCGACGTTGATCATGCTGTCGACGCCGGTGCTTTTGGTTCTTCAGCAACCTTCCTTCTTCGTGTCTGCAAACAATTGAAGCTTTTAACTCCACACCCTAATAGTATCCTCATCTCAGAAAATGAATAAGAGGAACTATTGCACTCATTATCATATGAGTGGACACTAGGTTGAGAAATGTTGGAAACTTCACCCAACAAGCCATCCAAAATGGTAAGAAAAAGTTACTTTACAAGGTAAAAGAAGTTGTTAATCCACCAACCAAGAATAAAAAAACCTTGGATCTATCCATAGATGAGTCCATTTTATTTTGATATAGATAATGAAAAATCATTTGTTTTCATGGATAGATTTATATAACATTATTGATATTGATGAATAACATGCTTTTAATTCATTTTGGTTATCCTTTATTTTGGGATTCCATTTGATTGTGATAAAGGAATTAAACCCATATTTTATAAAGCATTTAAAAAGGGAAAATGAATTTTTGGAGTTCATATTCATGAGAAAACTGAGGGACAAGTTTACAATACTCTATGAATTTTCTTACATTGAAAAATTAGAAATACTCCATTTATATCTCCTTATTTAGCTTCTGAGTTCTTGGTATAGTCTGGGTATAGAAATAAAACTCATATTTCAACTTTGGAGATTTGACAACAGTTTGTACAGGTTGATGGGATTTGATAGTGTTCATTTTCATACTTGTTTGTAGAATAATTGTTGTTTGGGAATGTATCTATTTTTAGCATGTATATGTTAGGTACATTTTTAAGACCTATAATTTGGGGATGTTTGTAACTGTGCTCACAATGCAAAATTTTGTAACAATGTTAGAATGTATTATGATTACACTAAAAAATTAGTTTTCAAGTTACACCTAGTGATATTTTGTAGTTATTAGCAGTTTTATCGATTGGGGATGTGATATTTGTGCAGATAGTTTAACTTCACTAGATTTTTAAAGGCTATTTTTTGGTGATCATTTGTATAAGCCTTTTAAGATTATAGATACCATTTGGAGGCATTTATCCACACACCATTATATGTAGAGGTTTGGGGTTGTGCATCAGAAGAGGATGTTGATGGATGTGCCTGATTCTCCATTCTATGTAGAGGCTTATTGAGGTTGTGTAGCAGAGGAGGTCATCTGACACACATTCTAAGTTCCTAGTTCTGTGTAGAGGCTATTTAAGGTTGTGTAGTAGCAAATGAGTCATTTTGGGAGTGTGATCACTCTAGAGGAAGATAATGGCATTGTTATTCTTCCAAAAAAATTGTATTTTCACAAGGTCAATGGATACTCGCCTATGTTTGGCATTTAAACTTGTCTAGTTCAGATTGATCCAATTTAGTGAAATTTTACAGTTACAGTGATTAGATTTATCATAGAGTATTAGTTGAACACTTGCCTCTTTTTGAAAATAAGTGTCTATTTTTTTAAACTAATTGATTATTTGTGATGGCAGTGATAGATCATTGGGTTCACAACTATTTGCAGAGATTGGTAGCATCACAGAATATCAGGGGACAATTGTCTATTTTGATGAACAATTGTCTAATTTTTACTGAACAATTTTTTGTGATTAAGATAATCAACAATTTATATTAATTTAACCCATAATGCTATTTATATGTATTGTGTGTTTGTGATTTGCAGGAAGATGATTAACAACATTTGTGGATGAAAAATAAACTTTTATGGACAAAAAGCCTTCTCAGTGGGGAGGTGTGATCCAGAGGATATTTTTAGATGTTCCTTGGTTTTTTTAAATTTGGTCTATTGTTTAGAGCTTATCAAGACCTTTTTGGCAACTATTAGAGTGTGACAAATGGATATCATATGCTCCAGTTATCATTAGTCAAAGTTTGGTCAACATATAGTCAAAGCTGGTCAAACTATAAAAATCAATGGTATTTTAATATTTATAAACCAATTTTATGGCATATAACTCATCATAATATTTCCAATGAATTTTTAATAGACCAATTCTGAGTTCATATGCGAAAGTTATGGTTAGTCAAAGTTGTGATCAAACCTAGTAAAAGTGATGATGTAGCAACATTAACCAATAAAATGCTAGCACATGGAAAAATTAGCATGGGACATGTTGACAAATTTTCAAGTGACACATGTCATATACTAGTCAAATATGGATCATTTAAATAAATAAATTATTATTTCCCTCGTCCCACATATGAGCCTTATTTAAAGGCATAGATAATGGTGAATCCCATATATAAGGGATAAGTGGGTGGATAATGTTAAATCCCTCAAATATTGGTATTAGAATAACTATGAATATTATTTAAAATTGGGAAATTATAATCATCCAATCCCACCTTTGTGGACCCGTAAACCTATATAAAGGGTCTGGAGGGGTCATTTGAAATCACAATCAAAGTATGAACAACAACCAAAGTGTAAAGAACAACACACAAGACTTGAGAATAATAAGAGCCGAGAGCTGAGATCTAGAGTTAAGATCCAGAGCTAAGAGCCAAGATATAGAGCTCATAGCCATAACCGAGAGCCAAATTTGAGAGCTGAGAGCTAAATCTGAGAGTCGAGAGCTAGAGCCAAGAGCTAGGACTGAGAGCCAGAGCCATGAGTCGAGAGCCAGACCTAGTTGTCAGAGCTATAGCCAAAGGACATCAAAATATTCATTTGGAGATTGAGAATCCCTACTAGGGATAACTAAAGTACAAAATTATTTTTCATCAATAATCATTTAGTTCTACCTTTGAGCAGGACCTAGAGATGTAGCCTAGATTGGGTGAACTCTATTACCAACTTTGGTTTGCACATAGTCTTTGTGGCTTATGCTTTTGGTTTATTATTAATTTTTTAATGTTGATTTTAATTAATATTCCAATTTCAAGTTAATTAATTGGAAATTAAGAATTTATATATCATCCATAATAATAGAGTAATTGGACATATTTTGGACATTGCCTATTCACGGATCATTTCAAGTTTAATTTTTGAAAATATGCTTTAGTAGAAATTCAATTCTTATAAATTCAATTGGAAATGATGAAGTGTATTTCTCACCATTGATCTACTTGTGTTAATAAAACAATATTTTTAATTCATCTAATTTCTTGTTGGGGAAAATATATATATTTTTAGTACCGATCATATCATTGGGTTCATAGTCTATTATCTACTTACCTTCTTATACTGCTAGATAACTTGTACCCACTTCTCAAGATGTGAAAGTAGAGAGCTCATAGTATGAAACTATTCATTGGATTGAATATTTAAATTATGAATTAAGCACCACTCTCCAATCTTAGACTACTTGTTGAAATCATTTGAAATTATTTTCCACTCTCTAGTATGATGACTCAATCAATAGACACAAATAGAAGGCATTCATTGTAATTATTTGGATCATAAAATGTCTTCATATGGAAAGCAATTGATTGGTTTAAATAAATCACAAGCTTCATGATCCTCATGTATTTACTACCCATTTTTGGTTCTATGGTGGTTTTACTTGCTTCTCTTTTTGTGGTGGATATTCAATTGTGAATTACATCATTTCTAATAGGCCCATATATTTTTCATAGGTATTAAATATTTATGTTTCAAATTTTCCTCCACATCATTATGATCACTATGTCTTATATTATATGCTATCACTCAAGTCTTCACTTGTATCTCTTAACATTGTTAAACCCCAATAAAATACCACCATTAAGGTATTGGATGGAGTGATTAAGGATAAGGAGGGACAAGGAGGATTTGAGTAAATATGATTAGGGAGTCACTAGGGATGATAAAGGATGGTGAGGGTTAATGAGGAAGTGATTAGGGAGGATGAGGGATGATGAGGCTTAATGAGGGAGTGATTAGGGGTGATTAGGAGTGATTAGTATGAGGAATGAATGATTAAAGATGATGAGATATGATGAAGAAGTGATTAGGGATGATGAGGGATGTTGAGGGTCAAATAGGGAATGATTAGGGATAATGAGGGAGTGATTATAAATTATGAGGAATGGTGAGTGTCAATAAGGGAGTGATTAGGGATAAGGAGGGAGTGATTAGGGATGTTGAAATGATGATTAGGTATGATAGAGAGTGATTAGGGGTGGTGAGAGCTACTGAGGGAGTGATTAGGGATGATGAGGAAATGATTAAAGATGATGAGGTATGCTAAGGGTCAATGAGGGAGTAATGAGGGACGAGGAGTGAGTGATTAGGGATGATTAGGAAATTGAGGGTCAATGAGGGAGTAATCAAGGATGATGAAGAAGTGATTAGAGATGACTAGGGATAGTGAGGGTTAATGAGGGATTGATTAGGGACAATGAGGATGTTATGGTCTTAGTAGGTGGATTCACTAATAGTCCAGGCTTTTGGTGTAGCAGTTCATTACATTTTGTATCAGAGCACCCACCTGTGTTCGAGTCATAGAGCGGGTGGGGTACTCTGACATTACAATGTTTGTCTGGGGCTCGTACATGTAGTGGATCTCATGTGTGTGCACAAATCCGACCTAGAGTCTGGGCCTTTGAAAGCGTGGTGGGATGTTATGGTCCTGGTAGGCGGATTCACTAACAATCTGGGCTTTTGGTGTAGCGGTTCATTACAGAGGAATGATGAGAGAGTGATTAGGGGTGATGAGGCATGACTGAAGTGATCAAGGATGATGAATAGGTGAAATTAACATAAAGTGGTTGTTTGATGTGTGCAGGTCATCAATGTGACCTATGATACTCCAATCACACCACTTTGCATCAATTTTAAAGTGAGTTGTTTTCAAACTTCAATTTTGACAAACCTAGGACTCCTAAAAATGCCAAGGATCAATTCAAAAGGCACAAATTCCTAAAAAATGATTATATGTTTACCAAAAATAAACATCAATTCAAAAAATAATGTCCTAAAATCCATAGGTTTAATACTTAGACACTAAAAATTCTTAAGTACTGACCAAATTAGATTTTGAAAAATTATTTTCTACATCGTAAGGCATATAATTGTGAGACCAACTTTATCAGATGTAGAGTGACCCTAATTTATTATATTTACTAAAATGGATGTTTAAATTTATATTATTACATTTATTTCCTCATACTTAACATTTAAAGTAATAAATATAAGCTTATGGCCAAAGTTGGCTTCATGTGTAAGTCCACATGTTTTTTTGTGTGAAATAAGAGTAACACAATTATGTTATCAATAATGCAATCACATTATCTATTAACCAAGATATTATACATCTACATGTTCAATAATTTAATGTGCAAAATAATAGTAACATGATCACATTATTATTTTTACAATAATGAGATTGTGTTATCTATTAACATGATTGCATTATACATTAACATGGTCCCATTATGGCCCGGTAATTGCCAAGCCATAATTTAAATAATGAGATCATGTTATGTCAATAACATGATAGCATTATGAAAATTTTCCATAGAATTATCCCCCAACTCCATGCACTTGCTCTTACAACACTTTACTGTATATTTGAATGCACACACTTGACCATGTGTATTAAATATTTAACAACATCTATTACATACATCCTATATAGCTATATTTATTTATGATATTCTCTTAGCTTCTCCCCTCAAAGTAAAATGTATTATAACATACATTTTACTTGAAAAAATTTCATTGTATAAGAATATGCATGCACCAACTACTGCACCAAGTGAACAATGCACAACACTCCATAACAATTCCATGTCTAAGTGCCATCATAACATTTATAACACCCTTTAGTCTAACAAATATAATTATACAAGTGTTTAGAATTCCTTTAGATAACCTTTCATTTTTATACATCTTGTATAACTCATTATAACAACATGATTCAACTCAACCACTAAGCACCAATTTGCAATATTCTAGAGTGAAACTGAAACTACATAGAGTGCCTTTGCACAAATTTTCCATCATCATCACATGTTGAAAACTTTACATAGTTAATAACTAAAATATATAAGGAAAATTGTGCAACCATACCAACTTGCACAAATAACATGTGTAACATCTTGTGTAACTAACTATTTGCACAAAACACCTTTCAAAATGCCAAACATGCACATAATTATAATTACAAAAAAATCATACAAAGTCAAGGATTTTCCAAACAATATTCCACTTGTTTAACACTTTTCATAAGGGATCATATATCCATCATTTATTATCTTTGGGTAGTCATTCCCATCTCCTTCCTACACTAATAGAAATTCTTTGTACTCATTGATTTAGTTAATGAATCTACAACATTTTACTTTATGTCCACCTTGTCCAGAGACATATATAGCTTTTCCTCAATTGCCCCCACAAAATGATATTTCAATCAATGTGTTTTGTCTAAGAATGATATCTAAGGTTATTTGATATAAAAATTACACTTTGGCTAACACAACTTATATTTATTGTTGCTTGATTGAACCCAATAATACAACACAGCCTTTAAAGCCACATTGCTTCCTTGCTTGCATGAATAGCTATGATGTATTCAGCTTTGATGGTAGTTGTGGCCATACTAACCTTATGTTTTCTCATCCAACTTAAAACACCATTAAAAGTTTTGAATACATAAGTGTCAGTAGACCTACGACAATCAAGATCATCAACCCAATCCACACGTAGACTAAAAGTACTACTTCTATCATATGTACCTTGAAAAAAGATAACATGAAAAAAAACTCAGAGATATATGAAGATCCTCTTCATCCTACCCAATTTTCCTTGCTTGGATTAGATTAAAATATGCTAACTACTTCCACTGCTTGTACAATATCAAGTATTGTATATACCATTACATACATCAAGATTCCCACCACACTTTTATATGTAACTTGAGACATGCATTCCAACTCCTCTTAAATCCTTGTGCACTATATATTTACTAATTTTTGGCCAACTAGTAAAGAATTGTGCACATGTTTGTTATCCTGCATCATGAACCTTTCCAAAAGTGTCTCAATGTAATTAATTTGGTCTGCACATAGTTTTGTGTTCACACAATCCAATTTAATTTCCATGCCCAAGATGAATCTTGCAGGACTGATATCTTTCATGTTGAACTAAAATACAATTGAAACTTTACTTGCTTGATCATGCCCATGTCATTTGTGATTAGTATCATGTCATCCACATAGACAAAGATGATGAAAAAATGATCACCTTCTTCCTTGTATTAGACAAAAGAATCAAGATTGCTATGTATACATGCCCAAGTCCAACCACATAACTATCAAACCTATGATTCTTTATTTTAGGTGATTACTTCAATATAGTGATTAATTAAGGGATTTGGATTAGGCTCATTAGAAGATCCACCCTAGTTGGCTTGGGTAGTAGTGATTTGTAACTGATTTGGTAGACATTGAGGGAAATTTATATTGAGTGAATTCATGATAGAATCCAATCATTTATTGACCTGGTCCACATCTTGATTGATCTTTTTCACTTCACCTTTCACCTCTGATTATAGGTTTCACAATTCAAACTCAATCTGACTCACATTATGATCACTCGAAGAAAACCCTAGATTATAAGATATTTCAATTACTATGTTTGAATCCATATCTTATTTATGAGGATTTTTATTCATATTTTTAGTACCCTTGCCTCAACCCCTAGTTTGAGGTCCTACCATAACAAGGCTTGACAATGTGGATCTTAATTATCCCTTTTGACCCAAATTTGACCAAACATTTTTGAAATAATTTCAGCTTAAAATCAAAAATGTCAATTAAAAAACCCACACTATAGTTTTTCAAGCTTTCCAAAAATGTAAATAAATTAGAAAAAATCCTCAAAATGAGGCCTATGGAGCAAATGTATGAAAAATATTAGATCAATAATAAATCGTATAAAATGTATTCCAAAACACTAATGATTTTACTGAGAGGTATTTGAAATATCCTCCAAGTATAGTAAAAAAATTGAAAATAAATTTTCTACATATTAAAATATATAAGTGATTCTTTAAAATTAGGGTTTCACTGACTAAACGGCCCAAATCAAAGCTTTGATATAATGCATAATGAAATTACTTGACATATAAAGTAGAAAAAAATAGATCACAATATGATTGACATAAGGTAGGATATATGAGTAAATTATAAGCCACTTCGAGGGGAAAACCTCTACAATCTTATAATAAGAACAAAATTCATAATATGATCATCACATACTAACTAATATCTCCTATATATAGCCTAATTATGTTATGGACATACCCTAGGCTAACCCTACCACCAATATTCATCTAATTAAATGATTATATGACTTAAGCAAAGGTTATGATAGCCACAAGTCATCTATACATATCCCAAGACATGTTATATGTTAAGGGCAGGGAGGTTGGGGCACTTAATTTCCATATCTATATATAGGGTAAAGTGAAGGCCCCACATTATAGTGACATAGTAAATTTCCCTTCTATTTATATAGGGCATACAAAATATATTGATGAATTAAGGGATGAGACGAGACTTAATTGATAGTTGAATTAAGGGAAGACATTCAATAGAGAAGGGAAACATTATGATTGGGAAATGATCAATGTGCACCCACACTGATCTCAGGGAGTCAAAGATTTTATAGGTTTTATTGTATTATATTAAATATATAATAATGTATATAAATCACTCTATTATATTCTAGAAGAACATAGTTGATTGTTGAGAATAACACTAATGATTTACATGATTAACAACAGAGTGACACAAAGACCATTTGTTCAATGTGGAGTGTATAAAGTGTACCTGAGTGTATCCACACCTATATATAAATAAGGTATGGGCTCAATTGATTTAGATGGAAATGTATAATGAAAGGAATGAGATCGAGATATAATAGGTGAGCTCCAAGATTTGTGCATAATTTGTACCATCAATGTCTCCAGAACTAATTGATATGATATTTTTGAACCTCTGTCATGTCCATTGCTTCATAAAGAATCATATTTATTAAATCAAAGTACTAAGGGGAAACATCATCGCTGACCCATAATGTGCTTGACTCCATCATCATCGACCCAAAGTAGTAAGGTAATTTGGAATCCCTATATGAATCTCAATAGATATTTATGGTTTAAATACTAGTGAAAATAGAGAACCAACCATTGTAGATGAAATATAGTTCAATTCTAGTACAAAACTGGCACAACACGAGTGCAAATACTGAGTATAATATGGGTTTATTGTATTCAACATGGAGAATGACATCAATTGTCATTCCATCTACAAGATTGGTGCAAAACATGATTAGTTAGGATGTAATGTGATGCACACATTCCCCCAACCGATATCTAGTGCATATAGATTCTCACACTAAGTAAGACAATTATGATTATGAGAAAAAACTTGTATGCCAAATTGGAATAACATATCGTGCATGATTGCCCCCAAATTGAGAAAATCTAAGACAAAAATTGTGTAATTCTAAACAATTCTATAAACTGAGAGTGGGAAGCTATTTAGTATTTTTCTAAGTAAATTGAGATTCAAATAAATTCTATAAATACCTTTTTTAAGGCATTTGTAAAACAATGCTATGAAATACACTAGAGTGGTGCTCTCCTATCCACAGTGACTTTCTATGTGTTTTTTGAGCCTAAAATCATGCCAAGAATGTAATCATTAATAAATATTATTTTTCTTGATTTGGGAGGTCTAGTATCTAAGACAAACCTCTGTGAATGCCCCCTCTTTTGAGGTGAGTTGTTGAGCATGCAAAAGAACTTAACTCAAAAGAAATAGTTTTATAGTAGGTTGTTGTGATTTAAAATAGAAATTTGAGTAATATTGATAATGTGGAAGCATGGCATCATTATACCTATGTAAAATGAGCATAGTAATAATATAAGATGCATGTAGAAACAAACATTCACAATAAGTGTGTCTAGATAGATGTGACAATGAAGCACATAGATAATTGATCGACTGAGTATGAAATGTTGAATATAACTACTTAGGGAGGAATGCATGAATCGATCATGGCATTAGAAGGGTTGGGTGGATGCATGATTTCCATCATCATATCTAAATCTAATACAAAAGCAAATAAAGTATCATGGCCATGACACACACAAATAAAGAGTACATACACAACACACAAAACACATAATAGAAGGCCAAGGGGATACATACAAGGGACATGTTCAAATGTCACTCACTTGAATAGAAAGCACATACAAAGACACTTTCAAATTCCCTCACATGCATAAAAGTAAACAAAGGAGGATTATAACCACATATAAGGACATGTGCAAATTTACACACACACGAATAGAAAACACACCCAAGGACATGTTCAAATTTTTTCACATTCATAAGATTAGAGATATATAATTCTTATAAACACTTGGCAATGACATATTCAAATGTCCTCAATACAAGAGAGAATGCATACGATAGATGAAGCTAAAAATAATAATATAAAAAACATGCATGAGAATGTAATTTGATCAACAAGAGTTACGTTGTAACTTGAGTATATTTAATATGTGAGATAAACAGTAGTATATCATAATTTTAGTGAGTGAGCCATATAAAAAGATGTACAATGTTATGTAAATATTTGAGTTGTCAGTATGATAATATGGGCAAAGAAGGATAAACCATGTGTGCACCATGCCCCTAGTGAGCTAACTCATGAATGTACATTTTTTACAAAGCCACTATGTAGTCTAGAATTGAGTGGTGATATCTAAGCTCACTGAGACAACAAAAAGGTGAGGGACACTAGAGTAGTGTACTCTTGTCCTCCATAATGCTCCTACCTAAATATAATTTTTGAGTGTGTAATAGTGAAAATGCCTAAAACTGAGTTTGGGACTGATACGTTGTGTAATCTACAATCACTCATGTACTCTGGTGAAGCAAGTATGATATCAAACGAGTAAAAAAAATTATAGAATATTGTGCCCAAAGAAACTAATGTATGAAAAAATACATATAAGCATGCATTGGTCTTGATTTTGTTATTTTCTAAAGTATTTTACTATTTTTGTGTTTTTGAAATATATTGAATAGAGTATATACAAAGGAAGAGATGTTAATCGATGAATCTACTAAGAGTCTTACCATCAATAGATCATGTATTGAACAAATGAATGGTAATATCTTGCAAATGAATAGTATCATGAAACTATGTAGAATCTATATTATTTCCATATTCATGATATGTGTTTGATTTCTACTTTGCAATATGTATTGTGTCATGTGCCTCCTCTAATATGCCATTACTTGTATGTGTGTGTATTATCTAAAGATATTCTTAGTTTTTGTTCCTCTTGGTTTTTGTTCCTCTTACTTTAATGAATGGTAATATCTTGTAAATGAATAGTATCAAGCAACTATGTAGAATCTATATTATTTCCATATTCATGATATGTGTTTGATTTATACTTTGCAATATGTATTGTGTCATGTGCCTCCTTTGATATACCATTACTTGTATGTGTGTGTACTATCCGAAGATATTCTTGGTTTTGTTCCTCTTTAAAGAAAATCTATCTTCTCTTAAAACTATGATCATTGCACTTTCATGTGCAAATATGTCATGGTTTGAATATTTATCCTTTGTTACCCCCATTGTTTTTATTTATGATCTTCCTAATTCAGTACTATATTGTGCCAAACTAGGACATACATGAAATACCATTGAACATGTTTGTGGCCCAACTATGCAAGGTAGATCAATGATTCCAATAAATGATTAGATAAAGTACTCTTACTCAAATGTTCCTTATTATATCTAATAAATTGTAAGAGTGTCATGCTACAAAAATTCATTACAATAATGTTATTTATCATAACATTAGTACATTGCTTGCCATCTATAAGGGGATTAAGAATCAAAGCCTCTAGAAAAGATGAATGTTTTTTAGCCAACTCCTTTCGAATCCCACGTGAAACTTTAGCTTGTGCAAGCATATATTGATTTGGACTCTCTTTTCCTAAAAAACCTCTTTGAAGAATGTGTTTTTTTTAATCTTGAATTTGACTTAGTAATTTCTCTTTCTCTTGTTCTTTTATATTGACAATGTGTATTTTTGAATTATTTGTATTAGTATTTCCAAGCTGTCCCAATCCTTGTCGATCATTATGATTAGGTGTAGAGATGGGGCTAGTAATGCCTTATGTATGTTTGCCCAATCCTTGACCTTGATAACCAAAGAATTGTAGAAATTATTATCCAAAACCATATTGTTTTGAAAACTGAGCATCACTATTTAGAGGTAGATTTGTATCATTTTCTTAGTATATTTTTTCATTTTCATCTATGTTGGCCCTGATTTTGCCTTCTAAACATTTTATTGTACGAACTATTCCTTTTGAACATTGTCTTGCTTTGATTGGTTCTTTGGTAACCACTTTTGCACTAGTTTTGATTTTGTCACTTTTTTTACTTGTTCTTGTTCCACTTTGGGTTGCTTAATTCATGTATCTTTTTTAAGATCACCACTATCAATTATCTATTGTATTTCATCTTCCAAATCCAAACAATAATTGTATGATGCACATGCATTATATGATATGCACAATAATATTTTGATCTCATTAGAGGATATAGAGGAGGTAGTTTAATCAACTTATTTCGAACCATTGCCCTTAGAATTTCACTTGAAATCTTATTATCCATTCGCATACTTTTTGGATTACTTATTATAGATGCATTTTGTTGTAATTTCTTATTTTGAGATGAAATCTTGTCAAGCATATCATTGCTAGATGGAGATGCACATACATAATTAATATTACTATATTATCGATTAAACATAAATAAATTAATCAAATGAAATTGGTTAATCAAATTTGTTCTGATGTAATGTTTCACAATCATTTTTATTTAGATTTTATCTTAGTTTAGGTATACATATATAACAATTATTTTTTATTTATGATTTATTATTTTTTTTATAGAAAATTTTAAATCATACAAGAGAATAATAAATATGAAATCAACAATTCCAAGTTTATAATTTTAACAGAAAATATACATACTATAATCACTACAATTTAAATTAACGATGCAATTATTTTATTATAATAAATTTTAAATATCAAATTATATAATAATTATTAATTAAAAATTTATCAAACAAAAATTTATTTATAAATTCAAATATTTTTTCAAAATCTTTAATATTAATGTAATTTTAATAATCTATATTAATAAATATTTGTATGGACATATTTAAATATTTAAGAAGAGAAAATACAAATATCCAATTATTTTTATATTAAATTTAGTTATTATTATAATTACACATTTCATTATCATTATTTCATTCACATATAATTACCTATACATATAATCAAATACTTTTTAAACATTTATAAAAGTAAAAAAAAATATTAAAATATTATTTATTTATTTTGAAACCAACATCTAATCTAACGAAATAAAATTTAATTGAGATTAAGATATTAAAATAATTAAGTATTTTTTTTTTTTCCATTTTACACAAAACATGATCAGTTTGTCAACATCCAAAATTAGTTACCCATGATCATGTATCTAATTAAAAGTCTTAACTCTGATCTGATATGTATCAGTTAGCTCTGTAAACATGGAACAACTATGTTATAACGCTTCGTTCCATAAATTAGTTGGTCTTGAGGACGTTATTAAAATCTTTCATTTCAATCTTCGATTCTCGGCATCCTCATACAGGACATGCAGAGTGTCAGAAATCGAACTATTCTGCAATCCTGCAATGATCCACAGCTTTAGGTATTAAACTATGAATTATCCTCCACGACCGCCTGTGTTCTTGAAGTGATGGGCATTTGGGAAGCAAACGTGAACCACCTCCTGTTCACGGACCATCTACATAATTACAGACTATAAAAGGCCTACTCCCGCAACACAAAAACATTCAAATCATATCGCAAGAGAAACACATTTGCAAATTAAGTGCAAAAAATACATAAGCAAAAGGAGAATTTCGCATGCCTTTGTGGAGTTGTTTGCAGCCCAACATATTATGTGGTGAATGGATTATTTTCTCTGGTTACAGTTTGAGATTCTGGAGGCAATGTTAAGCGGAAAGAGAAAAATGCTTCAAACTAAGGTGCGGTTGATTTGTTAAGATCTTATAGGTTGGATTGTTTCAATTTTGGTTAAATTGAACAACTTCAGAGCAAATTTTGTGGCTTGGCGTTCTACTGATTCAATTTTTGTTAAATTGAAAAGCTTCAAGTCAATTTTTTGTGAGTTGAGGTTCTATCGTGACAATAGTGTGTATAAAAGCAAAGTTTGAGTTGTAATTGTGGTAGCTGTTAAAATATTTTAATCTTACCTTCTTTCCCACCTATCACTGTCAGCTTCAGAAACTTCCAACAGGGAGCCATTTAATGCACATCAGTTAAATTTTGAATGTTTGGGAGCTGTTTGGACTGAGCAGGAATGTAGGATGGTAGGCGGAGAACAAAGACGGAGTAGAGAAAGAGAAAAGAAAAAAGAAAAAATAGATAGGAGAGGAGAACATACGCAACAACAGCAGGCAGAATAGGAGCAAAACAACAAGAAGAATGTTTTGAGTGTGAACAACAAAATAGAAAGTAGAATATATGCCACATCAGTAAAGGAGTAAGAAAAACAGGGAGAGAACAAATTTATTGTGCAATAGTAGCATATACAGTCAACAAAAACATAGTAGTAGCCTATTAGAACAAGAAAGTGGAAAAGCAGGACAATATAGAAGTAGTTTTTGAATGTTTGTAACAGCAGTAGCTGTACGAAGAAGCAGTTTGTAGTTGTCTTTGAATCAATACAATATAATTTATTTCTACATATGCTTGTTGTTTTACTTTTGTATACTGCTGTAACAAAACATGACAGAGCATGTTTTAGAGTTTTAAGTCTGTTGTTTATACTCTAGGCTGTCTTATTTGCTGGTTATGGAGGTTGTCAGGGGCCAACCACTCAGGTGCTTGAGCTTATCTTTCCTCACACTTGGTTTTGAGTGTTGAATATTTAACCTACTCTTTCAACAACTGGTATTAGAGCCAAAAGGTTTATAAGGTATGTTGAACATGGCAGCCAAGAGCAGTAATCATGGAAACAACTCCCAATGTTTGATGGTAAGAATTATGATGTATAATGTATTAAGATGAAGACTATTTTATACTCTCAAGAGCTATTAGAACTTGTAGAAGTTAATTATACGGAGGTTGCAGACTAGAGAGCACTCAATGCTCTCACCTAAGTACAAAGATTTTTTTTTGAAAGAAAATAGAAAGAAGGATGCCAAGGCTCTAAGCTACATTAAAATGGTATTAGTTGATTCAGTCTTTCCAAGAATAACAACAGCTAACCATTCCAAGCAAGTTTGGGACATTTTTAAAAATATTTATCAAGATAGTTACAAGGTGAAATTAGTCAAGTTGTAGTTGTTAAGAATAGATTTTGAAACCCTACAAATGAAAGAATCAGAAGTTATCAATGACCTCTTCACAAGGTCAATGGGCATAGTAAGTAAAATTAAGACAAATGGAGATGCAATTGAATATCATAAAATCATAGAGAACGTGTTAAGGAATATTTTAATTAGGTTTGATCTGATTGTAGTTGCAATTGAAGAGTCTAAAGACTTGAGACAAATGACGGTTGATGAGTTGATGGGCTCTTTGAAAACCTATGAACAATGGATGAATAAGTCAGTCACCTCTTCCTATGAACAAGCCTTCAAGACAAATGCGAATGTGAGAGGCAGGGGGAGAGGAGCAAACAACAGAGGTAGAGGAAGAACTTGCAGTAGCCAAGGAGGTGGAAGACATAACCATTAATAATCACATGGAAGGGGAAGATGAAAGAGAAACAACACTTCAAGAGGTGGTTCTACACAAAGGTATGATAAGTCTAATGTACAATGATATTATTGCAATAAGTTTGGACACTATGCTAGCGAATGTAGGAAGAAAGAATATGATTTGAATAAGAAAAACTCAAATTTATCTAAGGCAAAAGGTGTTGAACTTAACAGGAGTGAGAAATGAGAAAATTTGTTTATAACTTGCAACATTGTTGAGTAAAGTGATAGAGAAATATAGTATTTGGATAGTGGCTGCAATAATCAAATTAGTGGGAATAAAGATATGTTCAATAACATTGATGAATCAAGCGAATCAGAATTGAACATGGGAAACAATGAGAAGGTCCCCATCATGGGCAAAGGAGGCATCTCTATTGGCACCAAGTAAGGTGACAAGAGACAAATTCAAGATGTTTATTATGTGTCAGGGTTGAAACACAACCTAATCAACATTGGGCAACTTATCCAAAAGAGGTATAAGGTGAGATTTGAAGATGAAGAGTGTATTATTCATGATAGAAGTGGCAACAATATTTAAATTATAGCAGCCAATATGACAAGCAATATAATATTTCCTTTGAGGATGTAAAGTGAGTTAGTAACAAAGTTCAAAACAATGATAGTGGATGAAACTACTCTTTGGCATCTTAGGTATGGACATTTGAGTTATGGTCGGCTTCATATTCTTCACAAGAAGCAAATGGTGAAAGGAATGCCCTTAATAGAATAACCAAACAAAGTATGTAAAGGATACATATAGGGAAAGCAACATAGGAGGGTATTTTCCATGGGTAAGTCATAGAGAGTTAGGGCTCCTCTTGAACTAATATATTCAAATTTGTGTGGTCCCATGAATACTCCATCTTTATCTAAGAATATGTATTTTATTACATTCATATATGAATTTAGTAGAAAGACATGGGTGTATTTTTTATAAAAAAAATTAGTCATTTGAAACCTTCAGGCAGTTTAAGGCCATGGCTGAGAAACAAAATGAATATTACATAAATATTTTGAGAACTGACAAAGAGGAAGAATAAATATCAAATAAACTTATAAATTTTCAAAAGGATAATGACATCAAGAAGTAATTTACAGCGTGGTATACATCACAGCAAGATGATGTAGTGGAGAGGAAGAACCAAACCATCCAAGAGATGACAAGAAGCATGTTGAAGGCTAAATGATTGTCCAATAAATTTTGGGCTAAATCTTTAGCAATAACAATATACTTGCTCAATATTTGTCATATTACTTGAGTGTAAGGGATATGATCCCTCAAGAAACATGGAGCAGTTGGAAACAAAGTGTTGAACACCTTAGAGTGTTTATATGTGTAGCATATGCACATGTGCCCAAGCAACGGATTTTAAAGTAGGATAACAAAAGAGAGAAATGCATTTTCATTATATATAGCGAGGAATCAAAAGTTTAACGACTTTACAACTTAGTCACCAAAGAGTTAATAATCAACCAAGCTGTTCAATTTATAGAAAATGCATCATGGTTTGATAAACAAGAAGAACAATAAGTGCAAACAAAGGCTATTAGACCCTTTATTGAAACTAAACCAACAAGTGGTACAAGCACTCATACACCAAGTTAGACCCTTATTTCAAAAAGGGCTTATTCAGCTAGTGGCAACAACTAACAAAGACCTCAAGGAGTAGCTCATGAGACAACATCATCATCCTACAACTCAAGTCAACACTTGGATATAACAAAGAGATTGCAAGACATATATCATTAGTCAAGGTATAAATAAAATGAGGATGAAACTATGAATTTTTATCTTTTTTTATTAGTTGATCCTATCTATTTTAAAGATGCAATTAAGGAAAACAAGTGGTGTGAAGCAATGAATGAGTAAATGCAAGCAATTAAAAAAAATCAGATATGGGAGCTGGTAGACATTCCAACAAGTAAAAAGGTCATTGGGTAAGGCAGGTTTACAAAACCAAAACTATAGCAAAAGGCAAGATTGAGAGACATAAAACAAGGCCAGTTGTCAAAAGCTACAAACAATGATCCGGGCAACAATTCGAGGTGACCATTCGGTGACAGTTAATGCCTCAAATTTTGTATTGTTTTCATTTTGTATTGTCCTCGAGTGATTATGTCCTTGAGCGTTGCATTGTTTTAATGTGAGCGTTGTATGGTTTTAATGCTGGGATGTTAAATCATCACCCGTTAATTCCTCGAGCCACGTAATCTCTTGAGGTTGTCTTCAAAAATATGTATAAATGCATTGTAACCCGAAAGGGGAAGGCAGACATCTCTTCTCAAAGATAAGCATATGTTTTGTATTGCGGTTGTTAATTAATATGACGTCTCTCCTCAGAGACTCCATTGTTATTGTGTTATTTCTATGCTATTGAAATATTCATCAACCAAAACTTTTGAGTTTTGGATCAGTGGTATCAGAGCGGTTTGTCTTGAGAGTGTATGTTCCCAAGGACGAGGTCAGGATATAGGAAACTTGGGTGGGAAGCGACAGAGCTTCTAAACGCTCCACCTGTGCACCCCAAATGACCTCAAATGGCAGACGACATCGAGACATCTGATCCTTTCAAGGAAATGGTGAATGGAGCCCTCCAGCGGCAACAAGCGCAGATGCTCCAATAATTTGCTCAAATTCTTCAAACACTTCCGATGGGAAATTTTGGCTCTGTAGCTACACATCTGGGCTCCTCATCGAGGGAGCTTCCTTTTAGTGCCCCAACACCCTTCAAGGTTTAGGTAAATTTTAATATTCCCACATTTGAAGGCAAAATCAATGGTGATGCAGTGGGAAATTGGTTGGATCAACTGGCATCCTACTTCTCTGTAAATAAGTTCACCGATGGAGAAAAGATCACTTTTGCTCTTTTAAAATCATCATTGCCCATGAAAAACTGGCGGGAAGTGTACAAAAAGAGGTTCAGTACGGATATCATTAGCCTTGGGGTGGAACCCACCTAGGATGATTTTATGGAAGTAGTAAAAGAAGAATACTATCCCCTCGGCACGTATGATGATCTGTACATACAGTGGCAACAACTTTGCCAAGGCAAGGACCAATCTGTGCAAGATTACACAGACACTTTTCATTCCTTGTTTGCAAGACTGGGCATTGAAAAAAGTGAGAAAGATAAAACTCTCAAATATCGTGGTGGACTACAATGGTACATCCAGGGGGAAATGGAACTCTTCAATTTGGAAACCCTCAGTGAGGCATATCAATTTGCAGTGAAGATTGAACAGAAGCATGGTAGGAAGAATACGAAGAGTCAACCTTCAAAATGGAAAAGTGACAAGGAAGGTCAAACACAAGGCCAAAATTGGAAGCAGAAGGAGTTTCAAGATAAGAAATCCCAGAAGGGGAAGGCTAGAAAATGGTGTGATTACCACAAAATTGGAACTCACTCCAAATAAGAATGTCGAGCCATCAAGTCACTGCTCTCTGAGTCATAATACTCGACGTCTACTACTTTGCCTCATACACAACCTACAGTCGAAGAGGACGAAGAAGAAATTGTAGATGTTGAGCCCGACACCATCGTCACTTCATCACAGACCAGTGAGGAAAGACCAGATGACAAAGAAAGATTGTTTCATTCCAAATTATGGGTAAAAGGTAAGCCTCTGCATTTCATTCTTGATAGTGGGAGTCAAAATAATTTAATCTCGGCTAAAGTTGTGAAAAGTCTAGGTCTATCCATGAAGCCTCATCCAAAGCCATATAGTATTGGGTGGTTGAGCCCAAGGAGAGACCTTCGTGTCACCCATCAGTGTCTTCTTTCATATGCTATAAAACCATTCCAGGATGAAGTCTTGTGTGATGTGGTCAATCTAGACGTTTGTGATGTCCTCCTTGGTCAACCATTCATGTATGAGTGACATGGCATCTATGAATCTTGAACCCGAAGGATCACCCTCACTCTTGGAACATGGCACTATAGGGTACAAGAGGTACCACCTCCCACATCTATTTCCCTGATCAGTGCTAAGCAATGCAAGAGATTGGTGGAGAAGACAAAGCAATTTGTTCTCATGATGGTCAAACCATAGAGATCCAAGGAGGCTGATGTTGTGGTCCTAACTACACAATCAACACAACAACAAAATTAGATAGGATGAATCATAGGTGAATATGATGACTCATTCAAGTCACCCACAGGAGTTCCACTGCATTGCCAGGTAAAACATTCTATCGATTTAATCCCAGGATCACCTTTGCCTAATAGTCTTGTGTATCACAGATCAGTTTTGGAGAATGATGAGATAAAAAGACAGATTCAAGAATTGATCAAAAGGGGTCACATCAGGCCAAGCTCTTCACCTTGTGGTAGCCCAATCATCTTGGCATCGAAGAAAGATGGAACATGGAGGCTTTGCAATGACTATCGAGCCTTGAATAAAATATCTGTGAGGAATCGCTACCCTCTCCCCATAATCGATGACCTGATGGACCAGCTCCATTGTGCAAAGTTCTTCACCAAAATTGATCTCAAATTTGGTTATCACCAAATTCCCATCGATCCCACTGATGTCTGGAAAACTGCATTCAAATCTAAGGAGGGGCTCTTTGAATGGTTGGTTATGCCTTTTGGCCTAACTAATGCACGTGCAACCTTCATGCCGATGATGGATGAAATCCTACGACCCTTCACCAACTCATTCATGGTTGTCTACTTAGATGACATTCTCATCTATAGCAAAACATGGGAAGAACATTTGCAACATGTCCATAAGGTGCTTCAAACTCTTCGGGAGCACAAGTTGTATGCAAATCTTGACAAATGCACATTCGGAATGACAACAATTCAGTACCTTAGGTACGTTGTGAATGAGGAAGGGGTCCACGTCGATCCAAAAAAAAATTGGGTTATTCAAGAATGGCCCACACCAAGGACCCTCAAAGAGCTTCACAGCTTTTTGGGCCTTGCAAATTTCTACCGCAGGTTTGTTCTTGGATTTTCACATGTTGCTTGGTCACTAGCCCAAGTGACTAAAGGAGGAGCTAAAGCTACATTTTAGTGGTGTGAAATACAGCAAAGGGCATTTGAGAATTTGAAGAATAGACTCTGCTCAGACCCTGTTATGGCCTTGCCAGATTTGCATCAACCATTTGAGTTGATGACAGATGCATCTGAATATGCCATGGGAGCTGTCATCATGCAACATGGCCATCCTATTGCATACCATAGTGAAACTTTCAATGATATAGTCAAGAAATATCCAACATATGATAAGGAGCTCTATGCCATTGTACAAGCTTGAAAACACTGGAAACACTACATCTTGGGGAAAGAGATGGTCATCCACACTGACCACAGACCATTGGAATTCATCCAGACGCAAAGCAAAATATGAAATGAGAGGCACCAAAAGTGGGCCACGTAACTTCAGCAATTCCACCTGATAATCAAACACAAAAAAGGGGAGCTCAAATATAGCTGCAGATTGCCTAAGCCACCCACCAATTACTGCACTCACAACAGTGCTTGACCTATGTGGACATGAGACTTCCACTTGGGGTGCTCTATATGAAGCAGATCCTACCTTTGTTGACACATATCAAGTGCTCCAAAAAGGTGAACATGTTTCTGAATTCTATTTGCAAGATAATGTCCTCTACCATATGGGGCACATCTGTGTTCCTATTGCAGAGAAATAAAAGATGATATGGGAAGCACACTTCAGTAGGACAGCTGGCCACTTTGGTATCGAAAAAACATTGGCAGTTCTTCAAAAACACTTATACTGGCCCCATATGCGCAAAGATGTGGAAAGATATCTCAAATCTTACACCCCATGTGCAATCGCCAAGCCAACAAATAAGAAGCAAGGATTGTACACGCCATTGCCAGAACCAACCAGGCCTTGGGAATCCATCTCAATGGATTTTCTCTCAGGTTTGCCCACTTCCAAACATGGCAAGGACTGTATTTTTGTGGTAGTTGATCATTTTTCAAAAATGGCTATTATGCTTGCTTGTAAGAAAAATATGTCTGCTGAGGAAACTGCTCAACTATATTTTAGTCATGTATGGCTCCATTTTGGTCTCCCCAAGTCCATTGTCTCAGATCGAGATAGCAGGTTCCTGAGCATCTTCTGGTCCACTCTTTGGAAGATGATGGATACTAAGTTGATGAAGTCCACAGCCTTCCATCCATAGACTGATGGTCAGACCGAGGTGGTAAACCACTTGATTGTTCACATGATTCGGATGTATCACTCCAAACATCCACGCACATGGGACGAGGGACTTTCGTTCATCCAACACGGATACAATCGGGCACTGCATAGCTCGACCAAGCACAGTCCATTCCAAGTATGTTTTGGGTTCCAACCCATGGCACCAATTGATACAGTTGTTCCATTCTCCACCATGGAATACATAGCTCATGGAAGCTCTGAGGCAGCAAAAGCGACCAAGTTTATTGAACTCATGCAGCATATCCAGCAACAAGTTCATGACATCCTTGAGAAGATGAATTAGAAGTATAAGCTACGCCATGACAAACATAGGATGGTACACCATTTTGCTGTGGGTGACAAGGTTTGGTTACAGCTTCAAAAGGAACGGCTTACAGGTCCACACAGAAAGATTCGGCCTCTGTGATATGGTTCATACACCATCACCAAAAAAGTTGCAGAAAATGCTTTTGAGTTGAACCTACCAGCCTACCTTGGTCTGCATCCAATATTCAATGTGGTGCTCCTCAAACCATATCACCCACCTCTATTGGACACTTCAGTTGTGGCAGAACAACTAGACATTCATGAGATTGATCCATAGAGTTTTGCTCCAATAGAAGAAGATCAGATTGTGGATACTTGGATGAAGACAACAAGAGGATGCTCTATTCCAATGTATCGAGTGGTCAGAAGAGGCCAGCTTAGCCACCATGGTGAGTGGATCATAGAGAATCAAATCAAGACACAGCTACCCCACCTGATGGGGAATCTTGAAGCAATGGGGACCATTATTTTTCAAGGAGGGAGGAATGATCTGGGCAACAATTCGAGGTGACCATTTGGTGACAGTTAATGCCTCAAATTTTGTATTGTTTTCATTTTGTATTGTCCTCGAGCGATTATGTCCTCGAGAGTTGTATTTTTTTAATGTGAGCGTTGTATGGTTTTAATGATAGGATGTTAAATCGTCACCCGTTCATTCCTCAAGCCACGCAATCTCCCAAGGTGGTCTTCAAAAATATGTATAAATGCATTGTAACCCGAAAGGGGAAGCAGACATCTCTTCTCAGAGATAAGCGTATGTTTTGTATTGTGGTTGTTAATTAATACGACATCTCTCCTCAGAGACTCCATTGTTATTGTGTTATTTATGTGCTATTGAAATATTCGTCAACCAGAACTTCTGAGTTTTAGATCAAACAATGACCTAGACATAATTATAATGAGACATTTTATGTTGTAACAAGGTTGGAAATGATGAGAACAATAATTGAAATAGCTGCTCAACACAAATGGGTTTACAAAACAAAACTATAATAGAAGGCAAGATTGAGAGACATAAAGCAAGGCTAGTTATCAAAGGCTACAAGCAATGACCTAGACATAATTGCACAAGATATTTTATGCCATAACAAGGCTGGAAATAGTGATAAAAAATATTCAAATAGCTGCTCAACACAAATGAAAGGTGCATCAAATGGATATCAAGTCAACCTTCTTGAATGGAGTGTTAAAATAAGAGGTTTGTGTGGGACAATCACCTAGCTATGAGGTACTAGGCTATGAAAACAAACTAGATAGGCTAAAGAAAACATTGTATGGACTCAAACAAGCACTAAGGGCATAATAAAATTGAATAGACTCTTACTTGTTGAGTAATGGTTCTAGAAAAAGTGGTAGTGAGTTCACTCTCTACATCAAGGCAAGCAATAAAAGTATGCTAATTGTTGTTTTATATTTTGATGATCTAATATTTACCATAAATACAAATCAATGTATAGAAGAGTTCAAATAAACCATGAAGAGAAACTTTGAGATGACTAATTAGGTTTTTTTAAGTATTTTCTTTGTATGTGTAATCTTTATATCCCAAGCCAAGTATGCAAATGAGATTTTGGAGAGATTTAGGATGTTGAACAGTATCAAGACAAACTGAAACAAGTTTGAAATTGTATAAGGAAGATTACAACAATAATGTGCATTCCATGTTTTAAGAGTTTGGTGAGAAGTTTAATGTATTTGACTGCAATTAGACTGGATATCACATATGTAGTCAGCCTCATCTCTATATTCATGGAGACACTGAAAGAGACACATTGACAAGCAAACAAAATAATAATGAGGTATATGAATGGCACAAGAGGCCATGGAATTTTATACATGTATCAACGGATGACTTTCAGTTAGTGGAATATATAGATAGTTATTGGGTTGGTAGTCTTGATGATAAAAAGAAAACATCTAGATATGTGTTTCATATTGAGTTAGGAGTCATTTCATAGGCTTCAAAGTAACAACCCATTCTCTCACTTTCCATGGTTGAAGCCGAGTATATAGCAGCAAATTCAGTAGCATGTCAGGTCATATGGATCAGAAGAATCCTATTAGATTTGTATGTACAATGGCAAGGAGCTTCAACTATCTTTTGTGACAACATATCTTCCATTGCATTGTCAAAGAATCTAGTTTTTCATGATGAAAATAAGCGTATAGCAATGAAGTATCATTTTATTGGAGAATTAGTTTTAAAATGTGGGATAGAACTTAAATTTTACAAGTCAGACCAACAACTCGTTGATATATTTACTAAGCCTCTATCAAAAGATAGTTTTGAGCTTTTAAGAGAGAAATCAGTGGGTCATAGATGTAATAACACTGGCTTTAGAGGTTCATATGCTATCTCTAGAGATCCATAGATGGCTTTCAGAAGTCACCAATCTAGTTCTGGAGATACACAGTCTAGCTCTAGAGATGCACATTTCAGTTCCAAAAATGTACAAAAAAGTCACATAAATATATAAACAGTTAAAAAAAAGCCTCCAAAATGATTTGTGGGTTGAAAAACATTTTAAATATCATGGAAAGAAGGTCAAGATTAACGGGGAGTGTTAAAATATTTTAATCTTACCTTCTTTCCTATCTGCCACTAGCAGCTCCGGAAACCTCCATCAGGTGACCATTTAATGCACAACAATTTGAATTTTGAATGTTTAGGAGCCGTTTGGACTGAGTAGGGATATAGGATGGTAGGTGCAGAACAAAGTCAAAGTATAAAAAGAGACAACATAGATAGGAGAGGAGAACATACATAGCAACAACATGTATAATAGAAGAATAATAGCAAGAAGAATGTTTGTGTGACAACAATCTAACCAAGAGTGTGAACAACAAAATAAAAATGAGAATATATGCCACAGCATTAAAGGAATAAGAACAACAGGGAGAGAACAAGTTTATTGTGCAACAATAGTATATACAGTGAGAGGAAACAAAGCAGTAACCTATTGGAACATGATAGTAGAAAAGCATGACAATATAGTAGTAGTTTTTGAATGTTTGTAACAACAGTAGTTTTACCAAGAAGCAGTTTGTAGTTGTCTTTGAATCAATACAATATAATATATTTATATCTGTGCTTATTGTTTTACTTTTGTATATTGCTGTAACAAAACATGGCAGACCATGTTTTAGAGTTTAAGTTTGTCATTTAGAGTCTAAGCTGTCTTTTTTACTGGCTACGAAGATTGTCAGGAACTAGCCACCTAGGTGCTTCAGCTTATCATTTCTCACACTTGGTTTTAAGTGCTGATATTTTACCTATTTTGCCAATAATAGCTAGGGTAGATATTGGGTCCTGTAAGTGTACAGCTGGTGGATTGGCCAATTTATTTAATTAGGGAATAAGTCATACAGCTAAGGACAAATTTCAAAGTAGATTGCTATATTTTGGGCCTACATTGCAGTAATTTAGTTGTTAGGTAATGATTTGTAGCGAATAAAAAGATGGCTGTGTCGTCTAAGACATGGTTTCTTAAGAAGAAGAGACAAGCTTCAAGAAGCCCTGTCCTTATACTTGAAGTGTACATTTCTGTTGTATCTTTATTACAAGCTCTCATTACTGTTGCTCAGCAAGTAATGTCATGCGAGAAGACTGGAGGGTGCCAGAGGAGAAATGTTGTCTGGATCACACGAAAAGTTAAGTGTTCGTCTATATTTTTCAAAGAAGTCAGAGATTTGAACATTTTCCTACCTCCTCCTGCATTGAAATGTTTTAGAGAATTGTATGTTATGTTACTGGGAACTAAGTATTTACTGGAGGAATGTGGCAGCGATACAAGTTGTGTTTGATTGGTTACGCAGACTGAAAAGTGTCCAATCAATTCTATTTGTTAGTACATGACATCGCGACTGCTCTGGATGTGCTTCCCTTGAGATTGTTGGATGTCACTCAAAAGCCAGCTCTGTAATTTCCATTGAAGAAGCATGACTGATATATGCCCTTCATCTTAGGAACATTGAAATCATTTTGCTTTATGCCCTTGAATAAGGTGTTTCTATTGAATGAACTAAATTTTGAAGACATAAGACATTTAGACAGGTCATGATAGACGCTAGGCCGGAACTAAATAAAAAGACACTGTGGCATGGCCCTATTTTGTATTTTGGCAATGTGCCCTCCTGGTAATGAGGCTGCAAGCATCAAGGATGTAGGTAACAGTTTCGGCAGAAATTGTGAGTCCATATGGCACTCTGATATATATAGAGACTCTTTCTGACATAATATTTTAAATTGAAATCTTCTTAACTCATGATTGGCTTATAAGTTTTCCTAAGTTTCAATGCATGATTTGCTGAAAATTGTCGGCTTGATTTATTTTGGTTTTTATTTCAGATCACATCCTAAGGCATATATGGCCAGAAATTTAAGTCTCGCTGATACAGAGAACCTTCTCTTTTTATAAATGAATAAAACAACTACTTGAGACAAGAATTAAGCACTAACAGATTGAAGGAGATGGATAACAAATACTCTTTTTTCCTTCCATCAATAGATATTACATCAACTAGGTCTCCTTTAATCTCCAAGACTAAAACTAACATGTGTTTATATTAACAACTTAAAAAGTAATAATAATTAAAACTCTTTTTTTCAATTTCTAACTCTAAAAATAGTTAATCAATTACTGTTGTGCCCTTAACTCCACAAAAATATATAACAATTAAAGAAAACTGCTGTTATTAATAAAGATAAACTTTTAAATAACCCACTACATTAATTACAACCTACTAATGGCAATCAAAACAAATTTTTCAATATAAGTGAACAACCAAATTGATAAATAGTGAAAATGATTTAGTTATTTAATGATCGATTGCATCATCCTCCCCATCTTTTTATAAATTTTGAACCCTTTAATTCAAAGTTGGATTTTACCCAAAATCCATCTATATGAAAGCCAAAACACCAAGAAACCCACGGATTGATTGTTAATATTTTAGGTGATGCAAGATTTCCTTCAACCCAAGATGTACCTGCATCAAACACTCTAGTGAATTACATTGTGATCTCCTCCTCACAAAGTTAGGATAGGTGGTAGGACCACCCTTTTGGCCTTTAAGAGTGATGGCCTTGGCTTTCCCTTCCAACAAGCTAGGCACACTTGCAATTTTTATCTTTTCCTTTTCCACTTCCAACATCTTGTTAGTTCATAGATCGTCCATCTCCACCAAATTGCCTTTTCTTTGTCCCTCCATGCTTGTGTGTGTTTTAACCCGCTTGTATCCATCCTACTCCACTAAGAGCTATATTGGCTTTGCTTGCAACTTGTCCAACCTGTTGTTGAACTTTCAAACCAACCATTTAGGCCTGAATGCAACGTCTCTTCTCTCGTTTCACTTGTGATCTTCTCTTCTATATTTTGGGTATAAATATGATTTCCCATTCTTCTCATGGCTGCCTCTAATCTAATCCACATCTCTCTATCTTGTGTTGCCCTCAAGGCAGCTTCAAGTTTTATTGCAGTTTCACAATTTACAAGATCTTTAAAAAGTTCTTCGAACCCCTTTGCTCTTTCATGTGTTATGAGCTTAAATAGCTCATCCCATTATCTTTGGAAGGTTCCCTTAAATGTCTTCTTCCCCTCTACTATGGCTATACTTGCATACAAATCAATAAAAACAAATAAAATGTTATGGGGATCATAAATTCCACAAGGTGCCTCGCCCATTTCTTCATTGTGCTACATAGGCATGATCTTCAACTCTTCCAACATATTCTTCTCAACTTTATAATTTTTATGAAGATTTATTCATCTTTCTTCCTCTCCTCTTTTTCACTTAGTTGATTGTTGATCCTTCCCTCTATCTCCTTTGGCATTACATGTATGTCTTATGCAAACAAACTTTTACTCTTCTTTTCCTTATTCTTACCTTCTTCAAATACATGGGTTGATGTTAATATTAGTAGATGTTGCTCATTTTCTTCATAAACTTCTCAAGTGCATGAGTGTGTAGCTCTTTCTTTACCTTCATCTTCATCTCTATGCATTTTAAAAGGAAAAACTCTATTGCTTCACTGCTACTACCATCATTTTCTTCAACTTTGTCCTCTTACATAAGGATCTTCTCTCCCTTATATTTTTCTTGATATCTATCAAGCTCAATCTGCTCATAAGGCAACTCTTTTTTTGTACTCTCTTCCTTTGTTGTGTTCTCATCTACACCTGCAACAAACTAAAATAACATATTACAGGAATAAAGCATTCCATTTATAAACCTCGTCACTTCCTCAAGATAGAGATGGCCTCCTTCTCTTTCATCAAATATGAGACCTCAATATCCCATTTGCTTCTCTTCTTAGCTGAATTTTCAAGATTCAACACGACTTCATCCTTTTTCTCATCATCCCTATCTATTGTTATTGCTTCTTCTAAACCCATGTGGGTTAGGTCCCACATTCGTAGCTCTTTGTGTAACCATTCTAGAATGATTGTGACCTTCTTCTTTAAAAGGCTTCAAAACATGGATTCTACCCTCATGTTTTATCTCACAAGTATTTTTTTTGGCATGGTGAATTATATTCCTATCATATTTACAGGGTCTTCCTAATAACAAATAGGTAGCATCCATAGGCACTACATCACACAATACCTTATCTTCATAATGCCCAATATTAAAGGCAACAAAAAAAATATTTATCCATAAGCAAACATTGATCTGTATTCAACCAATAAATCTAATACGATTTATATTTGGGAAAATAAGAAAGATTTAAACTTTGCACCATTTTAGCACTTGTTAGGTTGTCTGTTGAACTTCCATCTACAATCACCTAGCAGACCTTACCTTGACACTTGCATTTGGTTTGAAAAAAAACCCTCAAATCACTATTTGCAAGTTGTTTTTTTCCCGCCACCAAGGTCTTTTGTAGCATTAAATTATGTCCATTTTCAGCCTCTATTTCTATGCCTTGATGCTTTCCTTTGTCAACATAGCTTGATTTTTAGCTTTAGAATTTAGTGGACAATCTTGAGATTTATGAGTTTCATTTCATATGAAGCATCTTAAGGGCTGCCAATCTCCAAAAAAATGCCATCCTCACCCCCTCTCTCTAAAACTCCCATTATCATGGAATTTTGGCTTCACATTTCCCTCTAGTTCTTCTCCTTGGGTAAGTTTGGAATAACTCCCTTTTTCTCTATTCAGGTTGCTATCACCCCTTTTACTCATCATCTTGTTCTTCTAATACAATTTATACTTTGCATTTAATCCATATTCATATGCCTTTTACACATTAGGTACCTTGACTAAGCCTAGGTCATCTTGAATTTGAAACCTTAGCCTATTAATATACCTAACTTCTGGTTGTTCTTCATTTCCTTATATATCAGTTTGAATTTGAACCCTCATAAATTGCTCAATATAAGCTTGACCTAACTAATCTCTTTGTTTTAGGTTTTTAAATTCTCTAAAAAATTTCAATAATAATTAGAAGGCAAGAATCGAGCTCATATATGTTTCAACATCTTGGGCCACACCTTAATTTTGTCTTTTCTGTGTCTTTTCTTAGAACTCTACAGATTTTCCCACCATAGAGCAACATAATTTGGACACTATAATTTTACCCTTTTATTGTCATCTTCCTCAATACATTCCATCTCAAGATAATGCTCCACCCCTAGACCTCGTCTAGGAAAAAAACTAGGTTGAGTTCCCCTTTAAAATCCGAAACATAAACTTTCACCTTGGGGCCTTGTCTAAATATGACTTCAATTAGCCTCTCCATACAGTCTACTTCCCTAGTTGCATTTTATAGTTGTCCTATTCCTTTTTAGAGTATTCATCCAAATGTATTTTGTTCTCAATGGCTTCTAATCTTCAGAGCTACTCATCAACATTATTCCTCCAAGTACCGTCATTCCCCTTGCCTCTTCCTCCCCAGTGCATACGAATTCTCCTCTAGGCCATTGTTGTTTGCTCTGATGCCAAAATGGTGTAAACAAACCTCTATTACTGCAAATTAATAAAACAACCACTTGATACAAGAATTAAGCACAATATAATGAAGGAGATGAACACCCAGGACATATAAAACTGCTCTTACTTTATTCATCAATGGAAATTACATCAACTTAGTCTCCTCTAATCTCCAAGACTAAAACTAACATGCATTTATATTAAAAATCTAAAAATGTAGTAACAAGTAAAATTGTTGTTTTTACTTTCCAACTCTAAAAATAGTTAATCAATTATAATTGTTCCCTTGACTCCAAAAAAACAAATCAATTAGAGAAAAGTGTTATTATTCGTAAATATAAACTCATAAATAACCCACTATAGCAATTACAATATGTATGCATAGGCTATGATAACCCATAACTATCTTTTTGTTTCATTAGAGTAGGACTTGAATAATGCCATAGCAATAGATCTTGCATATACTTGGATGAGAGGATAATGACCTAGAATAATTATAGATCTAGCAGAGGGTAATCTACACTCAAATTTCAAGAGGAAAGGGTTCCAAATCCTAACCCTATAACATGGGGTATAGCTCTCACTAGAGCTCAATATAAATAAATGATTGTAACAATGATTGTAAAGGGGTGTATCAAGGATATAATAAGGATACCGCATGAACAAAATTGATGAATAAGGGTAATCTAGTCTAAGTTGGTTATAAACACAAAAATAATAATAAAATGATTAGTGCAGTGGTCAACTAATCTGTAGTCTATGCAACCTAAGGTAATAATAACAAGCCTAAATAACCCTATATCTAAATCAATGTATTTGGTATAAGGAAGAGCATAAGAAATTATGAACACATGCGTTCACAATATAGATAAGCAATAAATATCTAATCTACTAAGTAAGCAAAGGAAATAGACTAGGGATAGAGATTCTTACCTTTGGGTGGCCTTGTCAATGCTTCAATCTATCCCTTTGGCTCAGGTGACACTTTGTAACAGATGTTGTAGGTTGAAGACTTCAAATGAAAAGATGAAGACCTAAATACCTTAGTTAGGGACTCTAAAGACCAGGTGTACATTTTTTGTTCGATTCATCCTATTGATATTTAGAGACAATACAAGATTAGACCTCCAAGATAAGACTCTAAACCTCTCAGAATTCCAAATACTACTTAAGAGTAGAAATGCAAGCACAAGCAATATAGATGAATGTGTTGTATCTATTTCGAAATGAAATATGACCCCTATCTTTATGGATCCAATACTAAAAAATAACCCTAAAATCTAAGATGACACTATCGTCCAAGCCCATGCAGTTGGGAAATTTTGACTAACATTGTATTGTATTAGGTGTGTCAACTGGCATTTCCTAACTGTGTTGGCCTAAATAAAATATAAGGAAGATAAGTATGAAACAATTTGTATCAGCTTAACTGATAAAATAAAATATAGGGAAGCTAGAAAATCTTGACGAAAAGTATATGGAGAGGTAAGACAAAAATAAATTTAAAGGAGGTCAGATTGATAATAATGAAAGTATGACATAATAGTATACAAACATTTCTCAAAAAGTGCCATTAGTTTATCACACCTTATTATTGGTGCACTCCTTTAAGGCATGCATTCAGGGAGATTGATGTGTTGATGAACTTTTGTAAGATAAAATGTCAGTAAAGTGAAATAGTGATATGAAATGGGTGTAAACGCAAAATTTATCAATTTAACCAATTTTGAATACTTATTCAAAACTTCTCAATTTCCCATATGTTACATAAAAATTTGACATATGTAATTAAAAATCATATTTAAATTGATTAAAATAGTAAATAAATGAACAAAATACAAAGAAATATGCAAACCAAATTGATAACAAAGTTCACCCTTATTGGGTTATGTCTCTGGATCTGAAAAAAACTCTAACCAATGTATTTAATGAGGCAAAATAAATTTTTGTACAATATTTACATCAAATGATAACTTTGGTCTACAACTCTTAATTATCTCTGAGTATAAGAATCCTTCAGGAACCTCTGGTTTTCTCTTCCAAGAGTCCTCTTGCTTGGAAATCCACCATTTGCTTGTTATCATTTATAAAGGGCTAAAAAATTACCATTCAAATATAAATTCATCCTATTTATATTATTTTGAATTCCCATGGTGCAATGGTCAAGGCCTTATCTCTTTTTCCAAAATCAAAGGGTTCAAATCTCCTTCTTATGCCTTGATTTAGCTCATGAATCCCAAAATTAAAGGGATATATAAAAGAACTTTCATTTTGTTTACCAAAAATGGGCATATCCCAATAGTTTAGACTCAAAAATAGGCATGGGAGGTGAGGGGCTCAAATCCCCACTCTCACAACAGCCTTTTTTAGCACTTTTCTTTGGGAAAATGATCCCACATTCATTGGGATGGGCTAACCATATGGGTTTAAATGGAGGCTTGTTACTTTGAGAACTGGTCATAAGGACCATCCACACTTGACTTAGCCTTGCAACTCGATCATTACTTGGAACTCATAGAAAATGCATTGGCTTTGGAAGGCTGCCACATGGTGGCTTGTAATGACACCACCATTTGTCTCAAGTGTTAGTCCTTTTTAAACTATGGTAATTTAGTCCCACATTCATCGTGTTGAGGCCTATAATAAGGTTTATATACAAACATGCTTCCATAAAGTGTTTAAGAAAGGCAGTAGTGTCTTTATGCAAGTGAAATAAGATAGATTTATAACTTATCAAATTTATAACTTATCCTACTCAGTAATACCCAAATTCGGAGAAAGTAATAAACTAACTATCCACTTAGAAATACTTTTTTATACCAGGGTCATGACCAATAATAGATCTGTTAAACCTATACCAAGGGATCTCTTATCACACAATGGTAAAGGAGAGGTTTCCAAGGCCTCTAGTTAAATGTCATTTTGTGATAACCCTAGATACCTCTTATGATTGTAATAATAATAAGCAAGCTAATATACTAAATAAACATGCAAGTTAATCTAGTAAATGAATATGCAAGCTAATATAATGTTAACCAAAGCTTGTGGCATAAATAGAAAAGATGATAAATACGTAAAGATAATTCTATTGAATATAACATTGAAATGATCTAAGCAAGGAGAGATATAATTCAATCTTTTAGATCTACAACATCTACCTATCGAAATATGAAGGGTTATGAATATACATACCTTATGGAAGTGAACCCATCATGTCTCAATATCTCCCTTGGCCAAGAATTTTTTGAAAGAGGTTGTTGAGGCTTGTAAGGATCACAAGGATAAATCACCTCTAGGCTACAAGACTTCTCCTATGCATCCAAGACCTCCACAAGACAAGTGTTACTTTTGCAAGGTAAAAATCTAAGTAATAAAACCTCTTATTGATTGTATAAGTAGATTTGTGAGAATTAATTATGTGCAACTGAATGATCCTCTGTTCAAAAATTAAGTTGAGGGGATATTTATAGCCATCAATTGACCCTAATCTCTCCTAGAAGTTTAATTGATGAAGTCAGCCTAGTCAAATTTGTTAGGTGGGAAATAAAGTCGTTAGGTCTCAAACTATGTTGGTTTTGGTTGATAGAGTTTTGTAACATGTAATAAACCCATAACAGGGTTGACCTAATTGATGTACTAGGAAAAGTGGTAAAAATAAATTTTTACTTAGGTAGGGGCTATTTTGGATGATGAATTACTTAGGGGAGTATTTAAGCAGGTTTTAAATGATTAGGGAATCGAAGAAGAGTAGATTATGCTATTTTTAGGCAATGGTATAGGGGCCAACAATCATGTAAAGCACCAAAGGTTTGCTAACCTCTTTATCGATGCACCCTTTAAGGCAAACACTCAAAGAGATTGAGATTTGATAACTTTTTGCAAGAGAGAAAGCATCAATAATTAATAAAATTTAAAAATATTGTGTTTATATATATGTCCTACTTGAAGCTCATTACATGTCACATAGTTGTAACATGGGATGGCGATTGGGTAAAAGAACATAGCAATGCACAATGTTGAGTTAAATAAATTTTAGTACAAAACATACATATAAATGAAATGAAAGAATTAAAAAAAACATTCCTTTACTTACATTATTGTTGTAGAATAGAAGTCATGTGAGAAAAATGAAGAGACATCCAATGTAAATAACATTAGGCGGACCTGCAAAATAAGAGAATTTTTGAATTTTTTTGTAAAAATATGTGTTATATTTAGAAATTTTTTCTATAATGTTAGGATAATAGAATATCTTTTGGTTTGGAAATAGAACTAGTAATAACATAGTTATGAATAAAATTTAGAATTTGTCAATAAATAATTGATAGTTAAATAATTTGTAAATTTAAAATATATATAGGATTTTAAAATATTTATTTGTAATTTTACTATTTTGAGAAAAACAAAGCTCTATCAGACCTAAAAGTGTGAGGAGAGAGACTATGGCTCAGAGATGAGAAATGTGAGATAGGGGGCATATAACAGTAGTTGCTAGCATAGTTTAGGTAAGTGATACCTTAAATTTGGATTTTTGTTAATTTATATTGAGAAATAAAGTAGATTTGAAAAATTAGGTTATGGGACAAATCTGTGTAGCAAAATGTGTTGCCCTTGGCCCTTGTGTGCAACAACTATCTAGACATTTCTATGAGATCATTGTTTAGTTTATGTAACATTTGAACATGTCCATTACTTGTGGCCCTTGGCCTTTTGTTCTATGTGACATTTGAACATGTCCTTTATTTTTTTACATTTGAAAATTTCTTTTTTACAACATTTTAACATGTCCTTTAGTGGCCCTTTGGCCATTTATTTTGTGAGATATTTGAATATGTCCCTTGTATGCGACCATTGGCCTTATTGTGTGACTTTATGTTTGTGTTTTTATGTTTGTTGAGCTTGTCAAGTTTGATGAGTGCCATGATCCATATCATGCACTACTTTTTGTGTATGCTTCTATTACAATTCATTACTATGAGCTTCATTGACACATTTATATAGGCCTTGCCTCATATGTTACATACATGTTTTGAATGATACAAATCTTACTATGTTCACATACTTTTCACATATGCTATAATATGATTACATCTTGATATGCATGATAATGTTATTTACTCTTTTGATATGAGTGACTTTAATCTAATGTGACATAGATAGAAATTAATTATCATGAGAGTGATTGGGTTCAACTCATCCATTACACTCCCCTTTCTCTCTTTACAGGGTTTTAGCTATTACAAGACCTATTAGGGTTTTAACATTGAAGAATTTATCTATAGGTCTTTCATGCACATCAAAATGTCAAATTTACTTACATGTGCATGTTTCCAGTAGCCACAGATGACTATGCCCTAATTTCCTTGTGTTCTCACATAGGACATAATCAACTAGTAGAGGACAATAATTCCAATTGATCATGTCCCCTTTCTGTCGATCCTAAACCTAAGCAATTACACTTCTAGTTTTAGTTTTCATAGTCACATTCAGATCTATTGATAAATTTTAGCCACTTGTCATTTTCACACTATCAAATCATAGACTGAAACAACTAAATATTTTGTGTTGTTTGTAGTTTGGTTTTCTTTCATTCGATCATGTTTTGTCAATTTTAGTACTTTCATTTTGTTTTTCACAAATGGTTTTACAATGTTTTCTTTCTTTCAAATTATCTTATCTTAATTATAATTAATACACCTATTAATTTCAAATTCTGATAAAATAAAAGGTTTGTTATAATACATCACACATACAATGACATCATTGATGCTCTAGGTGTGGGAATGTTAAGGTGAGAACATCTTAAGGAATCACTTATTGGTGTTCTCTCCCCTCCCCTCTCCTCACTCCTCCTTGAAATTTACATTATATTTTTTCAACACTAATAATGGTTTAGTGTAATGTTTTGACCCAAAATTTTGTAAAATACCTCATCTAATACCTCCTAACTTGGAAGAGGAGGTTGTTGAGAAAACTTCAAAACTAATAAAATAAGGCTAGCTATATGTTTTCACACTAGTGAGCTTAGCATATTTTTTGTGTAATAATGCATCATGAATAGAATACATATACTACTTCTCATCCACCACTAATTTTGTGTGTGTGTGTGTGTGTGTGTGTGTGTGTGTGTGTGTGCGCGTGTGTACGTGCGTGCGCGTGCGCATTAATATGCACATTTGTTTTGATGTATACATATACATGTTCTTTTTACGTTCTACAAACCAATGTTTTGATACATACGCACACAAGTTATCTATTATCTATGTTCCCTTGTTATTTGTTACATAGTACACACCTATGGTTCATCCCCCACATTTTTTAAAGCCACAATTTCAAAAAATGTATTACCCTTTCTATATATAACAAAGAAATGAGTTATATGATCTCCCCCACCTCATATTGTTAACAATTTATCCTCAATATATCTCTAACATTTTCCCTTATTTCATGTAGTTTTTAATTCCCCTTCCAGAGTTCTTGTCATTAATTGTGCTTCCATTAGCATGGTGTTCTATGCATGCACATTGATATAGGTAAATATTTAGGACTTTCCACCTACACTACAATATCTCCCTCTATGTTCATGGGTTGGAAAATCATGCGCCCCTTGTGTCCATCCCATTTTTAGTCATTATATTCATTTTAGGACCTCCACGTTCCCTTGTGTCAATCCTATTTTATGTGCAAGCCCTTTCTTGGCCTCCCTTTTTTGGCCTCCAATCTTGATCATCCCAACATATTTTTGTGCTTGATCATTTTGTAAAATCTTCCACACAATTTAGTGTAATCCTTCACTTTGTGGTCCCCTCAACAATGTATGCATGTAGGGAAATTTGTAAAATACCTATGATATTAGCATTCTCCACATTTAAATCATTCATTAGACCATGCTTTCTTCATGTATCGCCTCCTTTGTGATTCACCATATTTGTGTGAATGGTGTAATAACATAAATAAATAAGTTAAAATTAGTGCACTAGGGAGATATACCATTCAAAAATTTAAAGCAATACTTTTAGATCTACTCTAGTGGCTAAATCCAATAAACATGCAAATTTAGAAATTTGAAAAGAAGTAATGGACAATATGAAAGTAAATTGATTGGAACAGACAAAACTTAATGTTTTAGAGATTTTTTAGTGTGGATCTAGACTTTTTAGGATTGTGATTGCTACAAGATGTTATAAAAATAGAAAGGAAGAAGTATTTGGGTTAAGCAGCCACCAAGGTGGGGTTTCAGTACGTATCCCACATGCCAAAATTAGACCTCTCATAATTCATGTGCAATTTGAGTGGAGGATTGAGAGAAGAAAATTTACCTTCTCTCCCTAAGTGTGAGATGCAACTATATACAAATTTGTCTAAGTCAATTTTGGTACAAGATGTAATGCAAGTCCTATAGCATAGATAAATTAATGTAGAGTTCCTAAACTTGAAAATGATTGACTAGAAAATACACTGGAAGCATTGGAACCTCAATAATACTTCTTTTGTATGTTTGATACATATTTCTTGATTGTTTAGAGATATTACAATGTGTATAGATGATTTTAAATTATAGAGCTATTAGCGTGTAAAATATAATAAAATAAAAGGGAAAAAACTAACAAATAGATCCAAACAATGACAATACAAAACCATAAGCATAAGAGACCACAAAAGTAAAGAGGATGGGATTGGTAGGACTGCCAATCCCGCCCAGGGTAGGATCCATGGGCCCATCAATCCTGACCAGGGAAATCTGATCCCGCCTAGGGAAGGATCAATGTGGGCCAATGATCTCACCCAGGGAAAGATCAGTGGGCCCTCCAATCCCACCCACGTCAAGTTTAGTGCACCATCAATATTACATAGAGCATGAAACTAACATAGACAAAAAGAAGAGAGATAAAATAGGCTCATGCCCACAAAATAAACATGATAGAATAGAAAATAGAAGAAAAGAGGACCATGGGAGCACAACATAAAAATAAGAAGAAGAAAAAACACCAATAAGTCGCTAATTCAAGGTGATGGCCCATATTCAAAATAAAAAGAATATTACAGCAAGAAGGCTTGTACCAAAATTAATTGTCTTCACCCTACACCCAAATGACCTGCCAACTTGGTTATAACATCCTCCTTAATTTTGGTGGGAACCTCTACCTTGGTTTTGGTTATATTTTCCTTGATTTAGGTACCCACCCTAGTCTTGTGGTTATAGTGCAAATGTAGCTTATTGTAGTTCCATTTATCTCACTTATTTGATTTCATCAATCATCATCCTATAACTTTTGGTGTCATGTGTATTTGTATCACAATGTTATAGTAACAAGTGACACTAATCTATTGTGCATGTTTCAATCATAAAATATGTGCATATCATGATCACCCTTACAAAATTCACAAGATAATTTCACCATTTGTACTTTATTTTCAGTAAAATTCCCTTTTGTGTGCCCATCTAATTCATAGTCGGTACACAATAAATCCTTGGGCACTTCTTGTGTACTAGTAATCAAAATATTTTACAACTATGTTGCCATTTTAAAAATATGTGCCTCTATAAATGGACTTATCCCTATTTCAATTTTTCCAACTACTTTGATCCTAAGAACAATATCTAGTGTTTCCCATGTGTTTGCAAAAAAATTCATTACATGTTGCCTCTTGAATTTTGAAAACAAACCATTGTGCATAATGAAATATATGGATATCGTTAGACAAATTTGACAGCAATGTCTTAAAATGTGCATCATAATTGCACTCTCTCTCGATACCATCTTGTTTTATCTCCTCCAAATCATATATACTTTTTTGAGTATGTGTAATTCTTACAGAAATGCAGTCTTCAACTAATCAAAATCAGTCATAGTTTGATTGGGATCAAACTTGTGGTACTAGGTATGTGCACAATCCAGTAGATTTTTCACAAACTAGCTAGCCTTCCTCTCAAGTGAACTCACTCCCTTAGCTCACTAGGAAATTTCACATTTATTGATGCGATCTGCATCTTCCATTCCATAGTACTCTATTAGTTTCATTGACATATCATAGATTGTTAGATGAATTAATATTTGATTTCTATTTGGTGTTGCATTACACTTCATGAAGTTATGCTCCCTCCAACTCTACAATACCCCCACCAAAAATAGTTATTGTCATCCTTACGCTTCCTTGTGTAGTGCCTCGCTGACTAAAAACTATGGGGTTCATCTATGACTAGATTACTTCCCCCAACCAATGAATTTGACCTCCAACCCCTCCTATTATCACTATAACACACATATTCTTGGTTTCATGATTTCCACACACATTTTCACACCACTCCTTTCAACTATACTCTTAAACATAATCTGATCCACAACTATATTGTCACTATTTTCTAAAATATGACCTCTTGACTTCAAACATTCCTGATTAGATTGCTTCCTGAAAATATAGACACACATGGGTTTTGATTCCTAAAAATTTTGAATCTAAGTTTTCTCCACCAATTATGCATTCCACATCACCTATTGTATCATCCTGTGAAATCTATCCTTCTTCCTGCCATGGATCTTCTTCACTCGAGAAATTCTTCATATGTAGATCACCACATTCATAGGAATTTTTCTCTTCCTTACATGAACTAATCATGTGTCCTCCTTCTTACTTATATGTTCGAATGACATACATATGACTAGGCCCTTCCCTTCTTCCTAAGATCCTCAACATACATCACTTGTTCTCTACTCTTACTATATCTATGTATTCTCTCCTACTTTTCACTAGTAGATTCCATATCAATTTTATGTTCTTCTCTTCACTCATTATTATAAAAACTCTCACTCAACCCTTACTTGTTATTTTCTTAGCCCATGCGGGGGTGGGGGAGTGGGGGTGTGGTGTGAATCAGTATATCATAAACCTTATAAACTTTCACTTAATCAAATTCCACTTAACCATACATTCAAGATATGCAATAAAATTGAAATAATAAACACCACACAAGATAGAGAGAGACACCAGATTTAACGTGGAAACCTAATGTGGGAAAAACCATGAAGAACAATCTCAAGTATATAAATGAGCACCAACTCAAACTACAATATTTGCAAGCACCAACTTGCAGTAGCACCAACCCCTTTGCTGAGCACCAACACAACAACTATTCGTGAGCACCAACCCACAGGAGCACTAACTCCTTTTGTGTATACCACACAACTATCTCTCAATGTTGCTTTCTCAACAAATGATAGCACATTAAAATATATCTTTCCTTTCTCTCTTTTGCTCTTTTAAGCTAGATATAACAATTACAAATCATCCTCTATCTTCCATATTACAAATGGCTTCTCAAACCTTTATTTATAGCTTTCCAAATGACCTTTGGCATTCACCCTTTGTGACCCTTAAATCCTCATGGAAAATGATGCCAAACTTGCATGACCCTTCGTATCCTTGCATTTGAAAAGTCATATGGTGACCCTTCATAAGTAAAAGCATCATTTCCTCTTTTGTCTTTATCTTGGTGACTTTTCGTATTCCTCAAAGTGTCCCTTCATGAGAAATTGTGCCCTTCCTCTTTTGTCTTCACTTGGTGACTCTTGGAATTCCTCAAGATGACTCTTCATGGGATAATGCATCCCACTCTTCTTTAATCTTTACCCTGTGACTCTTTGACTTCTCCATGGGCCCTTCTTTTGACTTTATGCAACCAAAAATATATTTGTTAATATTAAATAAATATTAACACACATTAGCCAAGATATAACTATTACAAACACCATTAAATGCAATTGGGACTTTATCACCAATAATGCTAGACCTTTGACATCAATGACAATATTTCCAACAAGAATATATGCAATAAACAAGCCTTTAGGCTCATGTAGGAATTCAGTCTCTAGTTCTTCACAACACAAATAAATCAATACTAAAAACTCTTAATAAATGTCTATTAAATGTGCCTCTCCACTAGATATCAACATCTTTATTCCACTCTTCATCTAGATTCTTCAATTTATTCAGCCTTAGTCCACAGATAATTTATTATTAAGTTTTACCTATGGCCACCAACATATACATCTAACCACACATGAATATGCTATGGTAACTCAATGAAGAAAATCTCATATTGATCACTTTGACTATTCACGTGTAACCTTTTTTCATTTTCAAACCCTTATTTCCCATAACACCCTTTGCAAAGTCTAAATACTTGACCTCATACTAGGATTCTACTCACTCTAAATAAATACATCCAGCTAGAAGCATCTTTGATTTTCATGCTTTCTTCGAATAGGGTCTTGACAATGGAACAAAAATGTCGTGCTTTTTACGGATCTTTCACAAGGCCCCACACAAACCAGATCTCATGCAACAAATAATGAATACTCGGAATCAGCATATCATCTCGTTCCAAAGACTTAGAAGCTCACCTAAGGTGTAGCAAGAGAACACCAAGAACCCTATTATGAGAACAAAAATCAAAGAGATACTTACATGCATCATCTTTACTCAAGGAAGTATAAAACAAAAAACAACGTCTAAGTATATAACACAAACCATAAAAATATATAATTCACTCAAAATTTCATATTGTATTATCATATAAACATCATTAATACCAAGCATACTCATCATATTACATTCATCACCATCAAAGGATAATCTTTACATGTAAGCATCATATAATGATATCGATCATAAGTCACTCAAACTCTTAACTTAACATCTAGAAAGTGTCCAATCTATAATAAATCTCTCAAATGGGAGGTTGAGGTCATTATTTATAGTGTTCCTAGACCCCTTTAACCCTTGTGAATTATTTTTTATTTAGCTCCATCTATTCATTCTTGTCCAACTATCATGGCACTTATCTTGCACATCTACATATTCCTTATCTGATCTTTCTACTTGCATTTTTGCATAATGGCATAATCCATTTGTCTAAAAGAATATTCTTTTCCATCGTGGATAGATCCTACACAATCCACACTCTCCGTGTGTGGATGGTTGCCATCTATCAACTTCTCCTTGACTGTGTTTATTTGTGCATTTATTTTGCATGCATGTTTCTTCATCAAATGTGTGTTTGTTTCAACCTACATAGTGTGTATCATCCTTCCAACACAACATCCTTCTTTCTACACACTTGATGTTGAAAATGCACATTACAAGTATTTGAAAGACTTTGGTGTGTCTCACTCATGTATCATCAATCAAATAGTCTTTACATGTTTACCTAATGTGCATTTTTGGGGTCAACAAGGTTAGAAGGACCCATGCCACAAATGTAGTGCTTAAAAACCATACATTGTATAGTTCTAGACAATATGTCCAAAATCTAAGAAATCATGGTAATGAGGAGAGAGAAAGACATGAAATAAATGAAAGCAAGGCAGCAGGGGATAACATAGTTGAATCACAGGGTAACGTGTGTCAATAAGAATATATATGAATCGATAATCAACAAACACACAAATACTCTAGAATAATACTATTATATGACTAAGATTGTTCGGATGCTTATATTTTTATATATTTAAATTACTAGGGATTCAAAAAATTAGAGTCTTGTATTATAGATCATCAATTCCCATTCATCCCATTTCATATGGTAACACAAAAATACAGAGAGGGACTCATCAATTTCCATTCATTCCATTGAGAATGCACCTTACGAGTATCTAAATGACTTTGGCACATCCCACTTATGTGTCATCAATCAAATAGTCTTTGCATGTTTACCTAATGTGCATTTCTAGGATCAATAAGGTCAGAAGGGCCCATGCCACAGATTTGGTGTTTAAAACCCATACATTATATAGTACCAGACAATATGTTCAAAATCTAAGAAAACATGGTAAGTGGGGGAGAGAAAGAGATGAAAGAAATGAAAGCAAGATTGGGTATTTAAAACAATATATTCAAAATCCAAGAAAATATGGTAAGTGGGGGAGAGAAAGAGATGAAAGAAAGAAATGAAAGCAAGATTTGGTGTTTAAAACCCATACATTATATAGTTCTAGACAATATGTTCAAAATCTAAGAAAACATGGTAAGGGGGGGAGAGAAAGAAATGAAAGCAAGATTTGGTCTTTAAAACCCATACATTATATAGTTACAGATAATATGTTCAAAATCTAAGAAAACATGGTAAGGCGGGGAGAGAAAGAGATGAAAGAAATGAAAGCAAGATTGGGTGTTTAAAACCCATACATTATATAGTTCCAGACAATATGTTCAAAATCTAAGAAAACATGGTAAGGGGGGGAGAGAAAGAGATGAAAGAAAGAAATGAAAGCAAGAAACCCATACATTATATAGTTCCAGACAATATGTTCAAAATCTAAGAAAACATGGTAAGCGGGGGAGAGAAAGAGATGAAAGCAAGATTGGGTGTTTAAAACCCATACATTATATAATTCCAAACAATATGTTCAAAATCTAAGAAAACATGGTAAGGGGGGAAAGAAAGAGATGAAAGAAATGAAAGCAAGATTTGGTGTTTAAAACCCATACATTATATACTTCCAGACAATATGTTCAAAATCTAAGAAAACATGGTAAGGGGGGAAGAGAAAGAAATGAAATCAAGAATTTATGTTTAAAACCCATACATTATATAGTTCCGGATAATATGTTCAAAATCTAAGAAAACATGGTAAGGGGGGGAGAGAAAGAAATGAAATAAATGAAAGTAAAGAAATAAAAGATAATATAATTGAAATACCAAAAACGCGTATCAATAACAATATATATGAATCAATAATCAACAAACACACAAATATTCAAAAACAATACAATTATACAACTATTTAGATGTTTATATTTTTATATATTTAAATTACTAAAAATTCGAAAAAAAAATAAAAAACAACTTATATTAGAGATCATCAATTCCCATCCATGTCATATGGTGACACAAAAAATACAGAGAGAGACTCATCAATTTCCGTTCATTCCTTTTCATATGATGCTTAGGCACTCAATTTTAAAAAAAATAATCAGCAAAGTTTGTGTCAAAAAGGTCAAATCCAAAGCCTCCCAAATTGGATACCAACCGGCATTTATTATTGCCACGTGTCCTCTCTTCGCATTCCTGGGAGTCAGAAGACAAGTACCAATGGAGCATCTACCTAGCCCATATCACATTCCAGTCTAAACCGTCGTTGGCGACTGCCACTTGCCAGCGAACTGGCCGAAGCGCCCGCCATAAGATGCCTCTTTACAACTCTGAAAAACAAGACAGTGGCAAAAATGTGTCATCTGATCCAAAATTTTATACAGAAAATAAGTATACTTCTTTATATGATACGTCTAAATCCAAGCACAAGATTTTAATACTCTCCACCAAATCAATGGGACCAAAAAGCCATGAAAAGGATGTTCCGTGCTGAAAAAGTCACTTGACATGAGGCCCCTCCGTTGAATTTGGGAAAAACAGTTCAAATACTTCTTCACTGGATATTTTGAGTGCAGCGGATAGTGTATGTTTTTGTATTGAGGATATTTAAGGATGAAGTGTTCTTCTATTTCGACTATTTCGTGGTGTAAAAAATATAAATTTTTTCAGCTCCTTTTTTTTAAGATTTGTCTATTGCCCTCTCTCACATCGAAATTATGAGAGTAAGTTTTTAATTGAGCAATGAAGATCTTTTCCTTTCCATTGATTTCAGTGCCTACATAGTCAAGGTGAACATTGAAATATAGTGTTGTTTGTTCTTACTTGTCTCTTCCTTCACATTACTCTTTTAAATTTTTCATTCACATAATTTTTTGTCTTTGTTACAATTTGGACATTTGTTTGGGTTGATATCCCATCTATTCATCCACTTGTGGTTCTACTTCATCCAAGTGTTCTTCATCATGCACAACTCTTCTTCTCTTGCCGCCCTTAACCATTTGTTGGTCTTCGTGTTTTTTTTTTTCAAATAACATAATAACTTGGTCATACTGGTTGCCTCTAAAGGGAAAGTACCTATTTCAACAAAAATAATTTCATATGGAATTGAGCCTTTTATTCTGAAATTGTTTTTGATTAGCTACTTTTGAATATTCTCTATTTGCATCTATTTCAAACTCGTTCCACTAACCCACACCTCGCAACCATATAATACCACTGGTGTGACAAGTACCCAAATAAGACCCTGGCAGTCTTCTAGTCCCATAACTCAGCGTTCCTACATCAATTTTTAAACGCATGTAAAGCTCTCCAGGCACCTTGTATTCTTTTCATCTTTCAAGTATCCTATTTGAGTTTGATGTGAAAGTTGAGGCCTAGTTACCTATATTCTAACACCACTTCAAGATACCCTTCTGCAAACTGAAAACCAGGGTGTTGTTCCTTCCTTTTCCCAGAGAAAACCATAATTTTGGTTTTCTCAATGTTCACCTACATCCCTACTTTGTAGAAAGCTCTAGAGTTCGGAGATGGTTTCTTTAATTTTGGATTATATCTGCCATTAGGATTAAGTTCTTGACAAAAACCAAAAGTTTCACCACATAATTTTTCAAGTGAACTCCCTCCTTTCCAAAATTGTTTATCCAATGCTTTAGCTTATCCACGTAAAGCCCAAATAAAGTCGAGGATAGAGGGCAGTCTTATACGACACCTATATTGTTCCTAAAACATTCAAACAAGCCTTCCTATGTATTGATTTTAGCCTTGACTTTCTCATACAATCATTGACCCATTGCCCTATAGTGCGTTGGGATCCTACTCCATAGTTTGCTACTTCATACTGTGTCAAATACTTTTTTGAAGTCTACGAAGCAACAATATGCATCCTTTTTTTATCCCACACTTTTTCAACGAGGTGTCTAAGCATGCAACAATGATCAATAGTAGAGTGTTTGGACCTAAAAACTGCTTATCCTTTATCCCTTTCCTTTTTTCTATGCCCAACTACTAATTATATGTTTAATCATACTCCCAAATAGATTTTAAAAAAGTAGATTGACCATGATAGTTCAGTAGTTTGAGGGGTTATATACATCTTCACTTTTAAACAAAGGTATGGTTAATCTAGTTGTCCACTCTGTTATAAAGCTCTTTGGATGACGTCATTGAAAATTATTCTAATTTGAGGTACTATGATTTATGCCCCTGGTCTTAGATGTTCCATTTATAGGTTGTATATGTCATGGATTTTACTTGTTGTTAGCTTTTTAATCCCTTGCATGATGTCTTATGTCATGAAAATCTCTTCTTTAACACTAATTATGGGAAGTGTAACTTGTTCACTTTTACACGCATACAACTGTTTTGAGTAATCCAACCACTATCATGTTGTTATGTTATTCTCAGATTGATTTTCTTCCTTGTGAAGTTCCCTCCAAGCTCTTTTTGGTTCATGTTTTCCTAAGTAAATCAACTCTATTCTCTAAGTTCTAGTATACTTTTTTTTTACCCTTACTATTTGCTCATATGCTTTCATGTTTGCATTCGTTCTACTTGTTGTATCTTTTAGCAATCTCCAAGTTGTCTTACATTCTTCATCATACCACAGGTTTATCAAGAAATTATTTCTTTCCTTCTTTTTAGTTTTAGCTCTCTTGTAAGTTTTTAGTGCATCTTGAATAGTGTTCACTAGCTTCTCACTTTTTGTGTACTCCATACCATTATTTTTTGCTTCCTTATTTTCCCCTTCCTACATCTTGCTAACCAGTGTCACTCGAAGGCTTTCTGATTTTTATCTGTCAAGATAATGATTCTTTTAGGTGGCAGCTTACTTTGATTGACCCTAGTGTGCTCATCTTGTTGATTGTCTCTTTGTAATTGTAGTTTCAAATAAATTGAGTTGTGATTTGATTTAAGTTCTATGAGAGAATAGATTCTACTTCTAGCTCTTCAATTGTATACATAGAATTTTTGTAAGCATATAACATGATCTATCACACTCTGCCATTTGTGTGTCTTGCATGTGTATTTTTTTAATTTTTACCATTTAATCATGCCATTGCAAATAACTAAGCTATGTATACTACATAAACCTATTAGCTCTTCTCCAAAGGGCATGATAGCCCCATGTTTATCATTTGAAGTCATATTTCATTTTTGATTTGCTTCTTTTGCCATCCAAAGAAGATTCATGTCTAGATCCACATTACTTTACATAATGTTGGTTTGCTTGTTTATTGTCTTTGCATTGAATTCCCCTATTAACAAAATCTCTCCAATCTTATTGTACACTGAGATGTCATTTTTTAGGGATGAGTTTGGGTCTTCACGGTCTAGATCACATTTCTTATAAAATTTGGAATTCCTCGCCATAAAATAATATGCAACTATGCTAATGTTTGTGTCATTTTATATTATTTTCATCTGTATGTATTGTCTATTTTAATCTTATTTTTCTATTCTAATACTTCTACCCCATGATTCCTACATTAACACCATTATGCCTCCATACCCTTTTCTATTTTTTGTTGCTTTATTCCATACAGTTGCCTTCTTATACCCTTCAACATCTGGTGTAGTGAACCTATCATGTTCATGTGTTTCATTCAAAATGATTATATTTTTGTCCTTGGCTATGGGCCTAACCCAAGTCCTCTTCTCCAAAGGTATCCTCTACAATTCTAGCATACCAATGTGAGATTTTCCCAAAGGGACCAAATTCCTTATTTAACTCAGGTTTATTGGGTTGTAATATAGGCTTTCCCATTATTTATGTATGTCTATTTCCCTTCATTCCTTGTTGCCTTCACATTTTCTCACTCCTTGTTTCTCTCTTCTAGTTGCATGAAAGTTAAGCCTTCATCTATGTAATAGTGTGAGCCTTTCAACATGCCTCTATTTTTTATTATTCTTGTTTTGTCCTCAAAGTTTACCAATGTGACTCAGATATGCCTATATCTTCCTCCTTCTCCTCTCAACTCACCAATTCTACTTACTTGTTTGATATGGCCCTTCCATTGTAGATGGTTTGAGAAGAAGTCCATTTTCAAGTTGTTTGTATTCTCATGTTCTCCATAGTATTTCATCCCTTTGATAATTATATTAGATAGTTTATCATGAAATTATCTTTCTTCTATCATTTGATTCTTCACTTGCCTTTCTATCACCTCCTTTTGCTCACCCCTTAGTTCCTTTACTACCTTTGCCCATGTTTTAGCCTCTTCTAGTTTATTTCTTAGCTCATTCTCTCTTGCTTCCATGTCATGAAGTGCTTCTTGGACTTCTTTTATTTGTGTTGCATTTGTCTTCATCTCCCCTTCCTTGTCACTTATTGGAGTGTGAATGGTTTATTTGAGGTCTTGCCATTTGTGTTGTCCAATGTTCACGATATTTTAAAGTTTTTCCACTTGTATTTTAAGCATGTTGTTGCCCTCTCCTAGCCTTCAATTGTCACTTCACACCTCTTCAAATTTAATATCTTTTAGTTTCTCCCTTAGTTCCATGCCTTCTAGTCTCTATTTCAAACTCATTAGCTCTTGCACATAGAGCTTTTGTCACCAAGTGAGTGGACTTGTAGGCTTGTAAGTTTCCTCACCATCTTAGATCTATTCTTGATTACTCTTGTCTTCAATGTTTTGTGTTACCTTACTTCCTATCCTAACTTTTTTTATCATCTTTTACTCATTTCCCTTGGTCAACTTGAGGTTATGGTTGAGATTTATGTCCTAAAGTATGTAAGGCCAATGGTTGTTCTTTACAATCATGTGTTTTTTCTTATGCGATTGTATCAACCTTGTTTTTAATTTTTTTATAGGTAATGTCCTTGCTCGAGCTTGTCATTTTCTTAATATCTCCTAGTATTATTTTGCATTGATGTATATTAATTATGTTATCACTTATGGTGGCATTGTAGTTTGTTGTGATGATGGGTTGGCATTATGAGGGATACATATCTTCATTGGATATATAAATATCTATGCTCAGTTAGCCTCGTATGCTCTAACATTAACCCCATTAATAGGGTTTGTTTATACATATGCATGACCCTGTTGGTTTTCTACTATACCTATTGGTGTTATACTTTTTCCTAATTGGGACATGTTTCCGAATGTTGGGCCCTGAGGTTCTCTGGTCACTAGTTGTATCTTACTATCCACATTTGTCATGTTCTTCTCTAATGGAGCATTTTATTCTGCAACCATTCTAATTTATGGTCTGTGACTTACTTTGGTTGTGTTATGTGTTTTTAGGTTTTATTGTTTTTATGTTTTCGCTATGCTTATGTTGTTATTGCATGTTTATAGGTGTCTCATTCATGTGTTCATTGCCTTTGCCTACATTCACATCCTCCTACCCATACCTGCATTCACATCCTCTTTCTTGTTTGTCTGCATTCACTATGTGCATCTATTGCTTGCTTTTATTGATCAAGGGGTTATCAAGAAATGAAAATATGACCAAAATAATAAGGAAACACTTTGTATTTCTCAATACCCTATCGGACAAAAGTGCCCAATGAATGTCTAAGTTAAAGGTGATCGCTTCTATTAAACCAAATCAACAAAGTAATATATGCCCAGTGCACAACTAAGTCATATGGAGTTGTTTTGAAAAGACCAAATGAGGTGAAATCACCCAACTAACAAAGAAACAAATAATAAAAAGAGACAATGTAGAGTTAGTCAGGACAAAAAGCTTTATCATTATTGCCAATATACTATTAAAACTTTTAAGACCCAATCATGTGAAAATCTCTGATGAACATTATATCACAAAACCAATGCCCCAAGTAGTCCAAATCAATAAAAAAGTACTAATGATCAAGCGGTACCCAAAATTTTGAAAATTTAAATTACTATTAGGTTATAAAATCTAACATTCACAACGAGCAACCAAAGAGTGCCTTTTAGACCTAATCAAAGGAAAACCCGACCAAGGCTAAAAATTCAAAAATAGATCATGCAAGTTTCAAAAAAAAACATCTACCACAAAGATCATGGATCAAATATCACAGTCTATCGCAAAGATTTGGTTTCAAAATTATCCATTAAACTCAAGCTTATAAATTGCCAAGGCTTCAAATCTCTATTCATCTATCCCTATTTATCCTTTTGGCAACATGACATTGTTGTTTGTCCCTTTGTTCTATTCTCTCAATATTATGCATGATTTATCCCTTTGCTCAATCTATTCTCTATTTGTAAACATATAAAAACCTTTGGGTTAAATTTTTATCATTTGTAATACTGTAGGGCCTAAATTCGATGGTCGTATGGTTGTATTTACATTTTTAGTTGTAAGGTATTTTGACATATATATAGAAGGGTTGATTAACATATAAAACAAGGAGAAAAAATTTAGGGGTGGATATGATGAATGAATAACACTATCAGTTGCTCCAAGGGCTAATGCACAAAGTTGGGGGACAAAAATGGTGTTATAATAAAAAATACAAAACTTTTTATAGAAAGGGCATACACCCTTTTTAAAAAAAATAATGCAGATACCATAAGAATCAGTCCCAACCCTAAAGGGTGTATGCCCTTTATAGTCCTAAGGGCATACACCCTTTGTAGTCCAAAGGGCGTACACCCTTTGCAATCCAAAGGGCATACGCCTTTTGACCTATGGTTTTTTTTTTTTGTGTGTGTGTGTGGTTTGTTGTGTTTAACCTATATTTTATTTTTATTTTGTGAGGATATATTTAGTAAAATAAATGTAGTATAAGTTATATTTAATTTTATATTACATTTTATATTCTTACATTTTAAATCTATTTTACTAAATATAATAAATTAGGGACACTCCACATCTTCTAAAATTTATTATAGAGTTGTAGGAGTTGCCATTTATAAGTTAGTTTTTCAAAATCCACTCTCATCAATACTTAGTTTTCAAAATTTTAGGATCATAAAATAGAATTATAAACAAAGTTTGAATCATGTTACATATGTAATAGATATATACCATTGAGGATTACATGCCTACTTTACCTACTTGAGTATTCTCTACCTACTTTAGCTAATTGAGTATGCCCTACTTGATTGAATAACCAAGCCATATCTTGATCTCAATGATATGCCCTACCTAAATACACAAGCCATATCTTGATATTTACTATTCCCTACTAGTGTTAAAATAAGTGTTCCACTTACTCAACCTAGCCTACTTCAAGGTCTTCTAGAAACTTGCTTGCAATTAGGTCTCTTCCTAACCATAAACTATATCTTGGTCTATCACAAAAGTTCTTCTCAGTATTGGTATTGAAAGATTAATGACCTTATTCTTTAGTATTATATCTTGACTTCTTATCCCTTGTATTTAGATCAAAAGATACTTTCAATGACTTAAAATATTGTACTCAGTCCCAAGACAATAATCTACCTTCAAGAAAAACCCTTCTTTGACTCCTAAAGCACTCAATTGTACATCCTCACTTATCTTAACAAGACTACAAGGGTTTCACCAATGACTTGACTCAAAACTTAGATGACAACAACTCTACCCTGTATAGGCCTGTTAAGCCAAATTTTGTCTCGTAAGCTTATTTGTGGACTCATTCACTTCAAAAAATAAATGAAGAGCTAAATACAATGATACAAGACTCATAGGTGTCTTTACACAAGCTCAAAATACCAATTAAATCACCAAAGTACCCAAAAAGTTCACTTGGTCTTAAAAACTGTTACAGTACTATGTATAGGCATGTTTGGTCTTGAAAAGGTGTTCTTAATTTAAGCTCATCTGAAGGATTATTATAAATATTTCTTAAGATATTTGGAGACTATCTTTGAGGATGAGAAACCAATTTCCTTTATTGTTTTCTTAAAAATTGGACTTCAATGGCAACTCTGCTCTTTAGACCCGAATGGCCTAATCTGCCTACTTGGAAGGATATTGACTTGGCTTAACTGCTAAATGCTTTGAATCATTTTAACTAATTATTCTATAGTGTTTACAAAATAAAATTGGACCTTCATAATAGGTTTAGACTCAATCAACAAAGTAAAACACTTGAAGTTTCTCTTGAATACCTCCCTCAACTTCTCCAATCTTCTAAACAAACTCATGCAATTTTTTTACATGATACAAGAGACTACAAGTGACTATAGATACACAGAAAATAGGGTTTATGAGGTTTCAATGAAATGAACCTTGGATCAAGTATAAATTCTCTTCAAATGAAGTTGGATTTCATTCACACATGCAAGAACTTTGTGAATTCAACAAATTAAGTAACAACAAACCTTTTACTCACAAGAAAATGATTTGTTTGACTATATAGATCCCTATTCTATCTTGGCATACTATCAACTTTACTTGTAGTCATGAATTTCTTCATTTTTTAGCTTTTTTTGACCTTCAATTATTATTATTTATAGTTTTGAAGTTGATCATGTTGTTGGAGATGTACAATACTTGGATTTTACTATCTTTGCCTTAGAATCTTCTTATAAACCTTGTTCTCAACTTAGAAAATGAACTTTAATTAATGGTTCTATCAATATGCATAAATGAATAACCTATAGCATATATATAATAATGATACAGTCATTCATACATTACATCTACCATATACATATTACTACATGTAGGTATGTGGTCACTCATACAAGACATATTCTTGTGGTCATGATATGGTTATTCATATTGGACATGAATGCAGCTAATCACCCTAGGACACTTGATTTCCACCTAAACCATTAACCCTAAACACTAAACCTTAAACCCTAAACATTGAAACCTAAACCCTAAACCCTAAGCCATAAACCTTGAACCCTTAACCCTAATATATTATCTCTAAACCCAAAATAATAATCCATAAACCTTAAACTATAGACCCTAAACATAAAAACTTAAAACATTAAACCCTAAACTTTATACCCTAGACCCTAAACCCTAAAACCTAAATTGTAAGCCCTTAAGCCTGAACCCTGAACCCTAAACCTAAAATCATAAATCCTAAACACAGAACCATAAAGCCTTGATCTTATACCCTCACATAAGCTTTTTCAATAGGGAAAGAGTCTAGAGGGTGAAAAGCCAAAAATATTATGCGATTAATTTAATTACTTAAATAATATTACTCCCCTTACTAAAAAATGCTTCATGATTGTTGTGGTTAATATCGAACACTCATAACAGTGAATCTATTGTAATATTAGTTAAATTTAATGAAATACCCTAACATGGTAAGTTGTACCCTATACGAAGGCCACGGCATTGGGAGGATTTATCCCACATTCACTAGTTAACTAGTGATAGTAATGTTCACAAGTGCGAATACACAACATAAATTTTGCCAATAGGGAAAGAGTCTATAGGGTGAAAAGCTCAAAATATTATGTGATTAATTTAATTAATTAATTAATATTACTCCCCCTTACTAACAAATGTTTCATGATTGTTGTGGTTAATATCGAACACTCATAATGGTGTAGCCAATGTAATATTAATTAAATTTAATGAAATACCCTAACACAGTAAGTTTCACCCTACACAAAGACCACGACAGTGGGAGGATTTATCCCACATTCACTAGTTAACTAGTGATAGTGATGTTTATAAGTGTCACTACACAATATAAGCTTTGCCAATAGGGAAAGAGTATAGATGGTGAAAAGCCCAAAATATTAAGCAATTGATTTAATTAATTAAATAATATTACTCCCCATTACTAACAAATGCTTCATGGTTGTTGTGGTTAATATTGAACACTTATAACGGTGCATCCAGTGTAATATAATTAAATTTAATTAAATACCCTAACATGGTAAGTTCCACCTTACACGAAAGCTATGACATTGAGAGGATTTATCCCACACTCACTAGTTAACTAGTGATAGTGATATTCATAAGTGCCAATACACAACATAAGCTTTGCTAATAGGGAAAGAATCTAGAGGGCGAAAAGCCCAAAATATTATGTGATTAATTTAATGAATTAAATAATATTACTCCCCCTTACTAAAAAATACTTCACGGTTGTTGTGGTTAATATCAAACACTCATAACGGTGCAGCCAATGTAATATTAATTAAATTAATGTCTTAGAGTATTTTGACAAGGAGATAAAGTGGGTACACCCACCAAAGCATAAGTCCCTCATCGAAAGGTTCAAACAATTCACCTGTTATGGCACTATCTCACCCTCCTACAAAGCAAAGATGAAGGGTTGGTTTGATGGTATAACAGAGGCATTTGGGAACGAGTAGTGCATACCCAAGAGTTACCTATGTAGATAGGAACCTATGTTTCATTTGTTGTAAAGAAACACTACTCCCTCACGTGAATATAGATGAAGAGAACTCACAACTTTTCACCATGGCTCAAGCTACCCTATGCATTCACTTCTAGATATTTTATGGACTCTATGAATTGCATTCAGGACGCATGCCCTCTAAATATTGGTGTGAACAAGATTGACATTGAGATTCATACTATTCATAATATTTACATCTATCTAAGGAGGCACGTATATGTATAGCGACACAAGATTGATAAAATTGATATTAATCTCCATAAGATAGTAATGCAAGGGTAGATCTGGGTTGTCTTCTATATGCTCAAGCCCTAGAAGAAAATAGTAGGAAGCTGGGAGGCAAAAAAGGAACCCCCCTCAATTATGAACACATGTAGAAGAAAGGGTGCATATGAAAGAGAAGAGGCCAAGACCAGAGGCCACCAACTCAAGTAGGGTGTAGGAGGATCAGTCGAGGGTTGATCCTAAATGATAAATATGAACCCTATCACCAACAAAATATTAAGGGCTACCTGCAGAATAAAAAGATGTTACTTCACAACTAGCTACCCAAGTAGAGACCGAGTAGTAAATGCCCTAAGTGGTGATTCTAGACATAGGTGAGGAATATCCAGATGCACAACCTAGAAAAGAACCCACTCCTGAGCCCAACAAAGAACATCCTATTATGCCCAATGAGGAACATCATACTACCAAACAGCATATGGACATTGAAACTCCAACACTTGAAGAAATAGAAAGAGGAGAAGGCCCCAATAAAGAGGACTTTGGTGCCAGTTCTAGAAAAAGGGAAAAGAGACTTGAGATTATAGATTTGGAGTGTGACTTTAAAAAGGGAAAGGAACCTATGCAAGAGGTAGATTAATAACAATATCCAAATCATAAACCTCTCATTCACACTACATTCTAACAGGATACACTAGATGCATGATTATATTTGTGGAATGATTTTCTCAAACATGAGTCCATAGAGTAAACTCGTTGTGATATGTAATTTAAAATGGATGTGTATCATGATGAAGAATTTTTTGAGATTTTAAGGACCAACACTAACATAATCCCAAAGGTAGCAGGTATTCCAAACACATTTTGGGTAAATCTTACAATTTACTCTTTGATGCAAGTAGGTGTAGCCCTTATAAATTTTATCCTGGAGATTTCTAAGAAAAACATTCTCAATAGCCATGATGTGGGCAAAATTATTGGTAAACATCAGGTGTTTTTTTGGATATAAAAAGAAGAGCATGAGATGAGGCATAACCTTGAAGAAGATGTTGAATAACTCAAGTGCCAATTAGATGTGGCCAAAGCGGCTAAACTTAGGATTCTAGGCCTTTGTCAAATAATTTTGAGAATTGAACCAACACTTGTAGATATATTTCCCATTACCGGTGAGGAAATTAATAAGTTTTAGACACTCATGCACTTATTTTTGAAATAAATGCAAAAACATGGTGGATGCTCAATAGGAAAAGATATGAGCCATCGAGCAGTTCACTAAGGCCATAGACATTTGTCATGTATTTTTTAATAAATTGAGTGACATTATTCCCATTATCGATGGGTCTTTGTCAACTTGTAATGGCCAAGTAAAATTTTGGAAGCATGATTTCTACTTGAGGAACAATAATGCCAACAATTGGCTGAGAATGCTTTAGGCATCAAGGATAGGGTCTAGTGCATAAAAGTATTCCAAGATGTCAAAGAACTAGAAACACAAATAAGTGCCCATCAACATAAATTTAATGTTAGTTTCTCAATGCTTCATGAATAATTTTTAGCTGAGGTTGGGGTACTTGAGGATGCTCATAAAGTCATAACTACTTAACTTGAGACTTTAACAACTAAAACAAATACTTATTTAGAGCAACTCGTGGAGATGAAGAAATTGAAAGGTGAAGTGGAAGTTATTAATTCTAATCTTTGGGTAGCCCTCAACTATTGGGAGGAGCTCAAGTGTCAAGTACAATGGTGGATCTTGAATTTTTGTCAACTGAGGAAACTACAACATAGTCCAAGATGGACTATTGGTTTAGTATGGGGTAAATGTTAGATCCAAATTTTGTAATATACTCTAGCTATTTTTAAGACATAAGCATGGAGATGTAAGGGTTCACTATGAGCATGGAAGACCATGACATAGAAGAGGAAAAAATGAGGGAACAAAAAAAAAGACCTGGCACAAACGGATGTTGTGAAAGATAAGGAAATGGATAATAAGGAGCACAAGATGCATAACTCAGAGAAATACAAGAATAGGACAAAGGTGCAAGATGTGGAGGTGATTACAAAATAGTTCATAAAAGTATCAAATATTAATGGGAATGTGAATCTAGCACTGACTTGCAGAAGAGGAGGAATATAAATGCTAATATCTAGCATAGAGAGAGTATATAGGGGCTATTGGACCAAGTTCAAGAGGAACTTGATTGTAATGTCTCTCCATGACTTATTTATTTGATATAGTTATTAGCTTGTCATCTTTAGTGTATTAATGATGCAACCCAAAAAGGGATTCACTTATGTATAAATACCCCTTTGGATTTTTTTAGAAGAGGTTGTTGTTGTGGTTGTTATTATTAAATATAGATGTGTTATTGATGTCAAGATAGTGATCTAGAAAGCATGTACTAAATGAAATGCCTTTGTAACCTTATAAAATTGATCAATAGAACTAATATTATGTGAATCTTGATGTGTTAAATCTATTTGATTTTAATTTTTATTTATGATAATAGAGTACTTGCACTACGTGAATGCATTAAATGGCTAACTCGAGAATGATGATTGTAATAATAATGATTTACTTTGTTAACTCGCATACCTAAAATTGTGTTCATCCACCATCTCACAATAGAACCAAAGAGAACTAGTTTAGGTTTCATGCCTCGAGTGAGCACGTGAGGTCACTCATGTGATATGCTGACATGCTAGCATGTTAGCTTCTCCCTTCCTCTAGGTACATGACTAGTACTTAGTCATGCAAAACTAAGGATAAAAATAAACCCAACATCAATAAAGTGATATAATGATTTGAAATGGGTTTAAACACAAAATTGATCAATTTGACTAATTTCTAATACTTATCCAAAACTTCTCAATTTCTTGTTTGTTACGTAAAAAATTGGTTTATGTAATTACAAATCAGATTTAAATTGATTAAAACATCAAGAAAATGAGAAAAATATAGATAAATATGCAAACCAAATTGAGAATGGAGTTTACCATTGTTTGGCTACATCTTTGAGTCCCATAAACACTCAAACCAATGTATGTAATGGTGCAAAATCACTTTTCGTACAATATTTACATCAAATGATAACTTTGGTATGTAACTCTAAATTGTCTCTACCTCTAAGAAGCCTCAATTTTTCTCCTCCAAGAGTCTTCTTACTTGGAAATCCACCATTTTCTTTTTCTTCTTTACAAAGGGCTAAAAAATTACCATTCAAATATAAATTCATCGTATTTATATTGTTTTGAATGCCCATGGTGCAATGGTCAAGGCCTTATCTCTTTTGCCAAAATGGAAGAGTTTGAATCTCCTTCCTATGCCTTGCTTTAGGCTTTTAAATTTTGAAATTAAATGGATATATACAAGAATTTATATTTAGTTTACCAAAAATGGGCATAGCCTAACAGTTTAGACTCAAAAATAGGCATGGGAGGTGAGGGGGTCGAATCCCCACTCCCAAATTAACCTTTTGAATGCCTTGTTTAGCGATTTTCTTTGGTAAAATGATCCCACATTCATTAGGATGGGCTAACCATATGGGTTTAAATGGAGGTTTTTTACCTTGATAAGTGGTCATGAGGACCATCCATGCTTGATTTGGCCTTGGAACTCGGTTACGACTTGAAACTCATAGTAAATGCATTGGCTTTGGAAGGCTGCCACATGGAAGCTTGTAATAACACCACCATTTAACTCAAGCACTAGTCCTTTGTAAACTATGGGAATTTAATCCCACATGTATTGTTTTGAAGCATACAATAAGGTTTATATACAAACATGCTTTCATAGAGTGTTGAAGAAAGGTGACATGGTTTGTATGCAAGTGAAATAAAATAGATCTATAACTTATCCTACTTGATAATATCCAAGCTCAGAGAAGTTAATAAACTAACTATATATTTCAAAATAATTTGTTATATCAAGGTCATGACCAATAATGGATCACTAAACCTACACTAAGGGATCTCTTATCACACAATGGTAAAGTAGAGGTTTTCAAGGCCTCTAGTCAAATATCATTTTGTGATCACCCTAGAAAGGTCTTATGATTGTAATAATAATAAGCAAGTTAATATACTAAATAAACATGAAATATAATATAGTAAATGAATATGCAAGTTAATCTAATGCTCACTAAAGTTTGTGGCACAAATGGGGAAGATATTAAACATGTAAAGATAAATCTATCTAATATAACATAGTAATTATCTAAGCAAGGAGATATACAATTCAATCTATTAGCTCTAAAATATTTAATTATCAAAATATGAAGGGTTAGGAATTTACTTACCTTGTTGAAGTGAATCTATTGTGCCTCAATCTCTCCCTTGGCCAATGGTGCTTTGCAAGAGGTTGTTGTGGCTTCTAGAAATCACAAGGATAAATTAGCTCTAGGTTACAAGATTTCTCATATGCACCCAAGACCTCCACAAGACAAATGCTACTTCTCCAAGGTAAAATCTAAGCAATAAAACATCATATTAATTCTATAAGTAGATTTATGAGTAGTGATGATGCATAATTAAATGCTCTTTTATTGAAAAATAAAGTTGAAGGGGTATTTATAGCCATGGATTGACCCTAAACCCTCCCAGGAATTTCGCTAATGAAGTCAGCTTGATCAACTTTGTTAGGAAAGAAATAGATTCATCAGGGCTCGAACTATGTTGACTTGGGCCGACAGAGTTCCATAACATGTGTTAAACCCATAACAAGATTGACCTGGTCGATGTAGTAGGAAAAGTTGTAAAAAAAGCTTTTTACTTAGGTAAGGGCTATTTTGGATGTTGAACTACTTAAGAAATGTATACTTAATTTTTTAATGCTTATGGAATCGAATAAGAGTAGTTTGTATTGGTTTTAGGTAATAGTATAAGAACCAAAAAAATTTCAAAGCACCAAATATCTGCCAACCCCTTGCCCGGTGCATCCTTTAAGGTATGAAATTAGAGAAATTGAGATTCGATGGGTTCTTACAAGAGAGAAAATATCAATAATCGATAGAGTTTAGAATATTTTGTATATTATACCCCATTCGAAGCTCATCACATGTCATGTATTCGTTACAAGGGATAATGCTCTAGGAAAATAACATAGCAATGCACAACACTAAATTAAATAAATTGCAGTATGAAACATAAAGATAAATGAAAAGAAAGAATTAAAAAATACATCCCTTTATTTACCTTGTTGTTGAAGAATAGAAGTCATGTGAGACAAATGAAGAAATGTCCAATGTAGAGAACATTATGTGGACTTGAAAAATAAGAGAAAATTTAAATTTTTACAAAAATATGTGTTATATGGAAAAAACTTTTCTACAGTGTCAAGATTCTAGAATATCTTTTGGTTTGGAAAAAGAGCTAGTAATAAAAGAGTTAAGAGCAAAATTTGGAATTTATCGGTAAATAATTGATAGTTAAAGGATTTTAAAATATTGATTTTTAATTTTAATATTTTGAAAAAATAGAGTTCTGAGATCCAAAAGAGTGAGGAGAGAGAATATGGCCCAGAAATGAGGAGTGTGAGTTAAGGAATGCATAGTGGCAGTTGGTAGCACAGTTTAGGGTAGTAATGCCTTGAATTTTGGATTTTTATTAATTTATATTGAAAAATAAAGTAGATTTTTAAAAATAAGTTCTGGGACAAATCCATGTAGCAGAATTTACCCCAAAAATTATTGGGGTAAAGTAGAATTTATGACAGTCAATGGGTAGGAAGCTAAATGAGTCATTAATGTCTAAAGCATTAATAATAAATAGGTGAAAAATCATTGCAGAATTAGAAAGGTGGCCGATGTAGTTCTAAAATATGGAAAAAAACATATAAAGTGGTCAATGTAATAGAATGGCATGGCCGATTGCATATTAGTCAACCAACTTAGTTATGTGAGTTGGCCAACTGCATTCAAAGTGACCGATGTAGCTTTAATGCTTTGATAGTGACCAACATAGTTAATTGCCTAGTTAACTTAGTATAATAATTTTGTTTTTAGCTGACATAGTTTAATATGTGGCCGATGTAGTATAAGGTGGTAGGAAAATATCAAAAATAGGTTGATGAAGTAATTAATTTTGATTTATATACTATTTTAATTTATTTTTACAGTATATTTTTAGTAGAAACTAAAAGGTGCTTTATTGTTTGACATTTTACAGAGGTGATAAAGACTCTGGGGATTGATAAATGTAGCATGGCTACCTTATTTACTAGATAAATTGATGGCATATGATCATACATGTTTAGTATCATTGGGTTTTGGTGGGATTATGGAGATGCGTAGGATCTCACATAGTGTTGACTTAATCACTATGTTCTTAAGAGCATGGGAGTGACTAACCAACATTTTTTGATGGGAGGTGGATGGGGATAATATTGAGGTTAGTATCACATTAAAGGATGTCCATATTTTTCTTTGAATTCCTATTATTGGGACTCTCGTGATCAATGATACCCCTGAGATGGAGCTAGAGAGAGGAGCCTTAGTCCTATATGCGACTATCTTCAAGAGATATTTTGAGGGTTTGCATGTACGTTTATTTTATGCTTATGTATTGACTATTCTAGCTATCCAAAAAGTGAATATTGGGCTTATGACAGTGTGTGTGCTTTGTCACAAATTAGATGACAAGGTATCATTGTATGAGGTCACCTTGTGTCTATTTATTTTAGAGCAGGGAACTTTATATAACCTAGGGTCAGTGATTTGGGTACATCTAGTTCATGACACATATGGCATTTTGGATTGTGGATAGAATACTATAAACCATGTTGTTTTATTTTGTAGTTAGATATATGATATATTTTCTATGTATCAACCAACTGGGTTGCCCCATGCTATCGATAATAGCTTACCTCAAGTGCTCAGATGGAGGTAGGATCATGTGATACATGTTGTACCACATAATCTAACACTACAAACTATTACTCATGGTGATATTATATGATAGCTCTATGCAAGCATTATGTCCAGTTGGTTGACTTGGCTTACTATTTCTCTTAGATTGGCTCGTGTACAAATTACTAGATAGTATCTATAGTGGGTGGAGCCACATCTTATTGCTTACGTACCTAGATAATTAAGATTGCCACCTTCAGCAGATTCGATAGTAGTGATTGAGTATTGGGCATGTCATGTTAGAGAGCTAAGGGACATTGGTGGTGCACGAGCACATATCGGTGTACTTATGATTCAACCATTTTGATCAAGACCTTGGATTGGACAATGATGAAAATAAAGAGCAGCAAGAGCTATTAATAAGGAGGTAGTGATTATTGATGTAGATATGATTGCAATGGGTGTGAAGGATGTGGATTTGGATATGCATATTGTTGAGCCACAATAGGTTTTATAGTTGCCACCATGATCACCATAATGATGGATACATTGATAGGTGGTGGTGGAGACATAAGAGGAGGTAGTTGAGTAGGGAGATCCCAAAGCATAGGCAGCATAGAGTTGGTTGATAGAGAGATGGATCTGGAGGGGACCATGACATATTTGAGTTCTTGCTCTTGGTTTTGTAGCACCTCAAAGGCATGCTTCGATAGAGGTACTTGGTTTTCATGCTGATGGGAAGATTGTTAATGGGTAATACCATTGTTGATGAATGTTTGTAATTTTGTTGAGTAGTAAATAGATGACTAGATATGTATTTGTTTATATATATAATACACATCAACCATGTCAGTAGTATCATGATGCAATAATACACCATCTAAAATATCATGATGTCTAGCCCATACTAGCGCACCCCATCTAAACTCCTCCTTAATAGAATATGAAACACAAAAACTAAATGTATATTAGATCTAGCAATATATACATATACATATACATACATACATGCATACATATACATACATACATACATATATATATATATATATATATATATATATATATATATATATATATATATATATATATATATATATATATATGTATGTATATGTATGTATGTATGTATATGTATATGTATATATTGCTATATCTGATATACATGTAGTTTTTGTGTTTCATATATATATATATATATATATATATATATATATATATATATATATATATATGTATGTATGTATGTATGTATGTATGTATGTATGTATGTATATGTATATGTATATATTGCTAGATCTAATATATATTTAGTTTTTGTGTTTCATATTCTATTAAGGAGAAGTTTAGATGGGGTGCGATAGTATGGGCTAGACATCATGATATTTTAGATGGTGTATTATTGCATCATGATACTACTGACATGGTTGATGTGTATTATGAATTTTATTAGGATTAGTGAAACTCATCGTGTTAGTTTGATTTTTCTCTTTAACATCGTCAAATAGATGTTTCATGATGAGATGAATGAGTTAAACACACACATAGGGAGTTAAAAGATTAAGATGTTAAAAAATATAGAATATGATGAATATGAGTTGGTGAACAAAGTTGGATAGAAAGAAAGACGTAACAATATATAATAGACTGGGTCGATCTGGTCGACGGAGTTTTATAGGAATGAAAAATAGAAAAGTCTGCAATAGACTGGGTCAAGCTAGTTGACTAAGTTTTGTAGGAAGAAAAAAATAATAGTATGCAATAGACTGGGATGAGATGGTAAATTGAGTTTTGAAAGAATGAAAAACATAACATTCTGTAATAGACTGTCAATTTGGTCAATTGAGTTTTGAAGGAAATAAAAATAGAATACTATAATATAATGGGTCAAGTTGGTCGACTGAATTCTAAAATATAAGAAAAACTGTTAATGGTCTGAATCTAGATGATTTAGTTATATTTATAGAAAAGAGAGTGAAACACTAAGGTAAATAGGTTGAGCTGATCGATCTAGTTGTAACACACATCACAAATTTTATATCAAAACTAACTAATATAAATCTGTAATACAAAATGGAGTGAAAATAACGCGTCTCAAAAATGAAATTTAGAAGCTAACTAATTATTCAAAAAGAAGATCAAGAAGTCGTACTAAAAAAAAATTAGGATTCTAAACATACTTGTTTGTTCGTTGGATAGTATCGGCCTAATATTTCAGAGCACTGACTACGGAGACAGTAACATTCTCATATCCCAGTAAATTTGGTTTCAAGGATAAGATAGAATTAGCTTTTCGGTGCTAAACGCTAACCAATGCACCGCACAAACAAATAGATGGTTGGATTATTAAGGTTCAATAAAGAGGGGAATCCTAAGCATTTCTAAAATAACATTAGGTAGGTGGAAATTAAAGACTGTGTTTAACTATGTACTATGGTTATGAGTATTGGGGCAATCCCCTATGATATTCATAAATAATAGACAAGGACCATAAATAAATTATAGTGTAGCCCTTCATGACATAAGCTAAGTAGTTTTAAAACTACAGGTACTCAATTTTAAGGGAAAGCTAAACAAAGTGAAAATAAAAGCAAAAATCAAAGTTTTAAAAGTTAATTTACAATTTTTCAAAAGAAAATAAACAGGAAACCAACTAAAAAAGTAAAGTGATTTTAATTACTATCAATATAAGTTAATTTGTTTTACTTGAACTAGAAATAAAAATAAAAAGAACAAAGTCAACTCGATTGACCAAGTTGTATAAATAGAGTAGAACAAAGTCGAGCTGATTGACTCTGTCTATTGAAAAGATAGGCTAGAGGAAACACAGTCAATCAAGTCAACTTAGTTCTCTAAGCTAAAAATAGCTACAGAATTAAATTGAGCTAGTTGATTTAGTTGACCATAAAATTATAGTGTTATAAAACTAAAAAATTGGTAAATATAATATTTAAATTTAAATTTTGAAAGAGAGGGAGAAAATAGATTTACATAAAATTTGACAAAGGTAAATTACTAATTTGGTTAGAGTAAACTTGGTAGATAAGACCGGTTTGACCAAGGCAATGTAGTGGTTTCCTGAATAATGTTGAGTTGATGTTTTGAACTATGTTATCCATGTGGAAATTTGAACTTACAGAGGTAGAAGACAAAATATTTAGATGGAGTCAAGCATGTTGATGTAATATAAACAAAACTAGTAAATGACATAAAAGAGAACTATGTTGATCTGATTGACTTTGTTATAAAATGAAAAATGTAGAATATGAGAGAATCAAGTAGATTGATTCAGTTAAATACTAAAGGAAAAAAAATAAACTATCAATTAGATCGATCTAGTTTATGATACTAGAAATTTCATGTGTAGGAGGTTGAACAAGATTGATGAGCTTACATCAGTTAAAAACCCTATTAAAAGATGACCTAACTTGGTCAACAGGGTCAATGAATCTATAAAATATTGCACATAGAGCTGAACTGAAGCTATAAAATCCTATACATAGAGCCAAACTACATCGACAGGATTAAAAAAATACAAAAACCTACGTACAGAATGTTAAACAAGGTTGACAAGATCGACCCAATTATTTGTATAGAAAAATTTTAAATTTACAAGGGTTAGATTCACCTTAGATTAACTAGAATGTATATAATGTTTAGGTGTTATAAATTATGTCCCTAAGGTGGACAAGAGTGTCCATGAGTTAATATGTATGCATGGTTCTCAATGACAAAGTGTGCCTTAGTGATCATACATGGACTTTGTTGTGTTTGGTTGGTTAGGCAAGGTGATGGAATTTTAGTGATGTATTGACCATGTTTGAGGGTTCAAGAGTTCTTGGTGTACTTTTGGAAGTGAAATTAATTCATTATAATAGTCTTTTGAAGGTCTAGGTTCTCCTAGTCATCTTGATATATCTTCTTGAGTAAGCAGATGTATGACATCAGCATTCACACATGTAAATGTGTCAAAAGAAAGTGGTCACATGGGTTTGATCAGATTTGTGCTTAGATCATGTGTTTCAAATTTTAGGTCTTGACATGATGTTTATAAAAATTTATGGTAGTGTAATGTTGGTCTCCCAAGCAGATTTTAGTAGTTTCCAGACTTTGTCAAATTTGCATTTAAAAGTGACCATTGGAATTCAAATATTTGAATTTATAAAGGAAAACTAGTCTACATTGTTTTGGTTATAAACTTTGATGTTGGATTAATTTGATGGTGGTATAAAAATAAAATTTTAGGATAAATTCAAGGCAAATCTAGGAAAAATTATTTGGAGGTTTGAATGGTCGGACACCTGCATTTATTATGGTCTAAAGTTGACTGAGGGTTTGACCTTCTTTTGCAAATGATCTGAGAAGGATGTTTGAAATTTTCTTGATGGTTTTTGGATGTTTCAAGGTGAATTATCTATTAGAGAGTATTTTAGACTCCCTGAGGATCATCTATAGGAATTTTGGAGGTTTGACCGATCCATCTTCAGTATGAACAATTGCTTACAAGTTGACTTTTGGTTCATTCATGGTGTTTTCATGTACAAGGCAAATGGTTGATAGGTTTTGTATATGCATATATGTGTAGTGATGAATGAAATCACTTGAGGCTATCTTAGGGGTAATATGGCAAGCTTCTATGTGCTTTTAAGTGGTCTTGTGTTCCTATTTTTACATGATGAAATGCTAAAAGGATAAATAGGTCTTCATGGATCTATAAGGGCTTCTTAGGCCTAATATAAAGATGTTGTTGCTTAAGGGTGATTTATCAAATATATGGAAGACATGTGTAGATGAAATTTATCCTATTATAATTTTGATACAAGACTTAAGTGTTAAGTCAAGTCTTATAGCCAACCAAGAAAGTGATGATCATGAAGGTTCTATAAAGAGCATAAACAAAGATGAAGGTTTCTAGAGTTGATATGTGAAGTATAGAGAAGGGTGAGTATGCTTGGTAGATATATTGAAGATCACAATAGTGTGAGAAATATGTGTGTGACCTATATGTCCCATTTCTGATGTTGTAATAGTGCTCTTGTAGGTTTGAATATTGAAGATGAGCGAAGAAGTGTAAAGTGATCCAAAAGAGTGTTTTTGGATGTATTGATTGTATGTGAAGGTTTGAGAGAGTGTTAAGGGTTGAATAGAATTACTATTCACTATTTCTCCATCATATTGAAAAGAAATTTAAGCTCTATAGGTATTGATATCATAAGGTGTTGTGTGAGTCTCAACACCTAGGACAAGTAGGTGCTTGTTCATGCTTAGAGGTCGATGCTCCTTGTGAAGTAGGTGCTTCACCAAAGTCTCTTGTTTCTAAATCCATTATGGGACTATAGTCCACTTGTTTGTAAACTTGAGAGTGGGTTTTATTCCTCCTGAGGGTTTCCAACATAATTCATGTGTTATGTGCCTTGATTTTGCATAGTTTCCTTGTTCATTGCAATAACTAGTTTATATGTTTCATGATTGCTTATATTGATTTGTTGAGAGTCTGAAGTTTTGGAATTAGAACTAAATTTCTTGCATCATTGATTCACCCCTCCTCTTAGTGATTGTAACTCTAAAAATTAGTATCAAAGCCACACCTTCTTTAGAAGTTTAATTTCTTGAAAGTGATCAAAGGTACAATGGGTAGTCATCAAATACAAGGTGGTTTCTCTACTAATCAAGCACCAGTATTCAATTGATCCACCTATGCTTTTTAGAGTGCAAGGATGAGGACATGTCTCTAGGTTTTGACATTTGGCAACCTATTATGGATGGTTATTCCACATCGCTTACTCCTCCAACTAGTGCAACTGACAAAAAGTTGAGTGAGCACAATTATAAAGCTATGAATGCTATCATTTGTGGCCTATCAGAGACTGAGTTCACCAAGGTAATCCATTAAAAATCTACCAAGGAAATTTGGGATAAGTTGTAGATTATCTATGAAGGAGATTTAAAGGTTAAATTGGCTAAATTACAAACCTACCAAAGGCAATTTGAGGGCCTCAAAATGAAGGAAGAAGATAATGTGGAATCCTATCTTCTAAGGTTTGATGAGGTGGTAAACATGATCAAAGGTCTTGGAGAGGAGATTGAAGAAGCTACTATTGTACAAAAGGTATTAAGGTCTCTCACCCTCAAGTTTGACTCAAATATTTCTATTGTAGAAGAAAGTCATGATCTCACAAAGATGAAGATGGATGAATTTCATGGCATCTTACTACCTATGAGATGAGATTCAATGAGGACAAACCACCAAATAAGGAAGTAGCCTTAAAGGTGATCAAGGAGACAAAATACAAGAAGAGCAAGTTAAGACTTGAAGATTTTGATCTTAATGAAGATCAACTTGAAGACATGATTGTAAGAAAATTGACTGTGGGATTAGGTAAATATGAAGGGAAGCTTCTTTTCAAATGTTTCTCATGTGGTAATTTTGGTCATTTTGCAGCTAAGTGCCCAGATAGAGGCAAGTTTGAACATAAGGAAGCTCATAAGGAATATCATGAAGATGAGCACAAGAAATTTGAAGGTCCTAGCAACTATAAAAATTTCTTCAACAGGAGAAATGGCAAGGAGTCATATAAAGGCAATACAAACCTTTACCATGAAGAAGACAATAACTCGTCTACCAAAGAAGAAGGAAACACATCAGATAGTGATGATTCATCTCATGATGAGGACAAAGAGACATTGTTCATGGCTCTTGGGGATGATGAAGGTGAATGTTCTATAGGCAAAGATATCTTTAGTGGAGATAGATCAAAATAAGAAGAGGAGCAAGTCACTCTTGAAGATAAATATCTGAATACCTTGGAACATTTGAAGCTTCTACAAGGCAAGAATAGAAAGAAAGCACCCTTGATTAAGACCTATGAAGAGCAAACTAGGTTCTTTGAAGAAATATTGAGCAATGAAGTCAAGAATCATAATGATATTACTCACCATCTTGAAACTCAGTTTTGTACCCTTGTTGAATAGATAAAGAGTAAGGATGAAGAATGTGTCAAATATAAATCAAACATGGAGTCTTTACAGGAGAAACTAAATCAAGTCATGAGAAAGCTTGAAACATATGAAAAAATTAAAATTGATCTTAATGACCTATTGAGCAGTTAAAAGGTCTCAAATGAAAAGTCAAGCCTAAGATTCCATGATGATGTTCAAAAGGATAAGAATATTGAGAAGACAATGATGATAGATTAGGAGACTAATCATGTTAATCAGAGTAATAGTAAATACAAGAAGAATGACAACATGAATAAGAAGGACAAATTCAAAAGATACAAAAGTCCAAATCAAATCAAACAACCCAATGCATTAAAGTATGATAACTCTAATGATCATTGTTATTCTTGTCATCTATTTGGTCATAGGATCATTGATTGCAAAATAAAATATCCTATTAATAAATTTGCATGAAACTATGAGAAAGACAATGACAAGCATGAAGAATATCATCACTCAAGATAGTCAATAGGTCCACAAGGAAAGCATGGCATCTTGTGCTATAAGTGTCAGGGGATTGGTCATATTGCAAAGTTTTGCAATGCCTTCATCAGGAGACCAAATGATCAGGTACATGAATGCGATAATGAAACTTCAAGGAGTCTTATTATGGCCCATATATAAGGTATGTACAATCAAAAAAACTTTATTTATTTCAAGTGTAAAGAGAGAGGTCACATAGCAAGGTTCTACCTAAATGGTCTGAATTCTACTTTAAACAATAACCATCATAACATGAAGAAAAGGAGCCATAACGAATGGAGACCCAAGGAAGTAAATGAAAAATAGGTTCAAAATGGACTATTTGTAATGATAGAATAAGGTAAAAGTTCAAATATCAAAGAGCAAGCCCTATCTACCCAAGGGGACAAGAAGATCAAGCAGGATTCTAAGTCAAAAGGAAAGAATGAAGTTAAGAACCCAGTCAAAGTAAATTTGATGATGAGGCAAGTCTGCAAGTCAAGTGAGAGCATGGAGATGTGGGGTTCTGCTAAGTTTTTTGGATCTTTAGTTCCTCTATGATAAGTGGGTGTCTCTACCTTTTTTTCTTAGGATACATCTTTCATATGTAGAAGTAAGTGTGTGTACTCTAGGTGATGAACAAAGTACAGAGATATGCAGAGTTGATGATTGGTCTTTAAGACCAATGCCATTTTGGTATAGAATAGATGATATTATGTTACCTATCCTTGTGTTTTTCATTAAAATTTCATTAGTTAAGGGGGAGCAACAAGTTCATCAGCTTGCTCCATAAGATTGTAATGAAATGCTTCAAGAGTTCTATTTATTGACATTGGTCCTAAAAGCATGTTTTAGTCAATTTTTTTTGCTTGGTTTAGAAGGTCAAATCATGAAGTATGAAGGTAAGGTTGATATGGAAGATGAAGAGGATCTGTTAAATTGAAATCCATGGGGTTTCATGCATTGGATTGGTCTCATGTAGCTTTAATGACCACTTACTCAATTTGATCATTTTACTCAGTATTCACTGCCTAGTGAGTGTTCTTCATGCAAAATTAGTGTTTTTGAGATATATAAGGCTAACCAAGGGTGGAGGCAAGTTGATTTGATGTATCCATATGAAAAATGTGTTGAGGAGATGTTAGAATGTTCCCATGATCATTCTAAGGTGTTTTGTCATAATGATTAATGTGTAAACAGGGTTTGTATACACAGTATGACTAGTTCAAAGTGTCAAATGAATATTAGTGATTATTAAAGATGAATGTTTAGCATATAAATGTGTGTTGACATCATACAGGTATGATCCAACTAGTTTTAAGGTTTGAAGGTCTTTTGAGAGCAAGTTGAAGTTTTTTGAAGGATCTTGGGTATGACAGTCTTGGCTTAAGGGTTAGCATGTCAAAAACCATTTCATGGTTCTATAGGTTCCCAAAGGAATCAAACCTAAAAATTTGGTTAAAAATTGTATATTGTTGACCTCCAGGTGTGAGAGAAGTTTTAGGAGCTGGAGTTGACCATAAGGTGGAAAGTTGACCTTATTTATTTTTGATCCCTAGGTTTTACACCATGTGAGTTAGTGACCTTCCCAAAGCATTTGAGGTCTAAGGCTACTTAATCTATTGAAATGGGAAAAATTGTTATCAAAAATTTCTTTATAGTCATTTATAAGTGTGTAGTTTGACCTATGGTTGAGCTTTTATGCAAATAGAGGGCTAATTGGTAGGTCAGTTTGTGAAAGAACTATGGTGCAAAGAAATATTTGGATGATGATTATTGGTATGCATGTGGGTACATATTATTTTACTCCATTTATGAAATTTCAAGACATGAGGATGCATACACAAAAATTTATCAGCTCTACGAGGTTCAGGAAGGACTATTAGGCCTCTAAACAAAAGGCTAGGTGAGTCAAATGAACTTTTTGGTCATTTTATCCAAAATACCAAGGTATGATTGTTCTCATATGAGTTTGTTAGTATATTTTGAGCATCTTTTCATGTTTTAAGTATGTCTTGAACATCTATTGGTGATCATGGAGTTGACTTATGAGAGAAAATTTGAAGACAATTGAGAAGTTTCTTCATGGTTAGAGATGGTCTGAAGGTGCTCAAGGGGTGCCTAATACTAGGAGACTAAGGGGGAGTCCCTCTCAGTGTTATAAATATTTTATCACTTATATTTGTTTCATATTTTTCACATCTTGTTCATATATCAGTGCATGGTCAAAGAAGAGTGTTGTCAATAAGTAGGCTTTAGGTAGTCATGGTAAGGAATGATATGCACTTTGATAGGGGAATATTTTATCATCGTTAAAAGGAGATACATTAATTTTTTTTAATTTGAAAACATTTATAGGTCCTTATGATCAGTAGGTAAGCCCACCATTTCATTGTGTTAAAGGGCGAGAATGTGTTTAAAGAGGGAAAAGAGTATATGCATAAGCATTGTTGTTGGCTTTGAAAACATTTACATGTGTTGACATAAATGAAAAAGGGGGATATTTTTGAGTTTTTATAAATTATGTCCCTAAGGTGGCCAAGATTTTCCATGAGTTAAGATGTATGCATGTTTATCAATGATAAAGTGTGCCTTAGTGATCATGCATGGACTCTATTGTTTTTGCTTGGTTAGGTAAGGTGATGGATGTTGGTGATGTGTTGACCATGTTTGAGGGGTCATATGAGGGGTAAATATTTCTTGGTGTACTTGTGGAATTGAAAGAAATTTATTAGAATGGTCTTGTGAAGGTCTAGGTTTTCCTAGTCATCTTGACAGATCTTCTTGAGTAAGTAGATTGATGATGTCAGCATTCACACATGTGAAGGTGTCAGAAGAAAGTGGTCACATGGGTTTGTTCACGTTTGTTCCTAGATCATGTGTTTAAAATTTTATTTCTTTACGTGATTTCTACAAAAATTTATGGTAGTACAAATTTGGTATCCCAAGCAAATTTCACTAGTTTCCATACTTTGTCAAATTTGCATTAAAAAGTGACCACTGGAATTCAACTATTTGAATTTACAAAGGAAAACCAAACTGCATTTTTTTGGTTAAAACTTTCTATATTGGATTAATTTTATGGTGGTATAAAAAAAGGTGGTAGATAACTTCAAGGGAAATCCAATAAAAATGATTTGGAGGTTTGATTGGTCGTACACCTGCATTTTTAATGATCTAAAGTTGACTGAGGATTTGACCTTCTTCTGCAAATGACCTAATAAGGATGTTTGAGATTTTATTTATGGTGTTTGGATGTTTCAAGGTGAATTATCTATTAGAGAGTGTTTTAGACTACCTGAGGATCATCTATATATATATATATATATATATTGGAGGTTTGACCAATCCATCTTCAGTATGAATAATTACTTACAAGTTGACTTTTGGTCTATTCATGGTGTTTTCATGTACAAGGCAAATGGTTGATAGGTTTTGCATATGCATATATGTGTAGTGGTGATTGTAATAACTTTAGGGTGTCTTAGGTGTCATATTATGAGGACCAATGTGCTTTAAAGTGGTCTTGTGTTCCTAGTTTTGCTTGAGGAAGCGCTAAAAGGATGAATCCATCTCCATGGACCGATCAGAGCTTCTTAGGCCTAATTGAAAGATGTTATTGATTAAGGGTGATATATAAAATATATGGATGACCTATGTAGATAAAATTGATCCTATTATAAGTGTGACATAATCCTTAAGGGTTAAGTCAAGTCTTATGCCCAACCAAGAAGGTGATGATCATGAAGGCTCTATAAAGAGCATAAACAAAGATGAAACAAAGATGAAGGTTTCTAGAGTTGATGTATGAAGTATAGAGAAGAGTGAGTATGTTTGGTGGATATATTTAAGAGAAGAGTAGTGTGAGGGATATGTGTGTGACCTAGAGGTCATATTTTTGATGTTGGAATAGTGTTCTTGCAAAGTTGAAGATTGAAGATGAGTAAAGAAGTGTAAAGTGATCCAAAGGGGGTGTTTTTGGATGCATTGCTTGTATGTGAAGGTTTGAGAGAGTGTTAAGGGTTGAATAGAATTAATATTAACTATTTTTCCATTATATTGAAAGCTAATTAGATCTCTATAGGTGTTGATATCAGAAGGTGTTGTGTGGATGCTCAACATCTAGGACAAGTGGGTGCTTGTTCATGTTTAGGGGATGGTGCTCCTTGTGAAGTGGGTGCTTCACTAAAATATATTATTTGTGAATCCATTATAGGACTATAATTCACTTGTTTATAGAATTGAGAGTGGGTTTTATTCCCCATGAGGGTTTCCCACATAATTCAAGTGTTATGTGTATTGATCTTTCATAATGTCCTTATTCATTACAATAACTAGTTTATATGCTTCATGATTGCTTATATTAAGTGGTTGAGAGTTTGAAGTTTTGGAATTGGAATTTAATTACCTGGATCACTGATTCACCCCCCCCCCATCTCTTAGTGATTGTACATTTAACATATAAGTGAACTAAGATAGATCTATAACTTATCTTACTCATTAATATCTAATCTCAGAGAAGGTAATCAACTAACTATATACTTAACAATATTTTGTTATATCGGGGTCATGACCAATAATAGATCCACAAAACCTAAACTAAGGGGTCTCTTATCACCCAATGACAAAGGAGAGGTTTTTAATGAATCTAGTCAAATACCATTTTATGATAACCTTAGCAAGATCTTATGATTGTAATAATAAAAACCAAGCTAATCTACAAAATAAACATGCAAGCTAATCTAGTAAATGAATATGCAATATAATCTAGTGCTCACCAAAGCTAGAGGCACAAATGCAAATGATAATAAACATGCAAATATAATTCTATCTAATATATAATATAAATTATCTAAGCAAAGAGATATAAAATTCAATCTATTATCTCTATAACATCTACTTATCAAAATATAAAGGGCTAGGAATATACTTACTTTGTTGAAGTGAACCTGTCATGCCTCGATCTCTCCCTTAGCTAATGGTGCTTTGAAAGAAGTCATTTTGAATTGCAAGGATCACAAGGATAAAACAGTTTTAGGCTATAATACTTCTCCTATGCATCCAAGACATCCACAAGATAAATGTTACTTCTCCAAAGTAAAACCCTAAGAAATAAAACCTCCTATTGATTGTATAATTAGATTTATGAGTAATAATGATTCACAATTGAATGATCCTCTATTTAAAAATGAATTTTAGGGGATATTTATAGGCAAAATTGACCATAAACCCTCTTGGGAATTTAGTCGATGAAGTTGGCCTAGTCAACTTTGTTAGGTGAGAAATAGAGTAGTTAGGTCTTGAACTACATCAGCTTGGGTCGACAGAGTTCTTTGACGTATGTTAAACCCATAATAGATTTGACCTAGTCGACACAGTATATAAATTGTTTAAAAGAGGTTTTTTCTTAGGTAGGGGCTATTTTGGATAGGAAATTTCTTAGGTGAGTATATAAGTAGGTTATAAATTTTTAGGGAATCTAATAAGAGTAGATTGTATTGGTTTTAGGTAATGGTATAGGGGCCAAAAATCTTGTGAAGTGTTTGCAATGGAAAATGCAACAGATCTACAAATCAAACATAGTTTGGAGAAGATAGATCCTACTTACACTTTTGATAGGAGATACATTAGATAATTAGGGTCATGACCAATATGGATCTGTTATACCTAATCAAGGGATCTCTTACCACAATAACTTCACTAGGGAGGGTTCCAAAGCCTCTAGTAAAGCAAAACTATGTAATACCCCTAACTAGGTCCTATGTTTTCATATTCACTAAACTAATAACAAATAAATCAAAATCTAATCTAGTTATCACCAAATCTTGTGGCACAACATGGGGGTTAGTAAACATAAACATAAACATGCATAATATAATCCTATTTAAGCTATGTTTAGGTAAAACCCTAATGCATAGAGAGAGCAATATCTTCAAAAGCTATTACTTATGTTACTTTTATCTACTAAAGAGAGGAGCAAGTTAGAGATACTTACCTAGAAGACAAACTCATCAAGACTCAATCTCTCCCTTGGATAAAAATGTTTCACAAGAGTTTTTTGTGGTTTCTAAGGATCACTAAGAAAGGCCAAAGCACCCAAGACTTCTCCACAAGACAAGATTCTTCTCTAAGTAGAAACCCTAAGTTAAACTCCTCAAGTAGAATGGTGAAAGAGCAGATTGTAAAGAAGTGAAAATTAATAATTAACTCTTGTTGTCTCTTTAAGAATGCAAAAATGAATGTGTTTATATAGGTAGATTTAGCCCTAAAACACTTCTAAAAGTTTAGGTTGACAAGGTCGACCTGGTCGACCTAGTATTGAAATTGGCAAAAATAAATAGGTTATGAACTATGTTGGCCATGGCTGACTTAGTTCTTAGTAATCTTTTATAAATAACAATACAAGATTGATGTGGTTGACATAGTTATGTAAACTACAAAAAAGGGGTTTAGGTTAGGTAAAGGGCTAATGAATGTGTAAAATGACTAGAAGAGGGTGAAAAATAGGAAGCAAAACTTAGGGGAATGGTTTTAGGAGATGGTTAGATTGATAACAAGTAGTAATAAGGGACAACAATCCTAAGAAGCACCAATGGTTTGTCCACCCCTTTATTGATACACCCCTTAAAGCATGCACTCAGAGAGATTGACACTCGATGAGTTCCTGCAAGATAAAAAGCATCAATAATTGATAAAGGTTGAAAATATTATGAATATACATATGCCATAATCTAATCTCATCACATGTCACTCAATTGCAATAGGGGATGGTGGTTTGAGAAAGAACATAGTAACACACAATGTTGAGACTAAAAAAAAGTTGTAGTATTTTAAAGCATAAATAACTAAAATTAAATGATGGAAAGAGAAATAACTAAAAAAGTAAATGCAATGCATACTTTGACTTACCTTTATTACAAGATGGTTGTCTACTATATTTGTAGTTTTAATTGTGGAGGGTGCAAATATTACTTTCGACAAACCCAAGGATACAAAACAAAAGAGCAAAAGCAAACAAATGCAAGAAAACCAAGATAATTGGTGCTATGTGGATAAGATGTACTTGAAAATTTAGCAAGCTGAGGTGACAAGTGCTATTTTAGAACAAATGACCAAGTCAAAATTTTAGAGTAAATCAGGTAAACGAAAATCCAAGGCTATTAAAGACTGAAAAACTCAAACAAGTAAACCTTAAGTAAGAAAGACAAACTCACCAAGTCAAACCAAGGATACATGTCAAAAGGATGGTAATCAAACATCAATGTGAAAGCAGTATCAATCCTTCTTAAACAAAGATGGAAAACCAAAATGGTAAAACAACATTGATGAGTAATCAGTAATAATCCTTACTCAATCATCAATGAAAAAGGGTGCATAAAGGGGAAAACAATATTAATGAGTGAGAAGTAACTAGCCATGTTCACTCAACAATGGAAAAAGAACTTGAAATTAGAAATAGACTCAGGTGTCTACAAAAAAAAGGGATGGTACAACAATGCCAAATGGTAAAATAAATTGAGGCACATCTAGAAATGTAGAGCCATAGTGTAAATAAAATAATCTTAGTCATTCAAACATCTTTTGTTCTTGGGATAGATAAAACTTAAACAAAGTAGTGTTATCATGTTTTTAAGACGTGAAGAAGAGGGAAGTAAAGAAGAAGGGAAAACAAATTTAGAATCACACTTTCCTATCAAGGGGGGAAATGAAATGGGTGAAGGGGAGAATGAAGTAAAAACCAAGATAGAGGAACTCTTTATTGAAGTCAAGACACTCAAATTAGGTTTGTCAAAACAAGAAGAATTTCAATCTTAAGGACTTTGAAGAAGTTCTCCTACCACATAAGTCTTAGGTCAATAAAATTAAGTATGTAGATCATCCCATGAAAACTATATGCATAAAAATTAAAATGGACCTACCTTCCCACAATGTGTTCCCCATTCCTTAGGACCCCTTACAGAGCCATTGATCTACTACAAATATTATGTACTTGTGTGAGAAAGTAGGTGGCACCATAAAGTTTTTTGGATTCTCCTATTCTAATCTACTATCCTATCGTAGCCCAATGGACCTCAACTCTATTGTGAGGCTAACTATGGAGTTTGAACTACGATTGGAGATAGGAGATGTGCTTGTAATCACATCTTTTGGTGTGATTTTGACTTTTGAAATTTGTATATTGCCTTTGTATATCATTTCCTTTTGTTTCAAATGATTGGGATTTTAACTTTCTTAATGGCTTTTTCTATTCCTCCTCCATATAGATTTGTAAATGCAAACATGGGTGATAAAGATGACTTTCATTTGAATACTTTGGAATTAGTTGCTAAGAGAGAGAACTCAGAGAGCACGGTGTTTAAGAGTCTCATAAATTTAGGTGAAATAAAAGTGTTATCTTGACATTGACCTTGTTTTATCCAACATGAAGTGAAAGGAAAGGGAATCAATAGGAATGAGACATGAAACAATTTGAAGTACTTCAAATCACAAAAAATGTGACAATAGGTGAAAAAGGGATACAATGACAACAAAAGTGTGATTCCTTACCATAAAAATGAGGGAAGTGGAGGAAAGCATGCTAACATAGATTATTTGAAAATTTCATCTATCAAAAAGAAACTAAATCTAAAGCTAAGAATAAAGATCAAAAACTCATATCCATTTCAAAACACATGCTAGATAGGGAATGAAAAGATTGTTATTTTTTTAGGAAGGTCAGGTCTTATCCATGGTCTTACACTGCAAATCATAAAAGAGAAACCCAAGGTGGTGTACAAAGCATGTGAAAAATAAATGGGATAGGAAAAATATGGTATTTATGAGGAAGGTCAAGTCCTATCCATAGTCTTACACTATAACTCATGAGAAAAAGTGAAACCAAAAGACCAAAAGGGAGGACTACGGTTTATAAAAATAGAGAATTGTTGTAGAGGGTGAGCCCTGCATAAGTATCCTACAAAATGTGTTACATAAATAGCATATATAAAGCATGAAAATAAGCGAAGGATTAGACAAAGTACTTTTTGAGGAATTACACATTGGTGGGTTCTTTGAAAATATGACATTCATTAGTTTGAAGGTGATATGTACTTAGACCAAGAAAATATTTGACTAAATAGGGGCCCCACCATTTTTGGGCTTATTTGCCTTCTTTCTCATGAGTGTAGTCTAAGTTAAGGACAAGATCACAAGCATTAAATATGTGAACTTTAACTTGTTTGTTATGTAGTTTGGCAATGTGGGCCTTGTATTGGTGATTGTGTTGTAAAACAGAAAGACAATGCTCATCAAGGAGATCGAGAACATGAAGGCGAGATTCACATAATTATTCATCAAGTATGATACCATAAAGATATATATGGAGAGAAAGAAGCTCAAATTCTAGTGGGAGAACTAATTTAAAACCATAAACTAGAGAGAATGGCGTTGCCCCAGTGGTAGTGTTGTAGACTAGAATTGCACCCTTGTGGGAGAGTTTTTTAGGCTCCCTCACTCCCAGCTACAATATTAAAATAACCTCAGGCTGTGGGTATCCTATAATGAGGTTAGACCTCTAGGATTTTTAATGAGGCTAGCTCCTTAGATGCTTCACTTTAGCTCATTTCTCACACTAAAATCTACTATTGAGTAAGGAAAAGGGAGAGAAAGATAACATGAAAGGGAAATCTAAGCTAAGCATGGTGATACACCAAATATGGAATGATCCACTTTCAGCCTGGAAACCATAATAACTACTAATGAACCCAACCAAGACACAAACTAATCTGAATCTTATCTCAAAGCCACAAGCATAAGTATTTTGTGTGGAGGTCGAAGGGAAACCCTACAATTTGAAGGATAGAAAGAAACATGTCTGTATGAGACACTATAAACTTGTGACACTTCAAAAAAGGCACCACTATCTAACACTTCACACAACCTACAAGGAACCAAAAGAATTAAAGAAAGATATGTATAAAATCTACAGATGATGAAAAGGGACATGCATCTACAAGTTAAGCTCCAATAATGCACACTTGAATTCAAACCAGAATCAAAAAAGTTTATCTTATTGCTTCAAGAGAGTGTTTACAAGGCGATTTTGACAAAGTAACTCTATCACCAGTCTAGGGATCTCTTTTTAGGCTCATAAGCCTGTATATATAGCATAAAAGAATGAGATAAGAGGGGGCTTATGTAAGAAAATACAGAGGGGGGTCATAAATGGATACAACCACCACTAAGTCCTTGAACTCTTTTGCATTCAAAGCGTGTAACTACCTTGACCATGAAATGAACTGTCAAAAATCACCGCAAATCTCCTCGAGCCCCTCATTGATTAGCAAAAATGCTAGAAGACAAAAACTTCTCTAAGAACATCTTTAATGCTCGAGCTACCTTTTATAATCACCCGATCTTCACCTTTGATTCCCATGCCATATTTCACTTGTCTTGCATGTATAAGGACAAAATCCCCATAACTCTGAATCTGGACCAAGCCATGTTGCTTCTACATTGAATGGTTATTTATCAAAGATGATGGCGATGTCGAAGGATGAGGACCTCTCCATTAATTTCACCTACCATCTCCTACCTTGAAACTTAGACCAAATCTTTCCTATAGATGGAAAACCAATATAAGGACATTGGTTTTCATGTACCCATTTATGTTGATGTAAGTCCATACAAACCCAAATGGCTACTTGCAAGGGTTCATATTTTGACATTTATGGGCCTGTCATGGGATATTTAAATCCCAATGACTATTTTATGAGCTTAAACTTTGACACTGGCACAAATGTCATGTTTCCTTCAGATAATTTCCTGCAGGCCTTTTTATTTAGAGGATTTTTTTTTGGATTTTCATTTGGAGGAATTTTTTGGGCTTTTCTTTCAGAATAATTTCCATAGACAATTCTCCCAAAAGAATTCATTCCTTTTCTTTGGTCTTGAACAATTTTCTTTGAAAATGCAACTTTGAATTTCATGTAAAGTGCCCTATTTTTCACTTGAAATCCCCTTTTTTAAAGGAAAGTACCCTTTGGCCTTCTTGAAAATGACCCCTTTTCCTGAGAAGTGCCCTTCGGGTTTTTGTAATGAACCTTTTAGAATTTTACAAAGAACCTTTTCTAAAAGGAAAGAACCCTTCAAAATTTTTGTAAAGAACCCTTCAGCTTTCTTGAAATGGTCTTTCAAAAACCTTGAAATTCCTTTTCTCGAAGGGAAAGAAACCTTTGAAAATTTTGAAAAGACCAATTCCTTCAGAACTTTTTCCCAAAAAACTAATTCCTTCCAAATTTTTAATTGGACCATTTCTCAAGAAAATAACCTTTCAAGAAAATTGTTTGGGGCACTTTGCTATAAATTCCTTTGGGAATTTCGAAAAGGACCATTTTATTGAAGAGTTACCCTTCAGTAAAATTATCCCAGATAATTTTATTGAAAGAAAATGTCTTTGCCTTTTACTTCAGACATTTTGTCTAAAAGAATTATCCCTTCGAAAACCTTGTCTCGGACAACTTGTCTGAAAGAATTCAACACTTAGCCAAAAAGGGTCCTGAAAGAAAAGAAACACTTAGTCCCTGCAAAGTCTAAAAGAATGAAAAAGTAAATACTTAGCTGAATAAAAGATTTTGCACTTAGCTTTTGGCTTATAGGTTGATCCTTGAACACTATTGCTGGATCCTTGAAAACCTTACTTAGATCCTCTCTATTTTCAAATGTTGGATCCATTTCTACACCTTTGATCCACTGCTTCATCAGAACATGCAAGATCTTTATATGTGGGCCAAAAATGGCCAACATCTTTAGTGACTCTCGAGGAAGCATGCATGTTATGCTTCAGAACCTAGACCACTTACTTTGTCTAGTCCATTGGGCATGGAGTCATTAGCCTCTGCAACTAAGTTGCTCTAAAACTAGATATAAGGCTGACCCTTTCTATAACTTCCTCTTGAAGTAACAAGGACAACAAGAATAAAACAAACACTATGCCCAAGGCACTTAGGGAAGGGAAACACACAACTAAAAAGATGTGCACAAGGCACTTAGGGAAGGGAAACACATAAAATCTACTCTAATATATACAAGGTTGCAACTTATAATTACCTTATTCTTGGGTCAAATGGGAAACTTTTAGCATCATTGATTTTCAATGGACAAGGATGAGAGGCACCCTACTTTTGTAAGCTCATGCTAGGTGGACTAGGATGCCTACTTGCTAACTCTTTTGGCTTGATCCCTAATGGATGAAGTAGGACAAATATGTTTCCAATGTAGATAAATTTCCTTATTGTCTCAAAACTTGATTGATGTTGCTCATCACTCTTGAGAAAGCCTTGCATGAAGACTTCATGCATGTTATTGGGAGCAAATGCATTTTGTTCACTTGGTGGCTCAAAAAGACCATATTCTTCCACCTTTTTCTTGTGAAAATTAGGATTGATCATGCTTAGAGCAACATGCTCATAGTTTTCTATAAGAAGGACATGTCTCTTAGACTTCTTAAACTATCTGGTTATGGCATTAAAATACTACCATAACTCTTCAGACTCTTCATTGGTACATTTCTCAAATCGTATCAATTGAGCACTTGAGATATCTCCTTCATCAACCTCACTCAAGATTTCATATTGTTTTTTAACTAAAAAAGAGGGTTGATTTGACCAACCAAGGTCCAAACCATCACACTTGTCTTCCTCTAGTTCCAACATATCAGGGCTATCTTCAATTGACACCTCATTTTGAAGTGGACTAACCTCTAGTACCTTTTTTTGATCCTATTTTTCATCTATATAGAATAGAAAATTAGTAGTCTATTCAAGGTCTTCCCTGTATTCAACTTGAGGATTATCCCCTTCAGGATCTAGTTCATTAGTTTCAAAGCCATGCCAAGAAGGCTGGTCCAAACCTAATTCTTCCTCCTCTGAATGAAGTGGGTTGCCTATCAAGATTTCTTCCTCATACACACTTACCTCATCTTCTTGAGACTCACTTGAAACTAAAAATTCTTCCTCTATCTTTTGTAAAATAGGCTCATTCTCAAAGAGGGATATGGTGGGAAGGTGAAAAAGTTCACCTTGTTTGTAGCTTGAGAGAGTGTCTTTCCATCTAGGTACTTTGAGTGGTCTCTTTGGTGGCTCTTGAGGGAGGGATAAAGAGTCTCATAACCGACCACCAAAACTGACACCTCTTTTTTCTTCTCTATGCCTTTATAAATCAATTTCCATGATGGAAATGTGCAGAGAATAGCCACCTTTTCTTCCTTTTGAATGAGTATAGGAGAGGGTGGTTTCACAAGAGAGGGCATGACATAATCAGGGTCAAAGGTATAGGAGAAGATCCATGGTGGGATGGTTCAAAAATCTTGAGTGGGAATGGGCATAGGGGTAGGAGAGGACAAACTAATTGGTTTGGTTTTGACATACTCATCCTCCCAATGATTCAACATATCCTCTGTTGAGAGTATCCATTCCTTCATCTCTTGCTTCTCAACATGTGGATAGTCACCTTCTTCAATGGATGCCCACACACTCCAAAACTTATGCAAGAAGCTCCTTATCCTCTGCATGGCATGAATGGGGAATACTTGTCCAAGTCCAACCTCCTTATTGATTTTCATGATTATTCTCCCTTGGTTCAGTATTTCTTCTCTGATTCTTGACAAGGATGGACCTTGACAAGGCTGACTAGGGGGTTGATTTGAAACCTTTGGAGGATGAGATTGAGGCTCTTGGAGGGGAGAGGACACATAGGACTGATTGCACTGAGTCTATTGCTCTTCATAAGATATAAACACACTTTTTAAATTTTGGACTATGTTTCTCAACCACACCTTATTATCCCTCTCACAAACTGCCCATTGTTCGTCCTCACAAACTGACCACCTATTCTTGACCAACTGAAGAGAACTCCTTGCCTCTTGTAGAACATGAATAGGGATGACTGAAGAAAGTTCTAAACCACTACCAATCTCCCTTATTACCTCAATATAATCTAATAATGCTTTCTTAAATCTTGACAAGGATGTAACAGGATAAACATAGTCTTGACAAGGGGAATTAGCAAACTGATTTGAATGCAAAGGAGATTGATCTTGGTCATACATAGGAGTGGGAGGGGAGAAAATGCCATATTAGGGTTGATAGGTTATTTGAGGTCCACTTGGGGGAAACACATAAACATTATTAGCTTGATAAGTGTGATGCTAAAGTAGAGAATAAGCATGTTGATCAAAAGATGGTTGATTATACATACCAAATAATGATGATTAGGCACTTGGGCTACTCATACTAGTTGAAGAATATTTAGATTTGCCATTGGTGTTTGCACACATGCTTCCAAAGGTTGATTGGATGAAGAGAACACAAAAAATCTTCACTTGATGAATAATGTAGTCCCATCGAGCATGCCAAAAACTATTGTAGGCTAGAATTGCACCCTTGTGGGAGAGTTTTTCAAGGTCCCTCACTCCCAGCTATAAGATTGGAACAACCTCAGCCTATGGGTATCCTTTAATGAGGTTGAACCTCTAGGATTTTTAATGAAGCTAAATCCTCATGTGCTTCACTTCAGCTTGTTTCCCACACTAAAATCTACTATTGACTAAGGAAAAGGGAGAGAAAGATAACATGAAAGGGAAATCTAAGATAAGGATGGTGATGCACCAAATATGGAATGATGTACTTTCAGCCTAGAAACCATAACAACTACTAATGAACCTAACCAAGACACAAATTAATTTGATCCTATCTCAAGGCCACAAGCATAAGTATTTGTGTGGAGGTCGAAGGGAAACCTTGCAATTTGAAGGACAAAAAGAAATAGGTTTGTATGAGACACTATAAACTTGTGACACTTCAAGAAAGGCACCACTGTCTAACACTTCACACAACCTATAAGGAACCAAAAGAATTAAAGCAAGATACATAGAGAATCTATAGATGATGAAAAGGGACATACATCTGCAAGTTAAGCTCCAATAATGTACACTTGACTTCAAACTAGAATCATAAAAGTTTATCTTATTGCTTCAAGAGAGTGTTTACAAGAAAATTTTGATAGAGTAACTCTATCACCAGTCAAGGGATCTCTTTTTAGGCTCAGAAGCCTGTATATATAGCAAAAAAAGATGAGAAAAGAGGGGACTTGCATGAGAAAAGAGAGAGAGGGGTCATAAATGGCTACAACCACCACTAAGTCCTTGAACTCTTTTGCATTCAGAGCGTGTAACTACCTTGACCATGAAATGAATAGTCCAAGATCACCATAAATCTCCTTGAGATCCTCATTGATTAGCAAACATGCTAGAAGATAATAACTTATCTAAGAACATCTTTAATTCTCAAGCTACCTTTTATAATCACCTAATCTTCACCTTTCATTCCCATGCCATCTTTCACTTGTCTTGCATGTATAAGGACAATATCCCCATAACTTTGAATCTGGACCGAGCCACGTTGCTTTTGCATTAAATGGCTATTTGTAGGAGATGATGGCCATGTCAAAGGATAAGGTCCTCTCCATTAATTTCACCTACCAACTCCTACCTTTAAACCTAGACCAGATCTTTCCTATAGATGGAAAACCAATCTAAGGACATTAGTTTTCTTGTACCCATTTATGTTGATGTAAGTCCATACAAATCCAAATGGCTACTTGTTGGGGTTCAGATTTTGATGTTTGTAGGCCCATCATAGGATATTTGAATCCCAATGGCTATTTTATGAGCTTAAACTTTGACACTAGCACAAACATCATGTTTCCTTCAGATACTTTCCTATGGGCCTTTTTATTTAGAGGAATTTTTTTAGGTTTTTCATCTGAATGAATTTTTTTAGGCTTTTCTTTTAGAACAATTTCCACGAATAATTGTCCTGAAAGAATTCATTCCTTTTCTTTGGTCTTGAATAATTTTCTTTGAAAATAGACCTTTGGATTTCATGTAAAGTTCCTTATTTTTCACTTGAAATCCCCTTTTTGAAAGTAAAGAACCCTTCAACCTTCTTGAAAATGACCCCTTTTCTTGAGAATTTCCCTTCGGGTTTTTGCAATGAACCTTTCAAAATTTTGCAAAGAACCTTTTCTAAAAGGAAAAAACCCTTCAAAATTTTGAAAAAGTCCATTCAGAATTTTTGCAAAGAACCCTTCGGCTTTCTTGAAATGGTCTTTCAAAAACCTTGAAAAGCCTTTTCCCAAAGGGAAAGATACCTTTGAAACTTTTTCCCAAAAAAAACAATTCCTTCAAAATGTTTAACTAGACCATTTCACAAGAAAAGAACCTTTCGATGAAATTGTTTGGGGCACTTTGCTATAAAATTCCTTTCGGAATTTTGAAAAAGACCATTTTATCAAAGAGTTACCCTTCAATAAAATTATCCCAGACAATGTTCCCGAAAGAAAAGGTCTTTGCCTTTTGCTTTAGACATTTTATCTAAAAGAATTATCCCTTTGAAAACTTTGTCTTAGATAACTTGTCGGAAAGAATTCAACACTTAGCCAAAAAGGGTCTCGAAAGAAAAGAAACACCTAGTCCCCACAAAGTTTGAAAGAATGAAAAAGTAAAGACTTAGCTAAATAAAAGATTTTGTACTTAGCTTTTGGCTTGTAGGCTTATCCTTGAACACTGTTGTTGGACTCTTAAAAACCTTGCTTGGATCCTCTCTATTTGTAAATGTTGGATCTATTTCTATGCCTTTGATCCACTGCTTCATCAAACCATGCAAGAGCTTTATATGTGGGCCAAAATTGGCCAATAAGTAGTGTGTATGCCAGTGCGATAGACCCAAAGAGTAAGATATATATGAAGGTGTCAATTTATGTGGGTTTCATGGATTATCTTTTGGATAATTTTATTTAAAAACAATTGGTAGCCTTAGATTGGCCATTACATTGTGGATGATAGGGTGTGGAGAATTTGTGATTGATTTTAAATTGATCACAAAGTTTTTTGACATCTTTATTTTTAAAATTACCACCATTATCTAAAATGATAGTATGAGGGACACCAAAGTGGCAAATGATTTGATTAAGGATGAATTTAGAGATGGTGGTACCAGTGATATTAACAAGGGGCATATCTTCAACCCATTTTTTAAAATATTTTGTGGTTGTTATTATAAAGACATGTCCATCTTGAGATCAAGGTAAATTGCCTATGAGATCTAATCCCCACATGAAAAATAGCCAGGGAGATTATACAGTTTGAAGCTCGACTGAAAGTGAATGAATTAAATCATCATGAAGCTAGCAAGGAGTACACTTTTTAGCAAAGTTGATGGCATCTTTTTTAAGAGTGGGTCAAAAGTGTTGGTTGAATATTTTTTTGATCAGCGTACTGATAAAAAAAATAGGTCTGATCAGCCAAAGTAGGAAGATTAGTCGTCCAAATGTGTAGTTTTACCACATCAAAAGGGGACTGATCTCTCCTCTCATCAAGGGTAGGTTCCCTATAGATAAGCTATATATATATATATAAATAGAAAATAATACTCATGGGTAGGACAAACCATCCATCTCTCTTTTTTCAGAGATGATGTGTGCGGATCAAAGGAAAAACTCAAGGGAAATGACAGACAGCACTCCTCTTCTTTCAAAAGTAATATTCAGCAAGCCACAAGAATACTCCAGGTAGTAATAGCAAAATGTAACAAAGGATGGAAAAACCAGCAAATCGAGATGCAGCACAAAGTCTCCACCTAGATTGCTCAAGATTAAGATACGAAGGACAATGAGGAAACAAAGTCACCCCAAGGTCCTTTACATAGAAATGAAAAGAAAACACACTAAAGGTAATTATGGGGGCACAAAGTCTCTCCACAGTTGACTCTTTAGGACACCTTCTTGGCTATTGTCACTAATTTTGCTTGTTAAATTAAAGGAACAGAATATATATTGAAGAAAAAGACATAAGAACAGTTTCCTTAACAACAAAGATATTACAGCACAAAGTCTGAAAAACCATTTGCTTTCTTATTCTAGTAACAAAATATGATCAGCAATCTGAGCTCAAAGTCTCAGTAATGCCTTACAATTTGGGCAGAGTTTCATTCTCATTGTCAAAAAAGAGATCCCTATTACAATAGAAGAGAGTCCCTTATATAGCCTCTTTAAGAAGGACTCGAGAACAGTAATACATCATTTTGCGTTGGAATCTATTAAGAAGACACACTGAAACTTAGGGGCATTTTACCCATTTGATTTTATCAATGCAGGGAAACAAGTCACGCTTATTGAAAGTTTGCAACTTTTAATGTCCACCTGGTGATCTGATCTTATCTTCATCGTTCCTCCTTTTCTGGTTAATTGAATCGGGTCCTAGATTTAGTTTGTTGTTATGTTCCTTCCCCACTTTTTATTGGTCTTGGCCTTGAAATCTGTGAATGTATTTTGGTATGTATGTTCAAAGGATCAATGGCTAGTTCACTGTGTTGAATTTGATGTTTTACGGTGCGTCATTCCTTTGTCCTCTTTCAAATTTTTTGTTTGGCACTTTTCGGATTGAACTTACCCTTTTAGGCCTTAAGAAATGACCCATTTTGAGTCGAGAAGAGCCTCCTGCAAGGGTATCTACCCTTCAGGCAGTCTTTGAATGGCCTTCGGGCTTCTTCGGGAAACTCTTTGAAATTTTGGCGATGAACCAACTATTGAACCGTTCCATTGAACCATGGCTTTGAACCATTCCGTTGAACCAAGGCTTTGAACCTCTTGTTGAACTTGCCTTTGAACCATGTATTTGAACTAACCGTTGAACCAAGTTTTGGTTCAACGGTTCAAACAAAGCCTTGAACTGATTGATAAATTGTTTGATTGAACCAAAGCATTGAACCGCTTGGTTACACCGAGACATTGAACCATTCCTTTGATTGAACCCGTCATTGAACTGAAAGCATTAAACTGATTGAACCTGGAACTCGTTGAACTTGTAGAAATGAGCCTGTTTGCAGAGTCCATAGAAACCAAGTCCATAGTTTTCTCTAACCTTGAAAGAGTCCGTAGATTTCAACTTGTAAAATCCCATTGAACTTGACCTGTTGAGTCTGTAGACTTTTGAGAAACTTGAAAAATGAGGAATTTGAATGCCCAAGACAAATTTTGAAAAGGGAAGAGACAATTTTGGTCTGTAGGACCAAAATAGTTCAAATGTTGTCCCAAAAATGAGTGATATTTTTGGGGGGACAACAAAAAGTATACCATACGTAAGCATTTATAGGTTGTAGCATGTCTGTTATAGTGGCCACCACAAATTCCCCCATATGCTTGTTCAAGAAGAGGAGGAACCGCATATTTCATACCACAACGTAGTAAAGTACCTTCAACATTTCAATAATATAGGATGTTATATCGAAATACATACTTAAAAGCTTGTTTATGAAAACAAATCTTTTTTTGGGAATCGAGGTTGGGAGGAAAAATTTGGTGTTCCAAAAATTGAAGGATGTTTGTACTACAGGCTTTGTTAAATGGTGACAGCCTCGATGTGGAAGATAAGAGAATATTGTGTTTGAATAGAAGACGGATATTTTCTTATTTGGATAAGAAAAGTAGGATCGATAAGAACTTGGTGTAGATGAAAAAGAGATGTTGAATAAGCAAGGGAATTGACAATATAATTTTGATCTTGAGGGATGGGTTCGATGGTGAAATAAATGAAATATTTGGTGAGAGTAGTTGAAATTTGTTGATAAGAAATGAGATTCTCTCTTTTGCATCGGTAATCACCATTGACTTGGTGGCAAATGAGCTAGGAATAGCCTAACGCATGCAGGTATTGTATATATTAATCAAGGGTAGCTCTCATGCCTAAGATTAAAGCTTTGTATTCTACCATGTTGTTAGTGACATCAAATTTTAGGTGAAAATATAATGGGATGATTTTTCTAATAGGGCTCATAAGGATACAACCTACCCTAACTCTTTGAAGGCATTTAGCATCATCAAAATGAAGAGTCCTAGTATCCTCATGTAAATTGACATTAATTTTAGGAAGTTCTTTGATAACTAATTTTGGTTTCGTAGTATTGGGGAGGATAGGGGATTCATCGAGATTACTTGCTTCAAGATCAGCAATAAAGTTATGGAAATGATCTTTAAGGGATGTGGCTTGGTTGAGACCTTCAATATTGAGAATAGTGTCATTGAGAAGACTATCTTGAAGGTGGTCGGTAGCTGGCACAAGAGCTACAATAATTTGATCAATGATGATTTGTCCTTTGACAACTTTTTGAGTAATAATTCAGATATCAAATTCCATGAGAAGGACCATCCACTTGTCAATTATATCTCCAAAAAGAAAGGCTTTGGAGAAGAAGTGACAAAAAGGATTGAAATCAATGATAACATAAGTGGTTTGATAAATTTTATAATGTCAAAGTCTTTCAGTGGAATAATATATGGTGATGAAATCTCATTTGATTTTTTTGTAGCATTTCTCATAATCAATGAGGCTTTGACTAATATAGTAGATGCAATATTCTCTTATAGTATCATCTTGTAGGGCAAGCATTGCCCCAACTGATATGGGTGTAGAAGAGGTATATAGGATCAAAGGTCGATTGTTTGAAGGGGAATGAAGAGTAGGTGAGTGAAGTAATGATCCTTTCATATTATCAAATGTTTTTTGATAGGGATCCATCCATTCTAAGGCATTACCTTTTTTAAGAAGAGAATTGATGGAATATATATGATAATCCATTTTGGAGATGAATCATCTAATTACTCCAAGTTTACTGAGGTAAGTGTGAATGTTAGAAATGGATTGAGGGATGGGCATGTTGATTATAGCATTAATCTTGATAGGGTCAACATTGATGCCATGGAGAGAAACTAAGAATCCTAAAAGTTTGCCAAATGTGACACCGAAAACACATTTGTAAGTATTTATTCTAACTTTGTATTTAAGAAGGCGGTCGAAGATGATGACAAGATCATAAATATGAGTCTTGCAACATTTATATTTAGAAATGAGGCTATTCACATAGGTTTCTACACTTTTGTGAATAAGATCATGAAATATATGAGTCATTTCCCATTGATAGATAGCTCTGACATTTTTGAGGCCGAAGGGCTTTTTGACATAGCAATTAGTGCCCCATTCTATGGTGAAAGTTGTCTTATGTTGGTCTTCAAGAGCAATGTAAATTTAGTTATAGCCTAAGAAACCATCCATAAGAGACAACATTTCATAATTATCCTATGGAATTGACAATGGCATATATTGAAGGTAGAGGGAAATTATCCTTGGGATAGGCAAGATTAAGATTGTGAAAATCAATGCAAATGTGAATGACCATGGTGAACTTTTTTTAAATAGGGACTATGTTAGAAACCCATTCAGAATACTCAACATGTTTGATAAACTTAACATCAATAAGTTTGATTATTTCTTTAGGGCATATGGTGGAAACTTCAGGTGGAAATTTCCATTGCTTTTAGTGCACATGTTTGGCATCGAGATAGGTGATGATATTTTGCACCACAATGCTAAGGTCAATACCAAGCATGTCTTCCTAGGATCAAGCAAATATCTCACAATATTTATTGAAAAATAAGCTTAAGTTATCATGCTCAACAGGTGTGAGTTCACGAGAAAGTATAATAGGTCGAGGGCATGGTGGAGTACCATATTTGATGTGAGTAGTTTCTTCGATAATAATAGCATTTCCATCTAGAAAATGATATGGTGAATTAGGTAAATAAGAAATTGGATGAGATGTAGGGTCAATCATAGTGATGAAGTTGTTAAAACAGGGGGCTTTGTTTTTGAAATTCTTGAGTTTGTGATGTTACCGAGGAAGTTGAGGTTCTCAAGGATGAATCAATTCAAGAATGGTTTCATCACTAGGCAAAGTGGAAAGAAGACCATAATACTCAACATCTACTTTGAAATCAATAATTTTATTACCATGGCAATCATATTCAGAATGTATCTGATGGACATCTATGGCCTTGGCCTCTAATGTAATTTCAGGGGTAGAAGGAGTAGGTTTATTAGATGAGATTAGTGTATCATTAGTTTATTTTATGGGGGAAGAATCAAATGTAATGATGGGATCTGTAGGTGGTAGAGAAGATGCAATAATTTTTGGATGTTCGAAAGGTAGAATTTTTTTGACCACCCAAGGAGTATTAAGAAGAGTATAAATGGAAGGTACATGACCTTCGAGAGTTAATTCAAAATCCATGGAAATAGTGTGAACATCATGGTAGAAAGCATGTATTTGAGCTAAAAAATTTTGATAACGTTGAGCATCCAAATCTCGAGATTGAGCTTGAGCCATGATATAGTTATCATCATAGGTTGGAGAAATTGTACATGCTTGAGATTCTAGGGGAGTTTCAGAAGGTGAAATTTTTAGATCACTGAACATGTGTGGAGACATGATTAGAGGATTTTGGAATAATTCGGCCACTCCATAGTCATTACATGTGAAGGCATCTTCTAGGTAATAAGTTTCTTAAGGATTACATGGAGGGGAAATTTCATAAATGAGAGGAATAGTGAAATCATGAGGCAATAAAGTTGGAGGAAGCTACTATGAGATATAAAGAGGTATCTTAGTACTATTACAAGTATGTTGTAAGTCATTAGGTTCATCATCATTCGAATCAGCAAGAGTGACCTATAAGTTTGGATTGATGTGGATGAATTCAGGTAAGGGAGCATTGTTGATGGTGGGAATGGTAGTAATGCAATATTGAGATTTTGGATTAGGAAGTTGAATACATGGAGGGGAAATTTCATAAATGAGAGGAATAGTGAAATCATGAGGAAATAAAGTTGGAGGAAGCTACTATGAGATATAAAGAGGTATCTTAGTACTATTACAAGTATGTTGTAAGTCATTAGGTTCATCATCATCCGAATCAGCAAGAGTGACCTATAAGTTTGGATTGATGTGGATGAATTCAGGTAAGGGAGCATTATTGATGGTGGGAATGGTAGTAATGCAATATTGAGATTTTGGATTAGGAAGTTGAATACTCCAAGGTTTGGGATCGGCCTCATGTTTATATTATTTATCGTTATGTAGGAATTTGATAAATTATCTATTGGAAGAGGTGATGGCCCTCATTCTATGAGTCCAAGGGAAACCAAGGAGTATGTTATAAGATAGTGGCAAATCAAGGACCATAAGTTTAGTTTGAATGGCCTTAGGTCTGATTGTTAGGGGAAGCCAAATGCAACCAAGTGGTTTTTTATTAGTTGTATCAAATCCATGATAGGTGACGTGGGTTTTCTTGAAACAATCTTTATTTTATCCAAGTTATTGTATAAGACACAAAGATGTCACATTAATACCAAACCCTTCATCAACTAAAACATTAGGAATAAGGGTAGTATTAATGTCTACTTTAATGAATAGGGGTTGATCATCAATGCAAAAAAGGATTTCATCATTACTCATGTCCTCTTCAAAAAATTCAATGGATGATTTGGAAGAAGGACAAATGGATTAAATGATATGCATGTTGGTAGGTTGAGGCTAAATATAGGGTGGTTCTTCATCTATAGAAGATGGATCTTTAATTTATTAGAATTATTACATGAGGAACATGTGATGATAAGGGGAAGTATGAACTAATTCTATAAGTGGAATATTGCAAGGCAAGGAGTTGAGTTCTTCGAGAAAGTTCTAATGGGATTTAGAAGAAGAACCAGTGCAAGGTTTAGAAGGTAAGGTAGATTTTGAAGGAATGGAAGTTATTGGGGGTTCAGAAGATGGAAGTGGTTCCTCATGGTATTCCAAAGATAAATGAGTGGTTGTAGTATCTTTGAGAAGTTATTCTTTCAAAGATGGTTTCTTAGGTTTTATGACAGGATATTTGTGAGCTGGTTTGTGATGATAGTTGACCTTAGCCGCATTAACATATTGGGAATTTTTGTAATATTGGTCATATTTGGCATTAATAGCAAAAATATCCTTGGTATTTTGTTGATTATTAGATGTGAGAAAATATTTTTGGTTATGAGAAGAAGAATTTTTGGGAGTTTGTCATTTTTGAGAAGTGGTGTTGTACTCTTGATGATGGAATTAGATCATGGCTTCGTGATTGAGGGAATCACCAACCATGTAGAAGACATAAAATTTAGTAAGCCCTCAACAAGTTTCATAGTAATGACTAATTTCAACGTGGAACCAACAAAATTTATTAGGGTCATACCATTTAGGATTATTATTAGGATAAGTAAAGGGTTTAGAGGGTGGTAAGAATTGTTTCATTTACTACACACTTAGTGTTATGTGAGAATATGGGGGAGTGTTGGCTTTGGAAAATTTAGGTTTGGCTTGAGGAGTATTTATAGTGATGACATTGGTAGAATTTTGAAAACATCCTTTAAGGAATTTGGTATTAGGTTTGAATTACTTCATGAGCAAGTATTGATGTTTGGTTTGGTCAAGAGCTTCATTAAGTATTTGAGGAGTAAAAATTCAAACCTTATATTGATTCAAAGGAGTTAAATAAGTTATAAAGAGTTTGAACAAACTCTCATTAGTCATGTGATGGTCAGCATTATGGGCTAGTGATTTCCATCATTTGATAAAATCATGAGTTGATTCGGTGGGAGATTGCTTAGCATTGATGAAATGGCTAAGGCAATTTTTGGGAAGGACGTTATGTTGAAAATATTTAACTAGAGGATTGACTAAATCTGTAATTTACCAAATGGAATGTTGGGGAACTTGATTATACTGTTCCAAAACATCACCAGTGAAGATTTTAACTAGAAGTTTAGTTGTGGTGAAAGTATTAGTTTGGATCCACTCTTTATAAAGATTACCAAATGCTCTAAGAAAGGATGAAGGGTCTGTAATCCCATCATACTTGATAATTAGAGATATATTACCAATATCAATGGACATGATGAAAGAATCTAAAGAATCATTTTGGATATTTTGAAGCATTTTGTTATTCATGATAGCTTAAGGAATAACAATTCTTGAGGCATCTCTAAGAGGTGGAGGAATAAAATTTGGATTAGCTGAGGATTTAGAATCGGAGGTTGATTAGCCATATTGATCAAATGACATTGTAATTGCATCATTTGAGAGGGATTATAAGTTTTCATTATGTTCATTTGTTGTATGACTTGTGAAAGTAGTTGATTAGTATCAATTGATAGGTTGGTGTTTGTAGGAGAACTCCCTGAATTGGTATTAGGGGCAGGGTTTTTGGAAGATGGATTACCAGTGGGATTGTTGGATAGTCTTGTGTCAATTTCTCCCACATTATGTTGAAAATATTGAATATGAGAATTGTATTGATAGGTACAAAAAGGATAAGATCCACTTAGTCTTGAGGTGTGATTTGAACCATGTTACAATCTACAAAAGAAGGAGGGGAAGAGGTGTTCCAAGAGTGAGGGTTCTCTTCAGAGGTAAAGAAAGGAAGAAAAGAATAACCCATATAGTGTCTAAATGGATTTAAGTTGTCCAAGAAGATGATAATAGGGGATTTCATGATGTTTTGAGGAAATGAACAAAGTTTTAAGTAAGAAGAGATAAAAATCAAGGATAAAGAACTAAGTCGGCCAAATAGAAGATCAAGGTCAGCAATCAGATATAAGGTTGATTGGGTCAATTATGTATTGATGAAAAGGGAGATGAGAAGAGTATAGAGTCAACTAGGTCAACTTAGTACTATTGGATAGAAGGCAAATAAGGACATAGGGTCAACTAGGTGGACTTAATACTATAGACAAGGAGAAACACAGTCTAATAAGGATACATGGTCAACCAAGTTGACATATTACTATAATTGACTAATAAAAGAGAGTACACAATCTATCAGGTCAACTTAGTACTGTAGATAGGAAAAACACAGGTTGTAAGAGATTGTGTCGAATCAGATGACAATATGCTAAAATAGAGAAAGTTTTTGCAATGTAATTGAAGCAAGAAATGAAAACAAATACATAAATAATTGGGCCAATGAGAATGATCTAATTGGGGCACACAACATAAACCCTTGCACCAATGTTGGCCAATCCAATGCACAATGATCAGAGAGCAAGCAGTCGAGTAAAAAATTAAATGCTAAGTAGTCATTCTAAGTGTTTTTAAATTATTATAAAGTGTTATTTTAAGTGTGATAGGGAAGTTAGCTGAAAATAGGGAACTAAAAAGTAATCTATGGATGGTTTTAGAATGTTTAGGCTAAAAAGGATCTATATTGGCAATGGTATTGGCTTGGTATTGGGGCCTACATCCTCACTTCACAATCCTACAGTGATAAGAGTGTCAGGTGCTTTGCCAATATATACCATTAACCACATGTTTATACTTCACTAGAAGACAAAGTTGGCTTCCCCGTTGGTGATGAAATCCAAGTAGGTAGGCCTTGGGAAGACAAATGTTAAATACATTTTGAATATTGTGTGATTTGGTAGTTTGTTCAAAAAGATAAAAATAGTGTAACTGAATGGTTATTTGAAAAATTACCTAATTAGACTATGTGAGTACTCTAAGCATGCAAACACTTGAAAATGAAAGTGTCAATTAATTACTAGCAAATAGTTGTTAATTTCCAAATTAAGATTGGTACAACGTCAATTCAGATAACATTGTATGTAAATATTATACACCAAATTTGATTGGGTCATTATTTTTCTATGGAAGCAGGAGTCTTTAAGAACATATTTAACTAGGTAGATTTAGTCTTTTAAACAAAAGATAGGCTACATTATAACTTGAACAGGTCAACTTAATTTGCTATAGGATTGCAGTTTTAAAGAGTGCAAACTTGCACAAAATAGAACTATAATGAAGTACTAAATTGACAAAGAGAGAAATAAATAAACCTTGTTGTGTTAGAGGATGATGATGATTGCAAAATTTTTTTTTGAAGTGTCTTAAATGTTATTTTCAAATTTTATAAACTAAGTTGACTGGTTTGACATAGTTATAAAAAACCCTATGTGTTGAAGCAAGATAAGATGACTAAGTTGACTTGCCTAATTTATTTTGTTGATCTGGATGTTGATTGGAAGACTAAGTTAATATGCCCAACTTAGTTTGTTGACCTAGATTCTAATTGAAAGACTAAGTTGACCTACTCAACTTAATTTGTTGATTTGGATGTTGATTGAAAGACTAAGTTGATATGTCTGACTTAGTTTGTTGATATGGATGTTGATTGAAAGACTAAGTTGACATGTCTGACTTAGTTTGTTGATATGGGACTGAAGAAGAGTATTGTGTCAATATGTTTGATCTAATAACATGTATATGATGAAGACCTCCATAGAAAGAATAGAGTCACTTTGATATGGTTGTGTGTTAAACATATGCACAAAAGTTATAACTATAATATCTCGATCAACATAGTATCGTAAATATAGAAAAATAATAGAATGATCAAAATGAAAGCATGAAAGAAAACCTACAAGGGTTAGATTCATGTTCGATTCACCAGAATGTATGCAATGGGAAATGCAATTGATCTATAAATCAATCATAGTTTGGAGAAGATAAATCCTACTTACACTGCTGATTGGGGATACATTAGATAATTGATGTCATGACCAATATAGATCCGCTAGACCTAATCAAGGGATCTCTTACCACAATAACTTCACTAAGGAGGGTTCCAAAGCCTCTAGTCAAGCAAAACTATGTAATAATCCTAACTATGTCCTATGTTTTTATATTCACTAAACTAATAACAAGTAAAGCAAAATCTAATGTAGTGCTCACCAAAGATTGTGGCATAACATGGGGGTTAGTAAACATAAAAGTAAACATGCATAAGAGAATCTTATTCAAGCTATATATGGGTAAAACCCTAATACATAAAGAGAGAAATTTATTCAAAATCCATGACTTATACTACTTCTATCTACTAAAGAGAGGAGCAAAGTTAGAGATACTTACTTGGAAGATGAACCTATCAAGACTTAATCTCTCCCTTGGCCAAAGTTGATTCACAAGAGGTTTTTATGGTTTGTAAGGATCACTAAGAAATGCCAAAGCATCCAATACTTCTCCACAAGACAAGATTCTTCCCCAAGTAAAAACCCTAAGCTAAGACTCCTCAAGTAGAATGGTGGAAGCACAAATTGTAAACAAGTGTAAATGAATAATTAAATATTATTGTCTCTCTAATAATGGTGAAATGGATGTGTTTATATAGGTGAATCTAACCCTAAAACCCTTCCAAAAGTTTAGGCTGACAAGGTCGACCCGATCGACCTAGTATTGAAATTGGCAAAAACTAACTAGGTTATAAACTATGTTGGCCATGGCTGACCTAGTTCTTAGTAAGCCTTTGTAAATAACAATACAAGGTCGATGTGGCTGACATAGTTATGTAAATTTCCAAAAAGGGGTTTAGGTTAGGGAAAGGGATAATGAAGGTGTCAAATGACTAGAGAAGGGTGAAAAATAGGAGGAAATGCTTAAGAGAATGGTTTTAGTAGTTGGTTGAATTGATAACAAGTGGTAATAAGGAACAACAATATTGCAAAGCTCCAATGGTCTGCCCACCCCTTTCCTAGTGCACCCCTTAAGGCATGCACTCAGAGAGATTGAGACCCAACATGTTCTTATAGGATAAAAAGCATCAGTAATTGATAAAGTTTGAAAATATTATGTGTATACATGAAGCACCAAAGTTCTACCAACCCCTTTCTCGGTGCACCTTTTAAGACATGTGCTTAGAGATATTGAGACTCAATAGGTTATTTCAAGAGAGAGCATCATTAATTGATAGAGTTTTAAAATATTATGTGTATATAGGGTCCCCCTCTTTACAAAAAGAGGACCCCACTAGCTGAAGGGTCCCCACTCAGTAAATAGCTTGGGCCCTACATATAACATGTACTCTATCAAAGATCAAGGACCAAACCCAAACCTATTTGTTCTCTCTCTGCCATGTGTTACGATATGAATGGTCCACATGTCAAGCTATGGTTGGTCCACATGAAATTACATACAGTCCAGTCGGCATGATGATGCCATCTTTGTACTTTTTCATATTTTTTTACCTATTTGGCTTCAACTTCAATATGCCATAATGTTTACATACAGTGTCAAAATGACTTGGTTTAAATTGTGTTGGAATGTTCTTGACGAGATTTTCAATGTACAAATAGTTTTATTAGAATTTAGGACCATCTGATTGGTTCAGTTATGGGGATCCTCTTGGATCACTCCTACCCACTAAAAAGATTTTATACCACCAAAATTCTAGTTTTATTCAGATAATAGGTGAGGGTACATCTTCCTCACTTTTTTATTTCTATCCACCTTACCTTGCTTAGATTCATTGCTTTTAAGCCAACTCACATGTATTCAACATCTTTTTTTTATAATGTCCTTGTGCTCCTATCAAGGATCACATCTTCCTACAATTTATCAAGATATTCAAGAGAAAAATCATCTAAGTTTTCAACATTTATAACTGAATACATTTGCATGTAAGGTGGTAATTCTAATCGAAAAGCATTATTAGCATTTTTTCCAAAATATGAAATGGACCATAAATGATTGGTTTAAACTTTGTACCATCATCTTTGAGTCATTATTTACTAATGCGTATCCAAACTAGATCATCAACTTGGAAGTGATGATTAACCCAATACTTATTATGTCTAGCCTTACACTTGGCTTGGCTCTTTTACAATTGCTATTGGATGGCTTGATGAACTAATTGAATCTTCTATACAAATTTCTTTGTTTTTTCTACATCTTCATGTCCATGTACCATTGATTCTTTTCTAAAAGTAAATTCCAAGGGGGACTTAGGCAAATAACCAAAACAAATCTTAAAAGGAGACTTATGTGTAGAAGAATGTATGGCATAGTTGTAAGCATGTTGCACATAACACAAGTGTTCATCACAAAGCTTGGGATGCTTACTGCAATACCTTTAGAGAAAATGAACCACTATTTGGTTAACCACTTCTATTTGACCATCATTTTGTAGATGAAAGGCAATGTTCTTCTTGAGTTTTGTGTCCTCAAGTCCCACAAAGCTGACCAAAACTTCTCAATGAATCTAGAATCTTGATCAAATACAATAGATGTAGGTAAACTAAAACGAACCCAAATATTATTGAAGAACAAGTGTGTAGTCTCCTCTCTTGTTACAAAGAAAACCATATTATAAAACTAAGGTAATAAATACTAAAGCTGATGCAAAGGTCATAGTTAATGTTATTTTTCAACCTTGCAACAAGCTTATTTTATTAGATTAACCAAGGATGCAATACTCTACATTACCACAACCACTTCATAAATTACTAAAAAGGTTACTTGAGTGAAATTTTGTTACTCTATCTACACCATTTGAGTTTTACATGAGTAGATCTAAAATTAAATCATTCAATAACATGTATTTTATGTTTACCATATATACAATGTTTAGTCCACTAACAAATGTTTCAATCTCAAGCACCTCATTCAATATCTTATCAATAACAATGGCATTGAGGTAGGCACTCCTATAGAGGAAAGTAAGCCTCAAAAAATTAAAAATGCTAAGTTGAATATTTTAATGAGTCATTTCTAAACCATGAATCAAATAAGGATAATTCAATAATGCATCATACCTATCATGCATATCCACCTCCTGAGTCATATGATCATTCATTAGATGGAATTTTTGGTATAATTGTTCAAAATTCCCAACCACATATTATAATCACCTTTGATGATAGTGAGATGGTGGATGATGATTCTAATTTTGATATTTTATGTATATAATCATTCATTGATCAACAACCCATTCACATTGGACTATTTAATAATGGATTAAGTTAGAATGCATGCACAATCACATTATTCCATTCATTGGATTATATCCAACATGATATACAAACAACATCTAAAAGTGTCAAAACATTTAATGGCAAACAACAAATTACTTTGGGATACATTATGTTTCCTCTTCAGGTGGGTCCTAATATATTATCTACTCATTTTCTAGTTTTATCACAAAATGGGGTCTTTGACATGATATTAGGATGCCCTTTGGTACATAAGTAATATATAATACCTTCCACCATACATAGATGCTTAAATTACATTCATTGTAATTAAGTGGTTTTAATTTCAGGAACCATAAATGAGTAGCCTCTACAATTTGTGTTACCTTCTCCACCCCATTCAGCATCATAGTGCATTGATACACCTATTGAAGAACAAAGCACATTTATAATTATTGCACCTACACAAAAAAATTCTATTCGCCAAAAAGTGAAAAAATCTCAAAAATAACCAATGTAAAAAGTAAACATATTAGAAAAATATGTCAAGTTCACAAAAATATCCATCACATGAAACATCTTCTAAATTGGTGATACATATAGATTAGCATGTTCCACAAAGAGCAAAATAATTGGCACACTTTCTAGTACTCATTAGCTTTCAACCATTCCACATCTCCTAAAGCTTCTCTTCCCACATGGGATTACACAAGCAATGATCTAGATAGTTCCATTATAGCATTTGATGCATTTTTTAATTCGGAGTCATGCGCATTTAGCAATTTTTGACACAAAATGTGATATTTCCATAACTTACTAAAAATTATTAAAATGACTCTCATCTAGATGAGATCATTGGTTAGCATGTTGTAATTTCAAGTTTTAAAAAAAAAACAAAAACAAAATTTAAATAATCACAAAAACAAAAAACTAATTGTACATAGCTTCTTGATTACTTTATCATGTTATTCTTCTACTTTTGGCACATGAAAATGATTTGATATAAATTCTTATATTTGTTGATCTTAGTGCCTTTTTGACCTCTTGGTTCATCTTTTTTCACTTTTAAAATTTGAACAGTCTAACATAGTGATCTATAATGCCATCATTTTACATTTACCTTAATGTTTTCACAATATGAACTAAGCATATTATAATTTTTCATAAAATAAAATATCCACTAGTATGATCAAAAGCAACTGTTAGTACTATCTTGAGATGGTCGATCCTATCACACACAATTTTCACAGTCAAATCAAAATCTAAACACACATAGCCTTAATATTACAATTTTTTTGATATTTTAATTACTACCATTATACATAGAATTATTTATTCATGTAAAATATTAATTTTGAGTCTTAAATTTCTCATATATTCATGTTACATACCTTGAAAAGTGTACATTTGATGAGATGAGGATGAACAATCATTCATTTATATATCTATTATATCTTCCACATGCATTACAAACACAAATCACATATATAGTGAAGGCATCTTGCTCATACTTGGACATGGCATTATATTCAGTGCATAAGTTACTTTGGCATGCATGGATTGTTAAAATCCCTTAAAAAAAAATTAATTTAGAACCCATGTCTTATCTCCTAGTCTCTTTTGTCATAAGTTACAAAAATTTAAAAAAGTACAATTTATTTAAATATTTAAAAAATTAAAAATATATTCTAAAAATTCTAAAATCAGGACCTAAGCATGATTAGACATTTAGTTTACACCATTATCACATGTTATTTATCTCATGATTTGTAGGTAGCATACTATTTTTGTATCACACATATATTTCACTAGTATTAATGAGTGTTATGCTGTGTATATAGACTTTACATGGACTAAGATGTTGGACGTGCCTTTACCTAGTGGCCATGCTATATTGAGGGTATTTTATCTAAAGGTTACAATATTTACATGTATCACTATCTTATTCCTATATTATTGAGTTATATATGTATGCACCTAAATTCGCTCACTTACATTATTTTCACTAATATTCCTATCAGTCGACACTAATTCTTCTTAATCCAATTTATCCCACTAATAAATCACCTCTTCTAACTATTTGTCTAATATCCCCCTTCTATTATTATTCATATACTAACCTTATTCATTCCCACTTCATCATTAATTTATCTTAAATCTCCATTATCCTATCCTAATCCTACTTACCTATTATTTGAGAATTTTAATTTTCCATGACCCACCTACTTAAGCCTATCCCTAGGCTCTCCTACACCTCTAGTCCCTAATCCCTACCTAATCCATATATAACATCCCTCTAATCATCATTAATCCCTAAAAGGATTCTAAATTAGAGGATTCTAGAATCCTATCTATTCTAACCCCTCCTCTCTAGAAGCCTCTAAATCTAGAGGCTTTCAAAGAATTTTAAATTCCTTGGATAATCCCCAACCCTTGATCTCCCTCAACAAAGTTTAAACCTCAACCATTGGCCTTTCCCTCCTTCCTATATTTAACCAAAGCCACTCCTCCATTAGAGCTAACTAGAATCTTGGAAACTCATAGAGTCTTCATGCCTAAATAATCCTTGCATCCTTCATCAACAATCTCTTTATCATGCCATCATAATGTCCCAAATCTAGGTCCAAGATATATCAATCCAATCTCAATCTCTTATTGTATTCTTTCATCCATTTGATCATGGTGTAGAGCACTTAGCTTTAATATTATAATGTTATTTTGGATGGTTTATTCATATATTTGCATTAAATTCTAATGGCTCTATCACTTTACTCGGTAGTTGGTTATTTGGGTTGATTTAATTATATGATTTAATCCATAGAGCTCACAAATCATCTACAATATAATCTTTACAAATATCTTGCTAACATGTTTATATTACATTATGTACATGAATATGACATTTTTTATGATATGATCACTTCCATATACATGGTGTAGACTATTTTCTAGTTCTATGTTGTATTGATGTTATAAATTATATATAATATATTAGACTTTATTTGTCTATTATGTGTGGCCCTTGGCCTTTGTGTGCAACAACTATCTAGACATTTATATGAGATCATTGTTTGGTTTATGCAACATTTGAAAATGACCATTAATTGTGGCCCTTGGCCCTTTCTTCTATGTTACATTTGAACATGTCCTTTAGTGGCCTATTAGCCATTCATTTTTTGAAATACTTGAACATTTCCCTTGTATGTGACCATTGGCCTCATTGCATGACTTTAAATTTGTTGTATTTTTGTGTTTGTTGAGATTGTTAAGTTTGATGAGTACCATGATCCATATGATGCACTACCTTTGGTGTATGTTTCTATTACAATTTGTTACTATGAGCTTCATTGACACAGTTTTATAGGCCTTGATTCATATGTTACATACATGTTTTGAATGATACATATCTTACTACGTTCACATATACTACAATATCATTACAAATTGATATGCATGATAATGTTAGCTTTTCGTTTGAGATGAGTGAATTTAATCTAGTGTGATGTAGGTAGAGATTAATCATCACGAGGGTGATTGGGTTCAACTCAACCATTACACTCCCCTTTCTCTCTTTACAAGGTTTTAGTTATTACAAGACCTATTAAGGTTTTAGCATTAAAGAATTTAATTGTAGGTATTTCATGCACATCTAAATGTCAAATTTCCACAGACATGCATGTTTATAATAGCCATAAATGATTGTGCAATGATTTCCCTATGTTCCTATAAAAGACTCGACTAGTAGAGGATAATAATGCCAATCGATCATGTCCCCTTTCTGTCAATCCTAACCCTAAGTGGTTACATTTCTAGTTTTAGTTTTCACAATCCCAATTAGATTTATTGATCAATTAATTTTAGTTTCACACAATCAAATCATAGACTGAAATAACTAAATATTTTTTGTTGTTTATAGTTTTTTTTTTTCATTTGATCATGTTTTATCAATTTCGGTACTTTCATTTGTTTGCCACAAATTATTTTGCAACATTTACTATTTTTTAAATAAGTTTATCTCGATTAAAGTTAACACACCAATTAATTCCAAATTATGATATAAAAAAATATTTGTTATAATACGTCACACATACAATGACATCATCGATGCTCTAGGTGTGGGAATGTCAAGGCGTGAACGTCTTAAGGAATCACTTATCGGTGTCCTCTCCCTTCCCTCTCCTCACTCCTCCTTGAACCTTGAAACATATTTTTCCAACACTAATAGTGGTTTTTAGTGTAATGTTTTGACGTGATATTTTGTAAAATACCTCATCTAATACCTTTTAACTTGGAAGAGTAGGTTTTTGAAGATGTTTTAGAGGTTAAACTTCAAAACTAAGAAAATAAGGCTAGTTATATGTTTTTACACCGGTCTGCTTAGCATAAATTTTGTGCAATAATGCATTATGAAGAGAATACATATACTATTTCTTATCCACCATTAATTATAGATATGTGTATTAATATGAACATTTTTTTTGATGTGTACACACGCATGTTCTTTTTATGTGCTACAACCCAATGTTTTGTTGCATACACAAACAAGTTCTCTATTATCTATGTGCCCTTTTTATTTGTTACATAGTACACACCTATGGTTCATCCCCCACATTTTTTTAAATCCATGATTTCAAAAAATGTATTACCCCTTCTATCTATAGCTAATAAATGAGTTATGTGATCTCCCCCACCTCATATTGTTGACAATTTATTCTCAAGATTTCTCTAACCTTTCCCCTTACTTCATGTAGTTTTTAATTCCATTTCCATAGTTCTTATCATTAATTGTGCCTCCATTAGCATGGTGCTTTATGCATGTAAATTGATATAGGTAAATATTTAGGACTTCCCACCTATACTACAATATCTCCTTCTATGGTCGTGGGTTGGATGATCATGTGCCCATTGTGTTCATCCCACTTCTAGTCATTATATTCACTTTAGGACCTCCACCATCCCTTGTGTCAACCCTAGTTTATGCCCAAGCCCTTTCTTGGCCTTCAATCTTGATCATCCCAACACCTTTATGTGTTTGATCCTTTTGTAAACTCTTCCACACAATTCAATGTAACCCTTCACTTTGTGGTCCCATCAAGAATGTATGCATGTGGGGAACTTTGTGTAATCCCTCTAATAGTGGCATTCTCCACACTTAAATCATTCATTAGACCGTGTTTTCTTCCTTTACCACCTCCTCTGCGATTCACCCTATTTTTGTGAATGGTGTAATAACATAAACAGATAAGTTAAAATTAATGCACTAGGGATATATACCATTCAATAATTTAAAAAAAATCTTTCATATCTACTTTACTGGCTAAAAATAATTAACATGCTAATTTGGAAATTTGAAAAGAGGTAATGGACAATATGGAAGTAAAATTATTGGAACAGACAAAACTTAATGTTTTATAGATTTTTTATTGTGGATATAGACTTTTAGGATTATGCTTGTTGCAAGATGTTAGAAAAATAGAAAGGAAGAAGTAGTTGGTTTGAGCAGCCACTAAGGTGGGGTTGCACTACGTATCCTGCATGCCAAAATTAGACCTCTCATAATTCATGTGCAACTTGAAAGGAGGATTGAGAGAAGAAATTTTACCTTCTCTCCTTAAGTTTGAGATGCAACTAAATGCATATTCATCTAGGTCAATTTTGGTACAAGATGTAATGCAAGTCCTATAACATAGATAAATCAATATAGAGTTCCTAAACTTCAAAATGAATGACTAAAAAATACACTGGAAACCTTGGAACACTGGAAACATAGATGTATTACTTCTTTTGGATGTTTAATAGATATTTCTTGATTGTTTAGAGATATTAAAATGTGCATAAATGATTTTATATTATAGAGATATTGACATGTAGAATTGGATAAAATAAAAGGGGGGAAAACTAATAAATAGATCTAAACAATGATAATACACAACCATAAGCATAAGGGACCACAAAAGTAAAAAGGATGAGATTGACAAGACTGCCAATCCCACCCAATGCAAGATCCATGGGCCCATCGATCCCATCTAGGGAAATTTGATCCCACCTAGGGTAAGATCAATGGGGCTCGATGAACTCAGCCAAGGAAAGATCGGTGGTTCCACCAATCCCACCCAAGACAAGTTCAGTGCATAACCAATCATGACATAAAGCATAAAACCAACATAGACAAAAAGAGGAGAGAGAAAATATGCTCATGACCACAAAATAAACATAGTATAACTAGAAAAATAGAAGAAATGAGGACCATGGGAGCACAAAATAAAAATAAGAAAAACAAACAAACACCAATAAGTCCCTAATTCAAAGTGATTGCCCATATACACATATTAAAAAAAACATTACAACAAAAAGGCTTGTACCAAAATTAAGTGTCTCCACCTTACACCCAAATGACCTACCAACATGTCTATAACATCCTCCTTAATTTTGGTGGTATCATCTACCTTAGTTTTGGTTTTAGTTTCCTTAATTTGGGTACCCACCCTAGTTATTTTGTTGCAGTGCAACTATAGCTTAGTGTAGTCCCATCTCTCTCACCTATTTAATCTCATCAATCATCCTATAATTTTTGGTGTCATGTGTATTTGTATCACAAATGTTATATTAATAAGATACATTAATCCATTTTTCATGTTTCAATAATAAATAGTTGTGCATCTAGTCAGCACTTTTATAAAATTCACAAGATAATTTCACCATTTGTACATTGTTTTTAGTAAAATTCCCTTTTATGTGCCCATCTAATTCATAATCGGTGCATCACAAATCCTTAGGCACTTTTTGTGCACTATTATTTTACAAATGCATTTCCATTTAAAAATATGTGCCTCCACAAATGGACCTATCCCTATTTTAATTTTTTCAACTACTTTGATCCTAAGCACAATATCTAGTGCTTCCCATGTGCTTGCAGAATTTCTCATTGCAAGCTGCCTCCTGAATTCTAAAAACAAACCATTGTGCATACTACAATGGATGTATATCATAAGACAAATTTGACATCAATGTCTTAAAATGCACATCATAAGTGCACACTCTCTCAATACCATCTTATTTTATCTCCTTCAAATCATTTTTGAGTATGTGTAATTCATGCAGAAATACAGTCTTCAACTAATTGAAATTAGTCATAGTTTGATTGGGATCAAAATTGTGGTACTAAGTATGTGCATGGTCCAGTAGATTTGTCAAAAACTGGCTAGCCTTCCTCTCAAATGCACTCACTCCCTTAGCTCACTAGGAAATTTCACATTTATTGATGCGATATGCATCTTCCATTCCATAATATTCTATTAGTTTCATTGACATATCATAGATCATCAAATGAATTAATATTTGTTTTGTATTTTTTGTTCCATTCCAACTCTACTATTACCCCCACCAAAAATATTTGTTGTCATCCCTACGCTTCCCTATGTAGTGCCTCCCTGACTAACAACTATGGGGTTCATCGGTGACTAGATTGCTTCCCTCGACCAATGAAATTGACCTCCAATCCCTCCTATTATCATTGCAACACTCATATTCTTGGTTACATGATTTCCACACTCACTTGCGCACCACTCCTTTCAATTATACTCTTAAACACAATATACTCCACAACTATATCATCACTATTTTCCAAAATCCAACCTCTTAACTTCAAACACCCCTGGTTTGATTTCTTCCTCGAAATATAGACACACATGGGTTTTGATTCCTAAAATTTTAAAATATGAGTTTTCCCCACCAATTATGCATTTCACATCGCCTACCATATCATCTCATGAAATCTATTCTTCTTCCTCCCATGGATCTTCTTCACTTAGGAAATTCTCCATATGCAAATCACCACGTTCATAGGAATGTTTCTCTTCCTCATGAAAACTAATCACATTCCCTCCTCACTTCTTATATGTTCCAATGACATATATATGATGATGCCCCTCCCTTCAACCTGAGATCCTCAACATACATCATTTGTTCTCTACTCTTACTATATATATGTATTCTCTCCTAATTTTCACTACTAGATTCCATATCAATTTTAAGTTCTTCACTTCAATCATTCTTAAGAAAACTCTCACTCAACCCTTACTTGTAATTTACTTAGCTCATGCACAGACATATCTAGATCTTCATCCTCTATCAGTGATTCTCCAATCAACCATTAACATATTAATCTAAACTAGAATATATGCAATAAACAAACCTTTAGGCTCATGTAGGAATTGAATCTCTAGCTCTTCACGACATGAATAAATTAATACTAAAAACTCTAACAAATATCTATTAAATGTGCCTCTCCAACAGACATCAACATCTTTATTCCACTCTTCATTTAGATTATTAAATTTCTTCAACCAATCCTTAGTCTACAGATAATTTCTTCTTAAGTTTTAACTATGACCACCAATATATACATCCAACCACGCATGAATATCCTATGGTGACTCAACGAAAAAAATCTCACATTGATCTCTTTGAATATTCACGTGCAACCTTTTTCATTTTCAAACCCTTATTTCCCACAACATGCTTTGCAAAGTCCAAAGACGTTGCCTCAAACTAGGCTTCCACTTAGTTTAAATAAATACATCTAGCCATAAGCATCTTTGATTTTCATGCTTTGTTCCAATAGGGTCCCGACAATAGAACAAAAATGTTGTGATTTTTAAGGATATTTCATAAGGCCCTACACAACCCAAATCTCATGTAATGAATAATGAATACTCACAACATCAACGTATCATCTAATTCCAAAGACTTGGAAGCTCACCTGAGGTGTAGCAAGAGAACACTAAGAACCCTATGTTGAGAACAAAAAATAGAGAGATACTTACATGCATCATCTTTATTCAAGGAAGTATAAAACAAAAAACATCATATAAGTATATAACACAAACCACAAAAAGATATAATTCACTCAAAAATTCATATCATATTATCATATATACATCGTTAATGCCAAGCATACTCATCATATTGCATTCATCACCATCAAAGGATGATCTTTACACATAAGGATCATACAATGATATCAATCATATGTCACTAAAACTCTTAACTTAACATCTAGAAAGCATCCGATCTATAATATATATCTCAAACGAGAGGTTGAAGTCCCTATTTATAGTGTTCCTAAACCCCTTTAACCCTTGTGAATTGTTATTGATTTAGCTCCACCTATTCATTCTTGTCCAACTGTCATGGCAGATATCATGCACATCTAAATATTCTTTATCTGATCCTCCTAATTGCATTTTTGTATAATGGCATAATCAATTTATATTAAAAAATATTCTTTTCCATCGTGGATAGATCCCACACAATCCACATTCTCCATGTGTGGATGGTTTCCATCTATCAACTTCTCCTTGGTTGTGTTTATTTTTACATTTATTTCCCATGTATGTTTCTTCATCAAATGTGTGTTTGTTTCAACCTACACAGTGTGCATCAACCTTCCAACGCAACATCCTTATTTCTATGCACTTGATGTTGAGAATGCACATTATGAGTATCTGAAAGACTTTGGTGTATCTCACTCATGTGTCATCAATCAAATAGTCTTTGCATGTTTACCTAATGTGCATTTCTGGGGTCAATAAGGTCAAAGGGCCCATGCCATGGATCTGGTGCTTAAAAATTGTACATTGAATAGTTCCAGACAATATGTCCAAAACTGAAGAAAATAAGGTAAGGAAGAGAGAGAAAGAGATGAAATAAATGAAAGCAAGGGGATAGGGTAAGGTAAGGAAGAGAGAGAAAGAGATGAAATAAATGAAAGCAAGGGGATAGGGGATAACATAGTTGAAACACAGGGGAACATGTGTCAATAAGAGCATTTATGAATCGATAATCAACAAACACATAAATACTCTAGAATAATGCATTTGTACGACTAAGATTGTTTGGATGCTTATATTTAAATTACTAGGGATTCAAAAAAGTAAAGAGTCTTGTATTACATATCATCAATTCTCATTCATCCCATTTCATATGGTAACACAAAAATATAAAGAGATACTCATCAATTTCCATTCATTCCATATAGAATGCACATTACGAGTATCTAAAAGACTTTGACGCATCTCACTTATGTGTCATCAATCAAATAATCTTTTCACATTTAGTAATGTGCATTTTTAGGGTCAGCAAGGTCAAAAGGGCCCATGCCACATATTTGGTGCTTAAAAACCATAAATTGTATAGTTCCAAACAATATGTACAAAATCTAAGAAAATAGGGTAAGGAGGGGAGAGAAAGAGATGAAATAAATGAAAGCAAGGGATAGAGGATAACATAGTTGAAACCCAAGGGACTGTGTGTCAATAAGAGTGTATACTAATCGATAATCAACAAACACACAAATACTCTAGAACGCTACAATTATATGACTAAGACTGTTTGGATGCTTATATTTTTATAGATTTAAATTATTAGGGATTAAAAAAAATAAAGGCTTGTATTACAAAGCATCAATTCCCATTCATCCCATTTCATAAGGTAACACAAAAATACAGAGAGAAACTCATCAATATCCATTCATTTCTTTTCATATGATAAGAGTTTAAGAGAGGTACTTTGCATAACAAATAAATGTGAAAGCTATTTTCCTTACCCAAAAAAAAGAAAAAGAAAGAAATTAAAAAAAATTGAAATGATTGTAATTTAATTGGTGAGGATGATGGGTGTTTATATCCATTTACCAAGATATAACTCTGTGAAGATTCTTGACACAAAAAGTCAAACAATTAAAATTAAGATCATAACCTAAATATTTTTAATGGTGTGAATGTTCTTTAATTGTAATTACTTAACTAATAAATTCATTGACTCACATATATACTTAAACTCATTGATTTAAATGTATACTTATTTATTCCATAAATATAGATAAAATATGGACATTTTATATTATTAAATAATTCTCTACAATGTTTAGGCATTCAATTAAAAATAATAATCAGCAAAGTTTGTGTCAAAAAGGTCAAACCCAGAGCCTCCAAAATTGGTGACCAACCGGTAGTTATTATTGACACGTGTCCTCGTAATATCCTCTCTTTGCAATCCTCGGAGTCAGAAGACATGTAACGATACCACGTGTCAAATATCGAGCAGCCATACGGTTAGGGCACATGCATCTATCTAGCCTATATAACATTCCAGTCTAAATTGTCGGTGGCGACTGCCACCTGCCAGTCAATAAACTCCCGCGACCTGGCCAAAGCGCCCACCATAAGATGCCTCAAAATGTGTCATCTGATCCAAAAATTTATACTGAAAATGCGTATATAATTGTTTATATGATACGTCTAAATCCAAGCACAAGATTTTATTTAATACTGTCCACCAGATCAATGTGACCAAAAGGCCATGAAATGGATGTTCCGTGCTAAAAAAGTTACTTGACATGAGGCCTCTCTGTGGAATTTGGGAAAAGGAGTTCAGATACTTTTTCAATGGACTTTTTCAGGGTGGCGGATTGTGCATGTCCCTGTAAAAAATATATCAAAGATATTTAAGGATGAAGTGTTTTATTTCGACCGTTTTGTGGTATAAAAATACAAATTTTTTTGTCTATTTTTTTTTAAGATTAGTTCATTATCCTATTTCGCGTTGAAGTTATGACACACAGTTCTTAATTAAGCAATGAGGATCTTTTTCCTTCCACTAATTTCAGCTCTTATATATATTTTTTCAGTATATTCATAAGTCGAGTTGAAATGTTGAAATATAGTATTGTCTATTCTTATTTGTCTCTTCCTCCAAGTTATTGTTTTGAACTTTTCATTCACGTAATTCTTTATCTCTTTATTACAATTTGAACATTCGATTGAGTTGATATCCCATCTATTCATCCACTTGTGGTTCTGCGTCATCCAAGTGTTCTTCATCATGTACAACTCTTTTTCTCTTATTACCCTTAGCCATCCGTTGGTCTTCATGTTTTTTTTTTTTCAAATAACATAATAACTTGGTTGTAGTGGATGCCTCTAAAGGAAAAGTACCTATTTCGACAAGAATTATTTCATATGGGACCGAGTCCTTTATTTTGAAATTGTTTATGATTAACCACTTTTGAATCTTTTCTATTTGCCTCCATTTCAAATTCATTGTTCCACTAGCCCACACCTCGCAACCATATAATACCACTGATGTGACAAATAACCCAAATAAGACCCCAACAATCTTCCAATCTCATAACTCAACATTCTTACATCGTTTTTAAAGTGCATATAAAGCTCTCGAGGCACTTTGTTTTATTTTCATCCTTCAAGTATCCTATTTGAGCTTGTTGTGAAAGTCAACACTGAGTTACGTGTATTCTGACACCACTTCAAGATACCCTTCTGTAAACTAAAAACCAAGGCGTTGTTCCTTCCTTTTCCTTGCAAAAATCATAATTTTGGTTTTCTCAATATTTTCTTTCCATTTAAATAGGGGAACACGCTAGATTTGTCCTAAATATTAGGTCATTGTACTATAAGGATTGAAATAATAAATTTTATAAATTCTCAAAATCACAAGCAATTCAAAATAGATAGTAATAGGTACCCAGTCATAGTTTCTATAAAATTACTCAAGTTTGTCTCATATTTGTTTAGTTTGGGGGAATCATCCATGGTATGCATTCAAAGTAATAATAAAGGTTATTAATTATTATTTTATTTTTTATTACTAATTCTTATAATCCATATACACCAAATATTAGATTTAGGGCATGTGCACAATGCATGATTACATCCTTGCTCAGTTTTTGCACTAATTTCATAAATGGAATGGTGATCCATGTAATTATAAACTATTTATAAATTAGACTTAGATCATACTATATTTTTAAATAAATTATGTACAATTTTTTAACTATAAATGAACTTTATTCCATCTACAATAGTTGTTTCACCTTTTACAAAAGTTTTGAACTAGTTTTTGCACTATTTTTATCCCAAGTTTGCACCAAAACAATCTATTAGAATTCATATAAGGATTCCAAAAATACTTCACCACTTTGGGCATGCAATTATAGAGGCAACAAAACCTTGATTTATTAGTCACACTCACCTTTAAATGAGGATTGGGTTATGTACAGTCTAATCTAAGCTATTCAACAAAGAAAAAATATATAAGGGGCATACCCTCTAGAGTCACTAGTTTTGCACAAGAGAACACAATGGTTTGCATACGTAATTAGGTATATTTTTTACTTGTTATTAGATATAAAAAAAAAAAAAAAAAAAATTAATTCTTAATTTTTATCTTAATTAAGGATTGATTTATATGTTTTTCATTACAATTTCACATAAACCATGATTCATTGTTGTAGCGTACATTCAAGATTACATTTCATAAGTAATTTCAAGCACACACTTTTCTTTTTATTCTAGTATTTATAATTTTTTTTCATGACTAGAATAAAATGGGGGTAAATTTAGACATAAAATCACATTTGATATAAAATAGTGCACAAGTGACAACCCTTTTTACATACTTAGCTCATGCCTTATTCCATGAACTTTTGACCACTTTACTTCATTTTCCACATGGATGACACATTCACATAATCAAACCAATGATCCAAAAATGTCCCTAATACTCATGAAAAATAAATTAGACTAATCCATAGACTATTATATACTCTCATATTAGTTATTTGTGTTCATATGATAACACACCCTATTTTCACAACAACACTCTTTAGGAGTTTCCAATTCCATTGTTCTTACCCTCCTACCAAATAATGGCTAATTTATAAAATTCAAATTCATGTATTGGGTTATCCAAGAATTTAATCGATACCCATTTTAAGTATTTCCATATTAATCACTATAAATACAAATTTAAAGTCATTTTGTACACAAGAGTGTTCCATATTGAAAAGTAACAAAATTTTAATTACACATTGAGAGTAAATTCCCTATTTCTCCTAATTTTAAATATATACAACCCTAGTGTCTCTGAGATAAATTTTGAATACACTTTTTAGGTCATAATCCATGGTTTAAAAACTTAATCACGCTAGGATTTCACTAGCATTTATCATTTTCCACTATTATTTCACACACACCACTATAACATGGGGGAACTACATAAAATTTGATCCCTCTTTGGAGAATTAGTATGTAGGAAATGCTCAACACAAAGGGTGTTGAAGTCAAGAAAAACTTTAGCCTCTAATCCATTTTTAATGTATGATTGTATTTATCCTCTTGATCTATTAAGTTAGGGTTACAAGTGAAGGAGAAGATACATAGTGGTTTTCATGAAGGATTGATGGATCCTACATAGTCAATGAAACATATATGAATATGTGAACATATCAAAAAAATACTCATAATTATATCATCTACATTACAATGATGCTTACTAAGGACAAAAACACCTTGTGTCCTTGTATAAGTATAATGTTATTGTCTAGAGATATTTAAAAATCTTATTTTAAATCTATAGTTAGTCAACATAGTTCCTTAATCTATTTTCTAGTCATAGTATTACATTCTAGTTTTTTAGTTGATTTATATTTACTTGGTACCTTCTTATTTTATCATATTTCCAAATATAGTAAGTTCAAAATGAGTTTGTGTCAATTATTGAATATCTATAGCATTCTAATTTTACACAATAGTTTGTCTTATCTAGGAAATTCATTTACTTATTTTCCAAAGTTTAATAAAATGCATAGACATGGCCACTAGATAGAAGGGAATCTAAAATCTAAGGATCCATGTGTGATATGTATGTCCTACACCACACATATATACTATGTGAAATGAATGTGTGTATGGATAATAATATTTTATCTATCAAAATATGAGATAAATAACATGTATAAAGAAGTAAACTAGGAACATATGTTATACTTAGGTCTTGATTTTTTTTGTTTTTGGGAATATTTTGAATGTTTATGTATATTGTGACATATTTAATTTCTTTAGAATTTTTACATATTTGAATCTTTTTGTATTTCTTACATATTTGAAATAAACTACCCTATGATCCCATAAATGGGAGGATTAGAGTGCATGCATGTATCATAGATTTAGAAGGTGAGTTTTCATGAGAAAAAAGTGCCACATGTTGATGAATCCAAATATCAAAATGTATTGGGTGTTTTAAAATAACTATCTTGATAACTGATCATAGAATCTTGTGTAGGATGTGTAACTTGAGAAGGTGTAAGATTTGATGGAGTCTATTATATAGTTGGAGGAGGTATCACTAGCCATATTCATTATGGAACACATTTATATATTTGAGGTAATGTATTATGATGAACTATATAAAATGATTATCTCTTTGAATTGTAAATAACTATTTGATGTGAATCTTTTTATCTTCGAGGGTTCACTACTCTCCTCTGAATTGCATGTATACAAATAGTCTATATAGTTATAACAAAAAAATTTGAATGATGACCTTGGATAGGTGTAAAAATTATATATGCATTGTGCTCTTGAATAAGTGTAATAACTATATCTATAATATTCTCTTGAGTAGGTGAAATAATCAACTATGGGGGGGAGGAGAAGAACTTAGCACTGACTTTAGAGGGTACTCATATTGAATGTCCAATATGAGGATATTATGTATCCAAGGGAATAATTATATCATATAAAATACCCCTATGTTTGTTAATACTAAGGATGGAGTATCCATTATTATTGAGCCTACCTGAAGAGGTATCACTATGTGCCCAAGATTATTTTGTGTATGTAGATTAAATGCTTTGAATATTCTCTAAGTGTCTTGTAAATCTTGTTGTGTATACCAAAGAGTGTGAATAAGTGTCATTGTACATATTTTTTCACTTGACCTATTATCGATCATAATTTTATGTATGGGTTTTTTGTTGATATAATATTGAATAAAGAGTACATGTCTATCAAAATCATCATTGATAATTTCACTATCATCAAATGTGATCATAGGATGTTATGTTGATAAGTTACGTGTATTCTGACACCACTTCAAAATACCCTTCTATAAACAAAAAACCAGGGCATTATTCCTTCCTTTTCCTTGCAAAAATCATAATTTTGGTTTTCTCAATGTTTACCTACATCCCTACTTTGAAAATTAGCTCGGAGATGGTCTCTTTAATATTAGATTGTCTCTGCCATTAGAATTAAGTCGTCGACATAAAGCACAAATTTCACCACTGAATTTTCCAAGTGGGCCCCCTCCTTTCCAAATATGTTTATCCAATCCTCTACCATATCAATGTAAACACCAAATAAAGTTGAGGATAGAGGGCAGTCTTATCTTACGCTTATATCATTTCTGAAACATTCAGACAACCCTTCTTGTCTTTTGATTGTAGTCTTGACTTTCTGATACAATCTTTGAACTGCTGCCCTATAGTGTGTTGGGGCTTCTAGTTATTATATTCTACTCCATAGTTTGCTCTTTGGTATTGTGTCAAATACTTTTTTAAATTCTAGAAAATAACAATATGCATCTTGTTTTTTATCCCACACCTTTTCAATCAGGTGTTTAAGCATGCAACAATGATCAATAGTACAATGTTTGGACTTGAACCCTACTTGTACTTTTGCCCTCTTTCCTTTTTCCTCTGCCCAACTACTAATTTTATGTTTAATCATACTCCCATATATCTTTAAAAAAAGTATAATGACCATGATAGTTTGGTAGTTTGAGGGGTTATTTACATCTCCACTTTTAAACAAAGGTATGGTTAAGCTAGTTGTCCACTCTGTCAAAACGCTCATTTGGATGACCTGATTGAAAATTTATATGATTTCAGGTACTATGATTTTTGTCCCCCCCATCTTAGATGTTTCATTTGTAGTTTATGTATGTCACATATTCTACCTATTGCTATCTTTTTAATCCCTTGCATGGTGTCTTATGTTGTGAAAATCGCTTCATCAACATTAATTGTAGGATGTGTAACTCATTCACTTTTATGTTCATACGGTTGTTTTGAGTAATCTAACCACTGTCTTATTGTTATGCTATTCTCAAATTGATTTTTTTCCTTGTGCAGTTCCCTCCAAACTTTTTTGGTTCACATTTTCCTAAGTAAATCAGCTTCATCCTCCAAGTTCTAGTATACTTTTTTTTTACCCTTACAATTTGCTCATATGCTTTCATGTTTGTATTCATTCTACTTGTTGGTTATTTTAGCGATCTCCAAGTTTTCTTACATTCTTTATCATACCACAGGTTTGTCGAGAAACTATTTCTTTCCTTCTTTTTAGTTTTATCTCTCTTGCAAGTTTTTAGTGCATTTTCAATAGTGTTCACTAGCTTCTCACTTTTTGTGTACTCCACAATATTGTTTTTCACTTCCTTATTTTCCACTTCATGCAACTTGCTAACTAGTGCTGCCCTAAAGGCTTGTTTATTTTCATCTATCAAGATAATGATTCTTTTAGGTGGTGGCTTACTTTAATTCACTGTGGTGTGCTCATCTTGTTTATTGTCTCTTTGGAATTGGAGTTTCAAATAAATTGAGTTGTGATTTGATTTAAGTTCTATGAGAGAGTCTTCTACTTATAGATCTTCAATTGTAGGCATATAATTTTGTGAGCATATAACATAATCTATTACAATTTGTCATTTGTGTGTCTTGCATGTGTAATTTCTTGATTTTTACCATTTACTCATGCCATTGAAAATAATTATGCTATGTATACTACATAAACCTAGTAGCTCTTCTCCAAAGTGCATGATAGCCCCATGTTTATCATTTGAAGTCCTGTTCCATTGTCAATTTTCTTCTTTTTCCATCCAAAGAGAATTCATGTCTAGATCCACATTACATTTCAGAGTGTTGGTTTGCTTGTTTGTTGTCCTTGCATTGAATAACCCTATTAACAAAATTTCTCCAATCTTATTATACATTGAGATTTCCTTTTTTAGGGATGAGTTTGGGTAGTCGTGGTCTAGATCACGTTTCTTATAAAATTTGAAATTCTTGGGCATAAAATAACATGCAACTATGATAATGTTTGTGTCATTTTCTATGATTCTTATATGTATGTATTGCCTATTCTAATATTGTTTTCCTATTCTGATACTTCTACCCCATGATTTCTTTATTAACACCATTATGCCTCCATACCCTTTTCCATTTTTTGTTGTTTTATTCAATACAGTTTCCTTCTTGTACCCTTCAAAATCTAGTGTAGTGTACCTATCATGCTCATGTGTTTTAGTCATAATGATTATCTCTTTGTCCTTAGCCATGGGCCTAACGCAAGTCCTCTTCTCCAAAGGTATCCTCTACAATTCTATCATACCAATGTGATATGTTCCCAAGAGGACCATATTCCCTATTAACTTCAAGTTTTTCAGGTTGTAATACAAGGTTTTCCATTGTTTAGGTATACCAATTTCCCTTCGTTCCTTGTTGCCTTCACCTTTTTCCACTCCTTGTTTCTCTCTTCTAGTTGCATGAAAGTTAATCTTCATCTATGTAATAGTGTGAGCCTTTCAACATGCCTCTATTATTTAGTATTCTTTTTTTGTCCTCAAAGTTCACCAATGTAACTTGTATATGCCTATATCTTCCCCCTTCTCTTGACTTACCAATTCTACTTATTTAATGTAGTTGGTTTGCAAGAAAGTCCCTTTTCAAGTTGTTTCTATTCTCATGTTCTCCATAGTGTTTTATCCCTTTGATATTTATATAGATAGTTTATCATGACATTATTCTTTTTCTATCATTTGATTTTTAACTTGCCTATCTATCACATCCTTTTGCTCACTCTTTAGTTTTTGCCCATATTTTAGCCTATTCTAGTTTATTTCTTATCTCATTCTCTCTTGCTTCCATATCGTGAAGTGCTTCTTGGACTTTTTTTATTTGTGTTGCATTTGTCTTCATCTCCCCTTCCTTGTTGCTTATTGTTGTTTGAGGGCTTGCCATTTGCGTTATCCAATGTTCATGATATTTTTAAGTTTTCCACTTGTACTTTAAGCATGTTGTTATCCTCTTCTAGCCTTTGATTGTCACGTAAAAACTCTTCAAATTTAATAACTTTTATTTTCTCCCTTAGTTATATACCTTCTAGTCTCTCTTTCAAACTAATTAGCTCTTGCATTTATATCTTTCATGACAAGTGAGTGGACTCATTGTAGGCTTGTAAGTTTCCTCACCATCTTGGATCTTTTCTTGATGACTGTTGTCTTCAATGTATTGTGTTTCCTTGCTTCCTATCTTGACTTTTTTTAATCATCTTTTACTCATTTCCCTTGGTCAACTTGAGGTTATGGTTGAGCTTTATGTTTCAAAGTATGTAAAGCCAATAGTTGTTCTTTACAATCAAGTGTTTGTTTTTATTTGATAGTACCACCCTTGTTTTTAATTTTTATTATAGTTGATGTCCTTGCTTGAGCCTGTCAGCTTCTTAATATTTCCCAATATTATTTTGCATTGATGTATATTAGTTGTGATATCACTTCTAATGGCATTGTAGTTGGTTTTAATGATGGGTTGGGTTATGAAGGATTGCAACTACTACTAACTTGGGGGGTGAAAAGGGAGAGAGAGAAATGAAATCAAACTAATCTAAGGGAGTTGATACACCAAATTGACTGATGACATCTAACCATATGCATATTACACTTGAAATCAAAGCACAACTAAATATACACACTCCAATCTATGTCTTCTTGCATCAATGTTACATTGTGGGGTTGTGGATGAATGTGCAAAGCTAGGAGAAATTGACAAGAGGCCTTGAGTGGAACTAATAAAGGGACTAACTATCTTAAACTTTGACATTTCTTGGAACACATCACATGCCCTACAAGAAGACGTTGCAAATAGGTGAGAGAATGTGACAACTTGTTAAGGAATCCACAGTCTTCACTAAGCAAACTGAACATTCAAGTAAATAACACTATGAACATTCATTGAAGAGGTAATACTTAGTCATTTTATTTATCAAAAGGTATAAAAATGATCAAGGCTTCTCCATACTCAGATAAAACATCCAATACAATGTTAAATTGATAATTCTTATAGAACTTGAGATAGAGAGAGAAGAAGAAAAGTCCAAGGGTCACAAAGACACTTTTCAATCTGATCCAAGGAATTAATTATGCATGTGGAGAGGGTATGGGATGAACTATGCAATTTTAGGAGCTACAAGTGTCAATCCAAGTCACAAACTTCATGAAAAGTGGCATAAAACTCTCCATTTTACAAAGAAAAACTACCTTTATGATTGGAGTTGTTTGAACATATTATAACTAATGAGGATCAGTGAAAAACATTTTAATGGAAATTAGGCTCTCATAAATTCTTCTCCATGCATTTGTTTCATGTTTGGTCCTCTAGAAACCATTGAAAGTGAGCCATCATCATCTATTGTCCAGAAAACTATCCTTCCATGCATCATGCCCACTTGGCCTCCAAAATGTATTTAGTTTCTCATGAAAATTCATGGGAGGAAGTATATTACAATTTTAAATACCTTGCATGGCCCTAAAAGCATCAAGGACACCTTAAAATGAGCTCATTTGAAGTTTTTCATCTTCTTCACTAGCTTGTCCAATATGCCAAATTTGACTGGCTAAGTTGATTCACCTGGTTGGGTAACTTAGCAGTTGTTTTAGGTAATTAAATAAATATTTTTAGTTATCTTAAGTTTTAATTTTCCATCCAAATTTTTTTTCATCTCTTAACTCTTCTTGTAGCCTGCACAACACATAAAATAGTGAGAAAACCCCTGTTTCTACCCCCATCTATACAAGTCCATACAACTCATCTTGGTTTGAAATATCCTGATGGAGTCCTATACAAACTCAAATTATCATTTTGGATAAACTATTTCATCTTATCAGCTATCCAACTTCATTTCTCAAAACTGGTCCATGGCAAGGGTTTAGTAGGGTTTTGGACCTCTTTTTTGGTCTTAAGGATTGTTCATAGAGTTTTCACGTACAAATTTCAATCCAATGCCAAAAAAAAAATTTATAGGACTCTCTCTATCTTATCCAAACTTATTTAGTTACCATGCAAAGCATTAGAAGATATATGAGCATTCAAAGTTGCTCACTCGAACCCCTTTCTTCCAGTTGCACAAGCCAAAAGTTGTTCCCAGGCCAAAATTGGGTTTATTTTCAACCTCCTTGATCTCTAAAGGGTTAAACATATTTTCAATTACCTCCTAAAAATTCTATAATCCATTATAAATCTCTCTTATAATTGTAAATGAAACTGACCCTCTATTTGGTCTTTAGGCATAACCATGCCTCATGAGTCTGTCTACAACTTCCTTAGTACAGGGTGCCTTGTTGATTTCCATTACTTAATAATTAGTATTTATGATTTTTATTAGTGTGTTAAAAATTTATACACCATCCTCTAGGTCTCCTTTAACTTTTGGTTCACCTTTCTATCTTCATTTTCCAAATCATGTCAGTTTAGACCCTAGGGAAATACCCCCTATCTGAGACAAAATAGGGGGTAACTCCCTTATTCCCTTAAATAATTTGGATGTATCATTGGATTATTCAAGTTTTGAGGAATATTTTCACAAATTTTGAGTACTTTTTCATCCCATATGACCTTCCAAATGCATGAAAGTATGAGACAGACTTGTAGAAAGGGCATTATTTGTAGGGGTTTGCATTTTGGACTAAGTGTAGACTATTAGGGGTTATTTCTTTGCTTTTATCTCCATTATGATGGATCCCTTGGACAATTATGATCTTTATTAAAGTAATATAGTTCTTCCTATCACCTCTACTCCCTATATACCTTCACATGCCTTGATTCAGTCAAGATTGAGTTACCATGTTTGTCTCAATCAATAGTTGGCTATAAGTGGATTCCAGGACCTGTAGATAGTGTCTTTCATGATTAAATTTTTACATGATTCTTAAGATTCTCCCTAGAGATCTCTGAAATCCCTTGGCCCATTTTTGGAGCCACTTGCTTCATCATTTCAAACAATACCTCCCTGTTTATCTAGGCTCTACCTTGACTGTAACTGTATACAGATGTTTTGGGACTTGTCGTAGATGCTTATGACTTTTTCATTTGGTCAACATGTTATTAAGTCTCTTTGAAACCCTTATGAGGTCACAATATATATTTATATTCATGCATTTGGGTTGAGGGTCCTAAGAACAATACTTTGACACTCAAATCAAGTCATTGTCTACCCTATCTCAGTCATTTTCAGATGGTTGTAAGTGGATATGAGACCTTGAGTGGGTGTTGTTAGACTCTCCCTGGAGTCTTTAAGTCATAAAAACAACTATCTATACCCTTTACTCACCTTGAATGCTCTAAGACACTACCAAAACAACAATGTAGCTCACTGTCAACTATGTTTGTTGTAAGTGGATATTTAAGGGCCTTAACTGGGATGATCATGGTGTGAAAATGTCTAATTGAGTCAACCTTGGGGTTACAACACAAATATATCACCTTGAACTAATATTATATTCTCAATGGAGGTCCAAACTATGCTTCCTTTGGACTGAGGCACTCTTGGCCTTAAGACCCTATTGTAAGTCTCTATTTGCATAGTGTACGGAGTGGCAAAAAGGAATGGAAGGCAAAATGACAGCCTTTCCTTCTCATTGATGATATTTTAGTCCATATATACAACATAAACCATTTATAACCATTCACATATATAAAATAGACCTAATTATAACTTGGATGGATAAATGTCCTTTTTGGATTTAGGCCTATATATTAAATTGTCTGTGCTTAGTATTTCTATAGGTACTTTGAGGGATTTTTAAGACCACATTCCCTCATAAACTAAAATACATTATTGACACCAAGGATATATTTAAACAAGTTATAAACATATCCTTTAATGTGAAAGCCACTTGCAAACATGTGGAATAAGATAGGCAGAGTGTTGAATGGTTGGTCTAGTATGGTGGAGACATGGGTTTTGAGAAAAATATGGGGTGTGAGACAAAAACCTGCAAGTAGGTAACCCACATTACATCTCAAAATATAAGACACCATTTCCAATTCAAATGAATCTTATGTAGAGAATACAACTTTCTGAAAGTAGTGAAAATGGTTGAAATTGCACATGGTGACTTCATCTTGCAAAGTGAGTTACGTAGACTATAAAATCAACTCCAAATGTGAAAAAAATCATGGATAACATGATAAAAATGATTCAACATCCTTTGGAATCAATCTTAGTATCTATATTGTATGGAATTCTCCAAACAAGACCAAAATTTGAAGGGTGCATAGGTTGATAGGTAGATTTGAACAATCAACTTCAAAAGGATGATTCATAAATCAAAATCAACAATTATCAAAATTATTAATATAAAAATTAAGGTATATGAGTACATAATACACCTCCAAGAGAGTTTCTTCTGAAACTACTTGTGCTGACTGTACCAAGTAAAAATTTGTAAGTCACTTTAGTGTGTCTAGAAATCCAAGAAAAGAGCAGAACAATTTCAGCCTCAAAATGGAACTTTAAGATCAATTAAATCATGGATATGAGTGTGGGTAATCTGAAGAGTCACATTTCCACCTTTTCCAAGTGTCACACTTCCCAAGGAGGTTGTACAAGTGCCATTTTCTTCTTTTTCTTTAAGAAATTTGACTTTTCTTTGAACAACCTATCATATTGTCAGTATTTTAAGTTATATAAGGCTTATAATGACACATGATATATGAAATCACATTTTTAAACTTGCATGTTTCCTAAGAAACCTGTACAAAGCATTAAATGCATTGTTTTGACCCCTCAAATGACCCAAAAATGATATAAGGACATAAAAACTAGTTGACCAAAGATAATATAACATTAGTTGACATAAAATGACCTATGAAACACCTCATGACATGATATTATACCCCCTTATAGACTTAAAATCCAAGTTTTTTACTGGGGGTGCCCCAATTTGACTTAAAAGTCAAATTTGGTTAACAAATTGGTGACTCATAGGGGTAGTATGCATGCTATAATAACTAGACCAGTAGCCTTATTGGTCCATTGGGATTAATATTCATCTAAGGATTGAGACAAAAAATAAAATTTTGACCATTAACTACAAACCTTTGATCAATACAAGACACTAGTGACTACCTCTACCACACAAAGCAAAAGACACACACAACAAAGAAAGCAAACACACAAGACACACACATGTGCTTTAAGCACATAGGGGAGCAAAGAAAAACCTATTATGTACAACTAAAAATGAGCATACCTCCTTCCTAGATCAAAGGGAAATTTTGAAGCCTCACCTTCTTCATGAGATGGAACATGGTGTAAAGCATGCTTCTTCTTGGATTGGATGTTTTATGGATCAAACTTGTCCTTTGGCACTTCAATTGTCATACTATCAATTAGACCATATTCAAACAAGTCTAAAATGTAAAATTATTCCTCTTGCATCCAAACATATTTAACCTTATCATGTAGATCGTCAATTACAACCTTAATTGATGATTGAGCAAGGCATACCTTCTTGTTTTCCATGGTGCACTTAACAATATTAAGCTTCTCCTCAGCTGCAAATTATTATAGCTCATCAACAAGATTTTTAAACTATATCCAATCTTGATCATTGTCTTCCATGGAAAATTCTTCTTTCACCTTGTCATATGCTTGGCCTTCAACTTGGCAAAGCTCTTCAAGTTCTTGAAGTAATTCTATTTGTAGTTGCCAATCATCCTTATCCTCTTTATCATCTAGAACCACAGTCTCTTCCATCTTCTCTTTTTGATGTATGATATCATCAAGATGGTGTTCTTCAAGGTCCATTGCATCATCAAGTGGCTTCATGACAGTTAGTTTTTGACCAACAGAAAGAGCTCCATCTTTATGTTTGATTGCACACTCAAACTCATATTCATTAGACTCATCAACAAGATTGGGTTTATAATTAGCTATGCAATATTTTGGAGAAGAAGAAACTCCATCCAATTCATCAAATTATTTTCATATGGCATTGATGTTCTACCACAGATCTTCTTGCTCATGATCATCTTCAAGAGTTACTTCTTCTACCTTGGTCTCATGAAACTCATCTAAGACTGCCACTTCTTGAGAAATGACTTGAAAGTGTTCTCCATCCTTGATAACACATTCCACTTTATGATTATGATGATCATCTACAACCTTTTTATTATATTTAGAATATTCTTCAAGGGCTGCAATATCTTTGATTTCCTTCTCCTTCATGGTGATGCCAAGACTAGGCATTTTGAAATCATGTGATCTAGCCCAATGAGGTTACCAAGGACGTAGGTTTTCTTCAAACAAGATCTCTCTTTCTTTGTCAACCAGTTGATCCTCCTTAGGCTCTCATACCACAGGTCCATCAAGGCAAAGAGTGATAGGGTAAGGACAAGATGAGCTAGTTGGTGGAGGTGGTACATAGTACTCAAAATTAGGTTGAGGGTGAAATGTAGGAGTTTTTCCATGGACACACATTCCTTCAAACATAGAGACATTAGCTATTGGATTATCCTTTTATTCACCAAGAGGGGTATCTATGGTGATTTATTATTCACAATCACTCATGAGAGTCTCCTGATCATCCATGAATTGAATTTGTTCTTCTTTACTTGTTTCTCTCGAGATAGGTTCCTCTTTGAGAAAAAATGAAGTGAAGGCTTGATGGATAGGCTCATGGATTTGAGGTGAAGGAGATGGAGTATGAGATGTAGTGGAAGGTGAATGGGTTGGAGATTGAGTGTGGGATGAAGGAGAAGGTTTATGAATGGGTTTGGAAAAGAGGAAAGCACTAGTGAGTTCTAATGGAAGTGAATTCTTGGGCTGATTAGGAGAAGTAACATCTACATGAGCAAGAGCTACATTTTTCCAATGATATCTTTGTGTAAAACTCATATAAACATCTTCTTTCATATGGAAAGCCTGATAGGAATAATCTTGAGGTTGATAAACATCATGAAATGAATGATAGGGCTCATATTAAGGATGATAGAAAGGTGTTTCTTGATAGCCATTCTCATAGAATTGTCCAACAACATGGTGTCCATATGGAGAGGGAAATGAAGGGCTATATGGCTACCATGGTTCATAGGATTGATATCCATTTTGATAGGCATGATAAGGATCATATTGTAACTAATGAAGGTCATATTGAGGTTGGTAAGGATCATGACAAGGTTGACCAAGGACTTGATCATATTGATGGGGAATGGCACAAGCTTGCAATGTCTCACCAACTTGTAGGGAACAAAACTCAAATCTAAGGTCAACCATGAAACTTCATTGGTAAGTAGGAACACAAGAAAAGGTTATCAATAATTTTCAAATGGAATCCCTGGGCTGCTTGACCAGCTGATGTATCTTCAAAGTCACTATTGATACTTTGATAGATGCCTCTGAAGGCTAATATTTGAGAGACAACACCAAAAATATTCCAATCTCTTGGAACAAGAGTCCCACTGGGCATGCCAAAAAAAATTGTCACTTAAATTTTCACCCTTTGAGGAGATGCAAAGCTCTCCTCATCCAAGTGGCACAATGGAATCACCTATAGGCTTATGGGTAGCTTAAGGAATGAGGTGAGTCTATAAATAAGGCTAGTTCCCTTGATGTACCTGTTGACACTATGGATTGCACCCTTGAGAGAAAGCTCAGCTTCTCCCTTCCATGCGGCACAATGGAGACTCCCCTCTTGTTGCGGGTCTAGCAAAACTAAGGGGAGAATCTCTAGATAAGGGTTAGCTCCCTTTGATGCATCTCTGAGGTCTTTGATTACTACTGTTAATGATGGGGGGTGAAAAGAGAGAGAGAATAATAAAAATAGAACCTAAACTAAAGCAGTGGTGTACCAAAATGGTTGGTATACTTAGCTTTGACATACACTTTTCACCAAGAACAAGCTAATATACACTTCATTTAACATGAGAAACTCTTCTGCATCAGTGCTCAATAAGGGGTCCTCTGGAGATATAGGGAGGAATCATTACCAGAGGTGTTCTAAGACACACTATGGCAGCATGTTCACATGCACCTACACTCTACTGTGGACACTACTTGCTGACCTACAAAATAAGAACTCACAATACACTAGACATGTTGGAGTCATTATATGAAAGCATGAAGGAAAAATAACTTAACACAAGACAAGACCATAGACATATACGAAAGTGTAAACTCAAATGGAGGTAAAAATGCTATGTCTTGATTCAAGGTAAAATATTGTAGGGCTTCGCCATACAAGCTGAGATATATCCTTCTCAACTGAGAGGTTACATTATATATAGCATGAAGGAAAAGATTTGGCACTTTCTAGAATAAACGGCTCATGCTGCATTGAACACACTGGAAAGAGGAAGTCCACTGAAGGAACCATGCTGTGGTAGTTGTCAGTCTTGACTTTGGTGCTTAACTCGTATTAAATGTTACTACAAAAGCATGGGTTGTATTGAATGTCATTACAAAAGCATGGGTCGTTACAATAACTTCCTATGCTGACACTTTATTTTGCCACCTGGGCTGATATGATTCATGTATGTGCTTGGTTGGGTGCATCTTTTGGAAAATTCCAAATGTTGTCGTATGTGTGCGTGGTCATGTTATAGATTCTCTCTTTGTTATTTCTTATCTCTTTCTAGCAACTCGGCTCTCAAGATATCTTCCATATTTTACCAACTCCTCAGGCTCCTTTCTCAGTGGGTCACTAAGTTTACTCCTCAGGTCTTATGCCCCTTTGAATTTCATTGAGCCTGTACCATTTGAGCTCTTTTGGGCCACTTGTCGTGAGTTCCTTCTTTGGCTTCTCCTCAACGACTAACACATCTCATTAAAATTGACATCTACAAGCCTATCATTATTTGAAAACCAAATAGCTATTTCATCACCATAAATTTGACGTCCATAATCCCGTCGCCATTTGAAAGCCAACGCCTAGTTTGCTGCCTTAATTTAACATTCTCAGGCCCATCAACCCTTTGGTAATTTCTTCAACCTTTTGCAATTGAACCTTCCAAAAGGGAAGGTGTCCCTTTGGCCTTGGAAAAGGTCCCCTTTTGGGTTGCTGAGAGTCCCTCGCAAGGGCACCTGCCCTTTGGGCTCCTTCAGGCTCCCTTGTCTTCTGAATTCCTTCAGATACTTCCTTTAGACATTTTGTCCGAAGGAAACCCTCCCTTCAATGTCTCGGCCCTTCTTTCTTTCGATCCTTTTCTTCAAGAAATTCCTTTGACAAATTCCTTCGAACAAAAATTCTGAAGGAATTCCTTTTGGCTTTTGTCTGAAATAATTTGCCTTGGTCTCCTTTCCTTGTGAATTTATTCAAACAAAATGTTCAAAGGAATTCCTTCGGGCACTTTGTCCAAAGAAATTCAATCTTTAGCTTCTCATGGATTTTATTCATACCAAAAGTCCAAAGAAATCCTTTGTCTTTTGCAAGGATTCACTTCGAAGGGAAACTAACCTTTCGGCCTTCCGCCTTGTCATTTTTTTGAAGGTGTTCTCTGCCCTCCGCAAGGGCACTTTTGGGTCCATAATTGTCCTCCACAACCTGCTGGAATGGCCCAGTTTGTAACCTATCTACCCTCCATAGGGCACTTTATCCTCGAAGCTTTGTAAAAGCGTTGCATTCTTTGAACTAGTCTATTTCTTTACCGAAAGGCTTGTGCAAACCAACTGTCCAAAATGAAATAAGCCTTATATCAAACTAAAAACCTACAGGTCTTAGACCTCTCAACTCTTCTATAAGAATAGGGCTTATTGCAAAGGAAAAAAGGGGCATTTTCAATAAGGTGGATACAATCAAGACTGATGGCTCAGACAGCAGGGGAAGAACGAAACCAATTTTTGGCCTGCAGGACCAAAAATGGTCAATAATTTGGCGATTCTTAGGGGAAGCATGCCTACTATGCTAAAGAGATTGGTAGCCTCTAAGTCCACTGGGCATGGATTTAGGTTGCATCTTGGAGAAGTTAACAACCTTGTAATGAACTATTAACTAGCAAATATTTTACATCAAACACAAAGGAGAACACACACAACAAAGGCTAAAAAAAGTACACACACATGTGCAACAACACTTAGGGGAAATGAAAGACACACAACTAAAAGAAAAAATACTATGTACAACTAAATAGATACATTTGCCTCCCTCCTGGATCAAAGGGAAAACTTCTTAAGTCTCCTTCATGGTAAGAAAACTTATGGTGCCATACAAGTGGCTGAATGGAATAGAGACTTGGTGACTTGCTCTTATTGTTTGCCACCTTGATTGTCTTGTATCCAAATAAATCAGGGTCAAACATGCTTCCAACATATATGTATTCATCTTTCTCTTGGAATCTTGCCTCATGCTATCCCTTCATGCTAGTGTATCTCACCAAGAAGTCAATGGTTGCTAGCTCATCACCATAGGGATCATCTAGATCATAACCCCCTTGATATGCATCACAGATTGACTTGCTCCCTTCTGCCTCATTGAAGAGACTGTCAAACTTATCTTATATTTCCTCATGGCTTTCTTAAATAAGGGTGACTATTGTGATGTTTGAAATGAAATCACAAACTGCTTTTTCATCCCATAAAACATCACCTTCTTGCTCAAGGCTCTCTTCTTCAAAGCTTTCATCAAGATGGGCAGGCCTCTCCTTTTATTTCTCAAAAATTAGAGTCTCTAGTTATTCAAAGACATCCTCGTGATCCTCATCTAACTCAGGTTCCATGGCATGGTCATTATCTTCATCAAGGCAACAAAGAAGTTCATCAAACAAGGGAGGAGAGAGCTCACCATGCTTACTTTCATCATCATCCATTGTTGACAGATAAAGTTTGTCAACCTCTTCTTCATATTACTGGAACATCCGCATATATACATGACCTGTGTCTTCTCCTTTGTTGATGATGTCTTTAAAGGGAGCATTCATGATTATCTCATCCTTATTATCACTCATGATAGCCTCCTAGGAAGCTATAAATTGGATCCTCTCTTCTGCACTTGCCTCTTCCAAAATAGGTTCCTCTTTGAGAAAGAATGTAGTGGAGGGTTGATGGACAGACTCATGCAGAAGAGGAGGAAATCTTTGAGATAGAATCAAATGATTTTCTTCCTTTCATTTGGCTAGCACCTCATCTATATTAGATGTGGCTTGATAGCTGTCTTGAAGGAGTGTAGATGGGGTGTGTTCAGACATGGAATCTATTGTTTGGTCTAAACCGTCCATCACACCTTAGCTAAAGAACCTCATTCTGGACTCCAACTCTGTAATTTGTCTGGCTATATTATCTTAGAATAGCCTTTCTTGGAGATCATGAGGATCACCATAAGTAGGATTGACTTCACCTTCTTCAAAGCCCTGAGTTGGTTCATGGTATTCCCTCCTACAACTTGGAATCTTGACATGATGTTGAAAGACTCGAGGAGGTTGAGAAAGACTAGGAAGATACTGTTGATGCACAAGACGAATTTCTTGAAGAGAGACATGTAGTTTTTTAAAAGGCATAGGATGATTCCCTTTAAAGGAGGATTCACATTATAAGGAATTGAGAAGGGTCATTTCCATGGGATACTATTCTAATGCCCTTTGGTGTTGAAAAGCTAGGTGCAAGGGATTAAAACTAGGAGTGGTTAATGCATCAAATGAGCTAAAGTGAGCAAGTGCTATTTGGTAGAAAGGATTTAGTGCACAAGAAGAGGCTTTCTTTAGAATAGGAGGGGGTTGCTTTGGAATGGGAGAAGGCACACAAGGTTGATTGCCTTGAATGAATGGAATCTTCTATTTTGCTACAAGGCTGATTGCGTTGAACACATTGGAAAGAGGAAGTTCGTTGAAGGAACCATGTTGTGGCAGTCACCAGTCTTGACTTTGGTGCTTAACCCATATTAAATGTTACTACAAAATCATGGGTCATATTAAATGTCACTACAAAAGCATGGGTCACTATAATAAGTTCCTATGTCGACTCTTTCTTTTGCCACCTGGGTTGATCTGATTCATGTCTGTGCTTGGCTGGGTGCATCTTTTGGAACATTCTGAATGTTGTCGTATGTGTGCGTGGTCATGTTCTGGATTCTCTATTTTATTCCCTCTTTCCTTTCTATTTCTTGTCTTTTTCTAGCAACTCAGCTCTCGAGTTATCTTCCATCTTTTATCAGCTCCTCGGGTTCCTTTCTCAGTGGGTTGTTGAGTTTACTCCTCGAGTTTTATGCCCCTTTGAATTCCATTGAACCTGTGCCATTCGAGCTCTTTCGGGCCACTTGTCATGATTTTCTTCTTTGGCTTCTCCTCAATAGTTGATGCATCTCGTTAAAATTGACATATGTAGGCCTATCACTATTCAACAACTAAACGGATATTTCATCACCACAAATTTGACATCCATAGGCCCATCACCATTTGAAAGCCAACGACTAGTTTGTTGCCTTGATTTTGATGTTCTCAGGCCCATCACCCCTTTGGAAATTTCTTCAGCCTTTTTCAATTGAACCTTCTCGAAGGGAAGGTGTCACTTCGAAAAGGTCCCCTTTTGGGTTGCTGGGAGGCCCCCACAAGGGCACCTGCCCTTCGGGCTCCCTTGTCTTCTGAATTCCTTCAAATAAAATGTCTAAAGGAATTCCTTCCAACATTTTATGCGAAGGAAATCCTCCCTTCAAGGTCTTGGCCCTTCTTTATTTTGGTCCTTTTCTTCGATAAATTCCTTCGGACAAAAAGTCTAAAGGAATTCCTTTGGGGTTTTGTTTGAAATAATTTGCCTTGGTCTGCTTTCCTTGTGAATTTCTTCAGACAAAATGTCCGAAGGAATTCCTTCGGGCACTTTGTCTGAAGGAATTCATCCTTTAGATTCTCATGGATTTTCTTCAGACCAAAATTTTGAAGAAATCCTTTGTCTTTTGCAAGGATTCTCTCCGAAGAGAAACTTACCTTTCGGCCTTCTACCTTGTCATTTTTTTGAAGGTGCTCTCTGCCCTCTACAAGGGCACTTTTGGGTCCATAACTGTCCTCTAAAGCCTACTGGAATGGCCCAATTTGTAACCTGACTTCCCTCTGCAAGGCACTTTGTCCTCGAAGCTTTGTAAAAGCCGTGCATTCTTTGAACTAGTCAATTTCTTTGCCGAAAGGCTTGTGCAAACCAACTGCCCAAAATGAAATAAGCCTTAATCAAACTAAAAACCTACATGTCTTAGACCTCTCAACTCTTCTATAAGAATAAGACTTATTTCAAAGGAAAAAAGGGGCATTTTCAATAAGGTGGATATAGTCAATATTGATGGCTCAGACAATAGGGGAAGAAGGAGACCAATTTTTGGCCTACAGGACCAAAAATGTTCAACAGTACCACTTAGGATTACAACTACTACTAACTTGGGGGTTGAAAAGGGAGAGAGAGAATTGAAATCAAAATAATCTAAGGGAGGTGATACACCAAATTGACTGATGACATCTAACCATATGCATATTGCACTTGAAATCAAAGGACAACTAAACATACACTCTCCATCTATATCTTCTTGCATCAATCTTACATTATGGGGTTGTGGATGAATGTGCAAAGCTATGAGGACTAGAAAAGATGCCTTGAGTAGAACTAATGAATGGATTAACTTTCTTAAACCTTGACATTTCTTAGAACACATGACATGCCCTGCAAGAAGAAGCTGCAAATAGGTGAGAGAATGTGACAACTTGCTAAGGAATCCATAGTCCTCACTAAGAAAATTTAGCATTCAAGTAAAGCACACTATGAAAAATAATTCAAGAGGTAAATATTATTAATTTTATTTATAAAAAAGTATAAAAATGAGTATGGATTCACCATACTCAAGTGTAGGATCCAATACAATGCCAAAACAGCTCATTCTTATAGAACTTGAGAGAAAGAGAGAGAAAAAGAAGTCCAAGGGTCACAAGGACACTTTTCAAGCTGATACAAGGAGATAATTATGCATGTGGAGAGGGTATGGGACAAAACATGCAAGGGCAATAGCTACAAGTGTCAATCCAAGTCACAAACTTCATGAAAAATGGCATAAAACTCTCCATTTTGCACCCAAAAAATGCCTTCATGATTGGAGCTATTTGAACATTCTATAACTGATGAGGATCATTCCAAATGATTGGAATTAAATGGAATTCTCCTTTACATGAATATCCATGCATTGATTTGATTCCTAGTCCTTTGAAAACTTTTGAAAGTGAGCCATCATCATCTACTATCTAGAAAACTACCCTTCCATGCACCCTACCCACTTGGCCTCAAAAATGACTTCAATTTATCATGAAAATACATGTAAGGAAGTGTATGACAATTTTCAAGACCTTTAATTTCCCTGTAAGCATCAGAGACACCTTAAAATGAGCTCACTTGAAGTTTTCCATCTTCTTCACTAACTTGTCCAATATGCCAGTTTTGACTCGCTGAGTTGAATCACCTATTTTTGGAACTTATAAGTTGTTTCATGACATGAAATTAATATATGGAGTTATCTTAAGTCTTAATATTCCATCCAAACTTTTTTCCATCTCTTAACTCTTCTTATATCCTGCACAACACATAAAATAGTGAGAAAAAACCCTATTTTTGCCCCCATTTGTACAAGTCCATACAACTCATCTTGGTGTGAATTAGATTGAGGGAATCCTATACAACTTCCAATCATCATTCCGAACAAAATATTTCATCTTATCAACTATCCAACTTCATTTCCCAAAACTAGTCCTTGGTAAGGGTTTAGTAGGGTTTTGAACCTCTTTTTTGGTCTTAAGGATTTTTCATAGAGTTTTCATGTCCAAATTTCAATCCAATGCCACAAAAAAAAATTCTAGGACCCTCTCTATATTATCAAAACTTCTTGAGCTACCATGCAAATCATTAGAATATATATGAGCATTCAAAGTTGCTCACTCAAACCCCTTTCTTCCATTTGCACAAGCGTAAAGTTGTTCCCAGGCCAAAATTAGGTTTCTTTGCAACCTCCTTGCTCTATAAAGGCTTAAAAACATTTTCAATGAACTTATAAACATTCTCTAATCCATTATATATCTCTCTTATATTTGGAAATGAAACTGACCCTATGTTTGGACTTTAGGAATAACCATGCCTCATGGGTCTGTCGGCAACTTCCTTAGTACAGGGTGCCCTATTGAGTTCCATCCCTTCCTAATTGGTATTTATGCTTGTTATAAGTGTGTTCAAACTTTCTACACATTCCTCTAGGGCTCCTTTAATTTTTGGTTCACCTTTTTATCTTTATTTTCTAAATCATGTCAGTTTTAACCTTAGGGAAGTACCCCCTAAGACAAAATAGGGGGTACTTACCCTATTCCCTCAAACAATTTGGATGTATCATTGGTTTCTTCAAGTTATGAGGACTCTTTTCATAAATTTTAGACACTTGGTCATCCCATATGACCTTTCAAATTCATGAAAGTATGAGATAGACTTGTAGAAAGGGCATTGTCTACATGGGTTTGCATTTTGGACTGAGTGTAGACTATTAGGGGTCCTTTCTTTGTTTGTATCTCCATTATGATGGATCCTTTAGATCATCATGATCCATATTAAAGTATTCTATTTCTTCATATCAACTCTACTCCCTATATACCTTCACATGCCTTGACTCAGTCAAGACTGAGTTACCCTACCTGTCTCAGTCAACAGTTGGTTGTAAGTGGATTCCAGGACCTATAGATAGTATCTTTCATGTTTAAAGTTTTACATGATGATTGAGATGATCCCTAGAGTTCTCTAAAATCACTTGGCCGCTATTTTTAGTCACTTGCTTCATCATTTCAAACACTACCTCCATGTTTATCTAGTCTTTACCTTGACTATGACTGTATACAGGGGTTTTGGGACTTGTTGTCAATGCTTATGACCTTTTCTTTTGGGCAAGATGTTGGTAAGTCTCTTTGAAACCCTTATGAGGTCACAAGATAGATTTATACTCATGCATTTGGGTTGAGGGTCTTAAGAAAAATACATTGACACTCAAATAAAGTCATTGTCTACCCTGTCTCAGTCATTTCCATCTAGTTGTAAGTGGATATGAGACCTTGAGCGGGTGTTTGTAGACTCTCCCTAGAGTCCTGGAGTCATAATAATAATTGTCTATACCCTTTACTCACCTTGACTGCTCTAAGACACTGCCAAAATAATAATGTAGCTCATTGTCAACTGTGTTTGTTGTAGGTGGATGATTAAGTGCCTCAATTGGGATGATCATGGTGTGAAAAGGTTTACTTGAGTCCACCTTGGGGACACAACACAACTATATCACCTTGAACTCATCTTATATGCTCAATGGAGGTCCAAACTATACTTCTTTTAGACTAAGACACTCATGGCCTTAAGACCCTGTTGTAGGTCTCTATTTGCATAGTGTACAGAGTGGGAAAATGTATGGAAGGCAAAACAACAGTGTTTCCTTCTCATTGATGATCTCTTAGTCCATAGATACCACCTAAACCATTTAGAACCATTCATATATAGAAAATAGACCTAATTTTCAACTTGGATGGATAAATGTCCCTTTTGGATTTAGGTTTGTAGACTAAACTGCCTGTGCTTAGTGTTTTTATAGGCACTTTGAGGGCTTTTGAACACCACCTTCCCTCTAACATCTACCCTTCCAACTTGGCAAGGGTCTTGTCCATGTTAAAGGCTATCAGATAAGGTTATTAAAAAGCATCAAAATTTCATGAGGTCATGTCTAATGTTATTCAAATAATGCTCATGGGCCTCTATTTTCCCTTTTTAGGGATTGTGGCCTGAAACAGTCATTACCCTTTTGAAGATGGTTCTTAACTTGTTGAGCAATCTATCAACCTCAAAAGGTCTTGTCATAATTCTTCTAGCCTATTATAACCTCAAGAAATATCATATGACTTATCTCAACATCCCAAAGGGGAGGTCCTCATTTCTCTGCCCAGGTCACCTATAGGTGGAGGTTTAGTATACACGCAGTAATTATAAATTCAAGTAGCAGAGAAGGTAAACATAGTTATGGTCAATCTTATGTTTTCATCAAGTCTCAAAATGAAATATTAATAATCTTAATAAGTTTAAAACCATATCAAGTCTTTCTCTTTTCATCATGACTTCATTAAAGACTCCTGTAAGTACATATGAACTGTATGCAGGCAGGATGCTTGGAATGGACTAGAAAATGAGGATGAATGAATCCAAAAAGTAACTCAAACTCAAAATAAAAACCTCAAATGTATGATTTCCACCAAGGATATATTGAAACAAGTTATAAACATCTCCTTCAACATGAAATCCACGTGCAAACATGTGGAATAAGACAGGCAGAGTGTTGAATGACTGGTCTAGCATGGTGGAGACATGGGTTTTGAGCAAACTATGGGGTGTGAGACTAAAACCTATAAGGATGTGGCTCCAATGAAATATAAACATAGAAGACACCATTTCCCATTCAAATGAAGCTTATTCAAAGAATACAACTTTTTGAAAATAGTGAAAATGGCTAAAACTGCACATAGTGACTTCATCTTACAAAGTGAGTTACTTAGACTATCAAATCAACTCCAAATATGAAACAAATCATGTAAAACATGAGAAAAATGAGTAAACATAATTTTGAAGTAATATAATAAACTAGATTGTACGGACTTCTCCAAACAAGACCAAAACCTAAAGGGTACACAGATTGATAGGCAGATTTGAATAGTCAACTTCAAATAAATGATTCATAAATGAAATTTAATCATTTTCAAAATTATTGATATGAAAATTAAGGTATCTTAGTTTATAATACACACCCATGAGCGTTTGTCTTGAAATTTCTTGTGATGATCGTACCAAGCAAAAACCTGTAAGTCATTTTAGTGTGTCTAAAAAGCTAAGAAAAGAGCAGAATGGTTTTGGCCTCAAAATGACATTCTTAGATCAATTCAATCATGTATATGAGTGTGGAGAAGCTGAAGAGTCACATTTTCACCTTTTTCAAGTGGCATACTTCCCAAGGAGACTGTACAAGTGCCATTTTCTTCCTTTTCTTTAAGAAAATTGACTTTTCTTTGAACAACCTACCATATTTTCAATAATTTTAGTTATATAAGGATTCTAATGACACATGGGATATGAAATCACATTTTTAAACTTGCATGTTTCCCAATAAACCCGTATAAAGCATTAAATGCACTATTTTGACCCCTCAAATGACCCAAAAATGATATAAGAACATAAAAACTAATTGACCAAAGCTAATATAACATTATTTGACATAAAATGACTTATGAAACACCTCATGACATGATATTATAACCCCTTATAGACCTAAAAATCCAAGTTTATTACTAGGGGTGTCTCAATTTGACTTAAAAGTCAAATTTGGTCAACACAACCAAAGAGTCCCTTCTAGACCTAGTCTGAGGAAAACTCGACCAAGACTAAAATATCAAGTATATATGATGTAGTTTTAAACAAAACCCATCTACCATAAAGATCATGGATCGAATTTCATAGTCTAGCGCAAAGATTTGGTTTCAAAATTGTCCTGGAAGCTCAAGCTTATAAACTGACAAGGCTTCAAAGCTCCATTCATCTGTCCCTACTGATCCTTTTGGCAATGTGATGTTGTCATTTTTCCCTTTTCTCTATTATGAGTGATTTATCCCTTTGCTCAGTTCACTCTCTATTTGTAAACATATAAAAACTTTTAGGTCAAATTGTTGTCATTTGGAGTTGAACTGTGACACTATAGGGCCTAAATTTGATGGTCATATGGTCGTATTTACATTTTTAGTTGTAAGGTATTTTGACATATATATAGAATGGTTGATTAACATATAAAACAAGGAGAAAATTTCTAGGGGTGGATATGATGAATGAATAACACTATCAATTGTTCCAAAAGCGCAAGTTATACCAAAAGGGATGTAATTTGTTGTTTGTTGGTAAAGTGGGGTTTTGTAGAGAGAAAGAGTGTAAATTGGTAGTCGTACCATAAGCAAAACCCATGACACTAAACTCTTCTCTTCTTTTGTACATGAAATGTTAAGGAACAACAATCTGATATTTCTAGGGGAGGTGATGGTGGAAAAGGAGGTGGTGTTATTTCATACAACATGACAATGAGCTCCAAGCTATAAATATATTTATAATGTAAATATATGAACCCCATCATATACAAATACATGAAAGGCATGAAATATTTCAAGGTGATGGTGAGGGGTATTGAAAGAGTATTTCAAGCAATGGAATAGAAGAAGCCTAGGCAAAGACACATGCAAAGTATAGTGACATGTCACATTTGTCTACTTTAACTATATAAAACCAATTTACACAACTTTAAAATCAATTAGTTAAAAAATGGAAAGACTTCCTCAATGAAAGATGCCTCCTACATAATCTAATCAATCGATGTAGGATGTCATATAAAAATAGATATGGATACAAATATTTTTAATTGTTTTCCATTATTTTTTTTAATAACACAAACATCAACCATTGTATTCATAATAGTAGTGCTCATTTCTCTTTATTTGGTGAATGGAGGAGAGGCAAAACTACCACCAGGGCCACAAGTGCTGCCAGTTTTGAAAAAGTTTTTATCTCTGCATACTCTCTCCAAATGTTATGGTAGTCAGATGTATTAAATAAAGTTATATTATATATTATAATACCAATATATTATAATTATATATAATAATGTAATATATATATATATATATATGGATTGCATTCTATTCATTGGATGTCCTCACACTTCCATATGTATCTTCACATCGACACGTGCCTCTCATTATTGTTTACTAGTGTCTATTTAGGGGAACGCTAGATATCTTCAAAGTTATTTTCAACAACAAACCAACACCACCTCTTCTGCATTCACCTCCCTTCTCTTTCATTCATCGTTGGGGAGACTTTTAATGGTTGCTCTATCAATCAATGAAAGTTCATAATTTGCAGAGAGACGAGCCATCAAGAGACAAAAATTCATCCAAAAAATTACAGAGGCAAACAAGGTTTCATCATTTTTCTCTCTAAGATAAACTTTCATAGCTCTTGTACTTTTAATTTTCTTTGTCATTTATGTTTTTTTATGTTGTTTCAAATATAAAAGCTTAAGTTCTAAAATTTCATTTTGGATTGTTACAAAATAAGAGGGAGATACATTTCTAGATCTGATCTGCCAAAGGCCATAGTGGTGATTCATATTTTGTGTTAATGTGGATTGAGAAGAATCCTAGTGTCTTGGTCGAGTTTGGATAGTGTCCCTAACAGAATATATTGTTGACAAAGATTCAAACATGACTCTTTTGTCTACAATTAAAATCTCCATTAAGTCTACAGGGCCATTCATTTGCACTCAATTCTCGTGTTTATCAGGGAGTTAGACATTTTTAGTAGTGGTTGTAGTGGAGGGCATAAACCAAATCACAATGGGAAGATGGTTTATCTGTTAAAGCAATAATTGGTAAACTACGATAACAAAAATAAAGGATGCAACAAAGGGCTTATGCAAGTTGCATTTCACTTCATAATACAAAATGGAGGGATTGGTATGGAAGAAGATTATTCCTATGACACCAAACAAGGCCAATGCAAGGTAAATATCATTTAACTCCTTTGTCTATTTAGTGTTGACTCATTCAAACACACCTATTTTGGTGTCATAGGTCACGAGCTCCCCTACCGTAGTTATCGATGGCTACAAAATTGTGCCAACTTGAGTCCACTAAATAAAAAATAGTATTGAGTTTACATTTTTCAACCTCTCCCTATACGCTACAAGATTCGTCTGCCAACTATATGACATTAAATGATGGACATTTATATTACATACGTAATTATACGAGTTCATTCTTTTATTCTATCTCGCACCCCCTTTCCCCATTCGCCTATCCATTGAAAGTTGAAATTCTCCAATCAATTTTTACAATAATTTTAATTAAATTAAAGTGACATGATAATTTTATATTCTTTAATTATAGATTTAATAGTTAAAAATATATACAATAACTTGAACATGTTATAACTATCATTTCAACAACTTTAACATTAAAAACAATTTAAAAATTTAAAAATAAATAAATTATATTCTAAAAACATTAGTTGCATCTCTTAAATTCAAAAAATAAAATGGTAATAAATTATTTTATTTTATATTTATTATATCTATATATTAAAAAACTAATATTAAAATTTTAAAAAAAATTGACACATTTTCCAATATAAATTAATCCTTTCAACTGATTACAATAAATACTCATAATCGTAATAACATAATAAAATAAAATTACTAAATTCATTTCATTTCCTTGCTTTTTATTTTCCAATCTACGCAAAATCAAATACCCTTCGCCACGTATGTAGTAACTAAAAGTCAAATTTTCCGAATCTCAAACCGCCACAGCCAAACGTCGCATGCCAAGTGTCCGAAATCGAACAATTCTGTAATCCGGCAATCATTATAAAAACTTAGGCACACTTATCCAAAGCATCGGTGATAGACTAGAATCATCCTCCGCGACTGCTACCTGCCAGTGGACACGTGTGCTTGACATTTGGGAAAGGAACCGGAACCTCCTGCAGTCTATAAAAGGCCTCCCCACCCATACACACAAACATTCAAATCATATCGCAAGAGAAACACATCTGCAAATTAAGTGCAAAAAAAACAGTGCGATCTCATCCCACATTACCCCAGATTTACCACAACTGAAAAATCTTGTTGATATCAGTTTCGACGTCTACAAATACACAAGCAGAAGGTGAACTTCGGATGCTTTGCAGTGGAATTTTGCAGCCCAGCGGAGGATGTGGTGACTACTTTATTGTCTGTGCTTACAATCTCAGCTTTTGGAGGCAATCTGAAGCGGAAAAAGAAAACTGCTTTAACCTGAGGTGCGGTATTTTTGATTTGTCAACTTTATGATCAAAGAACAAAAGTTGGAAAGTCTGGTCTTGTAAATGCTGCAGTCTTTTACTTTCTTTTCAACAGTTATCCATTCTGTTTTTCACCTGTGGACGGCTGATTTTTCTTTAGGATTGTTGTGTAAAACGGGCGTCAAGAGTAAGAGTAGAGATATAGTGACAAGCTCGTGATTGCGAGTGTTATGAAATTTTTTTTGTAAGATATAATAATTACCTAAAGAGAAATCTAGGTGTATATCTGCACAGCCAGATTACGATTCGGCTGTTATTGTACATTTATACCTTATATAGCGTTGTTATAGGTTGGATTGTTCCTTTTTTTGTTAAATTGAACTGCTTCAGATCAAATTTTTGTGATTTGGCGTTCTATTGATTCAATTTTAGTTAAATTGAAAAGCTTCAAGTCAATTTTTTGTGATTTGGGGTTCTACTGTGACAATAGTGTGTATAAGCGCAAAGTTTTAGTTGCAATTGTCGTAGCTAGGGTAATTATCGCCTTCTGTAAGTGTACGGCTGGTAGATTACCCAGTTTCTGTAATTAGGGAATAGGTTGTACAGCTCGGGGTTAAGGTGTAAGGTTGTACAGCTCGGGGTTAAGCCCGAGTTTCAAAGCAGATTGTTATATTTTGGGACTTTATTACAGTAATATAGGTGTAAGGTTGTGGTTTTTAGTGAAGAAAAAAATGGCTATGGCGTCTAATATGTGGCTTCTTAAGAAGAAGAGACGGGCTTCGAGAAGCCCTGTTCTTATGCCTGAAGTGGACGTTTCTGCTGTATCTTTATTACAAGCTCTCATTGCTGTTGCTCAGCAAATAATGTCATGCGAGAAACCCCAAGGGTGCCAGAGGAGAAATGCTGTCTGCATCACACGAAAAGTTAAGGTTTTGTCTATACTTTTCGAAGAAGTCAAAGATTTGAACATTTTCCTGCCTCCTTCTGCATTGAAATGTTTTAGAGAATTGTATGTTATATTGCGGGGATCTAAGTATTTACTGGAGGATTGTGGCAGCGATGTAAGTTGTGTTTGGTTGGTTACGCAAACTGAAAACATGTCCAATCAATTCCATTTGTTAGTACATGACATGGCGACTGCTCTGGATATGCTTCCCTTGAGATTGTTGGATGTCACCGATGAGGTTAGGGAGCAAGTTGAGTTGCTTCACAATCAGGCCAAAAGAGCCAAACCGTTTGTTGATCAAGCTGAGGAACAGCTTTGCAAAGATGTTCTGTCTGTGTTGGATGAGTTCGAAAAGGGGGTTGTTCCAGACGAGTCTCAACTAAGGAGGACTTTAGATGGCTTGAATCTCAGAAATGCAATGGACTGTCAAAGAGAAGCAGAATTATTGGAGGAAGAGATGACAAATCAGAAAGAGTTAGGATCAGAACAAAATGTGTCTCTTATTAATGGTTTGATTGGCTTCATCCGCTACAGCAAGTGTGTGTTGTTTGGCGTGGATTTCGATTCACAATTTCAACTATCAAACAAAACCCAATCCGGTACAGTAGATTTGGAGGATGCTTCGCTTATACCAGATGATTTCAGATGTCCAATCTCACTTGATTTAATGCAAGAGCCGGTTATTGTGTCCACAGGGCAAACATATGATCTAGCATCCATTACCAGGTGGATCAAGGAAGGACATTCTACATGCCCAAAGAGTGGTCAAAAGCTTTTGCACACAAATCTTACTCCAAATTATGCACTTCGAAGCCTTATTGTTCAGTATTGTGCTGATCATAATATCCCCTTTGAAAAATCGGAAAGAAGCAAGAAAAGTTCTTTACTGGAAAGCATCACAAGTACCAAGGCAGCTTTAGAAGCTGCAAAAATGACAGCAGTATATCTTGTAGAAAAGCTTCGTCAAGGATCCTTTGAAGTGAAAAAGCAGGTTGCATTCGAACTCAGACAACTTGCTAAATGTGGCATGGACAATAGAGCTTGCATTGCAGAAGTAGGGGCCATACCCCTATTTGTGCCACTGCTTTCCTCAAAGGATCCCGAAACCCAAGAAAATGCTGTTACTGCACTTCTAAACCTGTCAATATATCCGAGCAACAAAACTAGAATAATTCAGTCAGGTGCATTGCTTCCAATCATCAGTGTTGTCAGAAGTGGATGCAGCATGGAAGCCAGGGAGAATGCAGCTGCAGCGCTCTATAGCATTTCTTCTATAGATGAATACAAGAAATTAATAGGAGAGACACCAGAAGCCATTCCGGCCTTGGTAGATCTTCTTCGAGACGGAACTGAAAGAGGAAAAAGAGACTCGGCAAATGCCTTGTTTCGTCTTTCAGCTTTTCGTGGAAATGATATGCAGGTAGTAGCAGCTGGTGCAGTACCTTTGCTCGTTAATCTTTTAAAAGATGAAAGACCGGATCTTGTGGATGATGTTGTCTCTGTTCTTGCTGTTCTTTCCAGACAAATAGAGGGTTTAGTTGCAATTAGAGAAATCTCTGCGACACCGCTACTTGTCAGTCTTCTTCGATCAGGTTCTTCTTCACCCAGATGCAAGGAGAATTCGGTTGCTATTTTACTGTCACTGTGCTTCCATGGAGATGCTGAAATGGTAAATATGTTGTTGAGACTACCATCATTAATACCTTCTCTGTATAATCTTCTCACATCTGGCACTCCTCGAGCCAAAAAGAAAGCCCGTTCCCTACTTAGAATCCTTCACAATTGGGATCCTGCACAATCTCCACAAAACATTCTCTCCTCTCAGAACCAGAATCCGGTTGCTTCAGTGACATAGCCATTGAATGTTTTTCATTTACTCAATCTGTCATAGAGGCTCTCTGATTCGTTCCTTAAATGACCTTCCTTAAATTTCTTTGGTTTCTGGCTTTCTGTTGTACACTATATCCTCTGGTAGTGAAGCATCAACATAACTGTAGACAAATCTGTCGTAAGGCAAGTTTTTGTCTTGTAAATTATATATTCTGTACAAAAAGATATAGCAGAGAATAAACCATTAATATGGATAGAAAATAAATTGAAAGTGTAAAAAGCCAGCTCTGTAATTTCCATTGAAGAAGAATGATTGATATATGCCCTTCAGTTTAGGAACATTGAAATCATTTTGCTTTATGCCCTTGAAGAAGGTGTTTCTCTTGAATGAACTAAATATTGAAGACAGGATATTGAGCTAAATATCAACTAGGAATACAGAAAGGCCTGGACATTTGGACAGGTCATGATAGACGCTAGGCCAGACTTGAATAAAAATACACTATGGCATGGCCCTATTTTGTATCGTGGCAATGTGCCCCCCTGCTAATAAAGATGCAGGCATCCAGTATGTATGTAACATTTTCGGCAGAATCTTTCTGACATAATATTTTAAATTTAAATCTTTTGAACTTGTGATTGGCTTATAAGTTTCCTAAGTTTCAATGCATGAATGGCTGAAAATTTTCTGCTTGATTTGTTTTGGTTTTTATTTCAGATCAGATCCCAAGGTACATATAGCTGTAAATTTTAGTCTGGCTCTGATTTAAGTAGCCATATAATGCTGATACTGGCTTTTCTAAGCATTTAAGGAAAAGATGGTCCGGTCTCATAGCATTTTTATCGTGGAATTAAGCTTGGCTTAGCAAGACTAAAAAGGAATTCGTGGGAGCCTTCATACCATGTCTCTAAGCATTTTTAGCACAGAATTAACCTCGGCTTAGCTAGGCCAAAAAGGAATTCATGGGAGTCTTCATACTATTGAGGTATAGCTTTCCTCTTTACAAGCCATGCTTCTTTTAACTTTGGATTCCACCTCCCTGCAGATATATTTTGCTGCAAAAGAATGAATTCACCTTCTCCTTTTTCTTTAGCTGATCCAGTCAAGGGCATATATCTGCAAGACTGATCACACCTTACATACCAAGGACAAAAAATCTGGTCTGATACCAAACTGATTTGAAATCAGGATAGATATTTAATTCCTAATTCACCAACACAAATCTGAACATTCTAATTATGATATAAAGTGAATATAAACATATAGATGTGAAGTGATGGAATTAATGACAATAGTTGTATGATAGCAAACAGAGTAAGTAAATGACTGAAAACAATCAGACACAGATAATTATACAAAAGAATTTACCATGAAGAAACCAAATATGGGAAAACTCCAGCAACATTTCGTGTTGCCTCTTTATTTCTGCCAAAAACAGTAAGAATTTCAACCCAGTCGCTCTTAATACAACACTTTTATAGTGTTCTCACAAGCTTGCCCTGCTTTGACTCTCAAGACAACTTTTCACTCCTACACTCAGTTGTACTTGGAGCCTTAGATATTTTAAATTAAAGGGGTTTTCGTTGCAAAGAAAGCAAATGGACACATCCATCTATGTATGGAGACTTTGGTATTTTAAATTAAAGGTGTTTTCGATGTCATGAAGTAGGGCATTTGAAAAGAGCTTGCCTTGGTAAGAATGTATAGTGACCAAAACAACATTCATTAGTTGAATCTATGGCTTGGAAGGAACATCAGCGAGATACAATGAGCACATAGATAATTCAACAACTCTATTCCACTCTTCATCTGGATTATTCAATTCCTTCATCCAATCCTCAGTTCATAGATAATTTCTTTTTAAATTTTAATTATGACCACCAACATATATATCAAACCACGCATGAATATGCTATGGTAACTCGTCAAAGAAAATCTCATACAGTCATTTTGAATATTCCCCTGCAACCTTTTTCAGTTTCAAACCCTTATTTCCCAAAATATTTTTTGCAAATTCTAAATACTTTGCCTCAAACTAGGCTTCCACTTACTCTAAATAAATACGTGCAGCTATAAGCATCTTTGATTTTCATGATTTGTTCCAACAAGGTCTTGACAATCGAACAAAAATATTGTTATTTTTAAGGATCTTTCACAAGGCCCCGCATAAAACAAATCTTGTGAAACAAATAATGAATACCCATGCCACCAACATATCATCTAATCATGAAGACTTAGAAGCTCACTTGAGGTGCAACAAGAGAACATTGAGAGCACTGTTATGAGAACAATGCACAAAGAGATACTTACACACATCATCTTTACTCAATAAAGAATAAAACAAAAAGCATCATCTAAGTATATAACACAAACCAAAACAAGATGCAATTCACTCAAAAAAAACATATTTTATCATCATATTAACATCCTTAACAACAAGCATGCACATCATATTACATTCATCACCATCAAAGGATGATCTTTACACATAAGCATCATATAATGATATCAATGATGAGTCAACCAAACTCTAACTTCAAGCTTTCTCCATTTTTTTCTAACTTAGCACATACAAAGTGTCCAATATATGATAGATGTCTCAAATGAGAGGTTAAGGTCCCTATTTCGTAGACCCCTTCAACCGCTGCAAATTGTTATTGATTTAGCTCCACCTGTTCATTATTTTCCAATTATCAAGGCACCTACCCTGCACATCCAAATATTCCCTATTTGATTATTGTATTTGTAATCTTGCATAATGGCATATTCCATTTCTCTAAAAGAATATTTTTGTCCATCGTAGATAGATCCTACATAATCCATGTTCTTTGTGTGTGGATGCTTACCATCTATCAACTTATCCTTCACTATGTTTCTTTGTGTGTTTCTTTCCCAAGTGTGCTTCTTCAACAAATGTGTGTTTGTTTCAACATGCATAGTGCACATCATCCTTCCTATAAAACATCTTTCTTTTTATGCGCTTGATGTTGAGAATGCACATTACAAGTACCTAAAATATTTTGATGCATCTCACCCATGTGTCATCAATCAAATAGTCTTTGCATGTTTACCTAATGTGCATTTCTGGGGTCAACAAGGTCAGAAGGGCCCACACCATGATTATAGAGATAAAAAATCGTACATTGTAACGGTTCCAAGCAACATGTCCAAAACCTAAGAAAACAAGGCAAGGAGGAGAGAGAAATGAAAACAAGGGAACAAGGCATAACATAGTAAAAACACAGGGGAACACATGCCAATAAGAACATATATGATTGATAATAAACACACACACACAAATACTATAGAGCAATGCAATTATACGACTAATTGGATACTTATTTTTATATATTTAACTTACTAGGGTTTTAAAAATAATGATTCTTGTAGTCTTTTACCCTATAACCATTCATGATTTGCTAAAACTTTTAGAAATCATATGCAATATAAAACACAAAAAAGAGGTACAGATTATCAATTTCATTCATCCCTTTTTTAAAGGCAATGGGTATTCATCATTACAATTCAATAGGGTTTTCTCTAGGGCAGAACGAAATCAAAGAACTCGAATGCCATCTAATGAGGATTACATAGAAAAAAAAAGGTGTTCCTACCTTTCATCAAAGGAATTCAAGACAAAATTGCTAAACATTTGAATAAGAAGAATATTAACACAATTTTCTCGACTCTAAATAACATTAAAAAACTCCTTAATTCTGCAAAAGATTCCATTGACCCGAATTCACTTGAAGGAGTTTATCAAATCTCATGTGCCTATGGTAAATCATACATGGGTAAAACCAGCAAATCGATTGGTACAAGAATCAAAGAGCATTGGGCAGATCTTAGACATAGTAGAACTCATAAATCAACATTGGTGGAGCATTATCACGCAACTAAACATCCTATTAACTTTGTTGGCTCAAAAATTTTGGCAAGTATGAACAACTAGTCTAAAAGAATAATTAGAGATGCCATTGAACTCAATAAAAATAATAATTGTTTAAATCATGATGATGGATTATTAATTAATTGTACATGGCTTCCTTTGATCAACAAGGGTTAGGTCGGCTTCAAGGAACTGTTTAAGCATTTTATGTATTTATATTAGTCAAGTGAGATGAATCTTCTTGGCATCGTATTTGTCTTGATGATGAGCCCAAGTGTTGGCTCGAAACGTTGATAACAAATGGATTTGATCGTGGCATCTCCAATTAGTAATGCCAACACAAAAAGCATCAATTTTCATTCATTCCTTTTCATATGGTAAGAGTCTAAGGGGGGTACTTTGCATAACAAATAAAAGTGAAAGCTATTTATCTCGTTGATAAATTTGATCTATTAGGGTTTCCCATGGTCAACTTGCCTGTCCTTGTGTGATTTCTTTCTCTCCTTGCATACCAATTATGTGGGACTTTCTATGGGTCCTACACATTTATTATGTTTGACACTCTGCCCTATGGGTAGGCCAACCTTATACAATGGCTTCCCCACTCTCAACTACAACCGATGTTGCAAGAGATGAGAGAAATGGCACCCAAGAGAGTTCATATATTTGTCCCGAAGGTCTTTGATGAGGTACTCCCATTGCCCTTCCTTCTCAACTAGAGGTATGTTTTGTTGGTGATGTTATTGAACAAGCATGCAAATGGTATGAAAACTTTTCCCTTATTGCTTACTTTTTTGGCCGAGTCCCCTTAGAAGAGTCTCTCTAGAATTGGTTCTGCCACCACTGGGAGCTAGTAGGCGTCCATTTGGTTGGCATTAGAAACCTTACCAAAGAGTTTTTCTTGCTTACCTTTAAAGATCCATTTGAAGACCAAGCCCTCCTTGCCAAATCATGATGTTGGTTCCTTTGAACCACGCTCATGATTTTGTCCAAGTGGTCTCATGATTTAAAGGTCATAGACCAAGCCTTTCTTCGAGTCCCGTTTGGGTTGAGCTTCTCAACTTGCCCGTGCACCTATGTGCCTTTATGGATCAAATTATTGCACTCTTGGACCCATTGTTTGCCATAAGCAACCGAAGCGGTTCTCTTCCTACCCCAACAAATGGGTTTACATTCAGGTTGACCTTTCCAAAGACCTGAAGGAATTTGTTGATATTCAGGGTGGTGACATCCGTTGGTCACATAAAGTTGTGTACTTCAACTTGCCTAATAGTTGTTTTTGTTGTCAGGCATCTGACCATCGTATCAAAGATTTCCCCCTTATGGGATGTTTGAATCCCTCCTTGGCCCCTTTGTAGCTTGTGAAGCCCAAGGTGATGGACAACGAGGACAGTTGGACCATAGTCCAATCCAAGAAGCCTTAGCCAGCGCTGAAACCCTCCATCCCTGTCACCTCCTCCCTATGCATCAAGCCTTCTCAAGAGAAAATCTGTCTCCCCTCGTTGCTCTGGTCCCATAGACCTAACAAAGCATAGTTTCAAATAGTTCCCAAGATTCCTTGGTCTTTGCCGCCGGGATATCCTCAATTAACGACTCATTCTCAAGGTAGTCGTGCAACCCACCATCGGATTGTGGCAACTCTCCTTGAGACAACCATGGGGCTGAACATTGCTCCATTATGCGGAGAGGTTTTTCTACTCCAAACCAACACAATAGTTTTGTTGTGTTAGCAATTTTTGAGGATAGACGGGGAATTTCACATGGATGATATCTCCCAATGAACTGTTTATCATGGAATGTTCAAGGTTTTACAGAGTCCTCTAGAAAATACTTTGTGCATGCTGCCTATCAAGATTTTGTTTGTCTGCAAGAAGTTAAATGCCACCTAACTTTCCACTCTATATGAAGATGGGCGTGGCGGTCCTGGCATATTGGTATCGCCTAAGTTTTCTCCCTTCATTATTGCCATGGGGGAGGCCCTGTCACACCAGGTTGTTTGGTTAATTTTAGACATTATGGCCATTCTTTTGGTATTCTCAACATTTACACCCCTAATGATGGTCCTTAATATATCTCTACTTTGGCGATCCTTGGCTTACAATCTCCCCTCTGCCACATGGCTCGTTTGTGGGGATTTTAATATGGTTGAGAACTCCAAGGATAAAGTTGGTGCCTTGCTCATGCGGTAGTGCATCGGAGAATGTGAAGCGTGGTATTATCTCAAGAATAAATGGGGTCTTGTCGACTCTCTCCTCTGACGACACTCAATTAATAGCACATCTTGGTTTATGTGGTCTAATTATCGTGCTGGGGGTCACCGGATGATAAAAAGGCTCAACCCTTATATGTTGTCAGAGCAAAATATTTTCTCTTTCTCCAACATTAATGATTACACTGTCATTGTCCATTCTGACTTGGTTCTCTCCGATCACTCTTGTATCTCTTATAGAGTGGAATGGGTCACGGGGCAATATAAGGTGCCACGTAATCAATTCATCCTCAATTCTTCTCTTCTAAGCCATGCTAGCACCATTCATTTGATTGCTCAAATGTAGAATTTGGCCCCTCACCCTCCTTATGTTGCCAATTGGATTGAGTGGAGGAATGAGGCCATTCTACACGCCACCACTTTCCAATGGTATCAGGAAACATAGTGAGGATACTATGCTCAAGGAGTTTTGAAGGGTCTCCTCACTCCTTGAGCTCAATCATTTTGATGCTACTTTGTATAATCTTGATGCCTTGCTCAAACACCACATTAAGGTGGCAGAAAGCCATGCTGCTAGAGGGGTGCAATTATACATTATGTTGCACTGGATCAAGGTTGAAGATAAGGCCTCCAAGGACTTACTCAGATATCTCAAATCCAAACAGGTGCATGGTCTGATCAAGGCCATCAAGACAACCCAAACTAGGCTCACTTCCCTTCTCGACATCTCTTCGACCTTCATGGATCACTATAAATTAGTTTTCGAAGCCCAGGAGATTACAACTGAAAGAGCTCAAACTTTGTAGGAATACCTCAATGTGGTTCCTTATAAGGTTAAAGCGGCCGACTAGTGGCTCAATGACTCTCACTTGACCCTCCAAGAACTCATAGAGGCTCTCTGATTCATGAGTAACAACAAATCCCAAAGCCTCGACAAATTTCAATGTGAATTTTATAAAGCCACATGGGAATTTGTTGGGCTTGACCTACTTCAAGGGTACAAAGAAGCCTTTCAAAACCATTTTTTGGGAGTTTTAATTAATCAAGGTAATATGAAATTCATACCCAAAGCGAGTGATCCAAAGCTTCTTACCAGCTGGTGGCCTATTTCCTTGTTGAATGTCTCATATAAAATTCTCGCCAAACTTCTGGCCAATTAGTGCCATTTTATTCTTCTTGTCATTGTTCGATCTAAGCAAATTGTTTTTATTAAAGGGAGATATATTCTTGACAACCTTATTACCGTTTGGGAGGAATGGAATGGGTCAGAGTTTCTGGGCAGAGAACCTTTTTTCTTAAGTTCGACTTTGAAAAAGCCTATGACTGGATTGAGTGGTTTTTTATTCTGGGCATGTTAATGACTCTAGGTGTTGGCTAGTTCTTCATTTTGGCAGTGTGAACTTTGATTTTAGATGGCTCAGCGTGCCTCACCATTAATGGATTCAAGTCTGTTAGCATGGACCTACAATGCTCCATTAGGTAGGGATGTCCTCTAATTACGACATTATATTTTCTTTTCGCAAAAGCTTTAGGTTATCTCCTTGCTTCTAGAGCTAAGCGGGATGTGATTTGTGGTATCTCTTTGCATGACCACTCTTTCCAGCTCATTAATGGGCACTTTGCGGATGATACTTTCCTCACGCTCGAAGAACAAGAGCAAACTTTTTGAAAAGCTATGAAACACCTTGATACGTTTTGTTTGGCCTCAGGATTAGATAGTTTGCAGTGGAATAAGACACGCTGCTTTAGACAAAGTATGATGCTTATGCCCAAATGGCTTCTCCATTATAATTGGAAATGGATTGCGCGCTAAGAACAGTTCAAATTTATTGGCATCCCCTTTGCCTTTGACAGTTTTCTAGTTGAGACGTGGCAGTGTGCCATCAAAAGAGTGGAGAAGAAGGTTGAGTACTAGATTACCAAACTATTATCCTTAGTAAAGAAGATCCAATTTTGTACAAATATTGTTGTGGCCACCCATGTTTATTATTCCTCTTATTGGGCTCCCTCTAAAGGCGCTTATGATAGTTTAGCCAAAATACTTAGGGATTTTCTCTGGGATAATTCCAAACATGCCAAGGGCTTCCATTGTGTCCCCTAGGACATTTGTGAAGGAGGCACGGGAATTATTGACCTTTATAGGGAGAGTGCAACTTTATGTGCTAAATGGGTGGTTCGCACCATCGAAGGCATTGAGGCTTGGAAAAACCTACTAAAGCATTGCATCTCTTTTGGGGGGGCCTATGGTAAGCCTAGTTGGAAAAATATAGGTTTCCACTCCCTTCTCATCATTACAGCCCTGTCAAAATTGAAGGCTCCTTTGTTGCCAAAAGCATATGGAAAGCCTTTGAAGCTATCAAGCCTCACATGAAGTGGATTGGGGATGGTTTTTGTATAGGTTTATCTTTCAATGATCTTAACATCTGGTGGTCTCCTATTTTGACAAACACTAGTGTTCTGTTCACTGAATTGCTAGGAATCAAAGCCCTCAGGGTATTTCAAAAAGGTATTCTTACCATTTGTAATATGGTTTTTGCTAGGGACTGGATTCCTTGCCCTGACTTGAAAACTAAATTTCAATTAATAATGCAAACTTACCTTATGTGCTTTGTATTCAAGAGTTGCTTTCTGATGCTATGTTTTATAAGCTTGGTTTGCAACCTCCCCATGCTTGATGGAAAAACTAGCATTGGAATTGTGACACCCATTTCAAGAATTATTCTCCATTTTTTTTGTATCAAGTCATGAGCCCCTTCTCTCTTGCTCTCTACAAGCACAATAGACATTGGGGACTTAAATCCTCTCCCATAATTTGGCTTGCTAGACTTGACAGAATTTGGCATGCTAGGATCAAACCTAAGCTTGCCCACTTTCTGTGGTGCCTCTATTCTACCAAGGCCTCCCGCTCGGGGAATGACTCTCTCACACGAGCATCACTCTACCCAGGTGCTTTGCATGCCATCAACTTGAGTCTTTCAAACATTTATTCCGGTTTTGCACACGTGCCTAGTCTACTTGGAAATGGATCCATAGCCTATTCTACCCTTATCACCTTGAGCCATTTTCTTGGCGGCTTACTCTTCTAGGGGACTTAGCCAACTGGCCAACTTCTATTGTTTTTCTATGAAAAATTTTCAGAGCCATCATTCTTTTCTAATTATGGAAGACTAGAAATAATGTTATTTTCATTAATGAGCTTGCTCTTGTGATTTTACACTTAACAAGGTCTCTGTTATATCTTCAGCATCTATGCATATTCAAGTCCAAACTGAGAAGGTTGCTATGTAAGTCCGCCACCTCCAGGAGGAGTTGGATCATTAGGGGAGTGCCCATTGCACTATCAGTCGGGTGCCACGAGATGGGTCGCCTCAAGGACCACCGCTGCCACCTCCTAGAAGGTGCAAAAGTCATTCACGTAGCTGCAACCACTTCTCCACTTGCACCATCCACCAGAGCAAGGAGTCTATGTAACCAAAAAGTTATGAAAAGATGTCTCAATCACTTGAAATGAGACCAAAAAGTCATGAAAAAGATGTCTCAGTGATTTGAGATGCCCACCATAAGATGCCTCAAAATGTGTCCTCTGATCCAAAATTTTATACTGAAACTGCGTATATAATTTTTTATACGATACGTCTAAATCCAAGCACAAGATTTTAATACTGTCCACCAAATCAATGGGACCAAAAAGTCATGAAAAGGATGTCTCAGTGATTTGAGATGCCCACTATAACATGCCTCAAAATGTGTCATCTGATCCAAAATTTTATACTGAAAATGCTTATATAATTTTTTTATACGATACGTCGAAATCCAAGCACAAGATTTTAATACCGTCCACCAGATCAATGTGACCAAAAGGCCATGAAAAGGAAGTTTCGTGCCCAAAAAGGTCATTTGACATGAGGCCCCTCCGTTGAATTTGGGAAAAGGAGTTCAAATACTTCTTCAATGGAGTTTTCCAGCGCAGCCGATTGTGCGGTAAATAGGTTATATTTTCTCTGCTTGCTTTCTATTCATTCTTCTCCAGAAAGAGCAAAACCTTTAAACCCTCGCGCCGTCGATTTGTTAGTTGAATTTATTTTTGTTTCCTTTAGATCAAAAGCTTGAAATCTCGATCCTGTAAATACAGTACTCTTTCTTGTATCTGTCTTCTCTTCCTTTTTATATATAATTTTCCTTGGTTTGTCTGTAAAAATTGAGGTTTTCTCAGGAAATATCTAGAAGTTCGTGATCGCAACGATTTGATCGTGATCATGACCTAAGCTTTTGATAAAAGTCCGGCTATATTTTTGTCCAGACTATTCGAGTGAAATTGTTCAATGGAGTCGTTTCAGCCTGCAGTGTTTCAATTGTAATTATTGAAAACCTTCAGTGGGTCAAATTGTTGTGATTTGAGTTGAACTGCGGCCATTTTCTGCTTCAAGTCAAAGGAGTGAGTTATAATTGTGGCAGTTAGGGTAAATTTGGACTTCTGTAATTTTACAGATCGAAATTCTGTAATAACTTTGAGTTATAATTGTGATAGTCAAGGTAAATTTGGACTTTGTAATTTTATATGTTTAAATTTTGCAATAACTTTTAGTTATAATGGGGTAGTTAAGGTAAGAATGGATTTTGTAATTTTACAAGTTTAAATTTTGTAATGAGACAAGAAGTTGTTAATATTGGAGTTAAGTTTGACAATTTTAATATATATATATATATATATATAATGATTGAAATTTTGTTTTTATATTGATTAGATGTACATAATGTTTTTTTTTGGTTTAGTGTCAAGTATCCATTCCGTTAAATTTGACTTGGGCATGATTTTAGGGTCATCTGTTTTTGGTAAACCCTGTGATTTTTATTTTAGTCTTTTACACCATTATCTTCAATGTTGGACTACAACTCACTTGATTGGATTTTCATATTTTGAATTTAGGTTGGAAGAATTTGATATTATATTGTGGGTTTAGACGGATAAATGGATGGTCCATGTTTATGTTGGTTAAAGATGAAATTTAAAAGAAGTTTACCACTTAGTGATTAAATTAAAAAAATATTAAAAGATAAAATTTAAAAGAAATTTACCACTTGTGATTATTAGAAAAATATAATTTAATAATAAATTTAATTTTAATAATTTAATTTAAAATAAAAAAGTAAGATTAAATTTAATTTAAAATTGGTATTTAATATGAATTAAAAAAACCTAAAATATTTATTAGTTTATATTAATGTTTAAAACTAAACTTAATATTAAATTAAATATTAATAAAAAATAATATCTAAATAAGTATTTTAAAAGTAAAAGCAAAAAACTTTAAGAAAATATTAATATTTAAAAATGCACTTAAATAATCTTTGATAATAGGATTAATTGATATTTTAAGAGGTGATCTCCAACTCGTTAGATTCTTCTTTAGAGTAAGATGATCAAGCTAAATTTTGACAAACCTACGAAGGGTAATTCAGGATGGGCAAGTGCTAGAGGCACCTTCAGAGACTCCAACAACACTTTTCCCCTGGGCTACAATGAAGCTCTTGGTAGGTGCACCAATAACCTTGTTGAAGCCAAGGCCTTTTAGAGGGGGCTCTTTATTGCTGTGCAAAAGGGATGGCCCAGTGTTGATATTAAAGGTGACTCCAAGCTAAAAGTGAGCAATGAATTTGGAAAACATCAATAATTGGAATTTAGCCAACATATTGGAGGATTGCATGAATCTCTGGGAGAACTTTGTGCACTTCAACCTCCGCCACACCCACCAAGAAGGAAACCAAGTAGCATACCACCTTGCAAATCTTGGGGTCAAACATAACTTCTAAAAACATCACTTAGTCCTAACACATTTGCCAAACTTGGATACCAAAGCTAAGAAACTCATTGAGTTGGACTGCCATAACTGCTCAATAATTGAGAACAACAATGATTGAGATTGGTTGCTCATGCCACACCACCACCTAAGGTACAAGGCATCAATTTCATCGACTTGATAGCATAATGACTTGGTATGACAATTGTTCCATGTGGCAACATGCATGTGTGGGGTCTCTTCAAATCTCCCAACTCCCCTCGCATTTGGCCATTCTCAACTTTTGGTGGAATGTGAAGTAGTTTTGGGAGAAGCAGAATATTGTTGTTGACATGGATAATCCCTCAACTAGCTTGAGCCCTTCCAAGTGAATTACGTAGATTAAATCCAAGGACATGACACCCAATATTGTCAAAGAGATGAATGTGAACATGTTGCACAAGTACTCGTTGGATGACTTCCACCACTCCTTGGTGCTTGTCAACGACCTTAAGTTGTGGCATCTACTGAACGCAAGAATTTTGTTGGACAAGAGCACCATGTTCACAACGAAGGAAGCTCTAAACATTTGGCAAAATGCGCTCATCGAGGGTGTTAAAGATGATAAATTGCTCGATTGGATGGCCACCAATGTTCTACATGCATAGCTCTCTACAAGGCTTGGTGGTGGCGTCTTCATGGACTTGGTCATCGAGGCCATGGAAGACCCTGGGCAATACAATCCCAAGATGGACACCCTCAAGGAGGTCCAAATGATAGGTATTTAGACAGTACTTTTCAGCACCAACTTGTTGGCGATCCATGAGGACATTGAACACTTTGGGAGTATGGTTGACCCCAAGATAGACTAGCTATGGGAGCTTTTGAAGGCCATTGTAGTGGATAATATCTCGTAGAGTCACAAACTGAATGCCATCTTTGATAGATTAGGTATCCAGGTTTCGAACAAGGATAACTCAAAGCTAGTGGAGTCTTTGGTAGCACTAATCCTTAAAGATGAAACACAAAAGGAGGGGCCAACGGTGGTGGTTTCCAACTCTTACGAAGAAGTCTAAGTATTTTTCTATTACATTCAATCAAAATTTATGTTTTAAGGTTTTCATTTTTAGTAATTTTTCCAAAAACACTACTATGGTAAGTGGCTTTTTGTTGTACTTCCTATTTACACTAGGTTTTTTGGAACTTTTATAAATAGACAGGGTTTACCTTTTTTTGATCTATAAAAAAAAAATATAGTTAAACAAACTATTAATATCTAATATTTAAGTAAAATATGTTAAATTATAGATTAATACTAATATGAAGTTATTATTTATTTTTTATGAATTTAGTATTTATTTATTTTCATTTTTGGTAAAGCAGGGTTTTGTAAAGTGAAATAGTGTAAATCGGTAGTTGTACCTCATTTGAAACTCGTGGACGCTTAACTCGTATCATTTTTTGTGAATGACGTTCCAAGCAATGATAATATGATATTTTTGGTGGAGTTCATGGGGAAAATGAGTTTGTGTTCCTTCATATTGTAATGCATTGTCTTTGGAGGAGATGTTTTGTTTCATAGTGAGAATGAGCAATGATGAAGTGTTGGGTAAAGACAAGGCCATACAAAGCATGAAAGCGATTAAATATTTCAAGGTGTGATAGGTGGTGATGGTAAATGACAATGACATGATATTTCAAGGGATGGATGCAAAGAATCTAGGGTAGATACACACACAAACCTCTGTAACATGTCACTTTTATAATATATTAATATATTATATAATAAACTATAAAATATTATATATTTGTGTATAATAATTAATATAATATGTAATAATAAATTAATAGTATTATAGTATGTGTGTGTGTGTGTGTGTGTGTGTGAGATTTTCTTGAATCTAGAGTGGAGGCGGGTCTAGTTTGTTGGAAGTGGAAATATGTTGATACTTGCCAATCCTTGAAAACCAGAATTTGCAGTTGGCAAACATCTTAACAAAGAGAAATATTTTCATCAATTTGAAGACTAATATGGTCTAATGGGTTGGAGTTAAGACTGGCTAGTATGCAGTAAACTTAGGGCACAAAATGGTTGAGTAGGTGGAACCTTGCTTTGGATGGACTAAGTCCCTTTGTTGGCATAAATATAATCTTCCTAAAGGTAAGGTCTTTGCATGGATTGTAGTGCAAGGTCATATTTTAACCCAAGACCACCTGTGAAGGATAGGAATTGTCAGCTCCTCCACATGTGTTATGTGTCAGGCGGAAGAGGAAGATGCCAATCATCTTCATTTTATTTGCCCCTTTGTGACACATGCTTGGAACTAGATGTGTAGTAAATTAGTATGGCGTTGGGCTAGACTGGAATTGTTGAAACAGGGCTTCATCCACTGGCCAATGGGTTCTGGCAAAGACACTTTCTCATGTTTGTGGAAAGCGTGTCCGATGATCCTGATTTGGATTATCTAGAAAGAGCGAAACATGTGAATCTTTGAAGATTGATCATGTTCCTTTGAGGAGGTAATCATAAAAGCATAATTGGCTATGTCGAAGGTGGGATCTACTCATTCTCGTAGATACAAGGACTGTCTTCCAGACCGGGACTCTTAGATAATCTCTTCCTTGTGGTTGAAAGTACCTCCCATTAATGGATTGGTTACTCTGTCAAGGGTTGTTAAGTGGGCAGGGAGGATGGACTGGTTGTCGCCCCCTCGAGGGATGTTCAAACTCAACTTTGATGGCATTGCTCGAGGGAACCTTGAGATGTCTAGGTAGGTTGTGTCATTTAGGATTGTGCAAGATTGATCATTAGATTGGCCTTGAAAAAGCTGGTGGATGGGACAAACAATGACCCTGAGGCCCAAGCCCTAGTTTTGGGACTTGAGCTTGTGTGTCAGTGTAGGATTGATAGAGTCATCATTGAGGGTGATTTGATGGTCATCACTCAGGGTTTGAGGAATGGGAAGGCATATTCTTGGAATCTGGAAAATAATGTGTCAGGCCTAGGATTTTTTAGCACTCTTAATTGATTGGGAACCCAATCATTGCTTTCATGAAATAAATCAAGTGGTAGATGAGTTGGTGAATAAAGGCATCAATCGGTTTGAGGATTTAATATGTGATAATGATTGAGAAACATGGTATTTGAATGCCCCCTCATGATTATACTATGCTTGGGGATCTTTGTCCTAAGAGTGTTTATGGCAAGTGGTAGTCAAAGTGTGGGAAAAGTCTTTATAACATTGTGTGGCGACCTCCCACATCTCTTCAACCAAGCATATACAATGGTCGATGGGTTTATTACCAAGGGGAACAATTTTCAGAATTTGTGTGTAGAGGCTACTATAAGAACTTGAAAGCAGCCAGATAAAACAATGGAACACATGTTACAGGTGACCCTCAATGATCCCCTATTACATGTTTTGGTGATCAAACACAAGATAGCCTTTGAGGAGCGAGTATCATATTCTAGGTTGAAGTGTGTCTTCATCATCCAAACTGAGTGTGTCTTCATCATCTAGGTTGGGAATGCCTTAATTGCCATTAAGGAGGTTATTGGTCTGGTCTTTCTGGAAATGAATAGCAAGGTCAAGGTGAACTCCTTGGTGGCATCAGATTTCATAGGGAACTCTCTTCATCCATCCATGGATAAGGAGCTAACTGTGGCAGTGGCTACTACGGTTATTTAGGAGCGGTTCTGTGTGGGGTTAGAAGTGATTGTGGAGGATTGTGTGTTGGAGGATAAAGGCTATTGGGTATTCTTTGAGCAAGCAGGGAATGAAATGTTTCCTTTGAGGTCCTTTAGGGATCTAGAAGATAGATATGACAACCTCCTGGTCCACCCAGAATATTTTCAAAAGTGTCTTCAAAACCCTGGTCCATCCAGTTTTTAGCTTGTTGCTAGATTTGGGGGCCCTTCATAACCACTGAGGTCTATCATGGTAGCTTTGCAAGATAGGAAGTCCCCTGGTTTGGCTTCGGTGGTGAAGTTATTCGTGAGTCTCTTTGGAGTGCATTTGCCACTTCCACAACATGCTCTGGTGATCATAGGGGAAGGACCTCTTACTAGATGACGAGCAGCCTCAACACCCATGCAGGTTCGCTTGGATTGTATAAGAGCTACTCCTAGTCTAGGGGGTAACTTTAGTATGAAACGTGTGGGTAAGGCAAGAGGGAGGTGAAAATTAATGGTGCCATGGGGGATTGACATGTAAGCTTTGGTTGACATATAGGGCAAATTACTATTTTTGGGGTATTTATGTGAACAGAGGTGAGGGGCGTGGCAGTGGCACACTGGTGGCTGGGGGTTCATTGTAAGTTGGTGGTGTCGAGTGGCTGTGATTTTTGGTGTGTTGTTGGGGTTGTGGTTGTATTTTCGTTGGTTGGTGGTGGTGGGTCCTTAGTTGTTTTTCCCCCTTTGGGCCTTCTTGGGCTTGGTTATATGTTCGCATTGTGTTACGGGCTTGTAATCTTGTTTTCTTATTAATAAAATAGGTGAGGGACACTCCAACCCACTTTACCTAGCAAATATAGGGCCTTCTTGGGCTTGGTTATATGTCTGCATTATGTTACGGGCTTTTAATCTTGATTTCTTATTAATAAAACAGGTGAGGGACACTTCAACCCACTTTACCTAGCAAATACAACCTATTAAATATAAACTATATTCACATCATGAAACTTACTTGTTAGAGGTACAATCACTGAGAGGGGGGAGGGTGAATCAGTGAGCTTAGATATTTCAACTTTAGTTCCAACTTCAATTCTAATCTTTACAAGTCCTTAATCAATTATCATAGCATTCATGAAGCACATACAAAGACAATCCAAGATCAAGCACATAACACATGACATACGTGGGAAACCATCTTGGGGAATAAAACCTACTGGAACCTGCAATTGGAATACTATCTTATATAACAAGAACTAATTTAGACCAGCAAGCTAATGATCACGGAACTACCATTCTTGGTTTTAGTGAGACTATAATCCCACAAGGACTTACTACACCTATCTAGTTGAACACCCACAAAAACTAGAACTTTAGCAAGTTTTACCTTGCAAGGAGGTTGCTATCCGCCTTAGATATTGAGCACCCACAAAAAAACCTTAGAACACATCACCAAAACACTGATTGCCTTCTAATCTGATGGAGATACAAATCATACCAACTCTCTTCAATTTTGCACACTCAATGCATCCTTCATAGTAACAAATCTGTCACAGTCTTCAACAACATGATCAGATGGTCATGCACACTGTCCACACTCTGATCATTATTTCAAACCACCCACCAAGCTCTCATAGACACCATCAATCCTTCACTCCTTTTCAAGATATCCAAAATATCTTTTTGGATCACTCTAGACCTCTTTGCTCATGCTCAACATACAAAAGCAATATTCTGACCTCATAAACATGACCTATAGGTCATATACACAATCCTCAAACTAATCTGCTCTTCAACTCATCCTCAGGGCACTCTACCCCTCCTTCACTCCACAAAGCACACACAAGCCTATGTCCTATAGCTCCTTAGTCTTGAACCCAACAACTTTGGTTCTACTATTTATAGAGCAATCTTGATCAACACCATCTTGGTCGGCCATTAGGCATGTCTCAACCCTTAAGATATCTATAATATGAAGATAAGGCTCAATACAATCTACATAGGTCAGCCATAACGTATATGGATCACCCTTAAGTAGCTACACATTTTAAAAAAGGCACTTATAGCTCTTACAGGTCTCATGGAGACCTATTCACCCATATAACTCACCCTCAATTAAAACATGAACACAGGACCACTTATAATTACATAGGTCCACTCCTTATGTCCCTTATGACATCCTCAAATGATCATAGTCAACTTAACTTGCCTCTATGTATGCTCAAACAACTCAAACATAGACCTTATGCACACAGTGACCATGAACGATCACACAGTCAACTTCTTAAGCATTGTTCATACTCAAGATAGATTGATCACACCTCCAAAAACTAAACAGAGTTTCCTCATGTACTCTACAACATGATTCAATAGCTAATCCATTGTGAGACATTGATACAACATCAAAACAAGCTCAAACATCCTTCTCAGATCACTCACAAAACACAATCAAACATACAATCAACTTTGGCGCTTCATAACTATGTTTGTATTTACTTTTAGATCTTCAAATCTATATTTCCAGATGCACCTTGAATTCCTCTACAAGTTTGCTTTTTATTTCATGAGCAAATTCATCTTCTATCAAAAGATATGATCGAAATACACAGCACTAGTTTTTTCTATGAAAAATTCAAATATTTGAATAGCAATGGTCACAGTTAACCTTCTAACACAATGCTTGAATCTTGTGGACTCTCATCTCAGGGTTAATCTCGCACCATCGATCTTGTTTAAGCTTTAACGCATATACCGCCAAATCCAAACATTAAACATCTGTCATTTTGACCTCATTTTGTGTCCTCTCAAAATGTTGACTTAATGCACTCCATCAATCTCTGCAAATCAACAAGGTCCTTAATGATCAATGCTCACTGTTGATCAAACTGTACAAACATTCACTAGCCGTTGGATCTTCATCATGTACCTTTGCTAAGATGTTAAATGTTGTGCACCTGTCCTCATCTCACTGCATCCTGACTCCTTGGAATCAATGCACACCATTGATCTTGCTTGAGCTTTAACACTTACAAAAATGACTATGGGAACCCTGTCAATAAGCCTAAGTAGCCATTTTTTATCCTTAATAACTTCTACGTTAACCCGCAGGATCTCAAATTTGGACCAGATGATCTCCTTCCATAGGAGAATTTAACCATATGACATACTACTTCTGAAACTCTTTCACATGTGAGATACAATGCCATTAAAATTCCTTCTCATAAACTTCTGTCACAGAGCCAACCATGTCCAAATCTACTTGAGAAGCCAACTTTGATCATCCATAACTTTTTTCGCGCTTTAGTGTATGATCTCAAACTTAGCATACATGATTTGTGCTCAAAACTGAACAAACCCATGTGATCAGACTATCTTGACACCTTCACATGTGCAAGATATAACACCTTCAAAGTGCTCACTTAGCGCTTTCTGACACATTGTAAAGTTGACTATGGGAAAACACAGTCAATCTGTGTGGAAGCCCAACTTTGCAAAATCATATCTTTTGATGCACTATATCGCATGATATGGAATCAACGCAAATAAACTAGGTCAAAAACTCAACAAACCCATATGATCACCTTCACTTGAAACATCCACATGTGATATTCTATCATCAAACTGCTTATTTGACTCTTTCTGCTCATATTGCAAATTTGACTATGGGAAAATAGTGAAATTTGCCTTAGAAGCCAACTTTGCACCCTCATATCTTTGACCATGTTTTGATGCATGACTTGAGATCTGCATAATAAATATGGACTACAGTGATCACAACCATATGACCATCTCCCCTTGACTCATTTCCATGTGGCAATGGTGACATCATCAAACTACCAACTCATCTTTTCTACCACTGGACCCAAAGTGTCTAGATGAAAACTATGATCAACCAGATGAATTCTACTTGTACACACAAGCTCTCAAATCATGGATCATATCTTATAGGACCCCTTGCACATGTTTAAACCTCCATACTCATCCCTGATCCTCTCAAGCTATGTCAATACAAAGATTAGCCACCCATACATAAAGCACATTAGAATAAACACATTGCACACTTTGTCATGCAAGAACAAGCACATTGCACACTTTGTCATTGTCACATAGACTATCAAGGCTCTTCATCCACTCAACAGGACACCTCCATGACATCAACATAACTCTCAAAAAATATCCCCTTTTGTCATCGATGTCAACACCTATCAATATATAGCTCACCTTATTTCTCTTAAAAACACTTTTACAACAAGAACTTTCTCCCCAACATAAAATTTCTCCCCCTTTGACACAATGACAAAGTGAGCACACATTGATCTTGAGGATATGAAAAGACTATCAAAATAGCAAAGGACCATCTTAGAAAGATGATACAAACTCCCCCTTACCTTGAGCCTACTTCTGCTTATCTTAACAACCTCTTCTTGCTCTATGCCAACACTCTCTTCAATTAAGCACTACAACTAATGAATAAAGAACAACAAAAGAACTAAAATTTGATATCACTCACAAAGAAATATTTGAGAGGGACTCCCCCTAAGAACTCTGATCAATTGCACCTTCTTAGCATCTTCATATCTCCACACACTATGAAGAATCATCATGCATGCTTATTAGCCTTTCATCTTAAGACACTTCCATGACCACCCACAAAACCTCATTGCACTCACCAAACAGGAAACATGCACTAAACCAACATGAGATCTTACCTTTAAAAACACATACCTTGCTCTTTTGGGGAAACTAAGCAAAAAACACTCTTCTTCAAACTAGGTCTGTGTAGCCTCCTTGTAGCCCTACCTAAAACTTGTAGAGCCCAAAATTTTTAGTAGACACATCTTCAGGACCTAAAAATTCATATTTGGAGCACTCTCAAATGCCCCCTTAAGCACACCAATTTTCATCAACAAGCTCATCCTATGAAACATACTTCCTTCACAAACCTACTAGCCAATTAACCCTCCAGATTGACAAAAACTTGAATAACAAGAGAAACACAAAACTTAAAATATATATGAATCTTGATTTGACCACCCATTTGGCCCATTCAACATATTAAGAAGCCTCAAATCTTAACTCATAAGGCAAACCACTTTTCTAGCATAGCCCAAAACCCTAGAATCTCAAAACAAGCAGAGTCAACAAACCTTCTTCTAGTCAACACACGCCTCTGAAACTTATTGCACCCCTAGAGACACCCATCACACACTTTTGGATCAAAAATTGAGCTTCCAAACCTTTGGGAACCCATACATCCTATAACCCATTTTTAGGCCTGCTTGCCTTTAAATTGAAAACAGAGAAAACTGAGAGCACTCAAAAATCCTCAATTGCCACATACATGTCTTCAAACCTCAAAAACACCTAGATCACACCACAAAGAGATGCATAGACCTTTCTGAGAACCAAACACTTATTGAAAATGCATCAAACTCATTAAGCCACCTAGAATCCACCTAATCTGACTCTATACTATAGCTCCTTTACAAACCTATAAAACAAGCTCATGAACTTGTTGCTCCCCCTTAACAAAAATACCACCTATGATTGACATAATCATATTGAGTACACAAACATGCTTATCCACACCTTTCTCAGGTTCAACTACTCAGTCCTCTGATCCTAGGACCTGACCAATAACAAAGCTTCTTCTAACTTCATGCTTCATCAGGAACATGATATCTTCAACAAGACTTCAAATATTTGTTTTCATATCTTCTCACCAAACAAAATTTGACAACCACCAAGGCTTCCTCTGTTTGAAGCCCAAATAGAGACACCCTCTACACCACAAAGCTCTACCATGGTGTGTAACCCAGAGTCACCCTCCGGGTCATCTGATACTTATAATTCTTCTTCTTCTTCTTCTTTGGCTTAACTATGATAATCGGTTCCTTTTATATATCACTCTCCTTCTCTTCTAAGATAGAATAGAAAACATATGGAGACAACACAAATTCATGACATACCATTTCATTTGAAGAATCCACCTTGCAGTTTGGAATCTCATTACTATATATTGACAACTGATGTTCTTTGCATGAAACTTGCTTAGCAACAACAAGATGTTCACTTGGATCTAAACACACTTTAGAACTAGCCTCAGCCAAAACCTTGGTCTTCTCCTTGGGCTTGGTCTCTGTATTTTCAACATGAGTAGACTTTTGATTTTCCTTTTTCAACTAGACAGTTGACACATTCTCTGCTTCAGACTTGTCAACAAAAACTATCAACATAAACTCTTGACTTTCATTTATTTTTTATTCTTTTCTACCTTGGCAAATAATCCATCAACACTCTTGGACACAACAGGATTAGTCTTCTCAGTCTTTACTACCTCAAGTGTCCATACCATAGTTTGACCCTTATTGTCTTCTACAACCATCTTACCTACTTGATCCTTGAGCTTATCCTGATTTGCAACATAGCCTTCTAGCGCAACTTTCTTATCAACCTTTGGACTAGTGTGATTAACATTGATAATCTTTTGTTTCCATACCTGAGTTTGTCCTTTCTCAAACCTTCTAGCAGCTCTATATCCCTTATTTTGCTTTGGTAACTTATTCAACATGTTCTTGCAATACCTAACAAAGTGACCAACTCTATGACATCTGAAACAAACAAGATCATTCATACCTTTTGCTTGATGATGATTGTGATCTTTCTTTTCTATCTGGACAAAGAACAAATCCTCTTAGCATTCTTATATCTTCTTGATATCTGATTCCTTCTTTACAGTAGTAGGCAATCCACCTTGATCAGGATTATCCTTCAAAGTCTTTGGTCTTAACACCATTGAGTGATCTTTAGGAGCAGAATGCTTCTTCAAACTATTCTTGCAGAATCTAGCAATATGTCCTAGTTTATTGCAACTGTAGCAAACAATATCATTCAACATACCTCTTGACTGATATGAGTTAAGTCTTCTCCAAAACCATTTGCTCCTTCTTCTAAGGCACCATGTGAACTCATTCTTAGAGCTCATCATTCTATAATATTTTTCCCTATGACCATATTGATAGCAAAAAAGACACTGGCCATGAAAAGTACTAGCATACCTTATTGCATTGGGTTGTCTAACTGATCTTATTTCATTTCTCTTGCCCTGATCTGAGTTCTTTTGCTCTTCTTCAAACTTGCTTATTCTAACAACAAATTGCTTATGTTCATCCTTCAGTGAATCTAGCTTGGTTTCCAATTAAATGCACTCATCCTCTTTTGAACTCAACCTTGTCTTGAAATATTTTAGCTGAACCTTGAGATCATTGATAACATTCTCATCTTATTTGGCATCTTTCTTCAAATTATATATTTGTTCTTCAAGTGCCTTGATCACAACCTTTCTCTGTTGATTTTCTTTCTTCAACTGCTTAGCCATCTTTCTACCTACTTAGGATCACCTTCAAGCTGTTAGGCTTCCTCCAAAGGACCCGCTATGATACCAATTGTTAGAGGTAAAATCACTGAGAGGGGGGGGGGGTGAATCAGTGAGCCTAGATAATTCAAATTTAGTTCCAACTTCAATTTTGATCTTTACAAGTCCTTAATCAATTATCATAGCATTCATGAAGCACATACAACATTCATAGCAATGCACAAGAAATAAAATCCAAGATCAAGCACATAACACATGACATACATGGGAAACCCTCTTCGGGAATAAAACCTATTGGAACGTACAATTGGATTAATGTCCTATATAAGAATAATCAATTTAGACCAACAAGCTACTGATCAAGGAATTACCATTTCTGGTTTTAGTGAGATTGCAATCCCATAAGGAGCTACTACACCTATCTAGCTAAGCACCCACAACAACTAGAAATTTAGCAAGTTTTACCTTGCAAGGAGGCTACTACCCCATTTAGATGTTGATCAACCATAAAAACACCTAAAAACATATCTTCTCAACACTAATTGCCTACCAATCTGATGGAGATATAAATTATATCAACTTTCTTCAACTCTGCACACTCAATGCATCCTTCACAGTAACAACTCTGTCATAGTCTTCAACAACATGATCAGAGGGTCATTCACACTGTCCACACTCTAATCATTTTTTCAAACCACCCACCAAGCTCTCACAGACACCAACAATCCTTCGCTCATTCTCAAGATATCCAAAATATCCTTTTGGATCACTCTAGACCTTTTCACTCATGCTCAACCTACAAGAGCACTATTATGACCTCATAAACATGACCTATAGGTCATATACATAGTCCTCAAAATGATCTGCTCTTAAACTCATTCTTAGGGTACTCTACCCCTCTTTCACTCCACAAAGCACACATAAGCCTCTCTACTATAGCTCCTTAGTCTCTCGCTTACCAGTCTTGAACCCAACGACTTTGGTTCTACTATTTATGGAGCAATGTTGATCAAGACCATCCTGGTCAACCATTAGGCATGTCTTAACCCTTAAGACATTTATAATATGAAGATAAGGCTAAACACAATCTACATAGGTTGGCCATAACATCTATGGGTCACCCTTAAGCAGCTACATCTTTTAAATAAGACACTTATAGTTCTTATAGGTCTCATGGAGACCTATTCACCCATATAGCGCACCTTCGAGCAAAAAATGAACACAGGACCACTTCCAATTACATAGGTCTACTCCTTATATCTCCTAGGACATCCTCAAATGATCACATTCAACTTAGCTTGCTTCTACGTATGCTCAAACAACTCAAACATAGACCTTATGCACACAATCACCATGAACAATCACACAATCAACTTATTAAGCATTGTTCATACTCAAGACATATCGATCACACCTCCAAAAATTTCATAAAGCTTCCTTATGGAGTCTACAACATGCTTCAATAGCTATTTCATTGTGAGACATCGATACAACATCAAAACAAGCTCAAACATCCTTCTCGGATCACTCGCAGAACATAGTCAAACATACAATCAACTTTGGAGCTTCATAACTATGTCTATATTTACTTTCAGATCTTCAAATCTATATTGCTAGATGTGCTTTGAAGTCCTCTACAAGTTTGCTTTTCACTGCATGAGCAAATTGATCTTCTATAGAAAGATATGATCAAAATACAGAGCTCTGGTTTTTCCTGTGTAAAATTCAAATATTTGAATAACAATGGTCATAATTAACCTTCGAACACAATGCTCAAATCTCGTAGACTCTCAGCTTAGGATCAATCTTGCACCGTCGATCTTGTCCAAGATTTAACGCATATACCACCAAAGCCAAACATTAAACATCTATCATTTTGACATCATCTCGTGTCTTCTTGAAATATTGACTTAATGCGCTTTGTCGATCTCTGTAGATCAACAAGGTCCTTAACGATCAATGCTCATTGTTGATCAAATTGTATGAATGTCTGCTAGCCGTTGGATCTTTATCATGTACCTTTGCTTAGATGTTAAACTTCATACACCTATCCTCATCTCGATGCATCATGACTCTTTGGAATCAACGCTCACCATTGATCTTGCTCGAGCTTTAACACTTGCAAAAAAGACCAAGTATGGGAACCCTTTCAATAAGCCTGAGTAGCCATTTTTTATCCTTAATAACTTCTTCTGCGCTAACCTGCAAGAACTCAAATTTGGACCACATGATCTCCTTCCATAGTAGAATCCAACCATATGACATATTGCTCCTGAAACTCTCACACATGTGAGATACAACACCATTAAAGTGCCTTTTCATAAATTTATGTCACAGAGCCAGCCATGTCCAAATCTACCTAAGTGGCCAACTTTGATCATCCATAGTTTTTACTACACTTCAACGCATGATTTCAAATTTAGCACAAATAATTTGTGCTCAAAACTAAACAAATCCATATGATCATATTATCTTGACACCTTCACACATGCAAGATATAACACCTTCAAAGTACTCACTCAGCTCTTTCTACCACACTACAAAATTGACTATGGGAAAACACGGTCAATCTGCCTAGAAGCCTAACTTTGCAAAAGCATATCTTCTAATGCGCTACATCGCATGATCCAAAAATTATTGCAAATAAACTAGGTCAAAAACTCAACAAACCCATATGATCAGCTTCACCTGAAATGTCCACACATATGAGATATTCTATCATCAAACTACTTACTCGACTCTTTCTGGTCATATTGCAAATTTGGTGAAGTATGAGAAAACAGTGAAATTTGTCTTAGAAGACAGCTTTGCACCCTATATATTTAACCACGCTTTGATGCATGACTTGAGATCTGGATCATAACAACTGGGGACTATAGTGATCACAACCATATGACCATCTCCCCTTAACTCCTTCCCACATGGCAATGGTGATGTCATCAAACTGCCAACTCATCTTTTCTACCACTGGACCCAAAGTGTCTAGATGAAAACTATGATCAACCAGATGAATTTTACTTGTGCACACAAACTCTCAAAACATGGATCATATCTTATAGGACCCCTTGCACATGTTCAAACCTCCATACTCATCCTTGATCCTCTCAAGCTATGCCAATATTGAAGATTAGCCACCCATACATAAAGCACACTAGAATAAGGGCATTGCACACTTTGTCATACAAAAACAAGCACATTGCACACTTTGTCATTGTCACATAGATTATCAAGGCTCTTCATCCACTTAACAAGACACCTCCATGACACCACCATGACATCAACATGACAAATCTCCAACATTACTATGAATTATTTTAGCATTATAAGCGTAATGTTGAATAGATAATCGTCTAAAAAAAATCATGACAAGCAAGGTCAATTGTCAAATTTAGGCCCTAGACACAAGCAAAACTATAAAACATGTACACATTGGCATCAATGGTTGGGAGAAATGTCATATAAGTTTTTGTTTGTTTGCATATATGATCCATGACACATGGATGGAATGGATCTCTCAAATAATCTCCCCCATTTCGATCCTTATTAACCATCAAGTCAAATTACATAGCCATTCATATCCATCAATGTATACACGGTTGTATCTAATGGTGGGTGTGCATTAAGAAATCATTTATATCCATCCCCATCTATAGCACATAGCTAACACTATATATATATATATATATATATATATATATATATATATATATATATATATATATATATATATATATATATATCATGAAGCTTACCATGAATTATTTTAGCATTTTAAGGGCAATATTGAATAGATAACCATCATCAAAAATCTCCCCCATTTCGAATATATTGAATGGATCTCTCAAATAATCTCCCCCATTTTGATCCTTATTAACCATCAAGTCAAATTACATAGCCATTCATATCCATCAATGTATACACGGTTGTATCTAATGGTAGGTGTGCATTAAGAAATCATTTATATCCATCCCCATCTATAGCACATAGCTAACACTATATATATATATATATATATCATGAAGCTTACCATGAATTATTTTAGCATTTTAAGGGCAATATTGAATAGCTAACCATCATCAAAAAAATTCATGGCAAGCAGGGTCGACCATCAAATTTAGGCCCTAGACACACACACAACTGCAAGACACATGTACAAATTGGCATCAATGGTTGGGATAAATGTCAATTCAGTTTTTGTTTGTTTGCATATATGATCCATGACACATGGATGGAATGTATCTCACAAATAGTCTCCCCCATTTTGATCCTTATTATCTAGCAAGTCAAATTACATAGCCATTCATATCCATCCATGTATGCGATTTTATCTAATGGTGGATGTGTGTTATGAAATCATTTATATCCATCCACATCTATAGCTATAGAGCTAACACTACTACACACACACACACATATATCAACCCTTGTATTTTTAACAATAGTGCTCACTTCTCTTTATTTGGTGAATAGAGAGAAAGGTAAAACTACCAATAAGACCACAATTGATTCCAATTTTAGGTAGTCTATTGGACCTAGGTTTGAATCCCTACCTATCTCTGCATACTCTCTCCAGGCACTATGATGGCGGTTTAATGTTTTTCAAATTAGGCACCACCCCTCTATTATAGCTTCCTATGTGGAGGTTTTAACTACCCTACTAAAGAGTGTAAGTTAGGCCAAGAGGGATGGAATTTTTTGTTTTGGCAAAGCAGGGTTCTGTAAAATGAAATAGTGTAAATTGACAAACATACCTCACTTGAAACCCATGACCATTGACCCTGTTTGATTTTTTGTGCATAAAGCATTAAGAAAAAATAATCCAATATTCAATTTAATAATCTTTCTAAAACATCTTTTAACTGATAAGTGCTCCCTTAGATTGTATGTTTTTTACAATTAGGGATAATTAAGATGCTTATGAAGACAAGTTTAAATTGTGGCCACTTTTTCTTCTAGGGTTTAGAATATGGTGTTTCTATATGTTCTTATGCTTGATGCAATTGATCCAAGTGTCAATATATTGGGTGCATGGGCGAATGGAAGCTCCAAGATAGACTTTAGGTCCTTAATCTTTTATCCCTACCCCAATGGCATTGTAACGTTGATTCAATCCACACATCTGACATGGAGAATTGAAGCAATAAAACCAGCTCTCATGATGTCCTCGTCCACCCTTGAAAAAAAAAACAACCAATCAAAGATGTTGCCACCCTGTAAGCTTTTAACATCTCAACTGAGATGCTCTTGAAATTTTACCACATTTTTTTTAGTTTATCTAATTATGTACAACTCATTTAATAACTAAAAATAACCATATTCTACATGTAATAAATACATAAGTAATATTTTAACTATTTTCAACCCATTTACTAAAATAGAAGTACAACTTCAATAACATAATTTATACTAATACATTATAATATTTGTCGTAACAATCTGAATATTAAAGTACAATATTATTAAAATCATCTATGAAAACAATTGCCTACCCAATGGCATATAAATGTATAAACAATATTGAGTTTGATCAAATACAATAGTTACAAATCAGATTATACATCCGTGAGATAAATAAATGTGTCTAATAGTCCTCAGTAATCAATTTGGGTTTAGTTTCACTCAGCCGTAATGAGGGAAAGCATCATCTAGACACTTTTCTTCCAACCACAGACCTTGCACTCTATCATACACCTTCCAATTTGGGGGTTACCCTAACCTTCAATGAGGGTGGCAGATAATGAACATCCATGAAAAATTACATGACCATCTGAGAGCTCCATGTGTTTTCAAAGTATAGTCACTATTGCATGCAACCAGTCAAGTAGACTCCATATACCCTCTATTTACTCATGACTTCTGACAAAACATGCAATTCTATAAATTACAATGCACTAACAATGCATATAACTATAACATCACTTTGGCCAAAGCATTTAATTTAAAATCATATTTCATAAACACAAAAAAATATGGGTCATTTATTCACAACACAACTATTTCATACTTGACTCCTTATTAACAACTATTTCCAAGGTTTACATACTTAAAAGAGGATATATATAATAATACTTTATGATCTAGAAAGATTTACTTCCACATCCATCAACCATTAAGCAATTTCAAGTCAAAATCATAAACAAGATCAACTTAGTCACGTAGTATGGATTTGTGACAAAACGCCGCTAAACAATCATTACATAGATTTGTGTCTAGGGAGGGGGTCAACGAAGGGGTCAATCTGCCCACATGGTATTTACTAAACACTGATATCATAAAGTAGTTTCACTTATACAATGGAGACAATGAATCAACATGTATATAATATGATGATTACTAATTCACACAGTTTTCTACCCTTATAAGGCATTCCTTACAGATAGTAAATTAATATAAACTGACTTTAGGCTTTGATAACAAAGATGCATATACTTAAATTCAGGAATGGTATGAACACTCTCTTGCATAAATGTATATGTTGACGAGTCTTTTCAGGGGGCTTAAAGGAAATAATCAGGGGAGGGAAAGAACAACCTCTTATGATACCTACCATGCATGATTTTATGTATTAATTAAATACTTGTCACTGTTGTGTATTGCTTACAACATTCCAAGTCATTTAACAACATTACCTCTTCAATTCAAATGGAATTCTTGCCTCTACAAAGTTTTTATGCAAACAACATTTTTTATTACTAAGCAATATGCAACAATCACATGAAGGTGAATAAATGAATTCCAATTATTTATAATAATCCTCCAAAATGGTGTTCTATCTATATATCCAGGTAAATAATACGGTGTCCTTGAAAGACACCTTGGTACATTTTAAAGATCACTTTCAACTCATAAAATTGCTCATATTCATCCTTAACATACATGTCATACTCATAAATGAGAAATCACAAACATCTACTAAGAAATCTCTCTCTCTCTCTCTCTCTCTCTCTCTCTCTATATATATATATATATATATATATATATATATATATATATATATATATATATACATACATACATATATATATATACATATACATATATACATATATATACACACACATATATATATATACATATATATACACACACACACACACACATATATATATATGTATATATATGTATATGTATATATATATATATATATATATGTGTATATATGTATATATATATGTGTGTGTGTGTGTGTGTGTGTGTGTGTGTATATATATACATATATGTGTGTGTGTGTGTGTATATATATATATATACATATATATAAAACACCATTAGACACATGCTATTATTTGGGCCCTATGAAATCCTCATTAAATTATTAAAATAGCTTATTTCAGATGTGAACAATTGTTGTATCTTTCTTATGTTTAGGTAAATCCACTTATAGTTTTCTATAGGTTTGTTGTTCACATATTTCAGCCTTGCTAATCTGAAAAAAACACTACTAATTCAAAATGCACACTTATAGGTCTGTTATTCACATAGTCCCCTAAAGTTGACATGCAACCAACTACAAAAATGCCACACACAACTCACAAATTTGGGTATGATCCACCCAAAATTTTCCCTTGCATTTAATATGAATTTTATATAAAAAAAACTATCTGTCCATTAGGACGTTTTGCCAAGAATATCCTTTGAGTGATGATATAATCAAAACTATGCCTCACAAAGGTAAATGATTCTCTATGACATTCAACCAAACCCCTGGCTTGTATGGTTTCAAAAACCCATGTTTGGCAATAATAACCATAAGGCACTAAAAAGTAAATCAGACATACGAAATGTATATTTTTCCTTATATATTCTCATTAGTCTCTTATAGCTATAACAAGTCATAAACTCTTGCTTTATTTTTTGAGGTTTTCTTCTATTTCAATTTAGATCTAGATCTAAAGCTTCAAAACAACCATTACCGAGCTGGTACTAGAACAACTTTCAATGTAAACTTTATTCAACAAAATTCAAAATATAAATGACACTTCCCTTATAAAACATTTCCCTTATACAACAAGCAAAATGCAACTTGTTTCTCTTCCCACATACCTAACTCACACAGTTTCCAAGTTCTTTCTTTTGATGCCAAGATCTAGGGTTGTTCTTCTTGAATTCAAAGATAAACTCACTCTCTAGAACTTCAAGGAGGATGTTATGCATTCCTAGGCTTCATGGCAAGCAAGCCCCAAAAATGTAACCTCTATGGAAGGCCTTTTCAACTGATTTTTGCCACTGAAACTAACAAAAACCCCTGGTGCATTGTCCCAAAAGCTTCTTCCTCATGCAAACTTGACAAATGGTGAATGGTGGTGTTTGAAACCCTTTTATCTAGGTATGTGTTTCTACAACAAGATCTCCACTTGTGCGGTAACAATTTTTCCGTCAAAACAAAGGCCATAAAAAAATAAACGAATTAAAAATAACCTCACTCCATCTGTGCGGCAACAGTTTTGTCACTCGCATGTTCTATATGGTCTTGTTCTTCCCCACCACTTTACCATTGGTTAAGCTCACCATGAAACAAAACAACTCCTCCCCACACAACTCATTTCCATGTCATATAAAATAACACAACCATTTTCATCGGCACCTCCACTAAAAATACAAGATTATTGTTGTGTGACACTTTGTGCATAAAAAATAAGATGAGGTTAGCGATCATGGATTTCGAGTTAGGGACAACTGTCAATTTTTACCTCTTCCGCTTTACAAATTCTTTACTTTATCAAAACAAAAATTTACAATCCTTTTAGTGTAACTTACACCTTTGAGGCAATTGCGTATACACACACAAAGTATTATATAATAATAGTATATATTCTATATAATAAATTATATTAGCATATAATAATTATATATAACAGTATAATATATAAATATTAAACTTAAATAGACTATTACATATATTTGAAAAGCCAAGAGATAGCAATTTGATGGCTCTCACCTTAGTTTTTTCTAGATACTACATTTATTAATAAGTTCATTAACTTTTCACAAATTTTTCATTGGGTGGCGATAAATTACGTCAATCTAATTACACCAATATATCAAATTTAGAAAAAATTGTCTTTTAGAAAAAAAGGGGTTCCAAACTCCACTTTATGGTCAAGATATTACAATATTTTGATTGATTTTTAATTTTTTTTAAAAATGAAAATAAAATAGATGTCAAATTTAAGACTGAAATTAAAAATGAATCCTCTCACCAAAAAACTAATTAAAAATGTCAATAACTTTAATACAATTCTTAAAATAATAATTTTCAATAATTTAAAGACATAGGAAAATGTAAAATTAAGCTAAAAAGAAAAGCCCTAAGCTAAAAAATTATTTATATCAAATTTTAATCAAAATTTTTAATAATGTTTTATGTTTTTAAAACTATTTTTGTGCCATACAAATTGCATGATGATTTTAGATTTTTTATTTGACCCATTAGAAGTCTAGAACTTAATTATTTATATATTTTTGTTATGCAGGTAACATTAAGGGCCATCTCGTAATAGAGTTCATGCATATTGTATGTTGATTAGGATTATATGATGATTTTAGATTTTTTACTTGACCCATTAGAAGTCTAGAACTTAATTATTTATATATTTTTGTTATGCAGGGAACATTAAGGGCATCTCATAATAGAGTTCATGCATATTGTATGTTGATTAGGATTATATTTTAAAATTTCAAATTTAATTTATATTATTCTTCTTTCTTCCAAGTTCAACTAGGTTAAAGATGACAATGAAGATGATGAAATGAAATAGTTTAATTATATTAATAAGATTGAATGGTCTATGGAACTATCAATTGTTCTAATTATTTAACGATTGTCAAGATATGAGGTATTTTTTAGAATATTGTTTTATCTTTTGTTGAATTAGAGTAATATCTCATCTAATGTTTTGTCTTTTTTTTCTCAAATATATCAACCATGCAGTGAACTCTTGATTTTTTCACATATTTGGTTCATATGTTTGTGTACTGAGGACATTCAAGGATAAAGTGCTCATTTGTTTGGATCCCTTGTGGTACAAAGAACATAAACCCTTTCATCTCATTACTCCTTAAGATTCGTCCATCTGCGTGTTTCGCACTAAAGTTTATGAGAATCACTTCTTAATTGAGCAATAAGGATCTTCTCTCCAACTCATTTCAATATATATATTTTCATTATGCTTGTAAGTCAGAGTGAACATTGAAATATAATGTTGTCTTTTCTTTCTTATCCTTTTTCTCCACATTATCATTTTAAACTTTCCATTCATATAATTCTATTTTTATTATAATTTAAACATTCAATTAATACTGATATCCTATCTATTCATTCATTTGTGATTGTCTTCGTTCAAACATTCTTCTCTTTACATAACAATAATTCTTTTACTAACTTTAACTATCTATTAATTTTGATACATTTTTTTTTTTTTTCAAATAATATAATACTTTAATGATAACAATGAATAATGATGACGACGATGACGATGAAGATAGAGATGGTGATGTTGATAGTGGGGGGTCATGATGATGCAACTGCAACTATAAGTGACGAAGATAATGATGAATTTTGCAATTAATTCCAATAAAACTCTCACAATTTCCCCTAGTGCGAATTATAATGGTAGACCCAATTAAGGGTTATATACGTAATTAACTACACTTCGCCACGTATCTAATTAAAAGCCAAATCTTCCGATTGTCGTCGTCAAACCGTCATCACCATACGGACCGTGCCATGTGTCAGAAATCGAACAATTCTGCAATCCTGCAAGGATCCACAGCTTTAGATATTAAGCCATGAATCAACCCCACAACCGCCACCTGCCAGTCGACACGTGTGCTTGAAGTGATAGGCATTTGGTAACCAAACCGGAACCTCCATCTGTCCAAAGACCATCTATATAATTGCCGACTATAAAAGGCCTCCTCACGCAACACAAAAACATTCAAATCATATCGCAAGAGAAACACATCTGCAAATTAAGTGCCAAAAAACAGTGCGATCTCATCCCAAATTTCCCCAGATTTTCCACAGCCGAAAAATCTTGAACATATCATTCGTAAGTAAGATCTTTGACGTCTTCAAATACATAAGGAAAAGGAGAATTTCGCATGCTTTGGTGGAGGAGTTTGCAGCCCAACGAATTATGTGGCGAATAGATTGTTTTCTCTGCTTACAGTCTGAGGTTCTGGAGGCAATCTTAAGCGGAAAGAGAAAAATGCTTTAAACTAAGGTGCGGTTGGTTTGTTTTTTAATTTTTGTCAACTTTATGATCAAACAAAAGTTGGAAAGTCTGATCTTGTAATTGCCAGTCTTTTTCCTTCTTTTCAAGAGTTTTATGGTGTGGTTTCGCCTGTGAACGGGTGATTTTTGTGATTCGGCTTTTACTGTACAGTTTAAGCTTGTGCAAAGTTGTTATATGCTGGATTGTTTCAATTTTAGCAAAATTGAACAACTTCAGATCAAATTTTGTGGATTTGGCGTTCTATTGATTCGATTTTAGTTAAATTGAAAAGCTTCAAGTCGATTTTTTGTGATTTGGGGTTCTATCGTGACAATAGTGCGTATAAAAGCAAAGTTTGAGCTGTAATTGTAGTAGGTAGGGTAAATATCGGGTTTCGTAAGCGTACAGTTGGTAGGTTGGCCAATTTCTTTAATTAGGGAATAAGTTATACAGCTTGGGGGTGAAATTTTCCTTCAAAGGACAAATTTCAAAGTAGATTGCTATGTTTTGGGCCTACATTGCAGCAATTTAGGTGTTAGGTAGTGATTTGTAGTGAAGAAAAAGATGGCTATGTTGTCTAATTCGTGGCTTCTTAAGAAGAAGACACGGGCTTCGAGAAGCCCTGTCCTTATGCCTGAAGCGGACATTTCCGCTGTATCTTTGTTACAAGCTCTCATTGCTGTTGCCCAGCAAGTAACGTCATGCGAGAAGCCTGGAGGGTGCCAGAGGAGAAATGCTGTGTGCATCAAACGAAAAGTTAAGGTTTTGTCTATACTTTTCGAAGAAGTCAGAGATTTGAACATTTTCCTGCCTCCTTCTACATTGAAATGTTTTAGAGAATTGTATGTTATATTGCGGGGAACTAAGTATTTACTGGAGGATTGTGGCAGCGATATAAGTTGTGTTTGGTTGGTTTTGCAAACTGAAAAAATGTCGAATCAATTCCATTTGTTAGTACATGACATGGCGACTGCTCTGGATATGCTTCCGTTGAGATTGTTGGATGTCACTGATGAGGTTAGGGAGCAAGTTGAGTTGCTTCACAATCAGGCGAAGAGAGCCAAACCGTTTGTTGATCAAGCTGAGGAACAGCTTTGCAAAGATGTTCTGTCTGTGTTGGATGAGTTCGAAAAGGGGGTTGTTCCAGACGAGACTCAACTAAGGAGGACTTTAGATGGCTTGAATCTCAGAAATGCAATTGATTGCCAAAGAGAAACAGAACTGTTGGAGGATGAGATGACAAATCAGAAAGAGTTAGGATCAGAACAAAATGTGCCTCTTATTAATGGCTTGATCGGCTTCATGCGCTACTGCAAGTGTGTGCTGTTTGGCATTGATTTTGATTCACAATTTCAACTATCAAACAAAACACAATCTGGTGCAGTAGATTTGGAGGATGCTTCTCTTATACCAGATGAATTCAGATGTCCAATCTCGCTTGATTTAATGCGAGATCCGGTTATTGTGTCCACAGGGCAAACATATGATCTAGCATCCATTACCAGGTGGATCAAGGAAGGACACTCTACGTGCCCAAAGAGTGGGCAAAAGCTTTTGCATACAAATCTTACTCCAAATTATGCTCTTCGAAGCCTTATTATTCAGTACTGTGCTGAGCATAATATCCCCTTTGAAAAATTGAAAAGAAGCAAGAAAAGTTATTTACTGGAGAGCATCACAAGTACCAAGGCAGCTTTAGAAGCTGCAAAACTGACAGCAGTCTATCTTGTAGAAAACCTTAGCAAAGGATCCTTTGAAGTGAAAAAGCAGGTTGCATACGAACTCAGACAACTTGCTAAATGTGGCATGGACAATAGAGCTTGCATTGCAGAAGCGGGGGCCATACCCTTACTTGTGCCACTGCTTTACTCAAAGGACCCTAAAGCTCAAGAAAATGCTGTCACTGCACTTCTTAACCTGTCAATATATCAGAGCAACAAAACTAGAATAATCCAGTCAGGTGCATTGCATCCAATCATCAGTATTGTCAGAAGTGGATGCAGCATGGAAGCCAGGGAGAATGCAGCTGCAGCGCTCTATAGCATTTCTTCTATAGATGAATACAAGAAATTAATAGGAGAGGCACCAGAAGCCATTCCAGCCTTGGTAGATCTTCTTCGAGACGGAACTGCAAGAGGCAAAAGGGACTCGGCAAATGCCTTGTTCCATCTTTCAGCTTTCCGGGGAAATGATATGCAGGTAGTAGCAGCTGGTGCAGTACCTTTGCTTGTTAATCTTTTAAAAGATGAAAGACCAGGTCTTGTGGATGATGTCGTCTCTGTTCTTGCTGTTCTTTCCAGACAAATAGAGGGTTTAGTTGCTATTAGAGAAACCTCTGCGACAACTCTACTTGTCAGTCTTCTTCGATCAGGTTCTTCTTCACCCAGATGCAAGGAGAATTCGGTTGCCATTTTACTATCACTGTGCTTCCGTGGAGATGCTGAAATTGTACATATGTTGTTGAGACTACCATCACTAATACCTTGTCTGTATAATCTTCTCACATCTGGCACTCCTCGAGCCAAAAAGAAAGCCACTTCTCTTCTTAGAATCCTTCACAATTGGGAGCCTTCATCTCCACAAAACATTCTCTCCTCTCGAAATCAAAATCCAGTTGCCTCAGTGAGATAGCCATTGAATTTATTATATTTACTCAATCTGCCATAGAGGCTCTCTGTTTCGTTCCCTAATTGACCTTATATTTCTTTGGTTCCTGCTTTTCTGTTGCACATAATATCATGTGGTAGTGAAGCATCAACATAAATGTAGACAAATCTGTCATAAGGCAGGTTTTTGTCTTGTAAATTATATATTCTGTACAAAAAGATATAGCAGAGAATAATCCATTAACATGGATGGAATATAAATTGAAAGTGTAAAAAGCTAGCTCTGTAATTTTCATTGAAAAAGTATGATTTATATATGCCCTTCATTGAAGATCAACGAAATCATTGTGCTTTGTGTCCTTGAAGGTGGCGTTTCTATTGAATGAACTAATTATTGAAGACAAGATATTGAGCAAAGTATCAGCTAGAGACAGGTCATGAGAGACGCTACGCCAGACCTGAATAAAAAGACACTACGGCATGGCCTTATTGTATTTAGGCAAATGTGCCCCTCTGCTAATGAGGGTGCAGGCCTCAAGTATGTTTGTAACATATTCGGCAGAGATTGTTACTCCCTATGGCAATCAGATATATGTACAGACTCTTTCTGACATAATATCATAAATTGAAAACTTCTTAACTCGTGATTGGCTTCTAAGTTTTCGTAAGTTTCAATACATGAATGGCTGAAAATTTTCTGTTTTGGATTTTATTTCAGATCAGATCCTAAGGTCCATATGGCTGTAAATTTTAGTCTGGCTCTTCTTTTTCTAGCCATATAACGCCTGATAGTTTAGTCTGGCTCTTCTCTTTTAAGGAAACGATGGGGTGATGCAGCCAATACCTGCAACCTCTTTCTCAATTATCACCAGCTCTGTTAAACCCTGCCAGAAGTTTGATCCGTTCAACAAAGAAGACTGCAGGGAAAAACAAAAGAGAACAGCAGCAGCAAAAGAACACGGCAGAACAAAAACCAATTGCAAAGCAATGAAACAAAGAGCAAGGACTAATATTCAGATTTTAGTATTCATTTCATTGATAAACATTTATCCAAATTACAGCAGGGCATCATCACTATGTTTATTTTTTTCTTTCTCCAGAATTCTGTCAAAATATGACTGAAAAAACAGCAGCTTCAGCAACTTCTAGACAGGTCCCCTTACTTCTTTACACACTTAATTTGTATAAAATACAAGCAGTCCTGCCAAAAGTCTAATATTATCTGATGCAGCCAATATCTGCAACCTCTATCTCAATTATCAGCAGCTCTATTAACCTTGTTAGAAGTCTGATGGGGTCAACAAAGAAGGCTGCAGGGAGAAACAAGAGACAGCAGTAGCAGTAAAAGAACACAGCAGAATTAAAAACAATTGCAAAGCCATGAAACAGAGCAAGGACTAATATTCAATCCTACCATAAGTCTAATATTAATTTGTAGCTAGTACTTTTTATTTATTTTAGAATTGCTAATATTAGCTGTGTGAGCTAGTTTTCAGGCCTGACACCTAATTCTCCTATACATGAATAGGGAAGTGTCAGCGTGAGAAGGCTGCACATTTAACACTGTGCTGACTAGCTGCTGTCAGCCAACTGTCAGCTGATTTCATCATCTTCCCCCGACTCAAAGAATTCTGAACCCCCTGGTTCAGAGCTACTGAGAAAACTTGGGTTGCTTAATTACAACAGTTCAATTTCAGTAATCCATGAATAGTATGTATCTGGTAGGCCCACCCATTTAACCAAATACGACTTATATGTCTGGGATCTTGTGGTGGCAATTTTGGTATTTAGAACTTTCTCGATTTGCCCCCTCTTTTTCTTAGGCAAATGTTTGGTCCACTCTTTGACCTCCCGAGCCTCTGGATCATGATTCAGACTTGATTCATGTGGGGAAGGGTCAACCACAGTAAAAATGTGAGTGATGTCTAAATTTTAAGGGAGATAAATCAAATAAGCATTCTCATTTCCTCTTTTTAAAAAAAAAAATCAAGGGCCAAACTTCCTTGGTTTCAATTTGTGATAGGAGCCTTTAAGATACCTCTCTTTGCTCAAGGGTACCATACCATGTTCCCCCCTCTGAAATACATGTTGCCTTCAATACAAATCTACCTTTTCTTTATATTCCTCATTCATGGTCCCTAATTTATGCTTGACTTGTCGTTGTATGTTTCTAATAATTTCCACATAACCTTTTGCATCATAGCTAACACTTACTCCTTTAGTTAGGTCAATTAAATGTACTATACCCTTAGGATTTCCACCATAAATAATATGAAAAAGAGTCTTATTAGTAGATATGTTAATGCTAGAATTGTAAGCAAATTCTCTCTGGGCTAAAAATTAAATACCATTGCTTTGAGTTGTCTTCGACTAGGCACCGAGCTCCTATTCACTACCTTAGTTTTTCCATCTATTTGTTGGTGATACGTTGAACTATATTGCAACCTGCTATCAAACTTCTTCCATAATGTTCTCCAAAAATAGCTGCGAAATTTCATATCTTAGTCACTTTTGATTATCTTGGGTATTCCATGTATGCGTAACACTTACGGAAAAAAATCAACAATTCTACGTGCATCACTAGTCTTCTTACATGGAAAGAAGTGAGCCATTTTAGAAAATCAATCTACAACCCCAAAGATAGAGCCATTACCTTTTAGGTGCATGGAAGCCCCAAAATAAAGTCCATTGAAATGTCAATCCAAGGCCCATCATGCACTGGTATAGGCTTGTATAATCCTATATTTTGATGTCCTCCCTTAGCCACTTGGAAAATTCTACAAGAAGAGATATTTATTCATATCTTGCCTCAAATGTGGCCAAATGTATTTTACACTTACCAAGCTAAAGGTTTTATCCCTTCCAAAGTGCCCCCCAAGCCACTTGCATGCATTTCCTTAATCAACTTCGTTCTCCTAGATCCTAGTGGACCATATAGTTATAGTCCCTTAAATAAAAATTCATCAACTTGGAGATAATCATCAAAAGACCCTTTACATGTATCAACTTGATTTTTGAGGCCATCATAAATGCTACTGAAACAAGGATCTACAACATATTCATCCTTCACTTCTTCAAATCCAACAGTGTTGTTGCTCATGGTAACAAGTAAATGGTGTCTCCTACTCAATGCATCACTGACCACATTAGATTTAATGCGTCTGTGTTGCACTACAAATGTATAACTTTATAGAAACTATACCCACTTTGCATGTTTATGGAACAACTGTGATTGCGAGTTTATGTATTTCAATGCTTGATTATCAATCATCAAAATAAATTCTATGTGCAAGAAATAAAGTCTCTAATACCTCAATGCGTGTACTATATCATACAACTCCTTATCATATGTGATATATTTTCTCTTTGCATCATTCAGTTTCTCACTAAAAAAGATAATTAGCTTACCTTATTGATTTAGTACTCCCCCAATGGCTAGTGTTGATGCGTCACACTTTCCCAGTAAATTTCTTCTCAAAATATGGTATGTTGAGAGCAATTTCCCAGGGCTAACTGCTTACTAATCCACTACAAAATTATATGGTTGAAATACTTATATACTAAAAATTAAAATCGTAGGCTTTTCTGATATACTGTGAGCTACATGGAAAAAAGTCTATCTATAGCGTTGTTTAATAGCTTGGGCATTGAAGCAGTACCCTTCACATCATGGCTCAAGTAAAACTAATAATTGCTTGGTCCAAAATGACAGCTCGTATGAGTTTTACAAGAGCTGGAACATAGTTTTAGAAAGAAAAAATAAAAAATAAAGATAAACATGATTTAGATCGAAAGCAAAATTTATAACATGTAATGAATTGAACACTCATAATGGTATAGGGTTGGCAGCTATAGTTGGAAGAAAAAACTGATCAAGCAAAACTATATCAAACTACCTGATATAGTTGAAAGCACACATAGATTTGTATCACGCTGGTTAATACAGTCAGAAAAAGATTGAACGGTATCGAACTATCCGATCTATTTTGGAAGAAAACATGAAACTACAGTGGGCTAGCCGATATAGTTAGACTTAAAGATATGTGATTATTTTGACAATGTCGTTGAGAGGCTAAAAGGACGAACATGAAACTGATTCAACCAAAGGTGGGATAAGGCTTCACATCGGGTTCATTCTGCTATATACCTAGGGATATGATATATTAATGTATATGGGTTGATGGAGATGCTGACATGTGGCACACATCCCCTTAGTTAGCTATATGGGTACAATATATTAAGATAACTGACTAACTTATGGAATTAGTACATTGGGTAATGGTTGGCCTACATTGGGATTAGGAGGTTACCCATCCATGGGTTAAATAGATGTCTATATATAGGAGATGATTATCATGGTAAAGATATCAAGTAAGCATTGAGTCTTCTATTGTAAGAGGATATTGGAGGTTGTCCCCTCGAAGAGACATTGTGGAGTTCTTCCTTCCTAAAGGAGTATTATATGGTGTCGCCCTACCTTAAGGGTATTTTTGCATATATTGAATATCAATATCTTATCAAGTTATCCCTAGGTACATAGCACACTCAAATTTATGTAGGGCTAAGATGACTTACAACTATCATCTTTCTCTCAATAGACTAGGAATCAAATAAGTTCAACCTAATAAACCTTATGTATACTTGGATGAGCAGGTAAGGACCAATGATATCCGTAGTTCTTGTTAAGAATGAGAAAGCATTCCAAGAACTCATGAATCTGAAGAATTCACAACAAGAACATCACAAGAAGGTTACAAATATAATATGCAAGCAAAAAGCGAATCATATATTATTCAGAAAAACATGCAAGTACAAAGGAGAACCCTTGCATAAGTAGGGAAGGCAAAATAAGAAACTAGCCTAACTAATCAATGTGAAATAAATCTTCAGATAGGCTAAAACTTAGAAAAAGATGAAAATCCTAGCTAGAACCTGGCAAGCATGAAAAATACATACTTTAACACCCCCCTCAAGTGAAGCTAGGGGCTAACAATAGCCAAAAAATATATAGTGGCATATCCATAGTATGAGTCCTGACAACTAACTCTGATAAGGTACTCATGTACAATATATATCCATGAAATGAAGAAGAAAGATGTCCTCACGAATACCCCCCAAGAACAACTTTTGAAACCCCAAACATGCCATGCAACTCAAGGAAATGAGGCGATACAAAAAGCTTCGTGAAGATGTCAACAATTTGTTGTTGAGTCAAAATGTACTCCAAGCTAAGAAATCCATCCTAAATGTGCTGACGAATGAAGTGCATACGTACCTCAATGTGCTAGGTTTGTTGGTGTTTAACTGGGTTGCAGGATATGTGAATTGCACTCTGGTTATCACACCAAAGTATAGTAGGTGAATCCTACATGAAGTCAAACTTTGTTAATAATTGATGAAGCCAAAGACCCTATTGACTCATAACGATTGTCTTGTATTCAGTCTCTGTAGATGAAAGTGCAATACCCTATTTCTTCTTACACGCCCAAGCAATAGGTGAAGAACCAAGATAAAAGATGTAACCAAAAATAGAATGTCTGTCACAAAGAAATTGCTCAATCTGAATCAGTGTATCCAACCAACTGAGTAGAAACCCTGGTGTAGTGTAATTCAAAATAGGAAGCGCCTCGCATATATCACAAAATTCTCTTAACAACCTGTTAGTGACTATCTTGAGGGGTACGTGCAAATCTAGATACAAGTCTAACTACAAATGAAATGTTGGGACGAGTATGGGTCAAATACATAAGGCTCCCAACAATCTACCTATATAATGTAGGATCACAAAGAGGAGTAGTGCAGGTAGAAGTGAGAATGACTCCATACCAAAAAAGAGATGGATTTGGCTTGCAATCAGCGATACCAAAACACTAAAGAAGATCAAGGATGTACTTCTGCTGACTCAATGAATCCTTGAGTCTGACTGTGAAATTTGCAAACCAAAAAAGAATTACAAAAGACCAAGATATGTCATATCAATCTAAACTGAAAGCGTCTGTTGAATAGCCTGAATCTGAGAAGAAGCACTGGCTATGAGAAGCAGGTCATCAACATATAAGACTAGTATAACAATGTCCTCCCCAATACGTTGGATATATACTATGGGATTGGAGTGGCAACGAACAAAGCCAGTGGAGAGAAGAAAAGAATTCATCTTCTCATACCAAGCCCGAGGGGCCTATTTGAGACCATAAAGAGACCTCTTAAGTCGATAGACGAGAAGAATCATGAACAAACTCAACAGATTGCTCCATATAGATTTTCTCATGTAAATCTCCATGCAAGAAGGCACTCTTAATGTCCTCATACATTGGCCAACCTTGTAATGTAGTAAGAGAAAGTACAAGGCAAGCATAATTCATCTTGGCAACGAGTGTAAAAGTCTCAGAGTAGTTAATACCTTCGACCTGCGAGAACTCATTTGCAACAAGACGTGCTTTATACTTATCAATGAACTCATCAATTGCATACTTGGTGCGGTATACCCACTTACATCCAACCAATTTTCTTCTCTTAAAAAGATATACCAAATCCCAAGTATGATTCTTCATCAAAGAAGAATACTCATCTGTCATCGCATCATCCCACTTTTGTATCCCATGAGCCTATGAAAAAGATTGTGGATCTCTAGAGAATGTCTGACATAAAAGTTCAGTACCTGTAGAATGTGCATGATGATGTCTAGTGGGTGGAAGATTCTGTATAAAAGATGTTGCCTAAAAAAATGTAGTACGAGCCCATAATGGTATAGTGATAACATCAATGGGAATAAGATCCTCGACATCCATAACCTCTTTAGGGGCCAACTAAGCTGGCTCCTTAAAGAATGAATCCTCAAGAGGAGGTGAAGAATGAACAAAAGAAGAAGGCATGGAAGAAGGTGAAGAGTTACGAGAAGTGAAACGCTCATCAAACTGTACATGTATTCGAAAAAGAACATCATGAGTATCAGGATCCAAAATATGATAAAATCTCATGTCCTCACAATATTCTACAAAGATCAAGGGTTTGTTTTTCTTACCAATGCTTTCATTTTCTTCTTTGGTACAAACACCTAAGCTTGGCTCACAAAAACTCTGAAAAATGAGATATCAAACTTGGTTCCAGATAAGCCTCATCTAGAGTCAAATGCTCAAGTGTTATGTGTGGTGTGCAATTCTGAATGTAATTCGCATAGTTAATTGCTTCTACCCACTATATAGGAGGTAAAACCTGTTAATGCATCATGCAGTTAGCCATCTCTTTCAAAGTTAGGTTCTTCCTTTCTGCTAAGTCATTTTGTTGTGGAACATGTGAAACAGAACGATGGTGATCAATATCATGAGCTGCCAAAAAATTAAAGAACTCTCGACTGAAGTACTCCCCCCCATTATTAGTACAAAGCTTCTTGATGCAATTAGAATACTGGTTCTCAACCAAAGCCTTAAAGACTTTAAAGTGTGCAAAAATATCACTCTTGTATTTAAGAAAATAAACCCAAATACACCTCAAAAAATTATTAATAAAATTAAGAGCATACTTAGATTTGTTGAAAGAAGTATGAATACCATCAAATCATTTGTGCACGAGTTCAAGTGGTGAAGAATCTCTCTAGGACATACCCTTAAGAAACAAACCTTGGTGTTGTTTTCCTAATGCACAACCAAGGCAAACTCCATCAAGACGTGAAACTATAGGAATACCATCTACCATACCATGAGTGTTCAACTCCTTCAAATATCTATAATTAAGATGTATGAATCTCTTATGTCAAAGCCTACTCTCAGAATCTGCATGAGAAACCAAACACGTCCCTAGAGGAGTATCATCAAAACCCTCAAAGTAATAGAGTCAAGAACTATGATCAACAACACCTTGTACAATACGTGTATGAAGATCTAACAAAACTCGAACTTCAGTCCTCTATGGTGTGAAAGTCATTGTCTTGCCTTGACCAGAATGACAAATCTGATAAATTGAAAGTAGATTGGTGGTGATGTCAGGAACATATAGTGCATCATTGATACAACTACCATAAAATTGTATGTCACATTTTCCCTTAACAGAAATAAAAGAAGAATATCCAACCCCAATGTTGAAAATAGAACTCAAACAAAGAGATACAAATGACTCCTTAGAAGAAGTCATATGGTGAGAAGCACCAGAATCTATAACCCAACTGTTTGAAATAGGGGACTGAGATCTCTCAAGAAAATTAAATACTTTACCATGCTCATGGGATGGAGATGGACTGGAGATAGAAATCTTGTGTTTTTGGATGGCATCCTCTAGAGCTTGCTTTCTCTTAAAACACCTAGATTATTCATGATCAATCCCCCCACAATAGGAACATGAAATGTTAGATTTATTCTTGAATTTGGAAGATGATTTGGGTTTAAATGTGTTATTGTTGGGTTTAGAGGCACTTTGAGATGGAGTGTTCTTGGATTTATTCTTTGATTTTCATGTGCTCTTAGGATGTGATGCTACTAATGCTTTTTGACAGGTGGAAGACTCAAGGTGATACAATTTGGATTCTTCCTTAATAAATTTGTCACAAAACAAATTATAAATTAGGGATTGTGAATGTGACGTCTAAAACATCCATGTTAGAGAAAAAGGTAGAAGCAAGGATTTGGAATGGACCCTTCAACTTGGATAGAATTAGGTACACACACTCTTCATCTTTCTTATCTCATCCATCCCCCTTCAATTGAGTCAAAAAATGCTTAAACTTAGTGAGATAGTCTATAATAGAGGACAAATCTTCAGGGTTAAGTGAAGTAAGCTCCACTTCAAGCTGCATGGATCTCATGTGATCTACTTTCCCAAATAAACCCTTTAGTTTAGATGACATTTTGAATGTAGTGTCACATCCATCCAAATGAAACAATATATTATCACTCACATAAGTCCCTATCAAACCCATATACTTATCAAATTTACATTGGTGCTGAAATTTTTCATATTCTCTTGTGAACTGTGGTTGAGTTTCATTCATTAGGGATTATAATCCTTTGCGTTTAATGATTATTTACATTCTAGGTCTTCGTGTATACTAATTATGTGTAGTCAAAGGTTCACATTGATCTAAAATCGAAGTAGAATCCATGCTAGTGAATCATAAAAGAGCAAAAATAAAATAAAATGATGTACAAATCGGCACCAAGACAACCTCCCAAAAGATTGTATTGAGCCTCCCCCACCCCAAATTTTGGTACTTTATAAAAGTAGTGCAATTTTACAAATTGATGACACCAATGGATAGAAAATTGAAAACCATATACTTTTAAAAAATGAATTTAAATATGAGTTACGGTTCAAAAGATATAGGCTTTACGAATTTTCATAAATGGGTCAAAAAGATTAAAATTTACACTACAAGCGTATTTTTGTAACCAAATTAGAATTGAACATAGCCTTCCAACCACTCATTGGAACAAGAATTGAACCAAAAGACATTTTTAAGCCAATCAAAATGAAAAATGAATTTGTCAACTACCCATATGCATGTACAAGTGAACTACACTTCCTCTTAAAGTAAAAAAAAAATATAGATATTAAAGCAAATAATGAATGGACAATTATTTTTGAGAGGAGAAAAAGTGGATTATTGTTGTTTTTCACCTTGCAAGTGACTAAGTAAGCAAAATTATCCTTGGATCTAAAAAAAAGAACCTTTCCACTCTACGACACAGTTGGAAATCTCTTATGTAGGTCAGAAGGATGCTTTCCCTTCACTTAGTAAAACATGAATGCAGATGCAAGGTAGATCCCTAACAAATTTACCTTTTACACAGCTCCATGTAGAATCTAGATTATAACATATCCATAAAATATGTGGATCGTTCCATGCAGACCCTACCTCTAGCAAACAGAGTCAATCTTTCCAGCGACAGGGAACATTTCTCTCCTCCCAATGCAAAGACCTCAGAGCTTCTCTCCTTTCTAACATAGTCCTACACAGTAAAAAAATATATAAAAATACAAGCAGCTCCACGTAGCCATGGGAAAAATCAGTTTTGATAACACAAAGCTCCTCCAACGCTTTACACAGTTCAATCTCCCACTCAATGTGTAGTCAACAAAAAAAATATTCCAATTCACTTAACAAAGTGCAGCCTAATATGGAGGCACGTCATTCCAAATTTTATTCTTCCACCAAATCCTCCTATGCTCACCACATAACTGGGAAAACTCAACTCAAATATGATAACCTCACACCCCAATGCAACTCCAAAATGGCCAAAAATTGATGGAATGTCATGCTGCAAGGAAACTTCAACGCCACTAGGATCCTTCCAATGTCACACAATCACCATTCAACAGTCTTGGAATGTCCCAATGCAGTCTAGAAACCAAAGAACCTCATCAAAGTGTAGTCCTCTCTTAAGCGTAGATCTCCTTAGGGACCTAAACACCATGCACCTAGTCCAATGCCTTGCATAGTCCAATGTTTTTCACTTGTACGACAGATGCTTCAAGGAGGATGTCAAAGCTCAAAAGGAGGTGCAACAATGGTTGATAGAATAATAAGAAAGAATCTTGTAAACAAATAAAATTATCTGAAAAAATATAGTAAACAACTTGATGGTTGCAACACTTCAAGGCTCTGGTACTATGTTAGGAATGAGAAAGCATTTCAAGAATCCATGAATCTGAAGAATTCACAATAAGAACATCACAAAAAAATTGCAAATATGATATGCAAGCAAAAGACAAATCATATATTATTTTAAAATATCATGTAAATACAAAGGAAAACCCTTGCATAAGTAGGCAAGGCAAAATAAAAAATTAGCCTAACTAATCAATGTAGGATAAATTTTCACATAGGATAAAACTAGGAAAAAGATAAAAATCTTAGCTAGAACCTAGCAAACATGAGAAATATATACTCTAACAGTTCTAGCATAGGGTAACCTACAACTTAAATCTTAATAAAAAAATTCTTCCAAAGTCTAAATCTATGACATATGGGTATAGCTTTCACTAGACCTCAATGAAGGCAAATGATTGTAACTGTGATTTAAAAATTTAAGTAAAGTAATGATGGGTAAATTGTTGTCAAGAAAGTAAAGTGCAATGTTCAACCAAATGAAAGTATATGCAACCTAAATTTATAAATGGTGAGCCTAAGAAACCCTATATCTATACCAACTTATTTGGTATAAAGAATAGCCTAAGCAACGATACACACATACATTCACAAAGCAATAATCAACATTTTATTAATTTAAATAAGAAAAAGAAATAATGTGGAGATAGAAATACTTACCTTGAACTAGACCTGTCAACGCTTCAATATCCTCATTTGGGTCAACTAGACCTTTGAAAGATATTTTGTAAGTTGAAGGCTTCAAATTTTAGATGAAGACCTACATATCCCTAGTTGTGAACTCCAAAAGTCTTCTCCTATTGAGATTCAATGACATCACAAGACAAGTCCTCCAAGATAAGATTAGAGACCCTCTAACTCTCCAAAATACTATTTAGGGGCATAAATGTAAGTGTAAACAAAGTGTATGAACGTGATATATCTTATTAGTAATGAAATTTGACCCTTATATATATAATTCCAATACCCAAAACCAATTGTCAACTCTAAGCCAATGGTATCAACTAGGTTGATATAATTGGAAGATATCGACTAACACAATATGGTATTGACCAGGTCGATAAAATATAAATGTCAGAAGATAGACTCAGAAATGTATAAATATGATTGATATAATATAGGGGAGATAAAGGTATCAAACAAATGATATCAGTCAAGGTGATACCATAGGATATAAGGAAGTTAACAAATCTAGACAAAAAGTAGATAACGATGTGATAGAATTGTATGCAAATGTCTCACAAAGTACTAAGAGTCAATCTCACCTAATTCACGATGCACCTTTTAAGGCGTGCACTTTTGGAGATCGATGAATCGATAAGTCACTGCAATAAAAATCATCAATAAAGCAATAAAATGAAAATATTATGTGTATACACCCTACATTACATATGTTACATGTCTTGATTGACATATACATTACTATGATGACATATTCTCCACATGCTCACATTATATTGCATGATATTATATTTATATATGAGATGATACTATTAAATCTTATTTTGAGATGAGTGATTTACATTATACATTTCTCATTGCAAAATGAGGCATTACATTAACCCTGTCATAGATACATAGGCCTCCTTGAACATAAAATCATATCAGAGTACTTATTTCAGATATTTAGAATGGTTTGGATATCATATGGTTCAGATATATTACAAATATGGTCATATTGATACAGATTATGGGAGCACATGCCATGCATATGCACTCACTTTACAAAGACTTAAGCACATATTCATACTCATGTTAGTGTATACATATAGGCATATGTACATAGTTTATAGGAACATGAATTAAAAGTTTCAATATACACATGCGCTTGAGATATAGGTTCTCAATCTCAACATATAGATGTACAACATTTTATATTAGTTGGTACATATGCAGGGTGCATTATATTGATTCATGCACATATACACATTTTCAAATTCATGAGGCATAATATTGGTTTATGCACATACACAATAGCATAATTTACATTTAAGTGGGAAATGTTTGTTATTCCACGTCACACTTATCAGATTTGTGGTCATGATGAGGACATGAACATTGTTCATTATCTTTTGATCATACAATTTTTTCTACATTGAGAAAAATTATAAAATCAAACCTATGTTCGTGATGCGGGCATGAACATTTTTTATTCCATTTCAATCATGTTTTTTTGTTCACATGGAGTGAACATGAGTGAAAATATACAATTGTATCTTTAAGCCATTTGTAATGGTTGATGTAGTTTCTTTGAGTGAACCTAACCTGATGGCTCTCTCTTTACCTATGTAGTTATTTGAGATAGTGCATTGCATACTTATCTCCACATTCGTGAGCTTTGGGGCATATTGTCTTCACAACCCAAGACCCTACATAGTTACAAAAATTTGGGGCACAATCACCCCAACTCTCCATGTTCAACAAGGAAGTACAAGTTTCTCCAATGCTTCAACAAAGAAATATCGTATCTAACAAGTTGCAATGGAAACATGGTTTTCACCAACACGTGTACTCTAACCCTTGTTCTTTCAAAATTTCAAAAAAAAAATCAGATTAAAATAACCAATCTATGGACATTGACGATACATTATTGTAAGTTTTGCTATTGAGTGACCCACAAATTTGAAATTTTATGCCAAATAAAAAATGTGTTGTACACACTGTTAACAATTTTTGACCCCACAAGGCAAAAAATCGTCACCCTTATCATTCGAAGCTCTCAATACCATGCTAGTTTTCTTTGAAAAAGCATATGTCGATCAGAACAGTTGAAAGGAGCAAATCTTAAAAAATGACTTCAAGTTTTGCAACAAGAAGGGTTCTTCTCAAAAGGGTTTGTCAATTTGTTTGAAGGGATAGAAGGAAAGAGTCAAAGATCATTTCATTCTGTCGAAGGGTTCTTTCCTTTTCCGGGGGTTCTTTCTGTCGGTAGAGGACCATTTACTAAAGTCCAAAAGACCGCTTCAATATTTTTGAAGGGACTATTTCATAAGCCCGAAGGGCATTTTTAAGGAAAAGGGTCCTTTTACAGGTTTTCCAAAGGGTATGTGCCTTTTGAGAAGGTTCACAAAAAGCCCAAAGGGCTTGATAGTTTTTCTGAAGGGTTTTGCAAGTGGACCAAGACAAAGTCTGAATGACACATTTAAGAAGGCCGAAGGGCCATTTTCAAGTTTCTAAAAGGTCATTACAAAAAATTTGAAGGGTATGTGCCCTTTGGAAGAATGCAATTTCAAGTTTTCGAGGGACATTTCCAATAAATCCGAAGGGCAGTTCATAAGTTCCGAGGGTCCATAGCATTTTTTCGAATGGTAGTTCCTAAAACCTGAAGGGTCACTTTGCAGAACGCCGATGGGCCAATTCTGTGGCAAAGTACCCTAAGCCAAAAACTGAAGGAAAGGCACAAGCAAGAAATAAAAGGCCGCAGACATTTTGTCCGAAGGTAAAGAGATAGACAAAAGGTTCGAAAGACTTCTTTCAAACAAATTGTTTGAAAGAATTCTTTCGAAAGATTTACCCGAGGAAAGCAAACGCTGAAGGAAAAGAAACAAATGAAAGGACTTTTCAAAAACTCTGAAGGAATTCCTTTAGACAAATTGTCCAAAAAAATTCCTTTGAAAAACTTGTTCGCGAGAAAAAAATCATTCGAACAAATCCCAAAAGGTATTTTCCCTTTAGGAAAGTTCAAAGCAAAAAGTCTGAAGGGTTATTAGCCCTTAAAAAAAAGTCCTTTACAAAATCTCAAAGGGTATCTACCCTTCGGGAAGGTTCAAAACAAAAAATCCAAAGGGTTATTAGCCCTTCGAAAAAGGACTTAGCAGAAAGGTTGAAGGTCCACTTGGAAATTCAAAGGGTCATTTAGCCCTTCGAAAAAGGGGCATTTTAGAAGTTCGAAGGGCAATTCGAAAGAAGGAATTCCTTCAAACTTTTTATCCGAAGGAAGTTTACAAAGAAAAGGACCATTGGAATAAGCCTGAAAGATAGATTTCCTTCAGACTTTTTATTCGAAGGAAATGGGCTTAACAGAATAGTCTAAAGGAAATGAGCAGGAAGGAATAAGCCCAAGACAATTACAAAGAGACAAAACAAATAAATGATGGAGAAATACATACAGAGACAATAACCAAAAAATACAAGAGATTCCAACAGTCAATGAACACTAGTCAATGAACAGGTTAACACATTCTACAGGATGCAAAGTGGTCCAAATATGATTAGACACGTCCAAGTAGGATTAGACACGTCCAAGATGTGTAACCATTTTGAACACGACACCTTTAGTTCTAAAAATGGAGACTCGTTTGCATGGACTCAAGGAGCTTAATGTTGGAGAGCTTAATGTTAATTTCATGCATGCAATCTTGTTAATTTGAGCCTTTCAAACGTTCCAGCAGTTCAAGCGAAATTTTAAATTCGGATGTGGAGTTGACTATTCTTAATTTATAGATTTGACTGGTTATCAAGTGTCACATCTATTTGGTGATTTCATGCAAAGAAAAGCCTTTCAAATGTTCCAACTCAACTTCAAATCAGTTCAAGCTTAAGTCAAGACATACAAAGTTTGCGTCGATTTCATGCATGAAAAAGAACAACGCAAGCTTAAGCCCACCGTCCATTTTTCAATGCCAAAGAGTTTCATTCAAGGAAAAAGATAAATTTAGAAGGCTGTGATAACACAAATTGGACTTGAGTTGAAGTGGGAGTTGTCCTCTTCCTTTATTTTCAATGCCAACCTCTTGGCTGTTGTATATTTTTCTATATAAGTTGGTTTTTCAGCGTTGAATTTCATTCCTCTTTTGGCAAGACAAAATTTTATCAAAGATTGAGTTGTAACTTCTTGTCTGGTTAATAGAAGGATTGTTGTTTTCAGATTTTAGCTACTGGTATAGTGTATTTATGTCATTGATTTGCATAAGCGATAGATTTTTTTCCTTGTCAAGTCTTGATTCTTACCTAGTTACTAGCTAATCAGATTATGCAGGTCATGTTCCGTATTTAATGTATCTTGATTGAGTTTACAATGGATGCAAGTGGTTGGTTAGTGCCTTAAATCAGGGTTATTCCATCATTTCACTGAAGCTTTGATCACAAGATAGAATCTTTTCATGAAATACTTATGCATATTGGTCAATTGGAATTGATAGTTCAGTCTTTTTTCTGTCTAAATCAATATTTTTAGAAGCTTTAATTGAGTGGATCAACCAATCATTCAGGTGTATCACCATCATTAGATAGGATTTTCTTTCAAGTTTTTTTCTTCTTTTTTCTCAGAGAGCTTATAACTTAGAGCAAAGATCCTAATTGATACACCAAATGGAGCTAACCCTTACAATCTAGAGATTCAATCCACTTATTGGGTCACCCACAGTCTAATTTTTTTTTTATGTTTCAGTAGATTGTGAAGCCCTGAAACTACCTTCACATGGGTGCAAATCTAATTGACAATAGTTTTTGGCATGCCTAATAGGACCACAAAGAGATATTTTGTAGATTTGAAAAAGTTTGAAGCCGAAGAGAAGCGTTTGCAGTAGAAAAGAATATCTATCTTTATCACAAGCTAAAGATTCTTCAAATTGCATGGTTCATAGCATCATTCAGGTAGTGCTTTCATGCCAAAAGTTACCATAAGGTCAATAAGCAAAGGTATTACTTTTGAATTCATATCTTATAATAGATCAAGATTTAGGAGGGTAAAACCATATCCTCAAAAATAGTATTTGCTCCTGGTCATCTTACTATTCTAATCACTACAACCCCTACTACTCAAATGACCATAAAAAATTAGGTGTTTGCTCCATTCAATAGAGGTAGTCCATTACATTTAGCCTAGTTTGATGACATTTCGGTGTCTGTCCTCAAGAATATCTCATTCTTCTCAGGAGAAAATCAAATAACCCCTATTGAGCATATCCAAGATGTGACTAATCTCTGTTTAGTCCATAATGTTGTTAAATATAATGTTGATATTATATTGCTTATTGCCTCCCTCAAAGGAAAAGCATTGCAATGGTATATAAATCTCCCACTAAACTCCATTTCTACCTGGGATGAATTGGGGGCACCCTTAGTCAAACAATTTGAGGACAAATTTGATCACCTATATTTAGTTGAGCAGTTAACTGTCATAGCAAGAGCTCCTCATGAGTTCATATCTGATTTCAACTTCAAATTCTAAAAGACATGGACCAGAATACCTGTGTTGATAAGGCCATCCTCTGAATATGCATTTTTATACTATTTGAAAGCTCTTAATTTTGACATTAGTGTGATGATACAGTCAATAAGTGGTACTACTTTGCTAGATGCTTATGAGGTTGCAATAAGGGTATAAAATAGTTTGATATAAACTGGTAAGATTTCTCCAAGACCTCCAATGCCTATATTTTCATAAATAAGTTCCATGTCAGCCCCTCAAATTCCATCCTCGGCTCTTATTCCAACACTTCGAGCTCAAATAACAGCCCCTACTAGTCAAGTTAGTGAGATAGTGAGTTGAAAAGTTTGCTACAGTCTTTTAGGAATGAAATAGTGCAGCTCAAAAGGTAATAATTTTAATCAAATAGGTCCTATCAATAACAAAATTAGAACACCTATCATCCCTTCAAAGATCAAAAGCCTCCTTATCAAGGTTTCAAAGAGAAAAGACCACCTTATCAGGCACAATAAGCCATAACTTTAGCTAAGCCATATGCTACTCTTGATCATAATGTTCCTTCCTCTTCAAAAGCCATTGTTCCCACCCCACTTCAAAACAACATGATGCAGGATTCAGGTTGGCAACCCTCAAATCTCAATGATGCTCAAAACCAAGCGTTGGTATCACATAACATAATTATGCCACAAATGACACAAGAAGTGTTTTTTTCAATAAAGTTAGTATCAAGATACAGGTTTGGCATCACAAAGAGAGACTCAACAAGTTCAAGGGCAGTCTGATGTTATTAAAGTAAATTGGCAAGTGGATGATCGTGTTGCTTTTACTCAGGGTATTGAAACTAACAAATCAAGTGGTCAAGTTGTAGTTGTAACTAGAGCTAAAATAAGAGCCATTGAATAGGCTTAAGATGTAATAAATGCTTCAAGTACTCCTAAGGTTGTTTTTAAGAGTACAAAAGAGCAACTTGATGTCCCTACAACATATAAAAATCAAAATATAGAGGTTGGTAAAGTTCATTAACTACTTCTAATTTGTGAACAACTAGTACTTCAAAAAGTACAACCAAAGATTAGTGGATCTCATTTTAGTATAGTAGATCAAATGAATAAAGCTAATATCAACATTAGTATGTGGGATTCTCTTTCCATTCCAAGACAAAAGGATAAGTTCATTCAAGAGCTTTCAGCTCTCGAATTGTCTCCAAAATTGGTTGAGAAAGAAGGTGTTGTCTTAACTAATTCATATCAGCTAGTAAAGCAACAGATACAAGTAAATAAGATGAAAAATATGGATAAAATTGTGGTGAAATCAAAGAAAACTCTCATTTTTTACCTATCTTTGATATTAGGTGATATTGTGGTTCATAATTGTATGGTGGATAGTGGAACTAATGGTACAGTCATGCCTAAATCGATTGCAAAAAAAACTTGGACTTATTTATGAGCCAAAAACTAAAGCGGTATTGCAATTGGATGGGTCACCAACAAAGATGGTAGACATCATCAAAGATCTGAAATTGACATTACATGCTTGACCCAATGTTACTATTCAACAGGATGTTGTGGCAAACTTGTCTCCTTACTTACTTTGCTATGTGCCTTTCAATGGACTTCACTTCAAAGATTGGGGGATATTTATCAACTAATTAGATTTATTTAATATTCAAAATTAGGTATGGTACCAAAGTAACAATTCATTCTAAATCGATTATACGTTTTCATATGGAGCTATATATGCCAAGTGTTGTGAATACTAATGTATCATCTCAGATGAAGTACTAGAATCTAGTGAAGTAGAAAGTGAATCACCTTTGGATGGAGTTTCAGATTTATTCCTTGATGAGTGGGATTCTATCTTGCATGAGCATGATCCTTACAAGCTAATTGAAGGACTTGGTGTATATTGCCTTCATGAGAATGATGCACCAATTTCAACCATGGTCAAAGAAGATGAGTCTAATGAAGGTTTGTGGCAATTGTACTTTGATGGATCAAAGAATAAACATGGAACCAGAGCTAGAATGATGTTGGTTTCTCCATCAAAACAAAGGTATTTCTCTTCTATTAAATTTAAGGTTGACTGTTCAAACAATGTTGTTGAGTATGAAGCACTAGTTCACAGTTTGTAGTGGGCTAGAAAAATGAAAGTCGACACCTTACAGGTTTTTGGTGATAGCGAACTTATAGTTCACCAAGTAAAAGGTTTAAATATATGCAAAAATTTGTTGCTTAAGTCTTACAGGCATAGAATATGAGACTTACTTGAAGATTTCTAAGCTTTTAACATTCAGGCAATACCAAGAGATGAGAATAAACATGTTGATAGGTTGGCTACTGTTGAGTCTGAATTTAGTATTCTCGCTGATATAAAAGGTGAGAAAACTCAGTCACATATAAAGGTGCTTGTGAGGCCCTCTGTTCCAGATAATCATGAGAATTGGCAAGTGTTTGAAGATGCCAATCAAATTGTTAGATTCTTGCAAGAGGAGGGTGAGTTTTCTTCAAGAAACTAATCAAAGCACTTGCATTAGTACAATAATCAAATTTTACAATTAAAAACAAATAAGTTGCCTAAGGGATTCGTCACACTTGATAACATTTTCAGTGGTGATGATGAGCTAAGTAAGGATAAGTTATCCTTGTCAACAAAAGAAGAGCACTATGCCAATGTAGAGATTGCAACTGGTAAAATTTTGAAGTTGGGTAAGGTATGCACTCATTTACAAAAGAAAGCTTTCATTGAGTTATGCACAAGTTTTTCTAATATATATGCATGATAGTATAGTGATCTCAAGATATTTGATCCAAGTTTGGCTAAACACACCATTGAGTTAGAGGAGACTAAACTAGTAAGACAAAAATAAAGGCCAATCAATCATAAACTTGAGCCTTTGATAAGAGCTGAGCTTCACAAGCTCATAGAATCAACTATTATATTTTTAATCAAGCACTCAATTTTGGTGGAAAACCTTGTTCTAGTATGAAGGAAGAATGGTGATATTCGTTTGTGTGTTGATTTTCATGATTTGAGCAGGGCTTCACTTAAAGATCATTATCCATTGCCATAAATGAAATAAATTTTACAACTTGTTGCAGGTTCAGAGAGGTTTTTTTTGTTGGATGGTTATTGTGGCTACAATTAGATTTTGGTCAAGGAAGAAGACCAATTTAAGATAGCCTTCACAACCAAGTGGGGGACATTTGCATATATACAGATGCCATTCGGTTTGTTTAATGCTGGAGTAACCTTTTAAAAAATCAACTCTCCATACAAGTCAACTCTATGGACTGATAGGATCGCCTACAAAAGATCAATAGCCAACTCTCCATACAAGCTGGTATATGGTAAGGAAACAAGGTTACTTATTTCTCTTGAATTTTTCACTTTGAAACTAATGCATCAGCTTGAGTTGTTGGAGAATGAGCCTATGGAGATCAGGTATGCTAAGCTTATGGAGCTGAAAGAGATAAGAAATCAGTCCATGCTAGCCATGGAAGTTCATCAAGCACAAGTGAAGAAAGCTTTTGACAAAGGAGCATCTTTATGAAGTTTCAAAAGAGATTTGGTCCTCAAGTGGGATGAGGATAGAGCTAAATTAGGAAGGCACATAAAGGTTGATTCCCTTTAGAGTGGCCTATACACAATCTCTAGCTACAAATCTCACAATGCCTTCTAACTTGCAAAGATGGATGGTCAAGAGCTTCCAATCCCAGTCAATGGGATACATCTGAAACATTGCTATTGAAGAGCAAAGCTCCTTGTATATAATTAGTTTGTTTGCTTTCCTCCAAGTGCTGTTCAAGCACAATAGTTTCATTCTATTTTTTTTAAATAAGTGCTTGTTTGCACATTTGCTTTGCTTAGTTAGGTTTTCCTACTTTGTGTGTTTCCCTTCTTATTTTGAAGGATGAAGGTTATCTCATGCTAGACGAGAGTTTGCAGTCATGGATCAGATATGTCATTTCTTTGAGAATTCAAATATCATGTATATGGCTAGGTTCTTAAGCATAGCATGCATGCTTTCTATTGGAGTCACCAAAATGTTGACAATTTTGACCCCATAGGTCAAAAAATCATCACCCTTATCATTTGAAGATCTCCATACCATGCTAGTTTGCTTTGAAAGAGCATATGTCAATCAGAGCAGTTGAAAGGAGCAAATCTTAAAGGACTTCGTGTTTTGAAACAAGAAGGGTTCTTCTCAAAAGGGCTTGTCAATTTGTCTGAAGGGATAGAAGGAAAGCCCCAAAGTTCATTTCATTTTGCGGAAGGGTTATTTCCTTTTCAGGGGGTTCTTTCCATCGGCAGAAAACCATTTACTATAGTTCAAAGGACCGCTTCAATATTTTCTAAGGGACAATTTCATAAGCCTGTAGGGAATTTTTAAGGAAAAGGGTCCTTTTACAAGTTCCCGAAGGGTATGTGCCATTTGGGAAGGTTCTTCACAAAAAGCCCGAAGGGCTTGACAATTTTTTCCAAGGGTTTTGCAAGTGGACCAAGACAAAGTCCGAAGGGCCATTTAAGAAGGTTGAAGGGTCATTACAAAAAATCCGAAGGGTATGTACCCTTCAGAAGAAGGCAATTTCAAGTTTTTGAGGGACATTTCCAATAAGACCGAAGGGCAATTCATAAGTTTCGAGGGCCCATAACATTTTCCTGAAGGGTAGTTCCTAAAACCCAAAGGGTCACTTTGCAGAAAGCCGAAGGGCCAATTCCGTGGCAAAGTGCCCTAAGCCAAAAGTCGAAGGAAAGGCATAAGTAAGAAATAAAACGCTGCAGACATTTTGTTCAAAGGCAAAGAGATGGACAAAAGGTCCGAAAGAATTCTTTCAGAATATTTACCTGAGGAAAACAAAAGCCGAAGGAAAATAAACAAATGAAATGACTTTTCAAAAAGTCTGAAGGAATTCCTTCAAATAAATTGTCCGAAAGAATTCCTTTGGAAAACTTATCTGGGAGAAAAAAACCATTCGAAAAAATCCTGAAGAGTATTTACCCTTCAGGAAAGTTCAAAGCAAAAATTCTGAAGGGTTATTAGCCCTTCGAAAAAAGACCTTTACAAAATCTTGAAGGGTATCTGCCTTTCGGGAAGGTTCAAAACAAGAAATCCGAAGGGTTATTAGCCCTTCAAAAATGACTTAGCAGAAAGGTTGAAGGTCCACTTGGAAATCCGAACGGTCATTTAGCCCTTTAGAAAAGAGACATTTTAAAAGCCTAAAGGGCAATTCGAAAGAAGGAATTCCTTCAAATTTTTTGTCTGAAAAAATTTTACAAAGAAAAAGACCATTGGAATAAGCTCGAAAGATAGATTTTCTTTAGACTTTTTGTGCGAAGGAAATGGACTTAACATAATAGTCCAAAGAAAATGAGCAGGAAGGAATAAGCCCAAGATAATTACAAAGGGATTAAATGAATAAATGATATAGAAATACATACAGAGACAAGAACCCAAAAATACAAGAGGTTCCAATAGCCAATGAACAACAACGAATGAACAGGTTAACATGTTCTACAACATACAAAGTGGTTCAAATAGGATTAGACACGTCCAAGATGTGTAACCATATCAAACATGACACCTTCAATTCTAAAAATAGAGACTTATTTGCATGGAGGACTCAAGGAGCTTAATTTTGGAGAGCTTAACGTTAATTTCATGCATGCACTCTTGTTAATCTGAGCTTTCCAAACGTTCCAACAGTTCATGCGAAGTTCTAAATTTGGATGTGGAGTTGACTGTTCTTAATTTATAGAGTTGACTAATTATCAAGTGCCACATCTAGCTATTGATTTCATGTAAAAGAAAGCCTTTCAAACGTTCCAACTCAACGTCAAATCGGTTCAAGCTTAAGTCAAAACATCCAAAGTTGGCATAGATTTCATGCATGAAAAAAAATAGCCCAAGCTTAAGCCCACCGTCCATTTTTTAATGCCAAAGAGTTTTCATGCAAGGAAAAAGATAAATTTAGAACGTTGTGATAACACAAATTGGCCCTGGGTTGAAGTGGGAGTTGTCTTTTTTTTCTATTTTCAATGCCGACCTCTTGATTGTTGTATATTTTTCTATATAAGTTGGTTTTTTAGCCTTGAATTTCATCCCTCTTTTGGCAAGACAAAATTTTGCCAAAGATTGAGTTGTAACCTTTTTTCAGATTAATAGGACTGTTGTTTTCAGATACGAGCTACTAATATAGTGTATTTATGTCATTGATTTGCATAAGTGATAGAGTTTTCTTCCTTGTCAAGTCTTGATTCTTACCTAGTTACTAGCTGGTCAAATTATGCAGGGCATGTTCTATGTTTAATGTCTTTTGATTGAGTTCATAGTGGATGCAAGTGGCTAGTTAGTGCCTTGAATCATGTTTATTCCATCATTTCTCTCAAGCTTTGATCACAAAATATAACCTTTTCATGAAATACTTATGCATATTGGTCAATTGGAGTTGAAAATTCAGTGTTTCTCTTGTCTGGAGCTCTAATTGAGTGGATCAACCAGTCATTCATGTATATCATCATCATTAGATAAGAATTTATTTTAAGTTTTCTTTCTCTTTTCTCAGCCAGTTGTAGCGTAGAGCAAAGATCTTAATTGATACACGAAAGGGAGCTAGCCCATATAATATAGAGATTTAATCTACCGATTGGGTCACCCACAACCTAATATTGTTTCTATGTTTCAACAGACAATGAAGGCCTGAAACTACCTTCACAAGGGTGCAAGTTTGGTTGACAACACACACTTAGATACATTTTATGTTTTTACTATAACAATTTCATTACTAAAATAAAAGTGGGGTATTTGTAGATATTAAAATATTCTCTTTGGTATTCGACAATGGCAAGCTTGACATACATTTACCGCTCATAACTTGAGCACATAAACAAAGTCCTAATATGTCATTCTCTCACACGTGCATGTTATCTTATGAGTTAGCCCTTTCATTCTGCTATTAGAGACCTACATGAAATTCATTGTCTATTTCAAACTTATTAAATATCCTACACAAACAACTGTAGACTCTTAGTTTAGTTTGTCTTTACACATGTTGGTTCTACCAGATTTGATCACTATCATCAGTTGATATTGACCTATTCTATTCAAAACCAACCCTTTCTTAATATCAATTATTTTTTGAAAATTAAACCTCACTTTATGGTCAGCGTATTTTCCTATCGTGTCGATGGCATGAGAAATCATCAAATTAGACTCTTATATAAAAAAATCAAGGTCTCATTCAAACGAGACTTGGCACTTATATGGAAGATATCTATACACTATTACACATTGAGAAAATATGCGCTATTCTTCTCAAATTTCAAACCTATCACTAGGAGCAATCACAAGCCAAGTCTAAATTATATTCAATCCAAGTTAAAGCTAACATTGTCAAGTATCAAAGCGAAATCATTAGTTGCATACATATAGTGAAGGAAAACAATCACACAGTCATACTAGGTGGGAGAAATACAAGTGGATTGATTTCCCTCCTTAGAGTACCAAATACGTAGGCAGTGGTCACTCATCAAACATGGGTTATTGAAGTCAACTCAACCCTTTACACTTTCTCTTTGTTTGTACACCTTTGATTTTAAGGCAAATGACACTGATTTTTAGATTTATGCGCATCATAAAGGTTTAGGATCGCAAACACATAACATACAAAGACAAGTGAAGATGATTGTATAGTCACAAGCCTACATTTATGCTTAATAATGACTAATAGGTATGTATCTATCAATAATGTAAATCCATATTGAAATAATTGACCCTTTGTAGAAAAAGAATTGGTTTCAAAACCAAATGATCCACACGTCTATTTTATCTTGATTTTCACTTCGAGAATACAATCACAGTCATATATTCACCCATAAAATCTAAGTAATCATCCCTTTATTTTACTTATTGTATTTAACAAATGCCACTTGTCTAATCTTTGTAATTAGTGAAGTTATTTACATTTAGATGTATACTTGAATGTCATATCTTAATATTTAAATTAGTCTACAAATTTATATCTTAATTAGATTAAGTAATTCATCTCAATCCAAATTAAAGAAAAACACTTGGTATGACCTTACAAATGTGCGTCTCCTTATAAACTGAAATACATGTTTTATCATGTCTGAAATACATGTTTTATCATGTCTGTGTGGTGGAATTTGCTTTTACCTTCGATCTTTGCATACGTAGGATAACAAGGAACCATGCTCTGTAAATCCCACAGGGCCAGTGGAAGAAGAATATAATGAATTGGAGATCTTGCACATGCGTGAATTTATAGTGCATCGTGACTATAAATCTTTCATATGTGGTAAAGCTTTGATCATTCATTTGTAAAATTGCAGGCGGAATATGTTTTGGAATTTTAATCTATTAGTTAGTTGGGTCTACAATCCATGATGTCTTTTATGTTTCACTTGTCATGTAAGTACCATCCAATCTTACGCTTTTACCACCATCACATCTTTTCCATTAAATTTTGGATGATTCCTAGGTTTACACAAATACAACTAATGACACCTTAGGTCGAGCACAATGTGTTTTTGGAAAATATTCAATGAATGGTTGCATTCGAGGAGGATTGAAAGGTGATATTTTCCTTAAAGTAATACATGGAATTCTATATAGGCATTCAAAATAATCCTTGAGCCCACAACAATGATTTCTAGGTCAATGTTTAAACGGGCATTTTAGGTGGGAGAATTAACATCCATCGAAAAAGTAGCAGACAAAAACGTAGTGTGAAAAATGTAATGGAGAAAAACGTAGCAAGGAAAAAATATAGCGAGGACAAAACATCGTAGGAATGAAACATAGTAAAGGATGCGTTCACACAGAAGATGACACAACTTTCAATAAAGGTTCAAACTCACGAAATCACATTACGTTGAAATGTTAACTACTATCACCAAAATGAGCTAGACAATAAATAAACAATGTGATAATCACCAAAATGTCCCAATTATGCTCTTCACGATATTTTTGCGACATTACCAATATTGCTACATTTTTCTTCATTATGTTTTATCCTCACGACGTTTTTGTTATACTACATTTTTACCGCTATGTTTTTGTCCACCACAATATCACATAGAGCTGGAGAATTTATAATTAATCAATCATAATGATAATATAATTGATGTGTGTGTGTGTGTGATCAATTCTCGTTGCCCAGTGCTTGCTAATTTCTGGGCGTATTGGTTCCAACTACCAAATTGTTTTTTTCCTCCATGTGAGGGTAATGACAACTTAATGTTTTGAGACATACACAACAAAAATGGTTCTTATCACCTCCAAGACACTTTCTAACACCTCTCTTTTATTTTTTTGATTGATGATGGCTTTTGACCGGAGTGTAGACCAGTTTGAGACACAATTGGGGGCCCAGATCCATATGTAATTTATTAACCCCATGTATACTAAATACTACTAGATACATACCAACTATTACCAATAATGACCACCACTAGCATTAATGATAACCAACGACCATTAATGACTCAAAGAGTACAACCAACGGCTACAACTAGTCTCACATGCCTTTCTAGATATTTGAATTTGGATGGATCTTAATTAACCAAACCACTTAACCAACTCACCCACATCTCATTGGCTCACTTCTCTTGTTTATTACATTAGATTTACTTATTTAAGATTTTTATTTGTTAAAATTTGTCCTCAAAATGCATGTAATTTTTATCATAGGTTTTAAGACTTGGATTTCTACAGAGGCATCCTCACATATTCCAACCACACAAGCTATATCATTTCTAATTTAACTTTTTTGAGTTCAACAAACTCTATTCACAAACACTTATTTGTGCATATGTTTTTCTCTTATGATTCATTTAGCACCCACACCTAATTTTGAGATTTTGAAGATTCACATTGGAATTGCTACAAAAATAGGAGTATTATGTGTATTATTGATTTTAGCAAGCAATTGATTATTTAGACACTTATTCACTTGTGCATGTCCTTGGACATTTGTTTCTATATCCCAGGAACAATAACATGGATGACAGTGCCACAATTCTCTTTCCTTTTGACTTTCAATTTACTATTATTCTAATATTAACTTTGAGACGCCTTTTAAATTTTTGATGATAAAGGCATCTTATCTGAACCTTTTGGGTAATTTTGTTTGGTTTTACATTGATATTATACATGCATATACATCAAATTGGGGAATTATGTAGACACCTAATTTTGGTATGGGGGTAATCATTAGTTATACAATTGCATTATTCTATGGTACTTGTTTGTTTGTCTATTATCGATTCATATTAAGATCTTCTTGGCATGTTTTTTTCCTTGTGTTTTGGTTTTTTACCTATCCCGCATGATTTTCTCTCTCTCCTTGCCATGTTTTCTTAGATTCTTGGCATGTCGGTCCAAACCATATAGTGTATGATTTTTTGGCACCATGACCATATTATGTATAGTTGTAGTGTGGGCCCTTCTAACCCTTATTGTGGGTCTCTCATGTCTTGTGTTCCTATTTTTCATAATTTTCCTACCCATTGGATGTCACCTCACACACTAATTTGGTCCCAATTTTATGTTTATAAGTCTATAAATACACAAGTGCATTAGTGCATATAAGATAATGAATGGGACATGAAATAATGAGTGATTGAGCAAGGCAAAAATTATATGTTCTAGATATCTCTTGTGAAAGTGTGAGAGACAAATTCAGGTATTTTTTGCATATTTAAATTAAAAGTGGAAGCATTTATTTCCTTTGCCACCTATTCATTCTAGCACACAAATTCAAATAGGATTTCTGGAGTAAGTGTATTTACACTCATTTACAGAGGTGAGCTAAATTAGGGAGTTTATTTGTAGGTGTTGGATTATTTACCTTGTATGCATGAACAATATTTTATTGTGCACCTATTTAGGCAATCCAAGCTATTTAGAGCGGATCACAACAACCAAGTGGTTGTTATGAAACCAATTCATATGCCTATTTATTAGGCACTCTTTGTGTTATCTCTAATGATTTGTTGAATAGAGAAGCTATAGATTATACATTTCATTTGAGACAATAATGAGAGACTATTGTGCAAAAAAAAAAAGTACACCTCCACTTGTCAACCTTATATAACAGATCGGTTCATTTTTGTTATTCTAAAATCCGGTTTCGAAAAGTTTAAATTGCAATCTATGGATGATTGTATTTGAAGAGAGTCATAGCTGAATTGGCTACCTTTATTTTAATAAAAATCTCAAGTGCAGGGTGGTTGAGGGTTTGAAGCTATTTGAACACTTTTTGTAAATTTGATTGAGGAAGTGTTTGTTTTTAATAATGTGGTGATTATTTAAAAGGTGAACAAATTTTTAATGATAGTAAACATTTATCAAATCAAAAGGGTTGTGTAAAAATTTAGAGTGGGGGTATATTATTTTACCAAACACCTTTTAATAAGAGAGGTCCCTCTTATCATTGTACCAAAAGCTATATTTTGGGGGGTATTTTAACATTGCCTTGGAAGGGAAATTATTGTAAAAGGCCTAAATTTTTATGGGTGCTTTTTTTTAGTATTTTTTAGCACCCACACTCTTTCACTATCATGTATCAAAGTCCTGAGGGTGAGGTCCGGTTTAGTAGAAAGTTAGACCCCCTCACACATAAAACAAACATGTTTGTTGCTCTTCCTCTCCACACTCACATTCATTCTTGGAGGTAATTTTGTATTATGCTTTTTTTGCCACTATCATGGACACATTTTTGGTAGAGGCCAACGCCTGTGTTTTTTTAGGAGGGTGTTTTTTGAATTTGAGTCATTTAGGCCAAAACTTAGTAAAAAATTGCATATGTATAAGCAATTTGGGAGGGGTGTTTTATCTTATTTAGTGTTTTTTTGTGTGTGTGAGGTTTATACTTGCTTCAGTTGTGCATTAAAAAATGGACACCAAATATATCGAGCCCCTCAACATCTTCAATTAAAACACATGAAAAAGGAAGATGAAGATACATTTGCAAATGAAAGGCTTATGGAGAGTTATGCTTGGAAATTTTCCAAACTTTACAAATGAAGAAGATATTGCGTGGATTGCATCCTTGTAAGATGAGTCACTTTGTTTCATTCACCTCAATGTTTTAGACATCTTTCAGTATCACATTGTACATGCTAGATTACCTAAGGAAGCTTGGGACGCTATTGCAACATTGTTTCAGGAGGTCACTTCACCTTCACCTATTCCTCTTCCTTTTCCTCCCTCTAACAATGAGGATTTCTTTGATGGTGACATTGTTGGTGTTCTTCCACTATCTTTTATTATTTGTGAGAATGTGATTTTTGACAGTGATATGCATAAGGAACTTTTGCATCTCCTCCTCCTCCATTTTTTAGTGAGGACTTATCTCATTAGGATGTTGCACTTAAACCATCTTTTGTTGATGACACATAAGAGGAACATACACCTATTTTTATTTCTCATGTTGATGTACATTCTATTACGATGATTGTCGTGTATATTGTGCCTTCTATGAAGGCCTCCTTTCTATCACTACAAGAAGTGAAAAATAAATTAGTGAAGTAGATTTTTTTTTTGTGCTTTCTCATTCACAACAAGGGATCCCTTATTCAATCCATGTAGAACCAAATTTATAGGATGCAACACTATACTAATATGTTATACATTCATATTCCTATTTTTATTCCATCATGTAATATTAAATCTAGCACGCATCCACTTGATGCACTTTCACAATGTGACCTACTAGATCTCGAGCAACCAATTGTTTAGTTGCTCCTATTATTATAACTAATGATTATGTGCCTGTTGTTGATGCACACTCTCCATTTACCACTCCAGTTCCACCTACATATATGTTTGCCTCTTTAGAGAAGCATACCACTACTTTTGGCTCTCACATGCTTTGTTTCATGGGTCACACGACTAGATTTTTGGGTATTACTAAGTGTTTACAGGGCATCGCTGCCCCTATCTATCCTACTAAGTGAATTGCTCGGCATGCTGTTGGTTATTCAACAAGTTTTTCATCTTTGATGGGATCATCTGATGATAGAGCTCCATTTTTTGTTTTATCCATGCTTTATAAGGATATTGAACAATATATGAGCTTTGTTTCACCTTCACCCAGGGTTGAGAAACCTAATAAGATTACAGTGATCAAACATGATCTACCTTCCACTTTTTTAGATTTTATCTCACATTCTTTTATTATTGATCTAGGAGGATCCCCACACCAATCCAATTAAATGGTCTAAAACCCTATTGGAAACATCCCAACATCGAATAGCTCATTGAAATGAATCCAACACATTTTGAATAGGGTTGAACAGGCTTTGTATGTAAAAGCTATGACCTATTGAAGCAAGCAGGGTGCAATGATGATGTTAACATGGTGACTGGATGTGTAACAATGATCTAATCAGGGCTTGACATGTGTACTAATGGTATTTTGACACATGGAATGTCTAAAAATAAGACCCCAAGCTAGGATACGAGTTTTAAGGAAAACTTGGTCTTAGTACCAATTTATATGGTGTGGAAAATTTTATTAAAACATTATTATTAAAAAACCCTCTTAATATGCGATTAAATCCCACCCAAAATGCATGGAAGCTTTATCCAAGCTTAAAAACAAGGCAATGGAAGGAATCCCAGCATATTGGGTAAATAGATAAGACTTCAACCCATTAAATAAGGGCCTTGGGAGCATTATAAAAGGCTAATTGTTGCATTTGAAAAACATATCTATTGAGAGAAGAAAACTTGTTTTTTAGCCTTTGAAAGAGAGCAAGTAAGAAACCAATTAAGTGTCCTTTTATGTAGGAAGAGCAACTCCCATATAGGAGATTATTGTAAAGACTTATTAAAGGTAGAGTAAAGGCTATTTTACAGACCAAAGTACTGTTTTGGTGTAAATAGTATATGTAAAGTGTATTTTGCATCATTTTATAGATCGATTCGAGTGCCTTTCAGACTCAGAGATGTAGACCCCAAATAGAGAAACTCTGTTATCCATTTGGTTTAAGTTTTCTTTGTTTATATTCATTTAATTGATATTTTAAATCAGTATTGAATCTAATTTTAATCAAATTATCCAATTTCATATAAAAGAGTGGAAATTGAGAAGTTATTATGAGTATCTAAAATTAATAAATAGTGAGCATTTTGCATTAACTAACAATTCAGATCAAGTTTGGTATCATAGCAGTTGATCAAAGATATTTTAACATAGTTTTTAGATTTTAAAGTTTTCATTTTACATGATAACCGAGTCTAAAAACAAGCGTGGTGAATGATCGCTTACAGAATTTAATCTTGAAATTGGTGAAAAACGTGCAAGTCAAGCCATGGATATTGCTAGAGGAGAACTAGAATTAGAAGCGGCCTTATGCCAAGCCTTTCTTGAGATGAAGAGTATGGTGGAAGAGTTGTATCATTAAAGGAAGATGCAAACTGAAGTTAAAAAAGAGGAAGAACCCTCAACCAGTGATAAAGGTAAAGGAGAATAATCTCCTAAATCTTCTCCATCTAAACCTTCTTATTTCTCTAATGATAAGCAAAAGAAAGTTTCTGATTTTGTTACTTCCAAGGTTAAGCTAGATGATAAGTTTGATTTGTCAATCTATAATGGAGAGCTTAGAGTAAAAAATTTAGATCATTGGATCAAGTAAATGGAAGTATATTGTAGTGTTCATAAGATTGACAACGAGGAAGAAAAAAATCAACTAGCTACTCTTCGATTAGGTGGTACAACACTCATTTGGTGGGAGAGTAAGACACAAGAGGATCTCCTTAAGCATGGTAAAGTAATTTATTCTTGGGATGATTTTGTTTCTATATTAAAAAAACAATTCTATCCATTATGCTATATACAAGAAGCTACTGTGGATTGACAAAATTTAAGGCAAAGTAAGGGTCAAAGTGTACAAGATTATACTCAAGAGTTTAGAAAGAGGGCTTTGGTGTTAGGCATTCCTCTTTACAGTCAAGAGACTTTTTTGAAATATATTAGTGGGTTACATAGTTACTTAAGGCATACAATCCTTATGTTTAATCCCACTAATCTTGATGAAGTTTGTGTCCAAACTACCCATATTGAATCCAGGGGTAAAGTGACTAAGGACAGGGAACACTTCATAAAGAAGTCCAGTAAACCACCTAAAAGTAAAGGTAAAGGAAAGGGTAAGATGAAACATATCTCCACAGTTAAAAAAGAGGATGGGAATCCTTTTTGCTCTCATTTCAAGAGATAAATCCATGAAGATGCTTAGTGTTAGAAGCTCCATCCAGAATGTAGGTCAAAATGGCTCATGAACAAAAAAGGTAATAAGACTACTATATCAGTACAAGAAGAACTTAGCTCTGATTCTGGTGATGAGATAGAGGTCATCACCATGGGCATGCAAGGTTAATCTTCTTCCTCTTCTAGCACTAAATCTCTTAATGTTCATTCTTCTTTAAATTCTAAATGTATGATGAAAAAAAAATAAACAAGTTGTTCTGCATTAGAATGATTTTAAATCATACTAAGATACTCTTTTTGATAGTGGATGTTAAGCTAATCTCATTTCTAAATAAGTTGTGAACAAATTAGGACTTTAAAGTAAACCACATCCTAAACCTTACCTTTTAGGATGGGTATGCGATGATGTTAAATTGAAAGTCACGAAAACTTGCAGGTTAAGATTTGCAATCACCTCTAAGTTTATTGATGAGGTAGAATTATATGTGGTTCCACTTGATAGTTGTGGTATTATACTTGGAAGTCCTTATTTGTATGATAGAAAATAAATCTTTTATAGGGAAGAGAATAAATATTTACTTGTAAAATATGGAGTTGCATGCATTATTAGAGCCCACCAGATACAAGCAAACTTATCACTTATAGTTGTAGGACAAATGAAAAGGCTTGTTAATACAAGCAAGAACTTTGTACTTGTTGTAAAATCCAAGGATGATGATAAATCCAAGCCTCTATAATGTTGTGATCGTAAACATAGAAATGAAATAACTAAGATTATGTCTAATTATAATGATGCTTTTTAGTATCCACAAGGTTTAGCTCCTAAAAGACATATTCAACACGAGATACAACTACAACAAGATACACCTCTTCCTAATAGTGGCATGTACAGGTTGTCCATGGTAGAAAATAAAGAAAATAAAGAAACAAGTTAAAGAGTTTCTTGAGAGAGGGCTAATACGGCCAAGCACTTCTCTTTGTGGTTTGTGAATTGTCTTGGTGCCAAGGCCCTTGGAAAATGTGTATAGATTTTTGAGCATTGAACAAGATTATGGTGAAAAACCACTATTCTCTTCCTTGTATTGATGATCTTTTAGATCAATTGAAAAATATTGTTTATTTCACTAATTTAGACTTAAGAAGTGGTTATCACCAAGTTAGAATTAGTGAAGGTGATATTTGGAAAACTACTTTCAAAACTAAGCAAGGTTTATTTAAGTGGCTTGTTATTCCTTTTGGGCTTTGTAATGTTCCCACCACTTTCATGTGGGTTATGAATGATGTATTTAGGCCATTCATAGATGATTTTGTAATAGTTTACTTAGATTATATTTCGATCTTTAGTCAAAATTGGCTAGATCATATATAGCATATTAAGAAAGTCTTAGAAACTTTGCAAAGGGAGAAATTGTATATAAAGATGTCTAAATGTGAATTTGGTAAAACCTCTTTGGTATGTTTAGGCTACGTTGTATGGTATGGTAAATTGAAAATTAATCCCTCTAAAGTTGAATCCACAATGAAATGGCTAAAGCCTAATGATGTAACTACAATTAGAAGCTTTGCAGGGGCAGTCCAATATTAGGGGAAGTTTATTGCTAATTTTTCATTGATTACATCTCCTTTGCATGCTTTGAAAAGTATTAAACATGTATTTCAATGGGGAGGCAAACATCAAAAAGCGTTTAACATTTTGAAGGAAAAGATAAGCATAGCGCCAGTGTTAGCACTTCCATATTTACAACAGTCTTTCAAGATTAAAACCGATGCAAATGATTATGCCATGGGTGTAGTTTTGATGTAGAAGTGAAAGTCTATTTATTACCATTCTAAAACCTTCACAAATATGATAAATGGATATCCTATATATAATAAAAAGTTGTATGCTTTGATTCAAAGTGTGAAAAAATGGAAGCATTACTTAATAGGAAAAGAGACATCCATCCATACGTATCACCAGCCTTTGTAATATCTCCAATCACAATCAAAGCTACAATAATCAAGGCACTTTCGTTGGATGGAATTTATGCAACGATTCCATCTTGTAATCAGATATAAGAAAGGTACACAAAATAAGGTAGTTGATATGCTTTCAAGACCTCTTGTTGTAGCATCTATTCCATTACAACATAATTCTTTGATACATGAAATTTATAAGGAACAATATGATAGAGATGTTGATTTTAAGGATGTATATGAAGATCTAACCTATGGTAAAAAGATAGAATGATTAGACTATCACATGCATGATGGATTATTGTATCATCTTGGTAAGTTATGCATTCTGTAAGATGAAAGAGTCCATGTGATTAGGGAAACACATACTTCTCTTGTTTCAATCATTTTGGCATTGGGAAAATAGTTGCATAATTACAAAGATTTTTTTATTAGCCTCAAATATATGAAAATGTATCCAAATATGTTAAACGTTGTATTCTTTGTGCCACTAGCAAGCCCAGTAATTGGAAATTGGGCTTATATACCCGATTTCTTGTACCAACCTTTCCATAGGAGAGTGTTTCTATGGACTTTATGGTTAGCTTGCCTATGTCTAGAAAAAATCATGACTATTTTTTGTGGTTGTAGACAGCTTTAATAAAATGTGTATATTGGCGCCCTTTAAAAAAAAATCATAGGTGAGGAGACTGCACACTTGTTCTTCAATAATGTTTGAATTCATTTTGGTTTACTCACATCCATCATTTTTTATTGAAATTCTAGATTAATTGGGAAATTTTGGTTAACTTTGTGGGACATAATATACTCAAAACTCAAGAAGAGCACTGCCTTTCATCCACAAACCAATGGTCAAACAAAAGTGGTTAACCGAATAATGGTTTATTTGCTCTGAGGGTATTACAGTAAGCATTCTAATATTTGAGATGAACACTTGTGTTATGTGCAACATACCTACAATTGTGCCATTCATTCTTCTTCATAGAAGTCTCCTTTTGAGACTTGTTTTGGTTATTTGACTAAGTCACATTTGGAATTCTCTTTTGGAAAAAATTTCATGCTGGATGGATAAAAGGATGTAGATAAAGAAAATAAATTCATCCAAAATATCCAATCAATTCATCAAGTTGTCCAAGAGTAATGATATAAGATCCAAGCCAAGTACAAGGCTAAGCATGTCAAATATTAGGTTGATCACCACTTCAAAGTTGGTGATCAAGTTTGGCTTCATATAAGCAAATAAAATCTCAAAGGATAAGGTAAAAAGTTCAAACCAATCAGGGATGACCCAGTTAAATTTTTTGAGAAGATTGGTAATTCTGCTTTTTGGTTAGAACTACCACCTTACATGTAGATGTATTCAGTTGTAAATGTTGAAAACTTGAAATTGTATGAGCCACCTATGATCATTGATCCAGATGAGAGTATTCAAGTACCCTCTATAATCAATTTTGCTCCTGAATATCTTGATGAGTTGTAAGAAGACATGATTCTTGATAGGAAGACAAGGACATCACAAAGAGGAGATGTTGAATACTTTCGAATTGGCCTAAAAGGAACAAATCAAAGCAAGACAAGGTGGATGGAAATTGGAAAAGTGAGAGAGATGTACCCTCACTTGTTTTCAGAATGAAACTAAACTTTTGGTGGTCTAAAATATCTTTAGAAGGGAGGAGTGATCAGAGAGGATCCCCACATTGATATGATCAAATGGTCTAAAACCCTATTATAAACATCCCAACATCAAATAACTCATTGAGATGAATCCAACGCATTTTGAATGAGGTCAAATGGACTTCATGTGCGAAATTTATAACTTGTTGAAGTAAGCAGTGTATATTGATGATGTTAGCATGGTGACTAGATGTGTACCAGTGGCCCAATCAAGGCTTGACATGTGTAACAATGGTATTTTGACACATGGAACATCCAAAAACAAGTCCCCAAGATATGCTATGAGTTTCAAGAAAATATTGGTTTTAATACCAATTCATATGGTGTTGAAATTTTTATTAGAACATTATTATTAAAAAACCCTTTTAATATGGGATTAAATTTTGCCCAAAATGTGTGGAAGTTTTATCCAAGCCTAAAAAAAAGGCAATGGAAAGAATCCCAATGTATTGGGTAAATAGATAAGACTTCAACCGATGAAACAAGGGCATTTTTGAGCATTATAAAAGGCTCATTGTTGTATTTGAAAAACATATACATGTAGATGATATTTTGTAATTATATAGCACGTCGGTCTTGTCCACTTGGAAAACTCAAACCTTTTTTTTTCTTCTTAGTTCTACACTCTCTGTGCTTTTGTAAGCCTCATATCTGCTCTATCTTATGCCTCATAGTCTATCTCTTAGTCTGATCAGTCTTATATTGATGACATAGACATCATATCTTGCCCAAAATGTTAAAATTACTTATCTTACACCTATGTAAGTTATGATCCTGTACGTGATCTCATGTTCCCTAGATACTAATGTCCATGACAGACAATAGTGTCGACATTACTATCTTGCCTTGACGTAAGTGTTCAGTGCCCTAAATTTATTTAATTTTTAAATAGAATGTATTTGAATGGTCAACCTAAGTGCTTTAATGTGATTTATCTTTTGATAGGATTGGTATAATTACAATATCAACCCTCATTCCTCACCTAGTGATCAAACCAAAGAACTTATCAAAATCACTTTATCAAAAATTAATTTGACAAAAGCTTCTTCATTTCCATCCCAGTCATAGGTACATCACATCTACAAGTTTGAAGTACTAAAGTAGTAGTCATAAAATCTTATTTTCTAAATTACAAGCTATGTCACTATTATACTTGTTTTACACACATTGCATGATTCACACACAAACCAACACATAGGGGATAAATACGAGTTTAAAGCCCTCTTTTGGAACATTGGCTATGTAGGTAACATATTTTGACAATGGGGTTAGCTCGACACCATGTGCCCACTAACCCATTTTCACCAAGGCATCATTCAAAGGCAACGAAGAATGTACCTAAGGTTTTGATCAAGAAATTGAGAGAGACAACATATGTGAAAAATCGCTAGGAGAAAAGCGATAAAAAACCCATAAAAATCCAACTCACAAATTTGAAAACAGAGCTATTTATAGTCTAGACACTAGCGTCAACATAAGGACACTATCATCGATGAGAGTGTCCAACTTGGAAGCAGTGTCCAGTGGTCAAACATAGTCAGAATTTAGAATGAATGTAACCCATATCTCTGTTATAGTCCTATGATGACCCCTAATCATTTTCAAATTTCATAACAGAAATTCAAACAATATATGCTCTCTTTCATCCCTTAGTTACTTTGTACTTGTATTTATTACACATGCTAAATTAGAAAAAAAATGTATTATTGACTTTACTTTAGTGTAAATCTAAAGAGTGTCATTCCTTTCAAACAACTTTAATTTCTTGGGTATTATCTTGTAAAACTCTAAAAGCATTAAATAATTTGGTGAACCCATCCTTTGTTTTTTGAACCAAAACCTTAGTTTGCATGCAGGGTTTTCTCCTCCTTCAAAAATTTCATTTCAAATTTTTGTATTTTATTTTCAGAGCTGATATGTGCTTATGTTGGCTTAGTTTAGGAATGTTAAATTTTCTTATTACTTTGACCCTTGTGGTTGTGTTTTTCATAATTTTCTTCAAGGCTCAATTCCTTATGGAGTTCCTACTTTATGACCATCTAAAGGACCCTCTGCCAAAAAAGCCTAATCCTTTGTATAGTTTGTTAATGTTCCTAATTATCAATGTATTGCATATAATAATCTTATGGAACATCAAAAATGGGCTCAAACCCCTTCCTTTGTTTATAACTATGATAATGAAAGAACTAATGATGCAAATACAAATATAAATGAGCAAGGTAGTGATCATGGCATTTCTGCTTATAAGTTTTAAAGCAACGGTATCCTTCTTGACTATGGCACCTCTACTATTCTTTTGATTTCCAATGATGAAGAGTTTAAAGAGTTAGTAAAGATGCGCGATACAATCAATGGTAACATCCATAGTGTTGAAAATCAAAATGTTGCATGCATACCCTCTTTAGTTACTTCAAAAAAATGAGTATGCTTCTTCCCTTTCCAATGATGCAAATGTCAAAAAAGTGGAATGTTCTTCCTCTATTTCTCATGATGAAAATGTTGATGAAATCAAGTGTGTATCTTCTTCTCCAATTGATACTACTGTTGAAAATCCTATGTCTTCTTTGCATGATTCAAGTGAAACTAATCCAATTTGTTCTTCCCTTGTAGTATGTGATGAGCAAAATACATGTCATGTGTCTCCCATTGTGATCATTGAAGAAAATAATAAGAGTGAAAATGAAAAAATAATCACAAAAAATTCATTGTTTAGGGACACACAAAAATTCCTGAATATATTTGATGGATCTTGTACAAAGGTCACACCATGTAAATTTAAAAAAAATGTTTCCAAAAGGTTTCCTAATTAAATAATTTCCTGAGACAAATAACAATGATGTAAATGATAGTTTGTCAATATTCCTTTCTCTCATAAAAATTATGAACCTAAAGTAGAAAGTGATATTTCATTACTTAATCCACTTTATATAGGATGTGACACTAAAACTTAAAGTTAAACTGAAATTCTTACATCTCCTAATGTAGTACATGACATACCAAATATTTCTTTTCCTCTTTCCTTTGTATTTTTGGCTAAACAAGAGAAAATGTTTATAAGTGAAATTGTTTCCCCTATTACTATTAAATGTAACCAAATTAAAAGTGAAGTAGAATATTGTAATGGTAATGGTATTACCCTTGATGATATCCATTATGATATACTTACCTCTTTAACCATGGTACTCCTTTACCAAATGTTTTAAAGTCATGTGATGATACTCCTCTTGAGTGTGGTAAAGATCCCACTATTCTTATGTTTTATGTGAATGGTATATTACAACATATAATGAAAACTTCAACCTTTACTTGTGATATGTTATCTCTCATGACCACCATGGGATATTTGCAAAAACAAGTCAACACTCTTAGGTTTCAAGTTTTTTTTTATCATGAGGCTCTTTTTGAGGAAAAAACATTACCATAACAACCTATCACTTTATTTATTTTTAAATATTATTATCCTCCAAATTTTATCATTCCTAATTTCTCCTTATTCAATGGTCAAGGGGATTCATCTATTCATTTACAATAATATATATACTCCTTTAGACATTGGGTCCAAAATGGAAGCTTATTATTAAAATATTTCCATCACAATTTAACAAAAAGGGCTCTTGATTGGTTTTCTAGCCTTCCAAATGGTTCCTTGTCAAATTTCAAGAAGGTTGAGGATGTATTCATATCAAAATTTCACTAGTTTACCTTACCTAAGTTACCATAGGAATATTTACAAACACTGACCTAAAATGAGAATGAATCTATACAAGATTATGTTATTTGATTTAAGGATGCTTTATATTCCTTAAACTATACACCTTAATATTTATAATTGAAATTTATATTTAGTAGGGGTCTTCTTTTTCTAGTTATAGAGAGCATTAAAAAATCCCTTTGCTTTATTAGAGACCTTATATTGGGATTTACATAAATATGCATGTGATTTAATAAATACATAAACTTAGTTGACTATTTTTCCATAAAAAACTAAGCATGATAAGAATCATGTTTTAAGGGTACATAAAAAAGTTACAAATAATCACGAGTTAATTAAAATAACTCTTACAAAACCATCTATACATGTTAAATAAAAACAAATAAAGGTACTAAATAAAGTAAAGGAACACAATTTTAGAGTACCTTCCCATAGTTAGACCATATACCACTACCAAATGACAACCTCTTTAGTTTGATTGGTATTGAGATAGACCACATGATATATTAAAAATTGTTTTAGATAAACAAATGATAACACCTAATCCTAATTCAAATTATCCACAACACCGATGTGATAATTTTAAAGGAAAACACTTTTACACTTACCATGGTATTACCAGACAATGAGATAATATTATTTTGTTCTTGAGCAAAAACTTACATAATTAGTTAATTGGAGAATCATTGTATATCAAAAAGACACATTTAGATACATTCCACATACTTCTCCTAGAGGCTCATCTAGGAGGGTTGATCCATCCCATGTTTCTCCTTTTGAGGAATACATGGTTAATTTATCTTCACAAAATATGACCACTAGCATAAGTCCTCCTAGTGTACTCTCTCCTAGGACTGATCTCTCCCACATTGATCCTACCATGAACCATTGGTCAATCATGTCCTTCATAAAGAGATATGTGGAGAATTTAAACCTAAACAAAAAATATGGGTACCTAAATATATACATAAATATTCATAGGATATTTTTATAGACACTTCAGAGTTAGCTACAGAAGTAAAATTAGTAGTCTCATTACCACATGATCATTTCATTCAAGATTTATTATTTCCATCTAGTTTTCATTGCATATGGTGATTACCTCATTACTAAAAAATTAAAAATTTCATTAAATTGAAATATATCATACCACTATGAAATTTACCATATCCAAAAATACATTATAGAAACAAATGTAAGAAACTAAATGTACACTATCATGTGAAGTAATAATATAAAATACAAACCAAACAAAGAACCATGATGCAAATTGCTCCTTGGCATCCATGTGTTACTTCTATATTGATAGACAACATACTTAGTTACTCCTACATACACATGTGTCACACTTCTACTTGGTTGTGATACAAGCATATATAGATACATGGTACATTCCTATTTTAGATGTTGGGCCTTTCCTCTACTCATGTCATATAAACATTTGGGGCATTCGCTTCTTTGATCTTGATACACACATGTTATATGATTCAATGACCACTTTACATTATCATATTTGAGCTTATATATATACTTACATATGCCTTTATCCATAATTATATCTTACACAGGTACTTCATATGCTCACCACTTGACATACTTTTTCTAACACATTAGATCCATAGACCACTATGACATGTTTATGTTATTTGCTTATGCTTTACTTTATGCACTTCCTTGAGTGTCTTGTCTTGCTTGTTCGAGCATTTGATTATGCTCTTTTACTTATGGCTCTCGTGATTAGGTATTCTTTCTTTAACATTTGTAAATGTCATTGTTTTTGGTATGGACCTTTGAATATGTCATTATTATTTTCTTGGACATTTGACTAAGTCATATCCCTTCGATTGTGTGGCATTTAAACATGCTCCTTATTTGCGATCTCTTTGGACCATTACTTGTTGACTTACTCTTGAGTGCTCTTGTATATGTGCTTTTTCTTTTTGAACTTGTATTGTTATTATCTAGACATTTCCATGATCTTTATAATGCATTTTAGCTCTCCATGTGATCACATTAGTTATATGCATTTCAATGATACATTTACCTAGACACATTTCCTTATATATGCTACATGGTTACAATCTCATATTATACCGTTGTCTTACCCTTTTGAGCTAAGGTAACTTCCAGTTCCTATTTATCCCTCGTCTCAAAGGGGGGGCATATCAGTGGGGGCATGTCATATGGACATGGCTTCCACACATTCACAATTTTCATATTCAGTGGGGTAATGCTTTTGAAGCATGTTTTTCACACTCATTAGTTTTTGGTACTTATATTAGTTTGCAAATTCAATGGAGGCATGTCATATGGACATAGCTTCTACACATTAACACTTTTCAGATTTAGTGGGGGTATGCTTTGGAAGCATGTTCTCCACACTCATTCAGTATATGATACTTATATCAGTGCATGGATTCAGTGGGGGCATGCTTTGGAAGCATGTTCTCCACACCTATTTAGTATTCAACATATCCAGTTTACAGTGGGGGCATGTTTTGGAAACATGTTATCCATATTGGTACTTATGTCAGTTTTCAAATTTTATCCATATATAGTGGGGGCATGTTATGGTAACATGCTACTCACACTTGTTCAAATTGGCTAAAGCACATAGTTATATGATTTAGATACATATTTATGGCAGAATTCTATATATTGGCAACATTATATAAGTATCAATTCTAAGGCCAACGGAATGGTAAGGTGAGACTACAATTTAGTTAATTTAAGGCACATTTTTTATTTCCAATAAAGTCTGCATTAAATATGGTTTAGTGATGATGTTATTACTCCAAGCGGGTCATTATATAATCTATGATGTTTCCTTATAGATTTAGATAAAGGCTTAATATTCTTGAAGTTGTAACCTTCAAAGGAAAAAGATATCAATACATAAGTTTGTTTTTCCTTACAGAACATAGCCAAAACATAGGGGAAAAAATGTCAATAAGAACCTAAATGAATCGATAATCAACAACCACACAAATAACCTAGAACAATGCAATTATACGACCAAGATAGTTTGGATGCTTATATTTTTATATATTTAAATTAACATGTATTCAAAAAATAGAGTCTAGTAATGTTTTACCCTGTAACTATTTACAATACTCAAAATTCTAGCAATCATATACAATCTAAAACACAAAAAAAGGTACAAGCCATCTATTTCCATTCATTCCTTTTCATATGTTAAGAAAAGTACTTTGCATAATGAACAAGTGAAAATATTTCTTTCTTAGCTGTACAAAAAGAGAACAACCTAGCAAGAATCATCTTCTGAGATTACTTGCCAAAGTAAACCAAAAACAAGAGCATCAGTAGAAGCATGTCAAGACTACAGTTAGAGACGACAACAAATATAACCTTGATTCTTTGCAAAAAATTCTAAAATCAATGATTTTACGAGTTAAGGAACTTAAACAAAGTGCTATAGGCATTAAAGTTAATAATGTTGATTTAAAATTTAATAGCAATAATGTATACCAAAAACAAATATACACAAATTCATTCATAATAGTGAAAGCTAACCAAAAGATTATTCTAGAATCCACACTTTTCATAGAGCACTTGACATATTCATGGGTATAAACTTTTATAGATGTTAAAACCAGAAGTCTATGACAAAATGAAAAAAATCAATTAATGCATTGGCTTTAAAAAAACCAATATGGATTCAAGGAAAATATCTTCTTTTGATTAGTTGAAAATATAAATTTTCTAACAACTAATGAGAATGAAGCATTCACCAAAAATTTAAGCAAAACTATAAGGTTTGAGGGAATTTTTTTTTAATCCTAAACTAATATTATGATGGTACACAGTCAAGCCACATCAAATTTCAAAGTTGTAGTGGTGAATAATTCACATTGAAAGTGTAATCATAAATGACAATTTTTATTTATACATTTAATAAAGTGCATTGATTTAATACTTGAAACATTGATGTAGCTGATATTAATGAAAGTACATCTTTACTTTGAAGTCTATGGCGCTATGCATAAATCACTTGTCTATTCTCTGAAACTGTCCATTTTAGAACATTTTTGCTAGGAAAATCGAGCTTATATTTATTGAGAATTCAATTAATGTATCACAGTAATAAATTTAAATCTATTAAAAACATTCAAATTAATGCAAACTGTAAATAATTATGTAGAAAAACCCTTGTGAAATTACCAAAGCAAGACAATGTGAGCTTATATTCATTGAGACTTCAATTAATGCATGAATTTGTGATTGTTTTTATTTTTAAAATTCATTGATTCAATACTTGAAACACTGGTGCAACTCATATTGACAAAAGTATGCTACAAAATAATGTTTGGCTAGCATGTTTGAGGATCACTAGCAAGGATTTGAAGTCTTTCATAAAATTCATTTGCCTTGTTTCGAATATTTGAAATGCAAATCCATGCAAATATGCAATGGTATGAAGTTATAATGTCTTTTTTTTACTAGTATGTTGGGCTTGGATAAGATCGAGGATCACTACTACAATTACTTGAAGCATTGGCCTGATTTTATGGTTTTGCAAGGGTTTGAAGTCTTTGATAAAAATAATTTGCATTATTTTGAATGTTTGTAAACCTTGGTTGAAGTTTATTAATTTAATTATGTCAAAGACATTTTTATAACAATAAACTTGAATATATTAAAAACATTAAAATTAGTGTAGATTGCAAAGCAACCATGTAAAATGTAAAAGAAAAACCCTTGCAAACGTACAAAATCAAGTCAATACTTTGAATAAATAAACAATAGCGACACATTCATGTAGCAACCAAAATCTTCATGAAAATAAGCTTAAAGTTTTCACTCAAATGTAATTAAGAGTTAATGATTGAAATAAGTATCCAATTTATGCACTTTGAACTCCAAAGTTAACTACTTAAATAATTGAAATAAACCACAAACCAATAACAAAATCAAAATTTAACCCAAATATCAACAAATATATGCTCGATTTCTTCATTCTTTGATTCTAGAATCAATGATTTTAAGGGACTATGTAAAGAACTTAAACACAACAATGTAGGCCTCAAAGTTAAATAATGATTACCTAAATTAAAAACAAGAAGCCACAAATACATACACCAAACTGCAACCCCAACACATTTTTTCCCCAAAATCCTCAAATCTCATCATAAAATTCTTTCATAATTGTTGCTTTGCAATGACCTCTTTACACATGGACAAAGCTATAAACCTTAGCAAACGTAAAAGCACAAAACTTTGCTTGCAAATGAAAGATAAACAAATAAAAAATAAATCAAACCAATGCATTAACTCTATCAAATCCCTTACAAAATTAGAATAAAACAAGAAGCCACGAATACATTCACCAAACTGGAATCCCAACACTTTTTTTCCCCAAAATCCTCAAATCTCATCATGAAATTCTTCCATAATTGTTTCTTTACAACAAGCTCTTTACACACAAACAAAAATATAAACCTTAGCAAACATAAAAGCACAGACCTTTCCCTACAAACAAAAGATAATCAAATAAAAAATAAATCAAACCAATGCATTAGCTCTATTAAATCCCTTACAAAATTAGAATAATACTCTTGGAATTTATGTACAAGGTTGTATACTTCAACATGCAACTTGCAAAACCACAAGACTATAACAATACTCTTTGCAAGAGCAATAATGATCCTTGATATTGTCCAAGCCCAACTCACCTACCCAACATTAATTCATGGCACACTCTCATTAATATCAATTATGTTAGCATTTCAAATATTGAATCAATGCATTTTATGAAATGCATAAATGAAAAATTGCCATATATGATTTTACTTTCAATTTCCATTAACCACCACTATAAGATTGAAATTTAATAGGATCAAACTAGATGAAATTCTTCCAGAGTCCTTGTTGTCAATGAGCTTTTCACACAAATATAGATACCCATAATACATCAAATTTTACCTCAAGTAGGGAAAAAACTAATTTATGCACACTGGATTTAATTTTAAAGCAAAAAAAAAAAGTTTCAAAAGAGATTTATAGTCATTCAAAACAATGCAAATGAACTCTATCAAAGACTTCAAATCTTTGTTAACAATACTCAAACATGATAACCAAACACTATTTTATGACGTTCTTTTATTAGTATCAGTTGCATTGGTCTTTCAAGTATTGAATCGACACATTTTATGAAAAAAAAACATCTACAAATTCATACACTAGTCGAAGTCTTATTGTTGAGTTGTGGAGCTAAAAGCTTCACCGGATAAGCAAATGCAAAGGTTGCTGGAGTTACACAGTCGTCGACATCGGTCAGGATCGATCGACATCGGTCAGAGGTTGACCAAAAGCTGTCGATGTCAGTTATGGATCGGCTGACATCGATCATATGTAGACAGACAGGGACCGACGTCGGTCACCTGTGCGTTCCAGAAGTCTATTTTCGAAGAATTTTTGGTAGGACAGATTTGAACTTTTGATTAAGAGGTGTATCTAACGGTGGAGAATGCATAGCTCATGAATCCTAGTATTATATAATAGGGTTAGATCTTCATAGCTTGTAGACATGTAATGTGAATCAATTCAAGTAGCTGAGTTGGTTGTAATTGAGAGAGAGAGAACTCTCGAGGGAAAAAGATCTGTACATCTGAGAGGTGTGAAAGAAAGAGAGATTTCTTCAATTGTATTTCCTTTTGGAAGAGTTTAATACAAGTTTTCGTTGTTTCTTGTATCTCATATTCTTTGATGTTTCTGATTTCTAATTATCTATTACTTCTGATTTAATTCCGTGTTGTTGCTTACACAAGAGTAATCAATTGTGCTATAAGATCCTAACAAGTGGTATCAGAGCTTGGTTCACTAACAACTGGTATAGAGCGGGTTAGTGTTTGTTGATTACAGGTTCACTCACAGGAGTTTCTGATTGAGTGGGAGTAAAGTAATGGCAGAAGAAAGCAAGCTAAGAATGGAAAAATTCAATGGCAAGAATTATCAATTATGGAGGATGTAGATAGAAGATTCTCTGTATCAGAAAGATCTGTACTTATCGTTGGGTGGGGTTTCAAGCAAGCCCATAGATATGAAAGATGAAGAATGAAATGTTCTTGATAGAAAGGCTCTTGGATCTATAAGGTTGAGCCTGGCATCTTCTGTGATTTTCAACTTATCACAGGCAAAGACAACGGTAGAGTTAATGGATACTTTGGCAAATTTATATGAAAAACCCTCAGCTTCGAATAAGGTATATCTTATGAAGCAATTATTTAATTTGTAAATGTAGGAAGGTGGATCAGTATCTAGTCATCTTAATGATTTTCATGCAATAGTATATCAGTTAAATTTAGTCAAAATAGTTTTTGATGATGAAATTAAAGCTCTCTTAATTTTATGCTATTTACCTGAAAGTTGGCATAGTTTGGTAATGATAGTTAGTAATACTGCATTTGCTTCAAATATCTTGAAAGTTGATGATGTTGTTAGTGTAATTTTGAATGAAAAAACTCGCAGAAAAAGCACAGAGAAAACATCAGGTAATGCTTTAAGTATTGAAAGCAGAGTCAAAGATGAGAAGTAGATCCAAATCCAGAAATGAAAGAAGTATAATTTGCTGGAATTGTGAAAAGAAAGGGCATGCAAAGAAATATTGCTGGTTGAAAATTAAAGAAGAAAATCAGCATGAAGGTAATGAAGAAGCAAAAGTTGTAGGTATTGTTGCACATGATGCTCTTATATATTTTTTGAATAATAGAATAGAATCTTGGGTTTTAGATTCTGGTGCCTCTTTCTATGCAACCCCAAATAGAAAATTTTTCAATGATTATGTCCATGGATATTTTGAAAAAGTTTATTTAGGGGATGATGAGCCTTGTAAAATTGTTGGCAAAGAAAAAGTGCAGCTAAAATTACAGAATGGCAACACATGGGTGTTGAAAGATGTCATGCATGTACCCGTCTTGAAGCGGAATCTGATTTCTGTAAAAAAATTGGGTGATGAGGGTTGCCCAATAACTCTCACAGCTGAATCTTGAAAAGTTTTTAAGGGTGCACTTGTATTAGTCAGAGATAAGAGAGTAGGTACACTGTATCTATGTACTTGTATTACTGATCATTCTCCTTCTATTTTATCTACTTTAGATGTAGATGTAAAGTTGTGGCACTGTAGACTTGGCCACATGAGTGAGAAGGGAATGAATGTTCTTAAGTCAGAAGATAAGCTTTCAAATTTGAAAAGCATAAATCTAAATTTCTGTGAGCATTGTATTTTTGAAAAACAGAAGAAAGTGAAGTTTCTCAAAACTAGGTCAACAAAGAAGAAGCACAAGTTGGAGTTTGTTCACACAGACGTGTGGGGACCAGCTCAGGTAGCTTCTATTGGAGGATCACGGTATTATGTTTCTTTCATTGATGATGCTACAAGAAAGGTATGGGTTTATTGCATAAAGAGAAAATTTGATGTTTTTGACACGTTTAAGAAATAGAAAGCTTTGGTTGAGAATGAAATAAGTTTGAGATTGAAGTGCCTTAGATTTGACAATAGTGGTGAGTACTGCAGTAATATATTCAACAGTTACTATTCTATGAGTGGAATACGCAGGGAAAAGACGGTTCCAAGGACACCTTAGCAAAATAGAGTTGTTGAAAGGATGAATAGAACAATAATGGAGCGTGCACGGAGTATGAGGTTGCATGCTGATTTGCCTTTATAGTTTTGGGCAGAAGTTGTAGATACTGCGATTTATCTAATTAACAGAGAACCTTTTACTGCACTAGATGGTGAAATTCCAGAAGAGGCTTGGATAGGTAAAAAGGTAGATCTTTCATTTCTCAGAGTTTTTGGTTATGAAGCTTTTGTGCACATTGATAAAGAAAATAGAAAGAAGCTAGATGCTAAATCTATGATGTGCACATTCATTGGTTATAGCTTTGGAGATTTTGGATTTCGGTTGTGAAATTTAGAAACTAACAAAATTATTAGAAGCTATGATGTTGTTTTCAATGAGAAAGTGATGTACAGTGATCAGCTCAAGAGGTTGAATAATACTGAGCAAGGCAATGTTGATTTGGACTAGGTTGTGATCCAAAATGAGCTCGCGGGTAAAAATAATCACATACAGGAAAACACATACACCGACGTTGATCAAGAAAAAATCGATGTCGGTCAGATAGAAACCAACGTCGATTAGGCAGGAATCGATGTCGGTCAGGTGGAATCGACGTCGATCAGATACAGACCGAAAGTTGATCGGGATCGATCACTGACAGAAAATTTGGGTAGACAACAAGCTGTGAATGAGTCTCAAATGCCCATAAGGAGGTCTGAAAAGGTGAGTAAACCTCTAATTCGTTATTCCCCTTCATTATACTGCTTGTTGCTCACTGATGGTAGAGAACCAGAAAGTTTTGATGAGGCAATGCAGGTAGAATTCAAGAAACAGTGGGAGCATGGCATGAATGAAAAAATTGATTTCTTGAAAAAGCACCAAACGTGGGATTTGGTTGAGTTGCCAGTCGAAAAGAAAGCACTAAAAAATAAATGGGTTTACAGATTAAAAGAATGAGAGAATGGACAAATGAGACATAAGGCCAAGTTGGTAGTAAAAGGATTTGCACAGAAACCAGGTATTGATTTTGGTAGAATTTTTTCTCTTGTAGTAAAAATTACTTCTATTCGGACTGTATTTTTTTATTTGCTATTGAGGATTTGCATCTTGAGCAGCTTGATGTTAAGACAACATTTCTTTATAGAGATTTGGATGAAGAAATATATATGGATCAGCCGGAAGGTTTTGAGGTCAAAGGTAAGGAGAAACTTGTGTGTAGGTTGAAAAAAAGCTTATATGGTCTTAAGCAAGCTCCAAGACAATGGTATTTGAGGTTTGACAGGTTTATGACAGAGCATGGCTTTAGTAGATGTCAATCTGACCATTGTGTTTATTTTAACAGATTGGATAATGGTAGTTATATTATCCTGTTGCTGTATGTAGATGATATGCTTGTTGCAGGTTCACACATGCATGATATTACTGAGCTTAAGGTAAAATTAGCTCACACATTTGCCATGAAGAATTTGGGAGCAGCAAAGAAAATTCTTGGCATAAGTATTAAGAGAGACAGGAAAAATCACAGTTTGATTTTGTCTCAAGAGGATTATGTGAACAAGGTGTTGGAGAGATTCAATATGCAGGATGCAAAATCGGTAAGCACACCTATGGTTGGACACTTCAAGTTGAGTAAATAACAGTGTCCTAAATCATATGATGAGGTTGAGTACATAAGTAGAGTTTCATATGCTTCAGCAGTTGGGAGCTTGATGTATGCAATGATATGTACTAGACCTGATATTGCCCGAGTAGTGGGAGTTGTCAGCAAGTTTATGGCCAATTCAGGAAAGGAACACTGAAAAGCAGTTCAGTAGATTCTCTCAGATATCTGGGAGGGACCAGTAGTAGGCATTTATGCTATGGAGGGTCAAACACTTCTCTACATGGGTATGTAGATTCGGATATGGCAGGTGACTTGGATGGCAGGAGAAGCACCACAGGATATGTGTTCACTGTTGGTGGAACGACGGTTAGCTAGATTTTAAAGTTGCAGAAGGTTGTTGCCTTGTCTACTACAGAGGCAGAATACATTGCAGTCACAGAGGCTAGTAAGAAAATGATTTGGATGACTCGGTTCATGGAAGAGTTGGGAAAGGAGCAAGAGAGTTGCAGATTGTACAGTGATAGTCAAAGTGCAATTCATTTGGCAAAGAATTCAGCTTTTCATTCAAGAACCAAACATATACAGCTTAGGTACCACTTTATTAGACATGTATTGGAAGATGGTGAGTTGAAGCTGGAAAAGATCCATACGGATGAGAACCCTGCTGATATGTTAACAAAGCCGGTAACAAAGGAGAAGTTGAATCTTCATTCAACTTTTGTTGGTCTTCAAGATTAAGCTTGAAGATGGAGAAACAAGCTAGAGGATGTTGCTGTACAGGGACAGGTGCAGCGGTTTATCTCCAAGTGGGAGATTGTTGAGTTGTGGAGCTAAAAGCTTCACCGAATGAGCAAATGCAAAGGTTGCTAGAGTTACACAGTCACCGACATCGATCAGGGGTCGACCAGAAGCTGCTGACGTCGATTATGGATCGACCAACATCAGTCATATGCAGACAGATAGGGACCGACATCGGTCACCTGTGCGTTCCAGAAGTCTATTTTCGAGAAAAAATAGATTGTTTGCATGAAAAGATTAACTGTTAGTTTTGAGTCCACGTTTCTATTTTTGACAGGATATATTTGAACCTTTGATTAAGAGGTGTATCTAACGGTGGAGAATGCATAGCTCATGAATCCTAATATTATATAATAGGGTTAGATCTTCATAGCTTGTAGACATGTAATGTGAATCAATTCAAGTAGCTGAGTTGGTTGTAATTGAGAGAGAGAAAACTCTTGAGGGAAAGAGATCTATACATCTAAAAGGTGTGAAAGAAAGAGAGATTTTTTCAATCGTATTTCTTTCTGGAAGAATTTAATACAAGTTTTCGTTGTTTCTTGTATCTCATATTATTTGCTGTCTCTGATTTCTAGTTACTTATTACTTCTGATTTAATTCTCTATTTAGTTGCTTACACAAGAGTAATCAATTGTGCTGTAAGATCCTAACACTTAACAAATATAAGCTCAATTTTCTTGGCAAAAACCTTCCAGAGTGGATCGTTTTAGAAAATAAACGAGTGATTTATGCACAGTGCCCTAAACTTAAAAGTAAGAAAAAAATACACACATCAACATGACTCCATTTCAATGGGAAAATGTTTTCATAATCCATGATTTTAGGAAATGACAGGCTTTGTAAACTTCAACACCCAACTTTGCCAAAAACCCTTGTAAATGAACAAAAGCATAAAAACACTTCACATAAATAACAAACGACTTCAAATCTATAACATTAATTGAAAATACATGTTGTATAGGGCATATTTCTTCACCAAAAGTCCCCTGCACTAGTCTTTTAAGTATTGAATCAATGCACTTTCATAAAAAATAAATAAATTCATACATCCTCTAAAGTCTCAAAGAATATAAGTTCGATTTTCTTCGCAAAAACCTTTTGAACAGAGAATAAACAAACGATTTATGCCTAGTGCTATAAAATTCAAAGAAAAAATAAAGGTTAAATAAATAATCAAAACAAAAATACATACATTGATGTAATTCCTTTTAAACAGGTGATTGTTTCCATAGTTGATGATTTCAGTAAATGGCAAAGGCACACATTCAAAACAATACAAATAAACTCATTCCAAGCCTTTAAACTACTTGCTAATGATTGCCAACCTTGTTGAAGCCCAACACAACCCGAAATTAATTTGTGACATACTCTCATTTATATCAATTGCATCAGCGTTGCAAGTATTGAATCAATACATTTATGAAATGCATAAAGGAAAATACCCATTCATGATTACACTTTCGATGTGCATCAATCGCCATTACAAGTCCAACTTGACTGTATACCATAATAATACCAAACTAGGATTATACATACATACATACATACATACATACATACATACATACATACATACATATATATATATATATATATATATATATATATATATATATATATATATATTCCCTTCAAACATAATAATTTAACTTAATTTTTTTAATCAACTCTTCATTCTCATTCGCTCCAACAAAAATTATTAATTTCAATATTAAAAAATCTTAAAATGGTTAAAACTTAATAAAATATTTTAAAAAGTTAAAATAAAATAAAACAACTATTATATATCAACAATTTGACACGTCACCTAATTATTAGATATAACTTGCCTTCCACAAGATAATAAAACTAAAAGCTATTTTCCTTTAAAAAAATTAAGAGAAGTAAAAAAGAGAAAGTTCAACAAAGTTTGTTTTAAAAAGATCAAACCTAGATCCTCCCAAATTAATCATCAACTACTAGTTATCATTGCCATGTATTCTTGAAATGTACCTGTTTTCACATTCTTTGGTGTTATAAGACATCTAGTGATGCATTATGTCAAATATGAAACAATGATTTTCTTTAGACGTATATCTATTTAACCCAGATGAGGGAATGAATGAAAGATTTTAATAACCTCCACAAAACCAAACGGTATATGGGACCAAATACTCTGACAAAGTGGTTCCTCGCTAACACAACTATTTAGACAAGCTCTACGTTATTAGCCTTCCAAAATTTCCAATCCCTTTTTGACGTTATATCTTCAATTATTAATCTTGATAAGAAAACTTCTTGAATTATAATTGTATAACAATTGTTTGAAGGTATATAGTGTAATCAATTTATTTGAAGAGGTGAGGGTATATAAAACAAGAAGTTTTCTCCAAAGAAATAGTATTTCCACAGTCCACGAATTAAATTATAAAGATTTTTTATATAACACTGAGTTTAGAAATACTATCACTTTGAAGAAATATTTTTGTTTTATATAACCCCACGTCTTCAAATAAATTGATTACACTATATACCTTCAACCAATTATTATAATAGATATGGATATCATTACACACTATACATTCCATAATATGATACCATTCTCTCCCCACTCCCCTTAATTCCAAAATAAATATATTCACACTTCCCATTTTTTTACCTTGTACAGGTTTCACACCTAAAATGATAGCAGTTAGAGCTATCAACATACCACGTTCCAATGAGTTGTCCTAATGGTAAAGAACATGTGCCCCTGAGAGGGAGGTCACAGGGGCAAATCCTGCAGGGGGTAGGGATTACATGCCTCGTATTCGTAGCACAATAAAGTGCCTCTCCATGATGAAAGTACGAGGTGGTCCCATACGCTGGACATGCCTTGTAGAACATAACCAAGGCATTAATTGGTGCCTCCCCATAATGAGAGTACGAGGTGGTCCCATACGCTGGACATGCCTTGTAGAACATAACCAAGGCATTAATTGGTGCCTCCCCATGATGAGAGCACGAGGTGGTCCCATATACCGAACATGCTTTGTAAAACATAACCAAAACATTAATTGGCATCGTGGACCTTAAAAACTATATTATTATTATTATTATCATTAATCTAAATTGTTGGTGACGGTGACATCTGCGAGTCTACCCCAGAGCCGGAAACGATGCGGGAAACTCCCGCAAACCGGCGGAAACGAACACTATAAATACCTTCGCACAATTCCGTTAAAAAAAAAACTGCAAAAATGTGCCTTCTGATCCAAAATTTTATACTTCACAGGCGTTGCACAACTGAAAATACGTACAAATCTAAGCACGCAATGGACGAATGAAAGATTTCGATAACGTCCTCGAGACCAAGCAGTCTCTGGGACTAAAAAGACCGTGCGAAAAGTTACTTGAGATGAGGCCTCATTAAATTTGCTAAAAGGAGTTCAAATAAATCTTTGCTGGAATTTTCCAGTGCAGGGTTTTGTGCGGTAAATATATTATGTTTTCTCTGCTTGCTTTCTATTTATTGTTAACCTGAAAGAACAATACCTTTAAACCCTCGCGCGGTCGATTTTGTTTGTTCAATTTGTATTTTGTTCATTTTAGAGCAGAAGCTGGAAAGCCTAGTCCTGTAAATACTGCAGTCTTCTTTTGCTTTTTATTTTTTGGGGTTGTAATTTTTATTTATAATTCTTGCTCGGGTATATCTTTAAATATTGAGATTGTATTGGGAAATATTTAGATATTCTTTGTGCGAAGAGGGAAACCCAAATATTTCATAGGAATTGCCCATTCCCGGTATCCCAAGCAATCCAGGATAGTCCTTTTATGTTGAGGAGAGATATATAGGAAGACAACATGGGGTTTGGGGTGATTAATCTACTGTCCAGAAGCCGTTTGATAGGTGTTTAGAAGTTATTGCAGATTGCTGATTTCTTTTAGAACAACTTAGAAGACTGAGAAAAAATAGTGTCATTTGCAAAGTGAAAATTTGAGTACCTATCACCACCTTCCATGGCTGGCAGCCCGAAAACTTGACCTTGACTTTTGGCTGCCCTACATGATCTGTCTGAGAGGTCACTCGTTACGATAAATAGGTAAGGGGCTAACAGGGTCTCCTTGTTTGAGTCCTCGAGTTGCTTTGAATTACTTCCCCAAATTCCCATTGATTGAAACACAAAAAGGAGCAGTAGTGATACAACTATGTACTCATTGGATAACCTGGTCATGAACACCAAAGGCTCGAAGAGTTGTGACTATCAAATCCCAGATACATCTGTCAAAGGCGTTGGAAATGTCTAGCTTAATCATGACTCCAGGTCGTCATTTTATTTTACGAGGGGAAATTTTTTCCACAGCTGCGAATGATTTTATTTGTTATTTGTCTTTCTAGGATAGATGTTTTTTGCAAAGTAGAGATTAGCTTCCCAAGCAAAGGTTTTACCCTTGAAGCTATCAATATGATCTTGTAGACCATGTTGTAAAGAACAGGCTGGTACTGATCCATTCATTCAACATGTGCTGATTTAGCTATACCAATCTATTTGTTCAGGATGCACTGATTTAGGTATTAGAACCAGAGTTGTGGCATTCATACTTTTTAAGAATTTTCTTATTCTATTATGATTCCTTAACCACAACAATGAGGTCCCCCTTTCAGCAGGTCCCAATAATGCTGGTAGAAAATTGCAGGAATCTCATTGGGCCCAGGAAACTTATCGGGCTAGAAAGAGAAGAAAATCTGCTTGATTTCTCTTTCAGTAGCCAGATACAAAATGCTGTCATTGTCTTTTTTTTTCTAGGAGTGGAGGAATATGTTGAAGCAGCTCTTGCTAAGCCATATGTCTGTTATTGTTTACATGAGTTTCCAACAAGACTGGAAATACATAGCGGCATAGTCCACCATCTCAAAATGTGTGGTAAACATCCCCATTAGTAGTTTTTAGCTGTTGCAAAGAGTTGAGATGATTATTAAAGACTGACGAGAAAAGTTGGTGTTCTGGTCTCCCAGAAGTTTTAATTTTTCTCTTGATCGTTGCTTCAAATACTGTTTCTCTTTGAGTTGTGCATTAGTCAATTACTGTATAAGTGATTGCTCTTGGGCAGCTATACAGTTGGTGAAGCTGTTATCTCAGATGTCGATTCAAACTGCCTTGAGGTTGGAAAAGATAGGGGAAGTTCATTGTATAGGTTTACCAAATGCCATTTTTTCCCATCCTTTTAACTAGGTTTTTAGGAGAAACAATTTGACCGTGGATTTGTACATTTCTCTGCCCTGGGTATATTCAGCACCATTCCACCATTGTTATCTTGCGATCTATATCTGGATGAGATAACCACATTTGCTCAAATATGAAGTGGGGGCTGCCCCATGAAGTAGTTGTTTTTTGAATACTTATAGTGATAGGCTAATGATATCTGCAATCTGTTAGGTAGGAGAGATCCAGATACCGGATATGAGGACTTGTTCTAATTTCTCTGAGATGTAGATTTTATCTTTTCTTTTGTTACATCATGTTGAGAGGCCTTGCGTGAAATCCATGTCAATTAGGGATGTTGCCCATTCTAATTGTGAGAGAGCCTCTGGTGCAAGCACGAGACAGGGAGGTTGAATTAAGGACGGCCATTAATGTCCGTGTTGCAGGGGTTTACACAGTTCATAGACACACCACACATTTAGTCAAACAATTGACATACAATCTTCAGAGATTCAATTTTGCATTAATACACAGTGGAAATACAATCTAATTCATGCCACAAATTGGCTTATTTGCATACAATCACAAGGAGGAAACAATGAGCAACACCTACAGTCTTATACAAAACTTCTGCCTTCACATTGGCAGTATATACAGTCACTTACAGACCAAGAATGACTAAAACAATCTGAAACCGATCCTATTTTGTACTTCCAGCAGCCCCTCCTAACTTCGAGCCAATCCTATTCTGTATTTCCAGCAGCCCCTCCCAAAGTCAAGCCATTTTTAATTATATGGACCATAAACAATGACCTCTAATCTCTTCCTGATGTCCCTTTGTCTTCTACAGACATTTCATGATCTATCTCAGGCATTACATGCTCCAAATTGCACAAGGAAAATCAATAATCATGTTTCTGCCCATTGAGTCAGTTCTAGTCGGGCTTTTGGGGATCATTTACCATTGGTAAGATGTAATCGGGCTTTTCAAAGGCATATATCACATTCTAGTCGGGCTTTTGGGGATCATTTACCATTGGTAAGATGTAATCGGGCTTTTCAAAGGCATATATCACATTGTAGACCTTTTCGGGTCTTTCTTGGCACTAATACCGTTTTGAAAGAGCGTTAGACCCAATCAGGTTCTACACTCCGATTATAACTGCATAAAGAACTTAACTCTTACCAAGACCATTTCAGGCTTTACATCTCCGGTTTGCACTGTGAGTGATCAAGCAAGCCATCCCCAACCTAATCTTGATTCATACTCCGGATAGAACTGCGAGCAAACATTCAAATGCTCCCTGACCTAGTTGGGTCCAAAACTCCGAGCAGCATTGTTAAATTAATTAAGGAACTTCTCCAACCTAATCAGTATTTCAACCCCGCAAACACTTAAGACCTAATTGGGTAACTCAGTCTCGAAAAACACTGCTGAGCAACTTCGATGAAGTCATAGACCTAATCGAGGATGTGCTACCCGATTAGCAATTGGCACTATTAATGCAAAGTGAATCCATCAAGACCTAGTTGTAAGTTTTATTCCGATTAGCAAAGGACCTTGATCAAACCTTTAGGCAAAGACCAAATCGGAGCAAATGAACCCGATTACCACTGCTAAAGCTCTATCATCTATCCAAGACCCATTCGAGGTTTCAAAACCTGAATACAACTGTGAGGTGTTTTTGAATGTGCCAAGACCTATCCGGGAAGGTGAAACCTAAATGGCAAAGGCATGATCGACCAAGTCCCACTTAGACCATGTTGGACTTCTGAAGCCCGAATACAACTGTAGAGAGATGTTAATCAAAACCAAGACCTAATCGGGACTGTGAAGTCCGATTAACACTATAACTCTACCAATCATAAAGGATGAAGTATTTCTCTTCAACCACCAAAGCAACTGGCCATTGTGCAAGATGATGATGCAAGTACAAGTGTGATGTCACCAAGAGTATGTAAAGATGAACTATCATGGAAACCAAGTAACTTCCTCCAACAAAGCACACCACAACCAAAATGGAAAGCAAAATAAATAGAAAGCAAACACATTCTGTTTTTGGTGATGCAAGATTGCTTGGGACCTTGGATGCTCCTGCATTAGATGCCTAAAGTTCAAAGAATGTGAGCTCCGACTCACATGGATAGGATAAGTAGCAAAGCTATTCTTTTGGTTATGAGGCAAAGTGACCATGGCATCCCCTTCCAACATATCAAGTAAATCAGCGGCTTGTTCTTTTTTTCTTGTGTCATTTCTAGCTCATACTTGTTGGTTTCTCTTCTCTTCGCTGCACATTTCTACTCTTGCTCTCACTCTTTGTTGGGTTTGACCACCCACCATACTCTCTCTCCTTTGTGGGCTTAGACCTACCATTGTCCATCCTCCGCCAAAGGCATAACCATCTCTCAATCAACTCACTTGTGGGCTGAAACCCACTCTCATCTATCCACCACCACGAAGATGCTCTCTCATACACTTTACTCTCCTATGTGGGCTCAAACTCACCATAGACCGACCACTACCTCCTAAAGCCCACATGGCTTTGTTCACACCATGTCCAACCAACTAGTGGATCACTCACAACATCATATACCCTTGTTTGCAACTGCTCTCTCATGGCTGCAATCTCATCTATCAGTCCCAATCTCAACACAATTGAATTAACATACACTAGGGCATCCAAATGATAGCCCATGACATTAAGAATCATGTCAAGGGCAGTTATTACCTTCACATCTTTCACTGTCTGCATTGCTATAGCAAGCAATCTCTCCATCTTAGCTGTAAATTCAGCATCTTCACCACATGCTTGGGCTGCTATACACATTACCAACTCCTCTGTCCACTTGTTGAGCTCAAGAGACTCACTCTCCTTACTTTCAACATCAGGTTCTTTAACATATACGATGGCTGATTTCAAACTCAGCTGCATTCTCTTATCCATCGTCTTGCTACAAGCTTGCTCCATGTCAAGCTTTGGCTTCTTAAAGCCTTCACCATCATTCTGCCCCCTCTCTAGGACAATTTCCAGCTGTTCTAGGGACAACTCTCCTTCCACACATGGCTGCAAATGAGCCTCCATTTGCATATATCCTTGAGAATCAACTTGTTCCCATGTTCTAACACACTCCTTTGTCTCCACATTAGCTTGAAGACACTCCTCTATGGTTGGAACATCAACACCAGCCAACTCTCCAATCATCGCTGCCATATCAGTCACTTGGTCAGCTTCTTCACTCCGTCTCTCATACTTATGAGCATGCTTGACTTTACCACATTTAGTCCTTTCTTGAGCCACTCTCTTCATTGGTACATGCTCTTGGGGCTTTTGTTAGCCCTCATTGCTATTTGTAATGGTTCTTTGTCACTTGTGTTAGTGACATGCTGTTCTATTTTGTCTTTGTACTTTATTTCTTTGGTTTGCCTCTAAAATTATCTCTTCCTGGAACTTTTTATTGCTAATGGTTGTTTCCTTCAGTCCCATTGACCTACTTTTGGTCATTTGTGGACATTAATATAATTTCTTTCTTTCCTTCTCTATTTGGCTGGATTTGCACAATACACTAACATATTAGGGAAAAGGAAAACAAGAGTGCCCTCATTCACCTCATAAACCATCTCATCATGCTCCAAAGGCATGTTGTCCAACCCTTCTTCAATGTTAGCATGCTTCTCATGCTTTTCACTCTCACAATGAGCTCTCAAAAGCTCCATATCAGCCACCTCCAAGGTTGTCCTCTCCTCATCTAGACCTCTATTTTCATATCACATGGCTGAACCTTCACCATATCCTTTGTGTGCACACTAGCTTGCACAACCACCTTATCCAAAGCTTCCATCATGAAAACTTGCAATTCTACTTGGTTGCTCCCTTCACTCACCTGCAACTCTTCATGGCCAAAATTTTCTTTCACCTCAATTGTTTCACTCATAGAAACGTGCATTATACCTTGGTTGTCCTCAACCTCACTACCATACATTGAAAATTGGCAAGCTCATTGCCATCATGAACCAAGGAAAAATCAGAATTTGCCCACTCATGGGACTGCTCAACCACTTGCCCATCAACACACAATGGGTCTTCAACTTCCAGTGGACAATTTACCACCTCTCCATCATCCTTCACAAGGATTTCTTCACCTTTGGGATGCTCCCAGCTCTCAAACATATTGCTGTTTTGAAAATCAGCATTACGCTCTACATATAGAAGCCTCTCCTTGTTGCCTTCTAAGAGAACTTGCTCTTTGGTGTACCTATACATCTCCTTGCTACTTCTCAAAGTAGTCTTTGGCTGCTCACATGACAGCTCCCCATCTGTATTGCCCCTCTTAACAATATGCTTCTTACATCCGCTCTCAAGCCTCCACACGAAGATTCCTCAATCATTCCAGCTGCAACTTTGGGTGCACAAAACGCCCCATCATCTTGGAAACCATATGTTCCCGCTTATAAACTTTCCTCTTGCCCTTCCTTTGTATCCTCACTTGGAGACCCTTCCAAAACGTGTCTGCAACTCCACTCAATCGCTTGCTCGCAACCTTCACCCTCATGGGGTCAACAATCTTCTCAATCACAAAATAAAATTCAAGCTCAACTAGCGAAGTCATGAGCTGTTTCGGATTCTCATTTCCACAAAACAAGAAAATATCATTGAGAGATTTACCTCTTTGCTCCACCACAACCTCGGCTGGTCTCTTCCGTTTGCTGGTCTCTTTTCCTCCGCTTGCTTGGACTCTATCCAATGCATCTATCCACGCTTGTAGGGACAACCACCCCACCATCAACTCTTTCTCATCACCATCACACGCAATTGCAACAACATCACCTTGTGCAGTCTTTACCATCACATCTAGTCTTGCGTGGAACACTTTCAACATCTCTGTCATCTCACCCATCTCATGTGCCCTTCTCTTCTATGCCATCTCTCACCATGGATTAACAAGCTCCTCTTTCATAACTTGCAATGGACTCCAAATTGAGCCTCACGAATTCCCTCAATCTTGCAGGGCTTCACACACCTGCAACCACCTATGCAAGCTTCTCAAGAACTTGCAAACCATTGGTAGACTTCTCTCTTATAGCCTACAACCACAATGAGGAGTTTTCTCACAAACAACCGCAAGGACACTACCTTGCTCTGTTACCACATGGTGCAAACATGAGACAGGGAGGTCCAATTAAGGACAACCATCCATGTCTGTGTTACAAGGGTTATATAGTTCATAGAGACACAACATATTTCGTCAAACAATTTACATACAATCTTTAGATATTCAAATTTGCATTAATACATAGTGGAAATACAATCTAATTCATGCCACAAATTGGCTTATTTGCATTCAATAACAAGGAAACAATCAACAACACCTACAATATTATATAAAACTTCTGCCTTCACATTGGCAGTCTATACAGTCGCTTATAGACCAAGAATGAATAAAACAATCCGAAACTGATCATATTCTGTATTTCCAGCAGCCCCTCCCAAATTTGAGCCATTTTCACTTATATGGACCATAAACAATGACCTCTAATCTCCTCCTGATGTCCATTTGTCTTCTACAGACATTTCATGATCTATCTCAGGGGTTACATGCTCCAAATGGCATAAGGAAAATCAATAATCATGTTTCTGCCCACTCAGTCAGTTCTAGTCGGGCTTTTGAGGATCATTTACCATTGGTAAGACGTAATCGGGCTTTTCGAACGCATATATCACATTGTAGACCTTGTTGGGTCTTTCTTGACACTAATACAGTTTTGAAAGACCTTAACTCTTACCAAGACCATTTCGGGCTTTATATCCCTGGTTTGCACTGTGAGTGATCAAGCAAGCCATCCCTGACCTAATCTTGACTCATACTCTGGGTAGAATTGCGAGCAAACATAAAAATGCTCCCCAACCTAGTTGGGTCCAAAACTCCGAGCAGCACTGTTAAATTAACTAAGTAACCTCACCGACCTTATCAGCGTTTCAACCCCGCCAACCAAAGGATATCTCAAGCGTTAACACTTAAGACCTAATTGGGTAACTTAGTCCCAAATAAAACTGTCGAGCAACTTCGATGAAGTCATAGACCTAATCATGGAAGTGCTACTTGATTAGCACTGTTAATGCAAAGTGAATCCATCAAGACTTGGTCGGAAGTTTTATTCCGATTAGCAAAGGACCTTGACCAAACCTTTAGGCAAGACCAAATTGGGGTAAAAGAACCCGATTACCACTGCTAAAGCTCTGACATCAATCCAAGACCCATTCAAGGTTTCAAAACCCAAATACAACTGTGAGGTGTTTTTGAATGTGCCAAGACCTATCCAGGAAAGTGAAACCTGAATAACAAAGGCATGATCAACCAAGTCCCACTTAGACCATTTCGGACTTTTGAAGCCCGAATACAACTATAGAGAGATGTTAATCAAAACCAAGACCTAATTGGGACTGTGAAGTCCAATTAGCACTGTAACTTTGCCAATCACAAAAGATGAAGTATTTGTCTTCAACCACCAAAGCAACTGGGCACTGTGCAAGATGATGCAAGTACAAGTGTGATGTCACCAAGAGCATGCCAAGATGAACTAGCATAGAAACCGAGAAACTTCCTCCAACAAAGCATACGACAACCAAAATGGAAAGCAAACACACTGTTTTTGGTGATGCAAGATTGCTTGGGACCTTGGATGCTCCTGCATCAACCTCTACTGTCCTACAGTTGTATCTGGTGCCCCATTTATTTTTCCCATCAAATTTGATGGTATTTAAGTCACCTATAAGCAAAAGGGCAGGAGGAGAGGAGACCAAAATCTATTGTTGAAGCTGATTAAGAAGATCAGCCTTATGGTTTCTGCAATGTTTTATACACATTGGTCACACAAAACTGCACGTTGAATTTATGATAATAAAAAAGCAGCCATCAATCCCTAGGGAAAATATTTATGGGATGATACATCAGACCTGGAGGGGTCCCAATGAATGATGGTTCTTGTTTTGGAACAAAGGGAGTTCTATTTTCTGCCCCAAATACCTATGAACTTGGTAGTCTTACTTGAGCCCAAGTGCATCACTTCTTGTAGAAAAACCATATCCACCTTTTCAGTCATGATTTTGTCTTTGAGAAATAGCCATTTGGTGGGGATGTTTATACCCCTTATATTCCAAGAGAGGATCTGCATTATAAAGGTTGTGGGTTGTCAGCAACATTATCAGATACGCCCCCTTGCTCAATACAAATACGATACGTATCTGATACGGATACGGGCAGGATACATCCTGCACCCCGCAGGTACCCCGTGATACGTCTTGGGGCGTATCCTGGCGTACCTGCAGGCTGCAGGACGTATCCTGCTCAAATCTGCCCCGTATCTTGCAAAAAACAAAAAGTTTTGTTTTTTTCAATTTTGCTTATAGAAAATCTAATATGGACTTCAAAAAACAATTAAAAACAAAATATATTTCCCAAAAGCAGCTTTCACACTCATTTTAGCAAAAGAAAAAAATAACACATTTACTTTTCATTGCATTTTTACCTCTCATCGCACATTTTTTCTCTCATCTTCATTTTTTCAATTGCTTAGGATTGAAACTCCTGCCTTTTGCTAATCCTACACCATAACCTTTACCCTTTTGGCTCCACAGAGTTTAATTAGCTTGCAACCAAGAGGATTGTTGATTTAATGCAGGTTTTTAGTTTTATGATTTTTGTCAAGTTTTTAAATGTTTGTAACTAGTTTTAATTTTTTTATGATTATTTTAAATATTCTTTCAAAATGCCAAATGCTTTAAATTTTAATAACAATATTATTATTTTTTGACCAGGGGCTATAGGGATTTGCCAGAAAGTGTTAGTTTGGTGGGCCAAGGGATAGCTTTCAAAGCCGATCTGCAAGCGCCCCTTTGGAAGTATGTGATGATGTTAGAAGAGCTGATAGTCTTTGTGCATATCTTCGTGCACCATTACAGTTGGTTGTGCCTGATGCATTTTTGTTTCTGAACTACATGGGTGGAGCATACCTTGTCTACATGACCATGTTCATGATGGATCCAACTTCTAAATGAGATATTTTCTTAGTACAGGGGCCACTCCCATTCTATTTCCACCATATCATGTATGAGGCGATCTGGCAGGTGTTTTTCAAAGTCCACATTTACACCCATTAATAATACAAGACTATAGGATTTTTATAGATCTCCGATGAAGCCATCTCCTATTGCAGAGTCTATTTTCTTCATAAAGGATTCTCGCCAGTACTCACTGGTTAGCAGTGGTAACTTCACCCAAACTGGGATGGTGCTAGGGAGTTGGGTTGAGAGTTGGGGAACAGTATATCATGAAAAGGTCTTCCTCCCTGAGGAACCAGAGTCCACCATGAAAATCCTGATCTTTTTCAAATGTTGTGGAGAAGAAACCCATGAAATAGCCTTTTGGACATCATTAATAAATCTGCTATACCAGCGGGTTTTCAATTCTATTGAACTCAAAATATCAGAGTTTTTGGACCAGAGAATGCATCCATAAATATTCATATCAAATCTCTCTCTGTAAGTTGCCATATCCTTTGTTCCATTTCATCCATGGAGAACGAATACTTGGGGGGCATGCCCATTTTCAAATAGCATCCATTCTCCTTTTTGGTTGGGAAGGTGAGCTTGATGACTGTCCTCTGTGCATGGTTCTATACAAAATTCCGAAGCTCTTCTTTGCAGATCTATGGTGCCTCCTTAGATACCACAGATATGATGTTTTGGAGAGGTGGTTGAGGTGCCTCGGTTTGCACTTGATCCCTTGTCATATCATTTTGAAGCCTCTAGGATGGGCTTCTCAACTGTGCTAGTGGGGAGGAGGCAATGGCCTCCTCTAAAGGGCAGATCTTATTTCCAATCAGTCTTAGACCAATTGAAGATCAGATCTAGAGGTTGGGTAGGGGGAATTTCACTGCAGGTGGAGAAGGGCTAGCATGGGATGGTGATAGGCGGAGTCTTTGGGTGGACCTCATTAAGCTTCTTTCATCGAACCAAAACAACAATCCCTTCCTTGAGAATTTTTAGTCCACTTGTGATCTCTGTATAAGGAAGTTATATTTGATATATGCACTATGAACCGTTGGAATGAATGGACTGCATCAGCTGTATTTTTTTAAATTAAATACTCATCCAAATTCTGAAATTAGATTATTATGTATGTGAATGCATATCTGTTGCTTGCTTTGCAGCCCATGCATATTAGATGACTTTAGATGGAGAAAAATAAAAAAATGGCCGTTAGTTTGATTTGTTTCATATATTATTAGAGTTGGAGTTGAATGTTAGATAAAGGGTATTCCACCCTTATAGGGTTCCCCCACTCACAGCATGGAATGAAGAGATGGTTCTGATGACACAGGAATTACACCACAGCACTGTGGGAACTATTCCAGCCAAGAGTAAAAGCTCAATATCATCTCATGTGAAAATAGTAAAAGCCTAATAGAATCACGTTATTCACCTTGAGAGAAGGTAGGCTTCACCCATATAGGCACTGGCTCAATAAAAGTCCTACCCATACAAGGGTAGTTGCAATAATAAAAGCATAAAGGTGCTCGTGCCAACCATGATGAACAGTTAAAGAGTCCTTGTGCCAAGCATATAGGCACTGGCTCAATAAAAGTCCTACCCATACAAGGGTAGTTGCAATAATAAAAGCATAAAGGTGCTCGTGCCAACCATGATGAACAGTGAAAGAGTGATAAATATATATGATATTTTCATATTGACCAGTGGAACCTAAAAATGTTTAAGCCTTAGAACATACCTATTAATTTTTTTTAGTTGGGCGATTATATTTGTTTGCATTTCACTATGTGATTACAAGTGATCCAGTGAGATCACCTATAAAATGCGGCACAAGCCATTGACAAAATTTTAAGCAGGTTTCACATAAGAAAATAATATTTTTAAGAGAGCAATCATACTGTTGGAGTTGCTAATTAACTCATAAAAGATCTATATCTAAGTCTTCCATGTTGGAATGTGTCCGATTTATGTGATTTCTTCTATTAGTATATGGTTGACCCATGGTCCCGAGTGAGGCTCTCTGTTGTCTCTTTTGGATGGGTGGAGATGGTTTAAATTCTGTAATTATGTTTTCTAGAGGCCAAGGTTAGTTAAGATCTAACAAATTTTTTTCTTACTTTCTATAAAAAAAAAAACACAACTTCTTCTAGGGGAGTATGTGTCTGACCATTATAATTTGTACATTACAATTACTTTCAGTTTCCATAAAATGATTTCATTAAGAAGTCACTGTTTATTTTTTCAACCAAGCTCTAACCTTCTCACCCTTTACTTTGGAGATACGTTCCTGAATGTCCAAAGCTCTTTCAGGTAAAGGTATTCCTCCTCTATCAACTTTTTAACTTCATCTACTTTTGTCTATTTCTCTTTGACAAACTCCTATATGATATAATGAATCAGAATGAGTTTCACTAGTGAAATTACAATTTTTGACAATAATATTATAAAATAGAACCATATGATGGCACAAAAAAGAAGATTACAGATACAAAGAAGGCTTTTTCTTTATATCTATTTTAGGAGGCATTTTGTCTACACAATTTATCTAGTCTATTTTTACTTAAAGATCAATATGCAATCAAGATTCAATATCACAATCTTCTTTACATCAACTCCATTCTAGTCACTCAATTCACTCAATCAAAATAGGTTTAAATAAATCTCATACCTTCTCTACCCCCTAATTATTATCACTTCCACAAAATAGGATTAACAGAAAGCACATGCCAAAAGCCTTCTAAATTATGGACAGTGGGAGCCTGAAATCTCTTAAACGTGATCTTATTCCTTGCTATATAGTACACATCTAATCTCATTGTTTGAAATTAAAGCATATTTTTACTTATAGTTTCTAATCTTCTCCTCTTCTCTGTTACACCAAGTCTCTTGTCCATGTTTTCTGATTATCACTTCCACAAAATAGGATTAACAGAAAACACATGCCAAAAGCCTTCTAAATTATGGACAGTGGGAGCCTCAAATCTCTTAAACGTGATCTTATTCCTTGCTATATGGTACAAATCTAATCTCATTGTTTGAAATTAAAGCATATTTTTACTTAGAGTTTCTAATCTTCTCCTCTTCTCTGTTACACCAAGTCTTTTTCTAACATTAATACCATTTTAGAACTAACTACCATTGTAGACCATCATCGATGATAGATTCCAAGCTGATATTTATTCTGGAGAATGGACATTTTCTGTGGAAGAATGTTGATCTTCATTTGATGGGCCTTACAGTCGAAATGTCCATAAATTCTGTATCTACTATGAATGCACCGACCTATTTTTCCCAGTTTTAGATCCATTGATTGCTTCTATATCTACTGTGTGATGTTGCTCTGGCATTGTTCTTATTGAGATCTCAAGAGCCTCCTCTAGTTGTGACAGAATGTCCTTCATGCCTACCCGCTTTACCTTGGAGGCAGACGTGCACTGAAGAGCAGTTTTCAGGACTAATTCAAATGCATCAGTAGAGTAGTATCCGTTCAACTTCCTATCTGCAAAATCAAATATATTTCCTGTTCTGGAAACCATTCTGGCCTGAAACAATAGAATGCATTCTCAGTTTTGTGAATCAGCTACTTAGAAGAAATCAAATTTTGCAAAAGGAAAGAGAACAGATTCTACCATTTTATCCAATGTCATCGGTCTTCGTGTATTAAGGTTAAGGACTCTTCTTCCTGAAAGAAGCTGCAGAAGAGTTACTCCAAAACTATAGACGTCACTGGATGGTGTAAGTTTACCTGCTTTGGCATACTCAGGATCTAGGTACCCAGTAGTTCCTCTGACTTCTGACACAACATGAGATTTCTCAAAGGCAATGACTCTTGACAGGCCAAAGTCAGAGAGCTTTGCCTCCATATCCTTAGTCAGCAAAATATTGGTAGGCTGCACACATGTAAGGAAGATCTATCTGTCAGAACCCTCAGTAAATCAATAGTGTGTCTGATCATGTATATCTTAATTTTAAATATTCCTTATAGGTGGTATCCAAAGTATGAGAAGGATTTTTTTAGTGGCCTGATTGGAAATTATGTTGGTATTGCTTCCTGTAGCTAGTTTCCTTATGAATGATGCTTGATCCAATATCAAGCATACAATTTTTCACGCTCATGTATTTGACACCGGGCAACTAGCTCTCTTCATAGAGGTCAGTGGATCTGAGTTTTAAAATTAAGTCTTCATATAGGTTTTTATAGGGGTTTCGTGACTTTGTCTGGCTCCAATTTCACATTAGAAGCTGGGAATGTGAAAAAATATGTGCACTACCTTGGGATATTGCATACATTGTATTTACTAATTTATTTGCTATTTTTTTTTAGTTTGTCTTCTTTCTAAATATTACTCTTAATCCTTTTTCAAACTTAACTACTGAATGGGGTTAGCTAGGCTTGTTTTATAGGAGATGCTATACCCATGTTTCTTTGGAAAGTGGAAAACAAGCTCACAAGTTTTAGGGATGATTAACCAAACAACCTTTGGCTGGGTTGGCAAGGTCTGAGGGGCATCGCTTCATCAAAGTCTTTCAGGGACTTGCATACGGCCTCATCCCTTTTATTTGTATTGGGGCCTAGCATCCTGTAGGATTTGAACCTTGATGACCTGTATAGTAGCCCAAGTCAAATTCACCAATGAACCATGTCCTGATTGACTGATCCACCCAATTTACGTATACCCTCCCAAAGGATTCAGAAAGGATGTAAGTTACATTTTTTCATAGATGATTGTAAACCTAATATTAAGCATGAATTGTTTTGATGCTACAAATTGTTTGTAAATGAAGTTTTGTTGATGTTTTCAACATGGTTCTTTCAAGGTACCAAATATGAGTAAACAAGCAAAATTTATCACTAAGTTCTTAAGATCAAGGGATGAGAGCCAAGTCTAGTGCCTTTATATCTCGGTGAACGATGCAACCTTCCGGGTGTGAATGAAGGAATAACAGACCACGAGCAATCCCAACGGCAATATTTAGCCTTTGATTCCATGACAATATTTTCTCGCGTCCTAGCACATTGATTGATCATAACGAGTTTCAGGACATTAGTTGTACATGTTTGCAGAGCCAAAATGAAATACTGAAAATGAAGAGAAGTTAGAAAACAATACTAGCTAAGTCATGGAGATAGACGTACCAAAGAGCCACTCAGCCAGATTTCCTTGGGTGCATAGCTCATAAATCAAAAAATATTCATGCCTGTCCTCACAAGAGCCCAGCAGGGAAACCAAATTTGGGTGCCTGATTTTTGAAACAGTTTTGACCTCCCTAAAATAGGTCTCTACAAAATTGTCTTTGGTGATTTGCTTCACAGCAATCTGCTCTTTGTTGCTCAAAACTCCTTTGTAAACTTTTCCTGCAAAGTACGTATCAAAAGTAATGACCATCTCTTGTAACTGGTTATCTTGATAAACTATATAAGGTCAGGTCATGATATCACAGAAACTTTATGGAAAATTTCCTCCAATTGACTATGATATTATTAAATTGCCAATTGATAAAATTTTCTAATTAGAAAAACATTTTGGTATAAAATTTACATTAAGAAAATAACAATTACTATTTTCTTCTTGAAGATTTTGTAACATTTACATCTATTATGAAAAATATGGGATGGAGGGTTCTTAGAATTTCCAAACTAACTGTAGATGTTAAAAAAAGATTCCTTTAGTTTTCTATACACAGGCTTCTTTCCTATTATACGATTTAGAAGTTATATACAGCACAGTTCAATCAAAATAATTGAAATCATATTGTACAAGAGAAATAATTGAAAAAGTTGCTGTCTTAATAAGGTACTTGCCGGCAGTCCCTTCACCAAGGTAGTTTGTAATGTTGAATGCATCTGTAGCATTGTATATATCTTTGGCTGAGAAGCTGTAGATATTAGAACTATCTAAGGATTCCTCAACTGAACCTGCATTTTGATGGAGAATTTATTTAGAAAGTTGATGCTTTGGAAATGAAATTCTCAAAAAAGATTGGTAACTTCATGTCTGGTACCCTTGCTTTTCTTTTTCTGCTGTTTACATCTGCTTTTGCAGAGGGTCCCTCCAACCATGACTAACAGTGCTACCGGTGAGAGCCCATACAAAAGCTTCTCAGTTACTTCTTTATCTGTTAATGAGAACCAGTAAAAATGAGCTTTTATGCCAAAAGAGTTAACTTTAAGCAAAGCAAAAAGAGAAGGAATTAGTAACTATGTAGATCATTTATACAGTGGTTAAAATTGGAGAAGAATGGAAGTTATTCTTTACCCATATACCAGCTTTTAAAAACAATACGGGTTGGCAGTTTACTGTCATTGTCTTCTAGGCATAACTCTGTTGTCATTATATTTTGTCTTGGCATAATTCTCTGGGTATTATTCCAAAGGTTACGGTACAGAAAAATGATGATGATTCCTATAGGACATGTTAATGCCTTTAAGGTAGTAACTTTGGTTTGTGGCAGAAATGGATGGGATTATGTTTCCAGCTCATGCTCAAAAAAGATAACATAATTTTTGATGTAAGGTCAGAAAACAATTAATGGACACGCCATATGATAGCCATTTCCATAACCTGCATTACTGTTCATGTTTTCAAATGTTTTCTGATTATATATGAATAATCATTGAATGCCTTTTTCTCTTTTATTATCTGAACTAAACCAAAATCAAACAAATTGTCTGGGAAAATCAAAATTGTTGAAAGCACAATAGACAATGGTTGAAAAAAATATATGTTCAAAACTTAGGATGCCATTTTCTAGCAATATCTGAACTTAAACCAAAACATTGTTTTTGAAAATGAAATTCAAGAAACTAATCTCAATGCAGAGTGGAATAATGCTCTTTTCACACCAATAGAACAGTTTCTGGTTGCAAAACCACAAGATCGGTGTTAATAATGAAAGTAGTTCACAGGCAAATATTTTCTGATATTGATGTCAGAACTTTACTTTTCCTTTGCTAATTATGAACATGGCTGCTTATTGCAAACTTAGTTTCTGTGGAGGTCTTTCACAGGCATAATTAAATTGAGTGTAGTTACTCGTTCACCCACTGAAGATTGAATATAGCTTCTATTTACATCTGAATTCCCGTGATAATGTAGTGTTCTCTTAATGCAGCAGTTGAAGATTCTATATAGGCACAATCCACAGAATTCAATAATATTATCAGCTCAAACAAAGAGTGAGGCTAGATTAAGTGAACCTTAAGAAACAGTAAGAATTAGGAGTATGCAGGGTTTTTAAGTGCTCGGTGGTACCTTTCGTGGGATCGGCCAAGCTTAAATAACCTCCTAGACAATTGTGAAAGGCGACAACCCACTCGGTGTCATTTATCATCATGCTAGTCAGTGTGATTTGCAGGGCCATCCCACACATACTAGTGCTGGAATCTGATCGATTAGCATTTTCTGCCAGAAGATCTACTGTGGCCATGCTGTATTTTTGAAGACAACTGCTGCAGGCATTAGTTTGCTGCTCACCTATTAGGCTATTACACTCATTCTTCAAGGACAGAAAATCCGAACCAAGTTTCTCAAGAACATTTTCAACTGTAAAATTTGAACAAGCATCATTAAGGAACATTAATTCTTCCAGTCCACAGTTCAATTCCTTTATGTTTGGATGCTTTTCATAAAAAAAATCTCGGCACAAACTTTCTTCTGTGGAATTTAGGAATATATAAGATCTATTAGCAGTAAAGGCTGCTCTTGCAGCGAGTGCATAGGAGACCACGTTGAAAGCGTTGGTGCAACAACCTGTGGTGCTTAGTCCACCCTGATTCGGAGTTTCCTCGTTACAATCCTCTGAGTTTCGATAAGGATATTCTGTGAAATTCAGGCTGCAACCTGGTCCAATGCCACATAAAAATTCAGTTACATTGATGTCGCAGCAATACCAGAAATCTGAATTCACATGGATGTCATAAAGAAAGGTAGGAAATTCAACTAGCCATATATCATATTCCTTGTGATTAATATTTAGTAGATGCAGCCCATGGCTGGAGGGAAACTGGTCTGTGGGTTCCCCAACTCCAGCCTTTGTGGTGGCCGAAACGGGCTCGTCTATAAAATTTTGGGTATCATACAGCACTAATATCCCTTACTAAAAAAAGGTACTAGGGTCCATAGGCAAAAAAGCTCTTCACAGGTTGGGGATTTGCTGAAATGTAGATTGAACCAAAATTTCCAAGAGTTAATTACCAATATTTGTTTGGGCAGGATTTTTGATTCTATATCCATGATCTTTAATTGGGTAGTTTTCTGCCTCCTTGTTCTGTTAATTATGTATGTGTATATCCTGTTCAGATTACTAATTTTTCATTAACAGAGCTGAAACAAAGATAACTAAGTTTTGGATGCTTGTAATTGTTAGTTATGCATTCAATAAATGCCAAAGGACACAAGAGTTCAATACCTGAGTCTGTGGCAGTAATTTTACAGACAATCATTGATCCAAAGCATATACAAACTGTGATAAGAATTTTGCAGCACTTCTCAAACTTCATATCTCTTGCAACTGAAGCCTATGTTTTGAGACTCGAAACCTCAGAGAAAATTATTTCTACACAACTGATCCCAGATGACTCTCAATGCAACTCGCTGCCATTTGTTACTCAAAAACAAAATATTGTTCTATAATTGGAACTATAAAATCAATTCAGTTAGTTCATATCATTCCCTCATGCCCATTTCATAAGGAACATATAAATAATTTTAAAACTGGGTGCCTGGTTTAAATTATCCCAAATTCCACCGTAACAACAAGAGGACGTGGTAAAATATTTATTTGACTTCAACTTTGTCTTCTAAGATTTTTAATCCGTCCACGTTTCCCCATGCCTGAAGATCCAATTGAAGTTGTATGTATATATATAAACAAATGCAAGCAGACAAATTATGAGACAAAGACCTCAGTATACACACCCACTGAAGAACATATCTATATTTTAATGCTTGGGCAGGGGACCAGGGGTCGATACTCTATTTTTCTTATATTGTGCACATTTTGAATCAGATTTTGACGTCTTTTTTCTTTCATCTTGATATATACGTGTCAGAACGAAGTTTGACGTCCATTGTGTAGTCCCAAACGGAAAATCCATTTTCCTGTCTTTTTCATGGAGGAAAAGATTCAAGAACAATGAAATCGTTAAGGCCGAATAATTTTTATTGAAATTTTATAGTATTTTGAGAATCTGGGACTCAACCCTGCCACCATTCTGTCTTTTTAATCAACCTTGTATTTCTGATTTTCCAAATCAGTGAAACATTTTTGTATTTCAAGACTTTTGTGAAGAATGGGACAAGAGTTGACGTTTTACTTCTACTTTTTCTTCAAAAATTTAGAGAATCATGATCGAGCATTGTTTGATTTTTTTAGGCATGTAAAAATGGGGTAAGGATATCTTAAAGGGAGAAATATTACAATAACTATCTTATATTTAAGAGATTTGATGTTTTCAGAATTTATATAATTAAATATTTGATTTTCCTGTAAAATTTTGTATATGTTTTTGATTGAAGTGTTTCCAATCACCGTCCGTGATTTATTTTGCAAAGAACTTTTTTGCAATATATTATATTTATTGTTGCAATATAAATGGATACTATAATAATTATATGATTATGCATCTATTTGTGCAAAGAATTGTGTTGGGTTGTGCATGTGTGAGACATCCCTTTAAGATTAATAATGTCTTTTACTTCTTTATATTTTAGGGGTTAAGACATTTTGTGATGTTCGATGGTAAATAAGTGTTATTGATTTATTTATGTCATTAATGTGTAGTCAGTATAATCGGTAGTTGGACATGTAAGGTGGTTGAGTCTAGTATGTAAACAAACTTATTAAAGTTTGTATGAGAAAGATGTAATCAATGTGAAATCTGAACATTTCTATGTAAGTTTCGTCTTAATAAGGATTATATAACTTTTTTGTATATTTTATCTTGTATTAAATTTCCTAATAGTGGTATCAACGCTAATGGTCATGGATCCATGAGGAACCTATGGAAGCCCCGTGAAGAATGAAGCCGTGAAGGAGATTTCCCTGAAAATATTTGTATAGAAGAAAAGCCGTTGCATTTTTTTGAAAGATGCATGGCATTCAAAAGCTGATGTGGCATTGAAAATTTGAATGTACGCCTTGGAAAAGGTTCGGAAACCTCTATAAAAACATGACAACTATGCAAGCTCAAACAAGGGTGCTAAACTTTGTCTAAGGTGTTATATAATGTCTTGGAGGCGTGTTACTTGTTCTACTTGGAGGCATTCATTCTTGCTAGAGGCATGAGAATCACCACATGGGTGTGAATATTATAGTTTGAAATATTAATTTGGTGTTGAAAATTATTGGTTTGTGTTCAAATCTACTTGGAGTGTGTTATTCTTCTACCTAAGGGCATTACAAATTGTGTTGGGCATTCTAAAGAGTTGGAGGAGGAAGCAAGGCATTTCATTAGTTGTTGGAGTCATATTTATCTTTGAGAAATCCATTAAAATTTTGAAATCACTGTTGTTTTTTGAAAAAGGCGTGATACAAGGCACTAGGGTAGATGGAAGGTGCTCTATTTATTGACAAGTATCTCCAAAGCAAACGTAGATCCCATTAAATAAGATATATGGTATGATTTATTCCCTTTTGCTACGTATTTTTAGTGTTAGATGTGATACTCTAATTGTCAAGGATTTTTTTAAGTGTTGTGTGTTTTTATCGCTGTATGATATAAATTTTGGGTACATAGTACAAGTAAATGCCTATATACAAATTTGTAAAATTATGTTTCAAATAAGCACATATGGGAGTTGGTTGAATCCCTTGGTCATAGGTTTTAGAAGTTGAATAAAGGTCTTAGTTTTAAAACTTCACATGTTCTTTTTTACATGTAGTTCATCAAATTTCGGAATTAACATCTAAAATTGAGTGAAGATCTAAGTTTGAAACTTTATTTCTCAAGTGGTTGTTAAGAGTAGTTGGTCAAGGGGTTATTTGTAAAACATTGAACATATTAGATGTTAAGTATTTCAATCCAACTAAGTGGAGAAACAAGGAATTTAAAATCTATAATGGTTGCATTTTCTATAAAATTTGACACCCCATTATTGGTTCAAGCTTGAAAATGGGTTGTTTTTATGAGAAAACTATGACTATAACATTGTTTCCCGCCGTTAGTGTTGTCGGAAACAAATAATTGTATTTTGGGATTTATAGGTCCTTCGGAATTGAACATGTTGACGAAGCCATCGACCCACCCATCTTAAGTTCGCTGCTAGCTAAATTTGAGATCAAGGATTGTTGTAGTAGCGTTTTTGGATAGATAGATGTTTGATGTTTTTTGCCTAAATTTTGGTTTTGATTTTTTGATGTAATTGATGATGAACAAATCAATTATTTGGTGATATTTTTTTACTGGGTAGCTTCTCATTTGATAAAGGGAAGACATTGTATTGGTTTTCGTTTAGTTGTCGATGATTGTACAACTGACGGGGGTTGCTATCGCCAATAGTATTAAAAAAAGTGGTTAATGTTGTTGGACGTCATGGTAGATGTGCCATACAGAGGTACCAAATTATCATTTAGACATGGATCGATGTGGTTGAGTTATCCATGATGATGTTCATACTACAATACAAATACAAATGATCAGAGGGGATGAGTATGCCCAAGATGATGCTCATCTTCATGGCATGATAGACTTTGTGTAAGTAACACTGGTTGATCGATATCAAAATGTATAATTGATCACTTCCCAGGGTATACAAAATATTGTTGGATAGGTTCGTAGTCATTTGTTCAAGATCATTTTTTGGTCTCCTTTATATCAATGGGTTTTTTTTTAGGTCGTGTGATCCAAATATATTTTGATGTTAGTTATTAGTGGTTACTCAGGGCATGCATTTTGTATGTGAGACACCCCCTTAGGATTAATAATCATTTAATACTTTATATTTAAGAGTTAAACATTATGTTATGTTAGTAAATTAATGTTAGTCATTAATTTATTCATATCATTAATTTGAATATTGTATAGTTAGTATAACAAATAGTTGGACCCATAAGGTAGTTGAATTCGGTGTATAAACAAGTGTATTAAAGTTTGTATGAGAAAGAAAAAGTAATCAATGTGAAACATGAACATTTCTATGTAAACTTTTTCTTAATAAATATTATGTAGCTTTTCCACATTTTTTTATTCTGTATTAAACTTTTCATAACAATGTCATGATTGGTATATTTAAAACCTTGTTTTCAAACAAAGGTTTTAAGAGACAATTGTGTGAAAAAATAATTGGTATTGAATTTTTCATGTTTTGTGATACATTTTATGGTACCTAAAGATGTATTAGATGATGCTCTATAACTTGTTTCAAAATAAAGGTTTTGAGAGACAATTTTGTAAAAAAATAATTGAAATATACATTTCAATATTTTTCGTTGATCATGAGAATGAATCATAATATTATATATAAGAGTTCTTTATATAAATAAATCGAATTACTTTATAAGGTAGAGATCATATTACAAAGACAAACAATAGGTTCTAAAGAGCATATAAAAGATCTTGTCCCAAGACCAAACCAAGGAGGAGCATCTTTGGACGACATTTCTTCCATATAGTGAAGGCATAACCAAAAAAATGATAATGAATTTACAGAAAACATAATATAAAATTAGTGTTTATATAAAAAACTAAGATAGGTGGCATTGTGTAGACAACTAAAAATGGCCTCTAAGTATTTATTAATCGTTAAATTGTATGATGGTTTCATACTTGTTAATTATTGGTCAAATTAGGCATCATTGACACATTTGTTGATTTTTGATGGTCCTCGTTCATTCTCCTATCCCCCTCCAGTTGTCCCTTTCTCTCTTCTCCTCATTTCCTTCTGTTCGAGCCTTGTACCAAGGGCATGAATAACACCCCTGGGTTTCAAGGATCATGATTCACGTTCATTTTCTTATATGTGGCCCCTTATGGCTAAAACATGTATCTTCTTGTCCCATATTTTTCTCTTTCTGACTATTTGATGTCAGTTCGAGTGCCAATATGGTCCTAATTTGAACTCGATTTGTCTATACATTCATAGGGCTTGTAGTTCATTTAAGAGGAAACATGCTGGGGATTTCATAGATAATCTATTAAGCCCTTAGAAGCATTCTAGAGAGATCAAACAACCATTAGGACATTTACCATTGTTGAAGCTAGTATTTCTCGTGGAGCAATTTTGAAGCAGGACCTAGGTTTTGCATGTCATTGGAATTGTTTTCAAAATTTCAAATACCTGTTTTTAATAGTGTTTACTACTTAGGGGCCTAATAAGTAGATGATGCTTAAAACACCAACTAACTTGCAACACATAGCCATAAAAATTCATTGCTTTTCTTAAGTTTCATAAATTGTTGCCAATCTAGTGTAAGGAGAAGAAATTTGTTTTAGAGCACAGTGGTCAAATGAATTGCCCTGTCTATGATCGGTCAAGACCATCATTTACTTTCTTGGGAGAGTAATTCTCACTCATAAGAAACTTATTTGATCGATGCAACTATCACCACTAGGCAAGGTTATTGTTACTATCGGGCATGCATTTCCATGTTCTTACCATGACCATTGTGCATTTAAACCTTGCATGAACACCTCCATGGTTTGGAACACTTAATTAGGTTTATATTGATGTTTTGTACATATGTTTTAGCCTAATTAATAATAATTAGGTATTTGTGTTGCAATTTAGTTGTAATCCATTTATTTATTTTACAAATTGCTCAAATCCAGTAATAATAAATTAGATACACATTTAGGCAATGGTTGTTCATAAATAGGATAAATACGTAGATTTTTTAACAAAAAAAATGAAAAACACTAAAAGATATTTATCATTGGTATATTAAGAGCTTAGCACTAGTATAACACTCACATACATCATAGGAAATTTTCATTAGAAAGCAAAGACTCTGGTGAAAGGAGACCATTTTATAAAGATAAAGCTAAGGGAAGCTATAATGATCCAAATTTAGGATCCAATGTGTTAGTTATGCTAGGTAACTCAATCCACTATTTTTATTGTATAAGAATGTAACTTAAAGCATTTGAAATTAGCTTTCTATCATTCTTTATCAGTTGGTTATGTTGACTAACCATTTTTATAAAGATAAAGCTAAGGGAAGCTATAGTGATCCAAATTTAGTATCCAATATGTTAGTTATGCTAGGTAACTCAATCCACTATTTTTATTGTATAAGAATGTAACTTGAAGCACTTGAAATTAGCTTTCTATCATTCTTTATTAGTTGGTTATGTTGACTAACCATTTATAGGTTTCAAGAAGATGTTGTGTTATGGTATGACCTAAAAAACATATAGGTTGTGGTGCAAAGGTTAAAAATATCAATAATTCATCAAATATGCCTTTTGATTGAATATCAACGCTCCTCTTTAAAAGTCTCACATTTTTTTTTAAAAATGGCATGTCAATCCAAGTTTGTATGCAAAAATTATGGCCTTTGAAGCTTACAAGGCATTTTCCCACAACCTTGGTCTCGTGATAGGTACACACATCTTGCTCCATGTTCATATGCATAATATACCACTGCAATAATGGTTTTATGATCTAAGTTATTCTCATCACACTCCATTCTCCATTTTCTATTTGATTTGCTAGTTTTAACAAAGAGAGGGGAGTTCACTTGCAGCCTCCTGGGCCCCACAAAATCTTGTCATCTCCTCCTCATGTTTAAATAATAGACAATATGCATATTGATTTTTAAGAGTAGTAGAGGGAGGGGAATCAACTTTTAGCGTCTTGGCCCCCATCAAAACTTGTCATCGCCTTTTCTAATGTGAAGTATAGAAATGTATATATATTTCCATTAATAATGTGAGTGAAGAGTAAACAATGGCCCCATAACCCCCTGCTTTCCTATGAATTTTAGGAGAACCAATGCAACCCCTTAGACCTTAATTTACTCCTAGGATCAATGGATTCTAACACAATAGTACACATAATGTGAACAACAATAAATGTTGTTGAAGTAGCGACGGAGAACACATGTGAATTTTTATCCCACCATGACAACCACATAAATCATTTAAAGCCAACCTCAAAATGAATCACATAATTAGTCTAGAGTTAGATAATATATGAAGATAACTCATGTCTATCAATAATTTTGTTTAGAATCCGTAGAAAGCATGAATAATATAACCATGTAAACTAATCACACCACATCCAAATAAGCTAATGACCATTCATAGATGTATCTCAATCCTTAGTAGATACAACTACATCTTAGTTCATATCACATCAATAAGAGAGAGAATATAGTTTGCAATGCGGTCCAAATAATGCTAGGTGTAGTACATAACTACAAAAAACATCATCGAAGGTCTAATAATATATATAAATGCCACCATGATGCCAATAACAAGTTAATCATGATGAATGTAATCAACATATGAATGTGTTGAGGATAAATAGTTCAACCTCCTCATATGTCTAACAATAAGATAATATTATCGGTAGAGAATAATCTCAATGCATACCTTAATAAGGTCATAAAAACAAATAGATTAACATAATCACCAAAACCAGAAAGGATGCCAAAAATCATAATTATGTTTAAAACCCTAAGTGAAATGGACAATATCACTACTTAAACACATTTGAAGTGCAAAACTAGGTTCACAACCCAACAATAGATAGAACTATTGCAAGACATAAAAAGACACAGAAAATGGGGCATGGCATTCCCCCTTATAAAGAATTTCTCTTGGAAGTCTTCAGGCAAGGTGAGAATATCAGGTCATAGAAAAAAAACATTTTCCAAGAGATGGTCCTCACGATTAAACTATCCTATGGGATCCTAACCTGATCCTAGTCTTGTCCTTGAAGGCTTAAACCTCAATTGCCCCAATCGTGGACAAATCAAAGGAGGACGATCCATATTCCATCACCAACATTGCCAACCCAAATGACATGGAAGCAACCCTTAAGCATGTTGCCATAGAGAAAGAAGGATGTCCCTAACAAATGAAAGTTTAGGGTGCCAAGCTAAGCAATAAGCTACAGTCCCAACTCAATCGAGAAACTCAAAAAGGAGCCCAACTCAAGGTAATCATGCACTCATTGCCAATCAATAGTCAAAGGGTGCCATACTGATGGAACCCAAAAGATTGTAGCCAAAGGTGATCTCGATTACATGGAGGTAGTCCACTCCCTATAAGGAACTAATGTAGAGGCATAGGGAGAATTCTTCCACAACATTCACCATCTTATGCTAAACCCAACTAGTCACAATGAGTTGCTTGATTTGGTCATAATGATTCCATCTTTAGTTCAATCTTTCGCTTGAATCTTAGGATCTAAAGTGTTTTTAACATATGTACCTATTTATTTTAATATTGAAAGCACTTATTGATGGTTATAACCTCTTTCATATGTCTCACAAATCATACTTTATCTCATATGAGTCAATCCTTTCACAAACTCCTTCATATGCTTTTACTTGTTTTTCCACTAGGTAACCTTCTTGGGTTCCAAGGGCCAAATCTTGGATAAGGTGTTAAGACTTCAATTTGAAAACATATATGACCTCACATTGTCATATCACACTTGCTCCAATGCTTTTAAACTCATCAAACCCAATTCATCACCCATTTCTACTTGCCAAGCTCTTTGTGGCCTTATAAGGCTTATAGCTCTTTTTCGGAGGTTTTTAATCCATTCACCAAATTGAGACACTCTTTTATAAAAGTATTAAATTTTATAGGCTTATTCTATCCTCTTTGAGATGTGTGCAAAGTTTCATGACTTAACTCTTGTCCTAGCTAGCACTTCCTTTGTAAATCAACCCTCTTTTAGGCCTATTTAACTCTTAAACCTTACCACAGTCCTAAAATACGTACATATTCGTACACTCTCAGACCCAAAGAATATTTAAATCTTTCCACATGATAATACAGGTCATCTGACAAAATTTCATGATTTTTCAATGGTTAGAACTCTCAAAAACCTCAAAACCCTAAACCTAGGGTTTCCTTGACCCTACACAGGGCACAGGGATTCAAAATTCCATATCTTGAGTTATATAGAATTTTAAAGGACCAAATCAATGCCAAAAGTTCTATTTTTACATCTTATATCTTTTACAATAGGTTTTGAGCTTGGTTCAATGCATTAAGGGCTTGAAAACTATAAAACTTAGTCACATGTGCACTTTATGGATTATACAAGGTTTTCATGGCCAAAACTCTTTCAATTATTGTATAAGGTTCACCTGGGTTGTTTTAAAGGTTCATAAAACCTTCACCATGCTGAGACTAAACTCAAACAACCTCTAATCACCATCCATATAATGCAATCTTGACATAAAGTGTCAAATGTACTAGAGACAACATTTGTGAGAGATTGTCTTACTCTTAACAAGGTTTATACCATAAAGTGCTCTTTAAAGAATATTTCCAAATTGGAGATATCACAAACTAAATCCTATAGGTTGTCTTACCCATGATATCACTTGTAAATGATTGAACATACCTCAATCTTGCATCAATCTTCAACACTCTTATCAATTCTCTTCCCTTTTCTTGACTACAACCTACAACCCACTAGTTCAACCTTGCAAACTTTATCAAACCTGTAACTTAACACCAATATGAATACAATCATGGCCTAAATGGGTTGTCTAAGACAATATGAATTTGATTCATTCACACTCATTGAATAGAAAATGCACATATCACACACATTACTTTATTCATCATATCATTCTTTGTTACATAACAGTCCATTCATGGTCTTGAGATCCTTCTTGAGGGGTTTCATACAATTTTCCACTCTCAAAATATCCTCTCTCTTCTTGGAGAGATATTTCTCCTTTTTTCCCCTTAATACTCATGTACCATTCTATCTTTTTACCAAATTCAACGTTGGTTTCTCAAGTTAGTTACTAAACTACCTCCTTCTTGTCAACCCAACGCATGGGTGAGGGTGACCACACAAAAAACATGACTTCCACTTTAGGGATTTAACATATATAACTTATAATGACCCTTTACATGACCTATTTATACTCCTTAATCCCTCTTTATTCACCTATTCACTCCTCACATGCTTTTAACCCTCCTAGACTCCATTCAAACATTCAAATTTTCAAATTCCCTATTTTGGAGGAAAACACCTAGAATCTAGATAGCTCATCTTGAGGACCCCAAATGGATTCTAAGTCAACCAATAGACCCTAAAAGGGTCATACACACAATTTGACACTCAACATTGACCAAGTTTGACATTTAATGACTTAAACACAAAATTGACAACTTTTGCATGATTCTCCTGCACCATACTCCCAAGGAGGGAGGAAAAAACTTGAGCCTCCAAATTTATTCGTTGCTTTCCAATTCCACATCTGAGGGTCTTTAATGTTCACTTGCATTTTATTCTTTCTCTATTTCTCCTTCTTTCTTTCCAAACGCTTGCTTGTCCTCTTCTTGGCTTTGTTTAGCCTTCTTGTCCATGCATCTTCCAACTCTATAAAGTATTTCAACTGCTGTAGCTATGTATTTGATGCATATTCTAACTTGTCCAAATGTATTTTCCCTTCATCATCTTCAGATGCAACCAATTTATGTTCATTCTTCTTCCTCATGCTTTTTTGGTAGCTTGTTTCCTCTTTGTTTTCACTTGTTTCTTGCTTGTCTAGTGGTTTTTGCTTCTTGTTCATGCTATCATATTCTTCCTTAAGCACCAATGGATTCTCATTCATGTCAACCTTTGTCATTTTTTGATCTATACTCTCTTTTGCTTCCTCTTCTTCAAACTTCTTCACATTTTGATGCCTTTTCCCACCATCTTGCTCACTATGCAAGAACAATTCCTTGTTCTTTTCATCCTCACCATAGTACATTATTATTTGACCAATATTTGGCCTCCCATATACATTTTTAGAAAATGTAAACTTATCTTGTGCTTGACCCATGAAATATCTCACCTTGTTTGCTTCTTCATACTCCATTTGCTTACTAGCTAGCTTGCTTGTTTGCATCTTTATTTGCACAACTTCTTGTGCTTCTCTTTGCTGCTCATCTCTTGAGTTTTCTTGGAGTTATTTATTGAATTTTACCTGCTGTAAGTCATCTTATTTTATCCTCTTGAATGGAACGTACATTTATTTCAACCTCTCTAACTCTTTTTTCAACTTGAATGCATCAATCTTGTCAAAATTCTCATCAATCCTTGGTGTACATTTCTCTTCCTTGTATTGGGCAGCTTGTTCTTTGTCTTCTCCTTGGAATCCTTCATTTGTGAGAGTCTTACCAATATATTCATGCTACATACCATCTTTCTCAATTACTCTTTGAGGTGCTTCATTCTCATCTTGCTTTGCTACACACTCATTCATCAATACCATTGTTTTAATGTATAATATATCTTCACTATTGGAGTCAACTTCAAACATATCATCATAAACAACATTTGAAAAAACATTTTTCAAACACTTATCTTTTTTTATGCATTCATCTTCTTGTATACATGGTTGTACCTTCTTTTGCATGCACCATCTCTCTTATTTGCTTTGCGGGCTTACCATCTTCTTCAATCTTCATGCTTGATTAGAGTACAATTGCAAATTGATCCTCTTGTGCTCTTATCATAATTTTTATCACCCATTTGCTACCTTGTACCTTCTTTGGCTGACACTTGCTTCTCATTTCATCTCTTTCATGCTTCATGCCTTGGTCATCCATCATGCCCACTTGATACATTTTGTGTTTTGATCTTTGTCTCCACACTTGTGCTTGTTTTCCACCTATACTTTTGCTTTGCTTGGACTCATGTTTAAGGTTATCCTCTTTCTTCTCATCACCTATTTGTTTTAGTCACTTAGGCCATACATATCCATGCCCTTGTGCTCTCTATGAGGGCTAAAATTTATCATTCTTTTTCTCAACCTGCATACCATCCTTTTTCTCTTCATTTATGAAATCTAAATCAATGTCCAAACACTCATTTACCTTTAATGGCAGTTGCTGCAAGCTTAGTTCTTCATTCATGTCTTCTTGGGTGACCTTCATGTCCTCTTTGCATGCTTCTTCTCTTGTTTTAGGTGCTAGACTTGGTAATGTATCATAATATTCCTCTTTCTCTTCATCTTCATCATGTGAAATGCTCTCAATCTTCAACATTTTATCTTCTTCAAGAGGTTCTTTTCCTTTATCATCCTCTTGCCACTTGATAGGTGACATTCTTGGCCCATTCTTAACCAAATTTGAGGCCTCATGATTGGCCTTCTCCAATTTCTTCTTCATACCTATAAACACAAACTTGAAAGCAACATTATCATATACAATTAGAGACCATATAGTCTCTTTGAATGTCCTTGGCATAGACATTGTCCATCTCTTCTTATCTTCACCCTCATGTGCTCTTCTTGGCACTTCTATCTTCTTCTTGTTCTCCTCAATGAGAACCCTCTTCTCAATCTGTCTTTCTTGTTGCTCAATTGGCAACATCTCTCTTCTCATACCTCTTTGGGCTTCCTTCTATCTCTTTTTCTCATTCTTCAAGACACCTTTCTTGTGCCTTTTTCTTATCACAAGTGACTCTAGTGGCCACTTAACCTTTCTTCTCACATTCCAGCCAGTCCATTATATTTTTTGTTCTCTTATGAGCTTCATCATGAGCTCTATCCTCTCTATACCTTGCCTCAATTCTCTTATTATGTCTTCCGCTTCCCGCTCTATATCCATCTTCTCCATTCCTCTTATTTTCTAGGCCTATTTAGACCTTTCTCTTAGCAAGTTTATCAATCTTTCCTCTTAGACCTATTTTGGGCCTTTCCTCTTCTTTGAGTCCTCTATCTAGGATCTCTTCTTAACCCCTTTGACTCTCTTTTGGAGTTTTTTATCTTCCCCCTTCTCTCTTTTGTCTCTCTTGGAGCTCTAATGCTCTCTTTTCAACCTATCTTTTCTAGTCTTTTCTAATGCCCCTGAGTTGGCATGTGCACCTGAGTTGGCCTAATGGCAAGGAACATGTGCTCTTAGAAGGGAGGTCACAGGTTCAAATCCTGCAGGGGGTAGGGATTGCATGCCTCATATTCATAGCATAGTAAGGTGCCTCCCCATGATGGGAGTATGAGGTGGTCCCATATGTTGGACATGCCTTGTAGACCATAACCAAGGCATTAATTGGCATCATGGACCTTAAAAACTATATTATTATTATTATTATTAAAGGACTTTAGGACTTTTGTTTCTCTCTCCTCAAATTGATATACCTTTATACTGACCTCAATAGATCAGACCTGCAACCTTCTTCTCCCACAATACACTGCAAGGTGTCATCTCATGCATATCTCATGGCATTATGCATTCATCTCAAATCCATAATTTGTAAATAATTCCAAATAAAACTTTAATCACTCTTACTTGCTTTAATACCAAATGATGTAGAGGCATGGGGATAAGTCTTCCACAACATTCACCATCTTATGCTAAACCCAACTGGTCGTAATGAGTTACTTGATTTGGTCTTAATGGTTCCATCTTTAGTTCAATCTTTCACTTGAATCTTGGGACCTATAGTGTTTTAAACATATGTACCTATTTATTTTAATCATGGAATCACTTCTTGATGTTTATAACCTCCTTCATATGTCTCACAACTCATACTTTATCTCATATGAGTCATTCCTTTCACAAACTCCATATGCTTTTACTTGCTTTTCCACCAGGTAACCTTCTTGGGTTCTAAGGGTCAAATCTTGGATCAGGTGTTAAGACTTCAATTTAAAAACATGGATGGCATAACACTGTCATATCACACTTTCTCTAATGATTTTCAAGTCATCAAACTCAATTCATCACCCATTTCCTCTTGCCAAGCTCTTTGTGGCCTTATAAGGCTTGTAGCCCTTTTTAAGAGGTTTTTAATTAATTCACAAAATATATACTCTTTTTAACATTATTCAATTTTATAGGCTTATTTTATCCCCCTTGAGATGTGTGAAAATTTTCATGACTTAACTATTCTCCTAGCTAACACTTCCTTTGTAAATCAACCCTCTTTTAGGCCTATTTAGCCCACAAACCTTACCACAGTCCTAAAATCCGTACATATCCATACACTCTTATACCCAAACCATATTTTTATATTTTCACATGATAATACAGGTCATCTCATAAAATTTCATGATTTTTCAATGGTTATAACTCTCAAAAACCTCAAAACCCTAAACCTAGGGTTTCCTTGACCCTACACAAGATGTGGGCATTCAAAATTTCATATCTTGAGTTGTATAGAATTTTAAAGGATAAAATCATATCCAAAATTTCTATTTTTACATCCTCTATCTTTTCCAATAGGTTTTTATCTTTGTTCAATGCATTAAGGGCTTGAAAACTACAAAACTCAGTCAGAAGTGCACAATTTTCACTGATTATGCAAGGTTTCCATGGCCAAAAATATTTCAAATGTTTTATAAGTTTCACTTGGGTTGTTATAAATTTTCATAAAACATTCACCATTCTGAGACTAAACTCAAAAAACCTCTAATCACCATCTATATAATGCAATCTTGACATAAAGTGTTAAATGCACTTGAGACAACAATTGTGAGAGACTGTCTTACTCTTTACAGAGTTTATACCACAGAGTGCTCTTTCAAGAATATTTAAAAGTTGGAGATATCACAAAATAAATACTAAATTCTGTATTACCCTTGATATCACTTATTAAGGATTGAACATACTTCATTCTTGCATCAATCTTCAACACTCTTATCAATTCTCATCCCTTTTCTTGATTGCAACCTACAACCCACTGGTTCAACCTTGAAAAATTTATCAAACCTGAAACTTAACACCGATGTGAATACAATCATGGCCTCAATTTATTGTCTAAGATAATATGAATTTGATTCATGCACACTCATTTAATGGAAAACATACATATCACACATATTACTTTATTCATCATATCATTCTCTGTTACATCACAAACCATTCATGGACTTGAGATCCTTCTTGAGGAGTTTCATACAATTTTCCACTCTCAAACTCTCCTCTATCTTCTTGGAGATCTCTTTATCCTTTTCTCCCCTTAATACTCATGTACCATTCTCTCTTTTTACCACCTTCAACGTTGGTTTCTCAAGTTAGTTACTAAACTACCTCCTTCTTGTCAACCCAATGTATGGGTAAGGGTGACCACACAAAAAACATGACTTCCACTTTAGGGATTTAACATATATAACTTATAATGACCCTTTACATGAAATATTTAGACTCCTTAATCCCTCTTTATTAACCTATTCACTCCTTACATGATTTTAACCCTCCTAGACTCCATTCAAACATTTGAATTATCAAATTCCCTATTTTGGAGGGAAAACACCTAGAAGCTAGATATCTCATCTTGAGGACCCCAAATGGATTCTAAGACAACCAATAGAACCTAAAAGGATCCTACACACAATTTGACACCCAAAATTGACTAAGTTTGACCTTTAATGAATCAAACACAAAATTGATAACTTTTGCATGATGTTCCTGTATCAGTAACCCTCAAATCTTGGACAAAAACAAGATAACTATAATGAACCCAATCCAAAAAAAAATATCACCAGATTTAAAATATAATGATCCTCTAGAGTGAGTTGAGAAATCTAACTTTGTCAAATAAAATCATTCCAACCATCCTCATGGATTCTAAAAGAGAAAGAAGGGTAAAAAATTGTGTCACCTTAATTGATCCTCCTACTATCCTCCTGATGATGCCATAAATAAATTAAATAGGAAAGGGCAATGATTATTGGTAGTTGAAAAAAGTGACTATGAAAATTGGTATCCTTTGCCCTATATTGATTACTTGTTTGATCAAGTGAAGGGAGCCATAGTTTTCTCTAAGATTGATCTCAAGTCAATCACCATCATCTAAGGATAACAAACATGAATATTCATAAGACTAATTTTAGGGCATGTTATAGCCAGTATGAATTTATAATGGTGCCTTTTGGGCTACCCAATACCTTGATAATATTCATGATATTTATGAATTGTATGTTATGCCAATATATTGATTAGTTTTTACTAATATTCCTTAATGATATCTTGATTTACTTCCGCATAATGGAGGAACATGAAGAATACCTGCGAAGGGTTCTTCAGTGTCTTTGAGAGCATCAAATTTGTGGTAGTTTGGTCAAATGTGATTTATTTTAGATAGAGATTAAATAATCAGGCCCCATTATTTTTTTCAAGGGAATCTTAGTATATCCCTCAAATATTCAAGTTATTATAGAGTGGCCAACACCTACTTCAATGACAAAGGTGCACAATTTCATGGGGTTAGTAGACTATTATCATAAGTTTGTACAAGACCTCTCCCTATAACTCACCTGATCACTTACCATTTAGGTGAAAGGGAAGAATTTTATATGGAGAGAGGAGTGTGAAAGGGCATTTTAGATTATGGAAGAGTGCTTCACTAGGACCCATCCTTGCAGTTCCTAATCTAGCACAAGACTTTTTGGTTTGCACTGATGCCTATAAAGTTGGCATTAGATCCATTCTCATGCAAGATGGGAGGATGGTGGATTTTGAGTCGTAGAATCTCGAGGAATAAAAGTTTAGATACACCATGCCCCATGATTTGGAGTTTATCATGATAGTTCATTCACTCATACGATGGGTCCATTTCATGATGGGTCACCATTTTATTTTAACCACTTATAACTCCAACACATTTCTCTTAGCCTAATCTCAATGCTTGACAAAAATGCTGGATGAAACTTGTATGCGAGTACCATTTTGAGAGAGTATTAATGGAAAAGTGAATGAGGTTGTAGATACACTTGGTAGGACTTGTCACCAACTAGTCACGATGAGAGTAATGACTAATTTGAGGTGTTGCATTATTTATAAACTGCCATAGGAAAATATGCATTAGGATGTGAGGCTATAGTTGGACTCTCAGAGGGCCCTAGTAGGAAATTTTGGAGGATATTACATCAAGTTTGATGGTCTCTTGTGCCATGAATGACACATTTATCTACAATATTTTAGATATTTTCATCATTTGATCTATCTTGAGAGCCATCGAGTCCCATATTCAGGCCATCAAATGATGAAAAAAGTCCGCACTGAGCTTAACAAATTGTTTTTATGTCCCTATTTATGTAGAGATATAGTTTTTTTTTGTCTAGATGCCTTGAGTGCCAACACGTCAAGGTGGAACATTAACATTTGATAAAATTTTTAAATGCCCATGAGATTATGGAGTGGTAATGGGACACCATTTCCATGGATTTTATTGTTGGTCTTCCTATGTCCACCTATCATCATGATGCCATCATGGTGACAGTGGAAAAGTTGAATCTAATGGTACACTTTTTGCCCACCAAGATCACGTATGATGCCACAATGGTGGTTAGAGTATTCCTAGATGATAGTCAAATTACATGGTATACCATAGAAGATCATTTCTAACTGAGATACGATACATAGTTCTGATTTTCGGACCACTTTACATGGAGAATTGGGCACCATACTCAATTTTAGCATGCCCTATAATCTAGAGATCGATGGAAAGACATAGTAGTTGAACCAAGTTTTAGAGAACATGTTACATATATAGGTTATGGATTAGTAGTCCCATTGGGATGACTACCTCTACTTGGTAAATTTTCCGCTAACAAAAACTATCATAGTTTTGTAAACATGGCACCTTTTAAGGCATTGTTTGGTAGGTAGTGCATGATTATTTTGAGCTGGGATCACCTTGAGGACTGCTTATCTATTGGACTTGAATTATTACAAGATATGGAGTAGTAGGTCGTTCACATCCAATAATGCCTTCAAGAGGCATAAGAGATACAAAAGAGATATATCGATGCCAAGATGTTGGACTTGCATTTTTATGTGAATGACAAATTATTTTTATGAGTGTGGTAACACAAGAGCCCTATCCATTATGGGAAAGACTAACTTTTCCACCTAGTTTGTTATGAAACCATGATGTGCTTTATTTTAGTTTTATAGAGGTAGATGCCAGATGTATCTCGTGTGTTAGACTGGATGACCTTGCAGGTGGCAGAGGATGGGCACATTACCTTGGAGAACATCAAGATTTTAGAGCATTAGAGATTGGCACTTCAAGGATGAGACCTAGACCAGGTTAGATTCTAGTTGGATAGATATGATGAGTGGGATGCTACTTAGGAAGATGCAATACCTTTATAGGCCTAACACCCTCATATCTTCCAGTGACTTCTAGGAAGATTTATTTATAAGATGCAAGGGATATGATGTTAGTTTTTGTCTCCATTTTGTATTTTGCCCTTTCTTGTTGCATGATTAGTTGTATTGCTCATTTAGGTATTTTGAGCTTATATTATGTAGTTGCATTGATATATATTGATTATGTGGATGTTATTATTATAATTTTTATGCTAATATGCTATCATGAAATTATGTTATTACATTTCTATGTTCTATCGCTTATGGACATGATTGTTATGACTAACTCTATTTAGCTTCATATAGTTTATCTATAGATAATTTGATGAGTCATGTATTGTAGTATGCTTAGTAGACTTATAATGTTGATTCATTGATCTATTCTACTATTGACATGATTGGATGTTCACATATTTGCATGATTGGATGTTCATGTTTTCTATATGATTGGATATTATCTCTCTAATAATGTATGTAACATGTGTTTTGCTATGTGCTCATGGCAGGTACAAATATGAGTTGAATATGCGATTGGATATTGTGTATATGGGTACAAGTGGAAATATGTGTTGTGGATTATATGACCATGATATGATTCATTGAAATGTATGGCTATGCTATGAGATTTGGATAGTGTTTTTTTATTATTTTATACATTACATGAAAAGTTGATGGGTGAAAAGAGTGTGTAGGTTACAAGTGTTTGAAGGAAAGTGGGATAAAAGGTTGATCATTGAACTAATAATCACACTTATCCTAGAAATGACATAAGGGTCTTGTACCTATTGTGCATGTTGTTATCCGACCTATGCATGCTTAGACCACATCCTGCATCAAGAAACATTCCTATTGATGTTGTTGGACCATGAGAATGTGGTCCACATAACTGCTTGATAAAACATTTCCTAAATTAATCATTCCTATGCAAAAAGGATCTTGATGGAACCCCTTTCTAAAAGATAGATTTTTGGATTTGCCTTGAAAGCAAAAAATTCCAAAAATTATTTTCTTGTAATCTTATTGACTAAAAATGAGGTGCCTTGGATGTGTAAACCTTAGGGACATTATAGGAAGCTATTGTACCCATGATTGAGATCTTCAACAATGTTCTATGGAGAAGTGGAGTTACAAGTTTGGAGTGGACACATGTCTCTCCTTGAGTGGCTGTAAAAGGTAATAACATGTTCCCTTTTTGTAGCAAATTTTATATGCAACTCCTAATTTCGATTATAGTAAAATTTGGTGAGTTTTCAGAGTGGAGTTGTTGAAATTAAAAAGGAAGGACAACTAAAGAGGAAGAATATATTGTCCTTAAAGGAGTTAAGGTATGTTTTGTACCTTGTACATTCTTACAAATGTGCAAAAAGTATTAAGTGTTGTGTGTGAATGACTTTAGTGTAGGGTTTTAATTGGAGAAAATAGGAAAGGGACTTAAGTGAAACTTGGGGCCTTTATCAAGTTACATGTTGTATTGGGAAAAATCAGAGTTACACAACAATGAAGGAGCTGAACATAAAATTATTAATATAATTTTTCACACTATATTCATTCAAAACATTACATGGTTATATAGGAAATATGTTTCATATACTCAGGATGGTGAGATCCCTAAAATATCCAAACTATATGTGAAATCTATTGTTACAAAAATATACTCGTATAACTAATAATAACTAACTATTAACATACTATACAGTAAATACTATCTAGTAAATAGGAATTTACCCTATAGTAAATATACAAATGTGAGTACTAATGTTAGGTTATTCCTAACATTCTCCCCCTTAGTATGAACATGGTGAAAAAACATTCACACTCTCACCTGTAGTATGCTCACCCCTATGGTATGCCCAACTATTTAGATCATGACCTTGATCTAAAGAAAGGTTCACTCTTTCCATGGTTTCAAACAAGTTTACCACAAACCTTGATGTGAACAAGAAACTCATTGACTATCCACTTTTGATGATTTTTTGGATCTACCACAAACTTTTTCAATATCCATGAACTATCTGACATTGGTGCTTTTTATCCTTTCACTATATTTTTACATCTGGGAAAAATGGTCATGTAGGAGCTCATTTATTATGATATATGAATAGGAATGTACTTCTGTTCTTATTTCAAATCACACTACACAAAATGCTGAGAAATAAAAAAATACACCACACAAAATATGTCACCAAATCATCTGGGCCCTATCGTTGGTGACTAACGAGAGGCTCTATAACCTCCTACCGTAGTTACCTCTATCCTCTAGTAGGTTTCTGCTTACTTAACAAATATGTTGATGAAGTTTAGATGCATAAAATTTTCGAGTAGAAATCTCCCCCATAATTTGGATGTTGCATACAAGCAATAATGCATCCTTATTCATTTGAACATTTTTGACTAAAAAATGACACATTTTAAAACTGACTTCTTATAACCAAAGGACAATGACCGAATGAAACATATAAAAGACCAATTATTTAAACTAAATTTATGAAAAGACCATACCCTTAACAATAGACTCAAAAAATGATACCTATAGGGAAACAACTTTGAATAAGACCATATAAATAACTATAAACCATTGAATTTTTGATATTGACAGGCAATACAAACTATTCTCAAGACTAATTTGATAAGGTTTATATTTAACATTGACTCCTAATCATTTAATGTGAATTTATAATAGTAAACCTAAAGGCTAAATAAATAAACACTTCTATTTCCTTTTTTAGACAAACTTGAACCAAAAAATAAATTGTTGTTGGAATATTTGACAAACCACTTATAAAGGACAAGTAACTAAAACTTAAATAACTAACATACATGAAGTTGATAGTTTGACATATGACTTGGCAATGAAATAAATGTATCACCGATCTTCTAGAATTTTGACCAATGAATGGTGACTTTTGGATCTGCATGAATCATAGATATGTATACGAAAGACTGATCTCCTTGTCAAAAATTGATAATCAGGATGCACAGATCTATAGACTTGCAAGTGTAGAATGACGACGAGTTAGATTAGCCTCACATGGTGGATCAACTGTACACATGCACCAAACAAATGATGGAGATAAAATGTACTTAGCATGTATCATAAATCACTCCTCATTGAACAACTTGTGATATATTTTTGTGCAAGTCGATGGTAGACAAAATGCCAGGTTTTGAGGAAACAATGAGTTATATTATATATATTCACCTTGAATATTTTGACACACAAACACATGTCTGAAGTAGTTAAGCAACACAACATATACAAGTTGTATGGAGCTCGATGTGACGTTTTGAATAGAGTGACTTTAATTTAGAGTGATTCAATAATGCTTCCAACTAGTGAATGCATAATGTCATGCACAAAATACTAACCTAACTAAATGCACTAAAAATTAATCTAACATAGCTAAAAAATATTTAGTAATTCCATATATAGGATCAAGCATGAATTACACCAGTTATTCCTCTGTAACCTCTCAAGATCTCATTCTGCTTTGATACTAAATATTGGGAAAAATTAGAGTTACACACCAATGAAAGAGACGAATACATAATTAATAATATAATTCTTCACACTATATTCATTCAAAACATTACATAGTTATATAGGAAATATGTTTCCTATACTTAGGATAGTGATATCCCTATAATCTCCAAACTAAATTATAGTCAAACAAACATACCATTGAGCTTGATCCCACATGATGATGATATATATATATGCTTATTTAATGAACACTATTTTAAATTCACCAATAATTTCATTCTTAACCCTAGATACTCATTTATCTAAATTTAGGGTTAAACATTGAATAGTAGTAACTTAATTCAAAATATACTGATGAGATTAACCAGTATAGTATGTTTACTTCATACTATGTTCATTATATTATAGGGATCTCACTATCCCGAGTATAGGAAACATATCATGTAATAATATCGGTCCTTCACATAGTTAACCAATGAAATGTGAGATTACCTCCTATTTAAAATAATATTCATTAAAAATAAATACCATATTAAAAAACACTTTAAATAAAATAGGTGGTAAACCATCAATTTTTAGGAATATATAGGTGAGATTAACCAGTATATATAATCTAGTTTGGAGATTATAGGGATCTCACTATCCCGAGTATAGGAAGCATATTTCCTATATATCCATGTAATGTTTTGAATGAATATAGTGTGAAGAATTATATTATTTAAAGAGTATAAGAAGCATATTTCCTATATATCCATGTAATGTTTTGAATGAATATAGTGTGAAGAATTATATTATTTAAACTAGTTTAAATAATATAATTCTTCACACTATATTCATTCAAAACATTACATGGATATATAGGAAATATGCTTCCTATACTCTTTAAATAATAAAATTCTTCACACTATATTCATTCAAAACATTACATGGATATATAGGAAATATGCTTCCTATACTCGGGATAGTGAGATCCCTATAATCTCCAAACTAGATTATATATACTGGTTAATCTCACCTATATATTCCTAAAAATTGATGGTCTACCACCTATTTTATTTAAAGTGTTTTTTAATATGGTATTTGTTGACCCATTCCGCCTGTAGGCAAAATGTCGGTCACCTTCTTCACCTGCTGTTTAATGCCAGTCATTTTTGGGTTCAACGAGTTCAGAGAGTTCATTTCATGCCTTGGTTCAAGTGTTTAGGCAACTTCTAGTTCAACAGGTTCAAAAGGGAAAGGTTCAACGAGAAGTTCATCGACTTCGGTTCAAGGTTCATCGGCGTGCACCTTTGAACCTTGAACCGTTGAACCAAATTTTGGTTCAACGGCTTTGGTTCAAGGGCCTGCCCTTGGCCAAAGAGCGGTCAACAGTCAAAAGCCCTTTCAAAGGAAGGCAAACATTTATAATGCAAAGGGACCCGGGCAACGTTTTAATTCAAAAAAAAGGTTCGGTTCAAATCTTATGTTTTTTTATAACAGTCTCAAATTCCTTCGAACTTTTGACTGAAGGAATTCCTTCAGACAAAAAGTTTGAAGGAATGCGGGCGCAAATGCAAAGCCCGCGGGAGCCCAAACAAAACATCCGCAGAGACAACAAAACCTGAGAGACCATCCCAGGACCCGTCGAAGTGCGCATACAATGCAAAGTGCCCGACTGGGTGCTAAGACTTAGCAAGCCACAAAGAAGTTTAGAAGGAGAAGCCACGCTGGACCCGACTGCCAGCATGGATCTAACTGCCACGTGATTCGATGATGAGGACCCGAGGACATCCCAAAGCATGTCAAATTTAACAGAGCCATTTAGCCGTTGGGTTTTTAGTCTGGAAGAGCGCCAAACATGGACAAGGAAAGAGCTAGAATGTAGCGACCCGCTAAGATGTTCACCCCAAGGGTTGAATGAGTTAGATAGGACAAATAGACAAAGTGACAAACAAGGAATGAGTGTGCAATTGCCCAACCGATGCTAATTGAAGAAGCGACTCCAGTAGGTGAAGTTGTGCTAGCAAATTGATCATTTGCCACGCAAGCAGCTAGGGGAACAACAATCAGTTTCTCCATTTGCATTAAATTGGAAGGCAAACCATGTAAGTCATCAAAAAGAGGATGGTTTTTGAGCAGACAAAAGGCATAGTCCATTTAATTCCTTGAGCGACTTGTTCTTCCCATGAAGGGACGCGTATGCCACTTGTAAAAGGAGCGCCAAATGGCCTCCTTGCTTCTCCTATATATTGCGAACTTGGTCATTTTTTGTAATTATCTTCTACACTTGTAAAGAGCATAGCTCTGCAAAAATTTCACCTGGATCAATACAAATGCAGTTTTTTACCTCTATTTGGATAGACATTTCCGTGTATGCGTTGAATGTTTGCTTGTGTCCAATCATTGTCTTTTGATGCTCTCACAGGTTCAACACCAGCAGACCTACTGTCTACAAGGCGATATTGTTGCAGCTGATAGGAGAAGAGTAGTATTTGGGAGTGAAAGAGTAGAAGAAATTACTTCATAAGTGTGTGTTTCACAGCACCTTGGGTGATCTCTGTTTTGGAGTTTCCATTGAAGCTTCCCTGCTAGTTTCTTGCAGCCTGGTCCTTCTTCCAAGTGCGTAGTGTATGTATGCATTTGTTTGATTCTGAGAGTGGATGTGTGAAGGTCAACCTTTCATTTTGGTGCATCGCCTCCTCTTTTAGAGTAGGTAGTTTTTTTTCTTGCACTTTCTTCCCTTTTCATCCCCCCTAGTTTATAGCTATATATATATATATATATATATATATATATATATATATATGCCGGTATGTATTTTTTGCACTGCCTGAAACAAACAAAATACATCAGAGGGAACTAACCCATATCTAGAGACTCTCCTCTCCTGCTTCACCGTCTCACAGGTGAGAGAGGAGTTTCCATATTACAGGGAGAAGGCAGGAACCTGTTTTCCTGCCACTGGGTGCAATCTCCAGCATCAACAGTTCTGGCACACCCGGTGGGACACACAGTTTGATAACTCAGAAAGGTTTCAAGATTGATGCTGGTCCTATAACAACAAATTTTATTTCCAGCATCTGGTGACTCTGAGTTAAATCAACTGGTTAAGCAGTTCTGGTACCATACCATCAAGAAACAACATTCTGGTATGTATAATCCCATCGTTCAGAGCTATGGACTCTACTTTTTTTGGCCAGCATGGCTATGATCCTTACCACGCCCAATATGGCAAGTCTCAACCCTACTACGAGCTATATCACCCTTGTGCTCAGTCTTTTCAGTATGTGGCTTCTCCCACTCAACCCAATCTTTTCGCCAATCAACCAGTTTCTGCCTTCAAGTGAGCACTGCTGGGATACAACAAATATGTAATTGATCTTAACACCAAAAAGGGGTACAGCCAAGAAATTCCTGATCATATCATCCATCAAGTGAGGAATGCACTGGAGCAGGTTAAGAAAGAATGGGATCCTATTGAAAGAGCGAATTGGCACAGGCTTTCAAATGAGATGCTGGATGTGAGCGGTTTAATTGCATCTGTGGAGGAGAAGCTGAGTGTGCATGAGAGGCATCCTTATCAAGTCTATCAACCTGCATCCTCACTGCCCAAAGTGTCATATCAGTCATATATAGCCCCTGTTCTTGAGCCAAGTTGAGCCTATCAAAGTCCTTTCCCCAATTATGTTGAGGAGAATTTTGAAACGACAAATCTTGTGTTTAAAGCTAATCTTGATAGACAGATCAAGTTGGCAAACCTTCAAATGCAGCAGTCCATTTTGGTAGCAAGGGAAGTAGAATCTAAATCTTCGCTGCCCTCTCACATTATGGCCTCATCAACCCCAATGGAGATGCCCAGTCCAAACTTTTTGAGCTAGAATCAAGTGATTGAGTCACGGAACAGCAAGGGGGCGAAAGACATTGTCCAAGAGTGTGAGGTACAAGATCAGGTTAGTCCTTTTCAAGTTCACTCCACCCTTCTTCAGGAGGCTCCTTGCATTTCATTGCAATCTTCATGCACTCCCCATCTCTATGGTGTTTCCCACAATCTCCAAGAAGTGAAAAATGAGGATTATTTGGCTAAGTGGGTTGAGGAATTGGAAGCTAGGATGAGACTGCTTAGAGAAAGAATGATGGAGCTTTCAGACCCTGCAGAGGACCCGATGCCAAAAGACACCCCTTCCACCAATTCACAAGCTAATTTCAATATTGACGAAGTGTTGGTAAAGTGGAGGGACGAAAATCAAGAAATTTTGGCCCAAAGTCTGCCCTCTCCTATTCTAGAGAAAACTCCCTCTTGTATACCAAATCCTTTCTATCATATGGCCCTTGCTCATTCTGACTCATCCGATGCATCAATCGATCCTACCCTCAATTTTGTGTGCCTAGCTTTTCAGGATGCCTCTTCTTGAATAGCTCTTCCTGTACAGGAGTAGACCCTCCCAAATCTTCCCCAACCTCCTCAAATCTTTCAACATGATTTCCCATTTCCAAATTGGAAGAAGGAACACCATGAACCAGCTTAGAACCTGGAGAATGATAAAGTTGATACCTGTTCGCAGAAGCACGATTCCAATCCCAAGATCATGAGCTGGAAGCAAACAGTGGAATCTTGGGGTGGAAAGGAGGAAGAAGGGAAAGGTTTTGCTCAAAACCTTGAAGAAGATGGGGCTGCTCCTGCTCTTGATGATGATTGTGACTTTCGGGAAAGGCTTTTCCAGGAAGATATGGATAGGTAGATTGTAAAATTGGAATCCAAGGAAAGATTCCTCAGCCAGTGTGTGGTGGACGATTCAGACCCAACAGCACATTCCATGTCTGAACACACCCCACCTACACATCTCGAAGAGAACTACTAGGCCATGCCTGATATAGGTGAAGTGCTGACCAAATGGAAAGAGGAGAATCATTCGATTCTAGTTCAGGGACTACCTCCTCTTCCACATGAGTTCGTCCATTAGTGTTCCACTTCACCCCTTCTCGAGGAGGAGCCAGTCTTGAGGGAAGCAAGTGAAGAGGAGTATGCTCAGTTCATGACTAATCAGGGAGACTCCATGAGTGCGGATGAGGAGGAGATCACTTTAGGTGACATGGAGGAGCATGGACAATCCCTTATTTATGCTTTGAATGACTTGTTTGAGGTCATCGGGGCAGGCTACATTATTCTTCAAGGAGGCTATGAGCTGGATAAGAGCAAAGAAGAGAGCATTGGGGTTCTAACAAGCATGAAAGGAGGCCATAGTCTTTCAAATTTATCCCTTCGGTAGGTTGGTGAATCTGAAGATATCTTCTTTGAAATAATTAAGGATAATGGCCATACCATGGAACCCGAGCATAAGCCAGAGGAGAGCAAGCCAGTCAAGGGTGCGTATCAAGGAGCTTATGGTGATGAGCCGGTAGCAATCATTTTCTTAATGGGAAACACCAGCTTGAAGAACCAATAGGAAGCAAGCTTCCAAGAACAAACAAAGTATGTATACATTGGGAGCATGTTTGAATATCCACTCAGATTTCAGTGAAATCAGGTGACAGGCAAGAGGAGCAGGTCACCAAATCTCCTTTTCATGCAACTACTTGCCTTCCACTATAAGTCTTCTTTCCAGGAAGGGGAATTAGGAAGTTTTCCCTTTGATCTAGGAGGGAATCAAAAATACATGGTTAACTGTATATAGTAGGTTGCTTTCAGTTTTCTTTCCCTGTTTCCCCTAAGTGCTGTTGCACAAGTAGCATTTTTTAGTCTTGTGTGTTTCCCTTTGCTTGGGGGGTAAAAACTTCATGTTTGATTCTCGAATCTTTTGAGCTGTTGCTATTTTTTTTAAGCTGCATCTGATTCCACGCCCAATGGATTTTTAAGGCAACTAGATTCTAAGTACAACAGGCATGCTTCCCCTGTGAGTCGCCAATTGTTGACCCATTTTGCTCGCAGGCAAAATGTCAGTCACCTTCTTCACCTGCTATTTAATGCAAGTCATTTTCGGGTTTAGCGAGTTTAGAGAGTTCATTTCATGCCTTGGTTTAAGTGTTTAGGCAGCTTCTGGTTCAACAGGTTCAAAAGGGAAAGGCTCAATGAGAAGTTCATTGGCTTCGATTCAAGGTTCATCGGCGCGCTCCTTTGAACCTTGAACCGTTTAACCAAATTTTGGTTCAACAGCTTTGGTTCAAGGGCCTACCTTTGGCCAAAGAGCGGTCAACAGTCAAAATCTCTTTCAAAGGAAGGCAGGTGTTTATAATGCAAAGGGACCCGGGCAACATTTTAATTCAAAAAAAAGGTTCGATTCAAAGCTTATGTTTTTTTATAATAGTCCCGAATTCCTTCAGACTTTTGCTCGAAGGAATTCCTTTGGACAAAAAGTCTGAAGGAATTCAGGTGCAAATGCAAAGCCCGCGGGAGCTCGAATAAAACATCCGTGGAGACAACAAAGCTTGAGAGACCATCCCAGGACCCGTCGAAGTGCACATACAATGCAAAGTGCCCGACTGGGTGCTAAGACTTAGCAAGCCGCAAAGAAGTTTAGAAGGAGAAGCCACGCTGGACCTGACTACCAGCATGGATCTGACTGCCACGTGATCCAATGATGAGGAGCCGAGGACATCCCAGAGCACGTCAAATTTAATAGAGCCATTTAGCCGTTGGGTTTTCAGTCTGGAAGAGCGCCAAACATGGACAAGGAAAGAGCCAGAATGTAGCGACCCGCCAAGATGTTCGCCCCAGGGGCTGAATGAGTTAGATAGGACAAATGGACAAAGCGATAAGCAAGGAATGAGTGTGTAGTTGCCCAACTGGTGCTAATTGAAGAAGCGACTCCAGTAGGTGAAGTTGTGCCAGCAAATTGATCATTTGGCATGCAAGCAGCTAGGGGAACAACAACCGATTTCTCCATTTGCATTAAATTGGAAGGCAAACCGTGTAAGTCATCAAAAAGAAGATGATTTTCGAGCAGAAAAAAGGCATAGTCCATTTCATTCCTTGAGCGACTTGTTCTTCCCATGAAGGGACACGTATGCCACTTGTAAAAGGAGTGCCAAATGGCCTCCTTGCTTCTCCTATATATTGCGAACTTGGTCATTTTTTGTAATTATCTTCTACATTTGTAAAGAGCTCAGCTCTACAAGAATTTTCCCTGGATCAATACAAATGTAGTTTTTTACCTCCATTTGGATAGACATTTCCGTGTATGTGTTGAATGTTTGCTTGTGTCCATTCATTGTCTTTTGATGCTCTCACAGGTTCAACACTAGTAGACCTACTGTCTACAAGGCGCCATTGTTGCAGTTGACAGGAGAAGAGCAGTATTTGGGAGTGAAAGAGCAGAAGAAATTACTTCATAAGTGTGTGTTTCACAGTACCTTGGTTGATCTCTGTTCTAGAGTTTCCATTGAAGCCTCCTTGCTAGTTTCTTGCAACCTGGTCCTTCTGCCAAGTGCGTAGTGTATGTATGCATTTGTCTGATTCTGAGAGTGGATGTGTGAAGGTCAGCCTTTCATTTTGGTGCATCACCTCTTTTAGAGTAGGTAGTTTGTTTTCTTGCACTTTCTTCCCTTTTCATCGCCCCAGTTTATAGCTATATATATATATATGCCGGTATGTATTTTTTGCACTGCCTGAAACAAACAAGATACATCAGAGGGAACTAGCCCATATCTAGAGACTCTCCTCTCCTGCTTCACCGTCCCACAGGCGAGAGAGGAGTTTCCATGTTGTGGGGAGAAGCCAGGAACCTATTTTCTTGCCACTAGGTGCAATCTCCAGCGTCAACAGTATTTATTTTTAATGAATATTATTTTAAATAGGAGGTAATCTCATGTTTCATTGGTTAACTTTGTGAAGGACCGATATTATTACATGATATGATTTCATGTGCGAATCCCATGTTTTTAAATCCAAACAAGGATGAAATGTTTAGGACATGTGTATATACTAGGGTAAAGAAACAGTATCACCATCAAATACATATTTTATATACTCCACCTTGATGACATGATGGATGTATTTCGAGGAACTATATAATTAACCAATATTAATCTAAGGAGTGGATACTATCAAATTAAGATTCAATAATGAGAAGAATTGAAGACAACATTCAAAACTAGGACTGGCTCATATGAGTGGTTGGTGTTGTTATTCAGATTATCCAATGCACTCATCATGTATTTGGATAATCTACTAACATATTATACTGGTTAATTTCACCAGTATATTTTGAATTAAGTTACTAATATTGGTAGGTGATAATGTTTTGAATGAATATAGTGTGAAGAATTATATAATTAATTATGTAATAATGTACTATATTATTATCACACACAATACATTATATTTTAAAATAATGCAATTCTTCACACTATATTCATTTAAAACATTACTTGGTTATATAGGAAATATGTTTCCTATACTTGGGATAGTGAGATCCCTATAATCTCCAAACTAGATTATAGTCAAACAAACATACCATTGAGCTTAATGCCACATGATGATATATTATATTCATAACCTCTCTCTATATATACATATCTACTGCCACTCCCCACCCTCCCATATATATATATATTTATAATTATACTTATTTAATGAATACTATTTTAAATTCACCAGTAATCTCATTCCTAACCCTAGATACTCGTTTATCTAAATTTAGGGTTAAACATTCAATAGTAGTAACTTAATTCAAAATATATTAATGAGATTAACCAGTATAGTATGTTTACCTCATACTATATTCAATATATTATAGGGATCTCACTATGCCGAGTATAGGAAACATATTTCCTATATAACCATGTAATGCTTTGAATGAATATAGTATGACGCATTATATTATTAATTCTGAATATAGTTTAAATAATATAATTCTTCACACTATATTCATTCCAAATAAGGAATGGCTCATATGAGTGGTTGGTGATGTCATTCAGATTATCCAATGCACTCATCATGTATATGGATAATCTATTACTATACTATACTAGTTAATCTCACCAGTATATTTTGAATTAAGTTACTAATATTGGTAGGTGATAATGTTTTGAATGAATATAGTGTGAATAATTATATTATTAATTCTATAATAATGTATTATATTATTATCATACACAATACATTATATTTCAAAATAATGTAGATTTTCACACTATATTCATTCAAAACATTACATGGTTATATAGGAAATATGTTTCATATACTTGGGATAGTAAGATATCTATAATCTCCAAACTAGATTATAGTCAAACAAACATACCATTGAGCTTGATCTGACATGATGATAAATTATAGTCATCACACACACACACACACACACACACACACACACACACACACACACACACACACACACACACACGTATATGTGTATATATATATATATATATATATATATATATATATATATATATATATATATATATATATATATATATAAGGCAATCTCATGTTTCATTGGTTAACTATGTGAAGGACCGATATTATTACATGATATGATTTCATGTGCAACTTCCATGTTCTTAAATCCAAACAAGGATGAAATGTTTATGACATGTGTATATACCAGGGTAAATAAACAATAACACCATCAAATACATATTTTCTATATTCCACCTTGATGACATGATGGATGTATTTGTAGGAACTATATAATTTACCAATATTAATATAAAGAGTGGATACTATCAAATTAAGATTCAATAATGAGAAGAATTGAAGACAACATTCAAAACTAGGAATGGCTCATATGAGTGGTTGGTGATGTCGTTTAGATTATCTAGTGCACCCATCATGTATCTAGATAATCTACTAACATATTATACTAGTTAATTTCACTAGTATATTTTGAATTAAGTTACTAATATTGGTAGGTGATAATGTTCTGAATAAATATAGTGTGAATAATTATATTATTAATTATGTAATAATGTACTATATTATTATCACACACAATACATTATATTTTAAAATAATGTAATTCTTCACACTACATTCATTTAAAACATTACTTGGTATATAGGAAATATGTTTCCTATACTCGGGATAGTGAGATCCCTATAATCTCCAAACTAGATTATAGTCAAACAAACATACCATTGAGCTTGATCCCACATGATGATATATTATATTCATAACCTATATATATATATATATACACACACACACACACATATCTACCCCCCCACACACACACAGGTGTAAATATATATGTATTTATAATTATGCTTATTTAATGAATACTATTTTAAATTCACTAGTAATCTCATTCTTAACCCTAGATACTCGTTTATCTAAATTTAGGGTTAAACATTCAATAGTAGTAACTTAGTAAATTCAAAATATATTGGTGAGATTAAATAGTATAGTATGTTTACCTCATACTATATTCATTATATTATAGGGATCTCACTATCCCGAGTATAGGAAACATATTTCCTATATAACCATGTAATGCTTTGAATGAATATAGTATGACAAATTATATTATTAATTCTGAATATAGTTTAAATAATATAATTCTTCACACAATATTCATTCCAAATAAGGAATGGCTCATATGAGTGGTTGGTGATGTCATTCAGATTATCCAATGCACCCATTATGTATATGGATAGTCTACTAATATCCTATACTGTTTAATCTCACAAGTACATTTTGAATTAAGTTACTAATATTGGTAGGTGATAATGTTTTGAATGAATATAGTGTGAATAATTATATTATTAATTCTATAATAATGTATTATATTATTATCATACACAATACATTATATTTCAAAATAATGTAATTTTTCACACTATATTCATTCAAAACATTACATGGTTATATAGGAAATCTGTTTCATATACTTGGGATAGTAAGATCTCTATAATCTCTAGACTAGATTATAGTCAAACATACATACCATTGAGCTTGATCCCACATGATTATATATATATATATATATATATATATATATATATATATATATATATATATATATATATATATATATATATATATATATATATACACATATACATACACACGTACATATAAATGTATTTAAAATTATACTTATTTAATGAATACTATTTTATATTCACATGTATTCTCATTCTTAACCTTAGATACTCGTTTATCTAAATTTAGGGTTAAACATTTAATAGTAGTAACTTTGTAACTTAATTTAAAATATACTTTAAAGAATATGGATACTATATTATTATCAAGCATATCGGTGATAATTCCATAAGTTGCTCATTTGTACTAATATATTGGACCGATATATTAAAAGAAAAAACACTTTAAATAAGAATTAAAGTATTACACATGAAATCATATCATATCATGGGAATTAATATATATGAATACATATTAATATATCATCATGTGTGTAATTTTTATCAATATACTTGATAATAATATGGTACATTATTATAGAATCATATAAACTATAGTGCATTAGAATTATATTATTAATAATGTAATAATGTACTTTGTTAATTCTGTAACAATATATTAGATACTCATTTATCTAAATTTAAGGTTAAATATTTAATAATAATAACTTAGTAACTTAATTTAAAATATACTGTGAAGAATATCGGTAATATATTATTATCAAGTATATCGGTGATAATTCTCTACCAATATATTATACCCATATAATATGTTCATAACCCATCTCTCTTTATATATATCTATACATATTAAGTACCATATTATAGTACCGATGTTATTTCATTATTAACCATAGTGTTAAACATATCGGTACTGAAGGAAACTTACAAGTATCTTCTATGGTTAATTCCCTATGATATGGTTCATATTCCCTATAATTCTTCACACTATTTGATGGTTAATTCCTTATTATATAATACCAATATTCTTCACAATATATTTTGAATTTACTAAGTTACTACTATTACATGTTACAAATGAGTAAATTATAAAATAAGCAACTCCCATATACTATAATACTAAGTTACTATATTTAAATTAAAGCACATTCTATATTAATTCACATGTACTAAAGTTGATATGATTATGTAATAAGCAACCCTCATGTTTTTTCAATAATTCTTCTATGGTTAATTCCCTAAAATAAAATATGGTATTTATTTTAATGAATACTATTTTAAATAAGACGTAATCTCATGTTTCATTGGTTAATAATAATAATATAGTACATTATTATAAAATTAATAATATAATTCTTCACATTATATTCATTCTAAAACATTATCACCTACCAATATTAGTAACTTAATTCAAAATATATTGGCGAGATTAGCTAGTATAATATATTGGTAAATTATTAAATTATAGGGAATTAACCATAGAAGAATTATTAATAATTATTATTATGGAATAAGCTACCATAAGCATTAAATGTTTAACTTATAAAATTATTTAATAGTAGTAACTTCCATTAGTAATTATTATTATAGAATAATCAACTCCCATATACTATAATAATAAGTTATTACTATTAAATTAAGTACATTATATATAGTTCCCATGTATTATAGTTGATATGATTCTGTAATAAGCAATTCCCATGTTTTTTCAATAATTTTTCTATGGTTAATTCCTTATTGTAATCAAGCATATCGGTAAAAATTACCCACATTATTATTATAGAATAAGAAACTCTAATTTACTAAAATAATAAGTTACTATTATTAAATTAAAGTACATTATATATTAATTCCCATGTACTATAGTTGATATGTTTATGTTATAAGCAACTCCCATGTTTTTTCAATAATTCTTCTAAGATTAATTCCTTATAATATAATATTTATTTTTAATGAATACTATTTTAAATAGGAGGTAATCTCACATTTCATTGGTTAATAATATAATACATTATTACAGAATTAATAATATAATTTTTCACACTCTATTCATTCAAAACATTATCACCTACCAATATTAGTAACTTAATTCAAAATATACTGGTTAAACTCTCCAATATATTTTGAATTAAGTTACTAATATTGGTAGGTGATAATGTTTTGAATGAATACAGTGTGAAGAATTATATTATTAATTTTGTAATTTTTATTTGATAGGTAAAAATAGGTTGAAGGGACTCAGACCTTGTATAAAAGAGAGCAGAATGAGAAACAAGCGATATCAAAAAAGAAACTAAATGGGATAAGGGTAAACACCCTAACAACTAGCCTAACTTTTAAAATTCATCAGCCAAAAACTGGTTAAGAGCACACAAAAAAGAACCATCAGACAAACGAGAATAACCAAAGTTAATCCGACTCAGAGTATACAACCAACTGTTTGGCCACAATATTAACTTTCTTATGACATTTTCCTCTAGTATAACTACTGATAAATTGCTCTTCTAATTTTTCTGGCTTCTTCCTTTTGAGGTCCACATGAGGGGAATCCTTAATGATATCCTTAACAATCTAGACATTCTCCTCCCAAATGTCCTTCTGGAGAGAGTCTTCACCAAAGTTGTGGGTCTCGGGGGTCCTGCCATCATGCATAACAAACTTGTTAAAGCCAAGAAAATTACTTAACCTCTCAAATTCCTCTAAAATTTTACCACATAAGAGATTTTAGATCATGATCTTCATGTGGAGTTTTAGGAGGGAGTCTTCAACACCTTTGTTGTCATCAGCCCCAAGGATGGTTTTGCCTTTAAAGGTGAAAGAAGGGCTACCAGGATCAAATTTATCATTCTAAACTCAGGTGCTAGAAGCCCCCAACTGTTTACATTGATCTTCCTCTTTAGAAGCTAAGGAATGAGTTCCCTCCACCTCCAACTCCTCTTTGTCACTGTTGATATCGATAGCCTCAGAAATGTTCTTAGACTAGACCAGTTCCCCCTTTTAATCAACAAAAAAATGAGGCCTTGGTGGATAAGATCCACAACAGGGTTCTTCTTTAAATTTAAAGCTAAAACCTCTAGAGATTACAATAGAAAAAGGGTATACTGATGAGATGCCCCTTGAAGTGGTTTAAAATCAAGAAGTGATATGAATAGAGAATGGTGTGTTTACCTTCCAACATTATATACCGCATTATTTAGAGACATACCTCCGACCATTTCCTTTGAAAATATGCATGCATGTAGACTTTGTTGGATAAAGGTTTTGGCCTATATTTTTCCTTCTTTTTCCTGAAGAAAATTTGCATGAGCTCCTCCTTGTGGTGCTTGTCTTTAAAATCCTTCACTTCATGGCATTTCATTCTAGTTGTCTCCCCAATCAACTCCTACTTATTTGAATTTTTAGCCCATGCATTCTCACTTCATGATCATTCCAACTGTGGGCAAAATCCCTTGAAAGTGATGTATCATTCCCTACCAACCTTTCCATGGGGCCAAACCCCCTTTAACCAATTTCTGCTAGACATGACCATTTTTCTTTATGTTGGAATATGAAATTAGTTCAAATCGATCTCTATCACTACCCATTTTCACTTTAGTTTTGTTGTAATTCTTGTAGGTGTTCTAGGAAGCTCTAGATGGTATTAAAAAATAGACACAAGTAGAACAATGATTAGTCACAAGATGGGTGAGAGGGCATGATGATTGGGCCTCATGCTATGCCTTGGAAAATGAGGCTTTGCACGTGTGGAAAGCTATTCACATAGCTCACAATCTAGTCTTTAAAGAGTTTATCATCATGACTTTAACTAGCTCATCCATTTTCCTTCTCGATAATTTAGATGATATCATTTAGAAATTCACCCTCATGCTAGGTGACATAATCACTTCCACATACCCCTATATTTGAAAGGCAATTGACACCCTTGTTTCCTTCTCTATATACTTTAATTTAATAGTAGTAATTCCCATTAGTATATTTAATAGTAGTAACTCCCATTAGTACATTACTATAGGGAATCAACCATAGAAGAATTATTGAAAAACATGGGAGTTGCTTATTACAGAATCATATCAACTATAGTACATGGGAATTAATATATAATGTACTTTAATTTAATAGTAGTAACTTATTATTATAGTATATGGGAGTCACTTATTCTATAATAATAATTACTAACGAAAGCTATTACTATTAAATAATTTTATAGTAACTTTGTAACTTAATTCAAAACATACCGTGAAGAATATCGATACTATATAGTAAAAATTAATAATAAGTTACTATAAAATTAATAGTTACTAAGTCAATATACTATGAAGAATATTCGTATTGTAGCTCCAAAAATCCAAATAAAACCACTAGGGTTTGGTAGGGGGTACACAAGGTACTTAATCAAACACCTAGAAGGCTAAAAGGCTCAAGAACACTATGGGCTACCAGAGATCTATAGAGGCTATCAGGCTTGCTGACTTGCACTAAGATATAGAAAGACTCGTAAACCAAGTTAAGGCTAGTGTGATCAAGCACATAAAGGATGCAGGTTTCTCTAATGGTTATAACCATAGTAAAGTGAGCAATTGAAACAAGAAATTTACTTGCATACAAATTATGGAAATGACAATGCTGAATTGAGAGAAATATCAAATGATGTATAAGATTAAGAGAGAGGCAATTTTAGGCCAAATAAAAGATGTTTCAAGAATCAAAGACATTTTCAAGCAAGGGTGAAAGAGAATGCCTAATATAAGCCTAATCTAACTCTTCATTTTCAACACTATTATTTCCTAATATTGCAACTTTCTAGTTTAGCAAAGAGGAGATTGTTTATGCAAATGTATATAATGTTTTTGAGCAACTAGGATTCTACTATGAAGTGAGAGATGTTTCCAACACAAGCATATCATGTAAGGGAAGACATTTTCAAGCAATGAAAGATGTTCTAACTACATACAAATGTAAAATCTTTAGAAACTACCCTAGATAATGCTCTAAATAAACTAAATTACTAAAACAATGAAAACCTAGCTAATACACTACTGCAAACAAATGGGAATTTAACTTTACATATAAAAGTTACCTCATATAAATATCAAACATATTATGTAGATGTTATACCAACTAGGAATCTAAACTAGGAAGCAATGAAGGAGTAAGACCAAGCTGTATGTGCGCTGAGTCTAAACCAGGAGCCAATATCAATGGAAGAGGTGAAGGAGAAGCTACAAATTGTGAGAGAGCCAATGTGTAAAGGACAAGAATAGATGAAATGGAGATTTATGGAGAAAGGATCAAGCAAAAATCCTTAGGATCATTGTAGAGAGCAAGGTGAATCACCAAAACAAACTATAGAGTAGTAGGGCATCCCTTGTCATAATGAAATCTCTAATATGCCAAGAGTGAACTAAGTGAGATTCAAGAAGTCATAAGATATTAGAGAGTGATGATAAAGAGAAGAGATCAGATAAAAAATAATAGGAGAGAGAGGAAAAAAATGAGTGATAATTTGTCATATATGTCAACCCTAATCTCTCAAAATCCAAAAATTGTCTATTTCTAGCTGTTGGGACCAAACAGGGCCCTTTTTCTCATGTTCTACCTAGGATGTGTCCTAGGCCATAGCTTTGGTTAAGGAAACATGTAACCTAGGCCATGGTTTTCCCCCATAATCCATGGTTTGGGTTAAAATCCCATCTTCAGTGGTTAGCAAGTTTCCAGAAGGGCCCCAAGAGGTGTCTAAAAGGTTTGTCAGTGAGTAAAAGGTCTAGTAAAGTGCCAGGGATGTCTGGGGGATAGATATATGACATGGAAGGGTCCATGCAAGTGGAAAATGTCTCAAATTAGGATAACCAAGGTTGATAGTATACATTTGAGATTATGTGTAATCATAAGAAGGAGTAGGGTCATAGGAAGTATGATTATATATGCCCTTGAGGTACAAAAAGTTGATGTTATAATGAAGAAGGAATGATATGCAATACCTGGAAGCCATACAAAATCAAAGGAAAGTAAGAATTGAAATGATAAAAGAGAACATTACCTAAACTTACCAGATATATGTGAGAGTGTAAATGGATGGTAGTAGAAGGAGTTGATGACACGATCGATAGGTGAGACTGCAAATGATACATAGTCCAAATCCAAATCCAGCTCCAAATCTAGCTCCTATAAATAAGGGACATATGTGATATCAAATAAAATTATACAATACAGAATGACATTCACTAGGGTGTCAGTCTTAGTGTTCTCCTTGTAAGGGATATGGGTGACCTGAATGTCCTCAAAGGAGAATATAAAATCATGTACCACCTCAAAGAGGGGGAGCAACTCATAGCTAAGGATGACCCAAGCACCAGTAGGTTAAGACATGGATAAGAGTGAGTTAGAGAACAATTATACATAGAAATCACCTAACCATAGGTGTCTATCAAGGCACCAATGGCTATATGATACTCATAGGCATTATTCATCTCATTGGTAAGGAAGAAACTAGCTACAACAATCTCATATCCCCATAGATCATTGATGACCCAAGTTGCAATAGTAGCTCCTGGGTTACCTTGACTACTACCATCTGTGTGGATCACTAGTGAGAGGTGCACCATAATGGGGGTTGAGGATATAGGACTAGTGGCCATAAAAGGATTATCTCAAGGAAAGATGGGGTAAATGAGCTATACAAAGGAGTTAGACAATGAAACTAAGTCACAATCAAAGCAATTAACTATTGTTGATCATGGAAAGAGGTGACAAGGGAAGTTGATAGGAGGTTTTAAGAAGATGAAGACCAATTAGTATAGATTAGAGCAAGTATCAAACCATCATAATCAGTACTTAAAACCACCTAAAAGGACCATGGTGAAAGATAAAAATGGGAGTTAGAATAGATAGACTATATAGATGTAGAAAAATGACTAACTAAAAGAAGCACAATAAGCAACTTCTATCCCTAGGTGCCCATGAGATGGGGCACTAGCCCAAGAGGTCAATGGGGACCCAAAAGGGGTCTCAGGGACTAAAAAGGGGTGAGAGTAGGTACAAGGAGGCCTCAAATTAAAAAAATGAAGGCCATCATTGTGCTCAAAATGGGCCTTCCTAAGATGGAGGTGATGTGGTTTAGGATGTAACAGAGGATGAAAAACCCAAAAAGGGGCCCACTAAAAGAAAATAAGAGAGCCAAAAAGAGAAAAAAGAGTGAAAAATAAGTCATTTGCACACTCATTTTTACTCTAAGATAATCTAAGGAGATAAAAACCACCACCAAAGCCCAAACAGAGCATATGAGGATGAGGGGAGTAGACCATAGGTGCACACAATGGTCCAGGTAAGTCATTTAAATAAAACTTTGTCATTTTTTTTCATTTTGGGGTTTAGGAGGTCCAAAGGGAATTTTTCTTGAATTTAGATGATTGGATAGATGAATCAAGTAGATCAACCAGTCAAAATGACTAGGTGGTGAAGAGAAACTCTATGAGCCAAGTAGGAGGCCAAACTAAGGCTTGGGGAAGGAGTTGTAGGAAGCCCTAGGGCTTCCTAAAGTACCAAAACCTAGGCCATGGCTTGGCTGGGCAAACTCATAGCCTAGGCTAGTACTAGGCTATGAGGGAGGCTTGGCCTACTGCCAGGTCATCAATTTGCCCATAAAGACACAACCTAGGCCAAAAAAGGCCTAAACTTGGTTTCAAGGAGCTTGAGAGAGATTGGAATAGGCCAGAAGGGAAAAAAGAGGGGAAAAGTAGATAAATGGGTTAAAATTTTTATTTTTAACATGATTTATCCATTTCAAAACTATCACAACTGATCTATTTTCCCATTTCTTAGTTTTGCAAACACATAGAGGAGTTAGTGTACCAAAGGAGGGAGAGCCATCACAAGTAGGTGAGTGACCAACATAAAGAGAGAGACCCTTCAAGGTGATAAATCAAGAGAGAGTTATTTAATGGTTGGCTGAGGAGTCTAGATCTCTACCTATAGAGGACTAGGTTCACATGTGGAATGCAAGGATATGGATATCAGTGCATATACCATCAATGCATTACTCTAAGGATCTAGTGAAAGCATTGGTGACTACATAGGTACCTAAAAGGCATGTGTTCTAATTGGGACCTGAGCTAGAGGTTGTCTTGAACATTAAGGATGTCTCTTAGCTCTATGAGTTAGAGCTTATCGGGAGAAAGATAGAGCTGCCATAGGTGTAGGACATAACCACACCAAATCTCTATCTAGTGGGATCCTATCAAGAGTAGAAAAACTATGGGGTGTAGATCACATAACTATCACTAGGGGTTCCATAGATATGGATGGTGATAGTAGATACCATGGTTGGGAGGCTCTACATTTTCCAAAGCATAGGGAGGCTACCACTATCCTAGATAGGATTTGTCTAGAGAGAAGAGGGAGGACATAGGTATGTTTGGGACTAGTACATCCTAGGAGAATTGTATCAATAACTAGATCACATCTAGTCCACAGGGGTAAGAGGATTGGCATAACCTAGCTTATTTCTATCCTAGGATTATGAGAGACTCTCAATGACCTAGTTGATGACACCATGGGGTAAGGAGGCATACCCTACACTAGAGGAGGGTGCTACATGGGCCACAAAGTTCACATATAGGATTAGTCCTATATGAATTGATCCAGGCAAATCCATGTACCGTTCCATTTTAAAAGTCTTCAAATTCTGGTCAAACCATTTGCACATCAAAGAATTCATTGAGAGCTTTTCGGCACTTCTTTTGGAACACAAAACAGACTCCAGATGCTCGAGATATAGCTTGCTAAAGTATTCTTGTGACAGGCAAATAATGGGTGTGGAATTATCCAAATACGCCAAGTGGACCAATAATCATTTGACACGTGGTAATATGAATTAGAGCAAAAAAATTGGTTTGGTGTTTGTTTTTAGCCTTTGGTTTTTGATAGGCAGTCATATGAGGATCTGTGGGCCCCGCTATTTACTCGCTGGGGGCCCTCAGTGAGGGTCGACACACTCTTGTGGAGGGGTGCCTGGGCATTCTTCATTTATCATTGTATGTGAAATTATATTTAACTCACAAATTTTTCTCAAACCCCACCAATGTGGGATAATTGTCTTAAGCTTTGTAATAAGAATCCTCATACCAACACATGGTAGAGCCACAAACCATCAACCAAATCTACCCCGCATCTCCACCAAGTGATCCAAGTCGGTCCATATACCGTTCCATTTTTAGAGAATTAATTAAGCCTTGTACGGCCTTGGGCCATTAATGTCAGGTTTGAGAGATGTTTATACAGGCAAGCATAGACCAGAGAAGGTGAATTGAAGACTTGTATTGATTTTGGAAGCCAATTGTTGCACAAAATTAATGGAAACGGTCCTCACTTTGAACGGACCCAAAGACATAGGCTTTTGAAGGCAAACTCTATTATCAATTTACTGGTGAAATCTTTTGAATTTCTCTACTATTTATTTTAATTCTGATCTTCATTTAAATTTTGGTTTTTATTTCATGATTAAAAATTAAATAAAAAATTAAAAAAAAGTAGATTTTTAAATACGAAAAGTGTTATTCACTTTTTGCGACACTTGCATTTTTAGTTTTTAGATCAAATTTTTGGTATCAGAGCAGTTGTTATTTAATAGTGAAAGCTAGTGTATGTTGACAAGGTCTAAATCCCAAAAGGGTGAAGGAAAACTCGTTGAGTATAATGTAGAGATTGGCTCAAGGTGTGCTTCAAGGATGGCTGAAGAAGATATGAAATCCAAACAAGCTTTCTGCTGAGCCTTCATGAAGATGATAAGTATGGTTGAGGAACTATACCATGAAAAATAAAGGAAATATGAGAATGAGAAAGGTGATTCACAAGAATCGAGAGGTAAAGAAACCAAAAAACCTTCTTCATCGGATGATGATAAGAAAACTATGGAATCTCTCCCTTCACTCAAATTGGATATTAAGTTTGAATTACCAATGTTTAATGGAAAAGTTAATGCCAAAAAGTTGGATAATTGGGTCAAATAGATAGAAGTTTATTGCAGGGTCCAAAAGATTGGAGGGGATGAGCCAAAAATTCATTTGGCTACTCTTCGTATGGGAGGCATAGCTCTCATCTGGTGGGAGAGTAAGTTGAAGGAAGCTGAGCTTCAAAAAGGTAACTCGATTTCTACTTGGAATGAATTTGTTGAAGAACTCAGAAAGCAATTTTATTCTTTAGGCTATATGCAACAAGCCATGATGGATTGGCAAAGTTTCAGACAAGGAAAAGGCCAAAATGTTCAAGATTATACACAAGAATTTAGGAAAAAATCTTTAATTTTGAATGTTCCTCTTCACACAAAAGAAACACTGCTAAAATATATAGGTGGGCTACATAGTTACTTAAGACATATGATTCTTATGTTCAATTTCGCTAATTTAGATGCAGTATGTGTACAAGCCACTCATTTAGAGGCTGGAGGAAAACAATTAAAAGAATCTCTTCCTAAAGTTAAAAGTAACCAATCTAATATTAAGCAATCCAAAGGGGAAAGTTCATCAGGAAAGAGTAAACAAAAATCCACTTTTACTGTTTAAAAAGAAGGAAACCATTTGTAATCATTGTAAGAAAAACCATGAAGAGTCTAAGTGTAGGTAACTACACCTTGAGTTAAGGCCTAAGAGGTTTCAAAAGAAAGAAAAGAAGACTAATGCTATGGTTCAGGACTTAGGTTTAGATTCAAGTGATGAAACTAATATCACAGCTATGGGATTGCATAATGATTCTTCTCTTTCAATTTTTAACACTAAGTCATCAAATGATGCATCTTCTTCTAAATAGAATTATGTGCATGTTGATAAGAAAAGAAATGAATTGTTCCACATTAGAATTGTTTCAAAACATTCTAATATTGACACTCTATTTGATAGTGGTTCACAAGAAAATTTAATTTCTGAAGAGGTTGTTAAGAAGTTAGGCTTACAAACCAATCCCCATCCGAAGCCGTATCCACTAGGTTGGTTTTGTGACAATGTGAAGCTACAAGTCTCACAAACTTGTAGACTGAGGTTTGCCATCACATCTAAGTTCGTAGATGAGGTTGAGTTGGATGTTGTCCCATTGGACATATGTGGGATTGTTTTGGGAAGCCCATATCATTATGATAGAAAAACAATCTTTTATAGAGAGGAGAATAAGTACTTGCTTGTTAAAGATTGCATTGAATATATAGTCAGAGCACATCACATTAAAACAAGTCTTTCCTTGGTTACAATAGGGCAAATGAAAAGACTAGTTAATTCAAGCAAGACTTTTTGTCTCATGTTGATTAAGTCTAAGGAAAAAGAATATTCTCAGGCTTTGGAAAATTGTGATCCTAAACACAAGAATGAATTGGTTGAAATCATTGCTACTTATGATGATGTATTTCAGGATCCTAAGGGTTTTCCCCCTAAAAGGGGAGTTCAACATGAAATTTAGATATTGCAAGATTCTCCTCTCCCTAACATTGGCATGCACAGGTTATCAGTGGTATAAAATGAGAAAATCAAAAAATAGGTAATAGATTTTTTTATAGAGGTATTATTCATCTAAGTTCATCTCCTGTTGGTTCACCCATTATTTTGGTGCCAAAGAAAGATGGCACTTGGTGAATGTGTTTTTATTTTTGTGCTTTAAACAAAATTACTATTAAGAATCGTTACCCTCTTCCTCATATTGATGATTTTTTGTATCAATTAAAACGTGCTATTTATTTCACTAAGCTAGATTTGAGAAGTGGATATCATCAAGTAAGAATTAATTAAGGTGATGTGTGGAAAACCACCTTCAAAACAAAATGAGGATTATTTGAATGGCTTGTTATGCCTTTTAGGTTGTGTAATGCGTTGGCTACGTTCATGAGATTGATGAATGATGTTTTTAGATAGTTCCTTGATGATTTTGTCATCATTTACTTAGATGATATATTGATTTTCAGCATGTCTTGGGAAGAGCATGCGATCCACATTAATAAAGTCATGGATGCATTATGAAGGGTAAAACTTTATTTAAAAATGTCAAAATGTGAATTTGGCAAGACCTCTTTGATATACTTGGGTTACATTGTAGGACATGGTGAATTAAAAATTGATCCTGCAAAAGTAGTAGTCATTGTTAACTGGCCTACACCCACTAATACAAGTGAGGTTAGAAGTTTTATTGGTGTAGTACAATTTTGGTGAAAGTTTATTGCTCAATTTTCATATATTGCATCACCTTTGCATTCTTTGACAAGTGTGAAACATGTCTTTCAGTGGGGAGGCAAACATCAAAAAGCCTTCGACACTTTGAAAGAAAAGATAAGTACTACTCCAGTCTTGACACTACCTGATATACAAAAACCATTTGAGATCGAGATGGATACAAGTGAGTATGCTATGGGAGCTATTTTAATGCAAGGTAATAAACTAGTTTGTTATTATTCTGAAACCTTCACAATTGTAGTAAGAAAATATCCAACTTATGATAATGAATTGTATGCATTGGTTCAAAGTGTTAAAAAATGGAAACATTAATTAATGGGAAAAGAAACAATAATACATACAGATCATTATCCCTTACAGTATCTCCCATCACAAACCAAACTACAACAGTCTAGACATTTTTGTTGGATGGGTTTCTTACAAAAATTTCATCTTGTGATTAAGTATAAAAAAGGTATTCAGAATAAGGTTGCAGATATGCTATCTATGCCTCCTATGGTTGTTGCATCTATTCTTTTACAACATGGTTCTTTGTCTCATGAAAGTTATAAAGAATAGTATGTTAATGATCTTGATTTTTAGGATGTTTATAAAGACTTGATGAGTAGTAGACAAGTAGAAGAATTGGACTATCATGTACACAATGATCTTTGTATCATTTGGGTAAACTATGTATTACTCAAAATGAGAGGGTGCACATGATTAGAGAAGCACATACTTCTCTTATTTCTAGTCATTTTAGAGTTTCTAAAACGGTTGCACATTTGAAAATGTATTGTTACTGGCCCCATATGCAGGAAACTGTTGCCAAATATATTAAGGGATGTACTCTTTGTGCCACAAGTAAACCTAGTAATAGGAAACTGGGACTTGACACTCCTCTACCTTTTCCTACTCACCCCTGGGAAAGTATCTCCATGGATTTTGTGGGGGGTTTGCCTATGACACAAAGAAAACATGACCATTTATATGTGGTTGTGGATATATTTAGCAAGATGTGTGTTTTGATTCCTTGCACTAAGCAAATTACTGGGGAAGGCACTGCATACTTGTTCTTTAAACATGTATGGGTTCATTTTGGTTTGCCTACAATTATTTTTGATCAAGATTCTTGATTTATTGGGGAGTTTTGGTCAACTTTGTGGGGACTAATGGACATTAAATCAAAAAAGAGCACTGCATTTCATCCACAAACCAATGGGCAAATAGAGGTTGTGAACTGCACTGTGGTACATTTGCTTAGGGGATATAGTAATAAACATCCAAAGTTATGGGATGAATAATTGTGTTACATATAACATGCATATAACTGGGCACTTCATTCTTCTACTATGAAATCTCCATTTGAAGTTGTTATGGATACTTGCCTAAATCTCCTCTAGATGTTTGCTATGGACAAGATACAGTTGTTGGTGAACTAAAAGAAGCCATTTGAGCTAAGAAGTTCATTATACAAATACAACTCATACATCAGACTATTCATACTCAGTTGGAGAAAAGCTAAGCCAAGTATAAAGCCAGACATGACAAACATTGTATTGATCACCAATTTTTTGTAGGTGATATGGTATGGCTTCACATCAGTAAAGAAAGACTGACAGGTGAAGGTAAAAAGTTAAAACCAATCCAGTATGGTCCTTTTTTGATTACAGAAGAAATTGGTACAAATGATTTTTGGCTAGATTTACCATCTTACATGCATATTTATTCAATTTTAAACATGGAAAATCTGAAATAGTATGAGCCTCCAATGATTATTGATCATGATTAAAGTGTATCCCTTCCTTCTATTGATGATTTTCCTCCTGAATATCAAACATAATTGCAGGAAGATACTAGTCTTGACAAGAATGTGCGGACTTTGAGAAGAGGTGATGTTGAATATCTTCATGTTGGTTTAAAAGGGATGCACCCAAACATGGCCAAATGGATGGAAGATGGAAGGGTGAGGGAGAAATACCCTCACCTCATTACTAATTAGTTTCAACTTTTAGAGGTCCAAAAGTTCCCAGTGGGGAGGAGTTATCCTGGCAGATCCATGTACCATTCCATTTTAAAAGTCTTCAAATTCTGGTCAAACCATTTGCACATCAAAGAATTCATTGAGAGCTTTCCAGTACTTCTTCTAGAATGCAAAATAGAGTCTAGATGCTCGAGATATAGCTTGCTAAAGTATTCTTGTGATAGGCGAGTAACCGGTGTCAAAAAGTGACGTGGCATTGTCCAAATACGCCAAGTGGACCAATAATCATTTAACACGTCGCAATCTGAAATAGAGCAAAAAAATTGGTCTGGTGTTTGTTTTTAACCTCCTATCTTTGATAAGCAGTCATATGAGGATCCGTGGGCCCCACTATTTGCTCACTGGGGGCCCTTAGCGAGGGTCGGCACACTCTTGTGGAGGGGTGGCTTGGCCTCCTATTCTTCATGTATCATTGTATGTGAAATTGTATTTAACTCACAAAGTTTGCTCAAACCCCACCAATGTGGGATAATTATTTTAATCTTTTTAATAAGAATCCTCATACCAACACATGGCAGAGCCACAAACCATCAACCAAATCTATCACGCCAACCACTTTGCCATGCAAAGACCATGTCCTACCTAAGGAAATATCCAACGACAGCTTAAGTTAGACATTTTGCTAAGACTTGTGCCTAAGTCTCCTTCAAAAGGGATGTCGGCATCTTGAAAGGAGGTCGCCAACCTTAAAAAAGACTTGAATCCGTTCTCAAACAACAAATGTGGGATAAAGATAAGACCAAAGCACCAAAGAGAAGGCTGATGGTTTGAACCATGCACCTATTGTGAAAAATTGATAAGCTTTGACCGCTTGAGCCACAGGCTTCGAGGTGTTATATAAGGAATGAAATTCCATTTGAAGGGTAACATGCAATTGACTGTGTAAAATATTTAAGAAAGTTAGAGAATTAGTTAAGCCTTATACAGCCTTGGGCCATTAATTTCAGGTCTGAGAGATGTTTATACAGGTAAGCAGAGACTAGGGAAGGTGAATTGAAGACTTTTATTGATTTTGGAAGCCATTTATCACACAAAATTAATGGAAATGGTCCTCACTTTGAATGGACCCGAAGATGTATGCCTTTGAAGCCGAACTCCATTATCAATTTGCTAGTGAAATCTTTTGAATTTCTCTACTATTTATTTTAATTTTGATCTTCATTTAAATTTTGGTTTTTATTTCATGATTAAAAATTAAATGAAAAAGTTGAGAAAAAGTAGATCTTTTAAATACAACAAGTGTTATTCACTTTTTGCGACACTTGCATTTTTAGTTTTTAGAACATGAACCACCTTAGATCAGGATTTAGTGGATAGCTACGTATGAGATCCATAAAGATCACTGATGTGGCCAAAGGATGTTGGAGTGGATATCTATGTGGGCCAAGAGGAGTTTTGAGGTCCACAAGGGCCATATCAGCATCTAGGGAGACAAGCTCTGGTGGCACAAGAGAGATGGGCACAACTTAGGCTGGTTAGAGCTCAGTAGGGAGTGCCATCAAGATTGAATGAGGGAGCTAGTTGTGGAGAGAGGTAACCATGATGAAGGCCACCACCACTAAGAGGGTATGACTAACTAGAGGTCTATAAAGACTAGTATCATGACTAGGTAAGAAAATAATATTTTTTAGATACCACTTGTCTTTAGTACTCTTCCTTTAATGAGAGCCAATATGTGACTAACATATTTGCTTTATGTGTGTATGTGTATTAGATTAGCCTAGCTAGACTAGGTCTTGGGTGGACTCACTAGTTGAGGGAGCTATTCCATGATGTGGCATCATCACTGCTCATAGAGAGAGTGCCACACCTATCAATGGGGGTAGATACACATACTCACTATTGGTAGGTGCATAAATATCACTCAAGCTGGTGAGAGCACATCAACATATACCATAGATAGAGGTGGAGTTAGCTTGGCACAAGGATGCTTTGGTATAACATGAGATAGCTATGGCATGGGCTGAGTAAAGCTAGCTTGAGTAGAGGCTGAGATTGATCAGTTGCAGGCTAAACTAGCCCAGGAGCAGGCTAGAGGTGTGAAGACACTTGGAGAGAGGGAAAATTGGTTGGCTACCTTGGAGGAGATCATGGATCAACTAGTCAAGAGGCAAATATCAATATATCCACCTAGAGCAGGACTACCATAGATAGAGCCCAATGATAGGTTGACTGGGAGGTATCATATATGTAGCCTCACATGTAGCAATTTTGGGGACTATGAGTCCAGGCTTAGAGAAATCCAAGTGATGTACCTAAAAAATTATGTATTTTTTATGATATATATAATGATTTCTCATTATTAGCACATGTGTATATGTTTTTGTGTGTGATGCATATGCTTCATCTGAGATAGACTAGTAGATACATGTGATTTGATAGTAAGATCTGCTAATAAAGAACCCACATGTACACATATATACATGGAACACAAAGGCTGGTGGTGTAAGAAGAGGGTAAAGGTCTTACCTACCACCTTAGGTAGTTTTCTAAGAAGGCCATGTAGGCCTTAGACATGGCAAGTCCTGAGGTAGAACCCATTGATTAGGTGATATAAGGGCTCACCTTAGAGAGTCGAGGGATGATAGGCCCTGTTCTATAATGAAGTAGTGATTACAAAGGGGACAAACCACTTGTATGCGAGTTTGCCCTTATTGTGGTGTTCTTTATCAAATATGAGAACCATATCACCTACCTTGAATGAATGCAAATGTACCAATTTCTCAAATTGGTGGTATTGATGGTGTTGGTAAGCATAATTGTGATCAAGAGCATCAATGTAGTGTTCATCTAACTGCTCAAGCTCAGTGAGGTGAGCAACTCATTCTTCTTCATTGGATAGTGATCCAAATGTATTAACCTATAGTGAAGGAATTAAGACCTCTAGAGGGAGAATGGTCTCAAACCCATATATGAGTGCATCTGAGGTTGCCCCTGTGGCCATCTAGAAACTATTCTGATAGGCCCAGAGGGTAAGATAGAGCATGAGGTGCCAGTCATGCTTGGATTGGAAATAGTATGAAGAAGTATCTTCTTTAAAGTCTTGTTTGAATATTTAGATTTCCCATTTCCTTAGGGGTAATGCATAGAGAAGAAACTAAGCTTGAAGCCAAAGCATTCAATGATATTACACATCTTAAGGCTTTAGAATCCTAGGCCAATGTCCTCCATGATCATAGTAGGGACTCCAAACCTAAAAATAAGTTGGTTTAAGATAAACTTGGCCATAGTATTCTCGTACATGCCACTAAAGGGCATGGTCTCAACCCACTTTGTGAAATAATTAGTTCTAGTGGTGAACCAATAATGGCCATTGAAAGAGGTGGTTTTGAACTCACCGAAAAAATTGAGAACCCAATCTGAGAAAGGTCAACAGACTGAGATGAAATGTAAGATGATTATATAGGTATTGATAGCATCCCTAGTAAACTAACACATCTTGCACATCTTGATGTATCAGATGGAATCCTTAATAAGAATGGGCCAGTAGTAACCCATATTGATGATACACTAAGTGGTGACTTGCCCTTCTAGGTGGCCATTGTAGACACTCCTGTGATACTCCTATAACATGAGAGAGGTGTCCTCAAGGGATAGACACTACATCAACATGCCATCCAAACCTCTCTTGAACTAGACACCACCTACGATAACATAGTGAGTGGTGAGCTTGTGGATCTGATAACATAACTATAAAGGGGCATCGATGGGATAAGATTGGGTCTCATGGTAATAGCTAATTTCTTGATACCAATCACACTTGGATACCTCAATTTGGTCAATTGAGTAGACCATATCATTAGGGAAGGCATCATTAACCAAATCCTCGCTAGGGTTGGGTAGTGGGCATTTAGTGAGTTGCTCATCTATAGATAAACCCTTGGTGGACTTTTATTTAACAATATAGAGGTTAAACTCATAAATAAGCATGATCCACCTCATAGTTCACCTGATAAGATGTGTCTTGTTAAGCAAATAGTGAAGTGGATTGGATTTGACAATAAAATTGGTAGTTTGAACCAATATGTAATGTCATAAATTCTTTGTGGCAAAGGTGAGGGAGCAACATTGCCTATTGATAGTAGAGTAGTTGAGCTCAGGGCCAACTAGTGTGTAAGAGATGTAGAAGATAGGTTTGTCTCTACTGGTATCATCCTTTTGACATAACATACCCCCAATGGAAGGATTAGTGATAGAGGTGTACAATATGAACTTACAACCCTTGATGGGTTCCATCAAGATGGGAGGGTTATGAAGCATGCACTTCAATTACTCAAAAGCCACCTAGACTTTAAGGGACCATAAGAATGGGTTGTTCTTGCATAAAAATGGATGATGGGTATAGATTTATGCACATAATCATCAAGTAAATGTATAAGGAAGTTAAATATTTCAAAGTATTGTAATTGCATGAGATTACGCGGAGGAGGCATCTCTAGGATCACTTTGATCTTCTAAGGATCCACCTTGATGCCTCACTATGAGATGAGGAAGCCAAGAAGATTTTTGATAGAGACACTAGTAATACACTTCTTGAGGTTGAGACTGATGTGATACTCTGTGAGATGCTCAAATATAATCCTAAGGTCTCATACATACTTATCCCTCGTATAAGATTTTCCAAGGAGGTCATCAACGTAACATTCCATAATATTGTGGATGAGGTCATGAAAAATGTGGGTCATGGCACACTGATACATGGCCCCAACATTATTCAAACCAAAAATCATAATGACTTAGTAGAAGATACCCCATGGGGTAGTGAATGTTGTCTTATGCTAGTCTTTAGGTACAATTTGGATTTGATTGTATCTCTAAAATCCATCCATGAGGGACATGATCTCAAAACCAATGATGGAATCTATAATTTGGTCAATCAAAGGAGTGGGAAAATTGTCCTTTGGACAAGCTAAATTGAGGTCTCAAAAAGTCAATGAAGATGTGAATGGCTCCATTATTCTTGAGAACATGGATGGTGTTGGTAACTCATCATGGGTAGTCAATGACGGTGATGAAACTAACTTAGATGAGGTTTTTGATGTTGGCCTTGACTAAATAGAAGACTTTGACCACCATTGGTCATTTCTTTTATAAAATGGGATGGGCCCCATCATCCATAACAAGGTTATGTACAATTATTTTTGGGTCCATGCCCTTCATATTAGTGTATTCCCAAGTGAATACATCAATAAATTCCCATAAAAAGGAGACCAATACATCCCGTTCCTCTTCAACAAGGCTAATAATAATCTTAATGATCTTTGGTCTTATAGAGGTTCCAAGGTTGACATCTATAGATCCTTCAACATCCATAAAATTTCCTTCCTTGAAACACTCAAGCATAGAAGGTAATGGTTGGTCTAAGTCCTCAGGCTCAACTGTCATGACATGCACTATGGGGATGCCAGGTGTTGGGCCATTAGAGATCAAAATATCCAAATCTAATCAATCAAAAGGATGATGATAATTGTAGTAATATTTCATGAGATTGACATATGCCTTTCTCTCCTTAAATAGGTTGTATGCCATAACATGAATGAAATAACACTCAAGATCAGACTCAACCACTCTAGTAGGCCCCATGAGAGATGCATTGAGAGAGTTAATACTTTGATGGGAGAAGCATGATGATAGGGGAAGCTCAAAATTTGAGGAGATGTCTTGAAAAAGGTCTCCAAGAAGAGAAGAGCTAGCCTAGCATCATAGAGGTGGAGAGGGAGTTGGCCGATGTGTGCCAAACTTTGAAGGAGTGAATGTTGATTGATATTTAGCTAGATCATAAAGTTCATCCTTGAGAAAGTGAGAATCATAAGTGGGGAGAATGTGGGAGTCCACATGGCCCCATGAAGAGATAGCTAAAGCCTCACTTAAGGGATTTGTCTTTGCATAAAGCAATGCCTAGGGATTTGGGTTAGCCTCATGGTATGAACCTTACCTTTGTGCACAAAATGGAACGTACAAAATATGGCTGATGTGATGGCTTGCATAGTGGTATTCCAAGGATAGATGAGGATCATGTTGTATGAGAGATCCAAGTCTAACACATAAATCTCAATCCTAACTATCTTGGGGCCAAACTTGACCCAAAGCTTCATGTTTCCCAATGCAACTATGCCATTATTAAAACCAACACAGTTGTGGTGAGAATCAAAGAGCTTCTTCTAACCAATCCCAATATCATTAAACACATGTATAGGAATTATGTTTAACATGGATAATTCATCAATTATGCATCTCTTGACATGACAATCATCAATGAAAGTCTCAATGTAGAGTGGGAACCTATCCCTCTTGACAAGAATAGAAACATCTGTCAATGAGGTAGGGTTGAAGATAACATGGGAGGATGAGGGTGATTTAAAATTTTAGAGTTGAATAAAACCTTGACATAATCCTACAATGGACCCTCATGATAGAGACTAAGATCATAAAAGATGATATCTCTTTGCTTTGGGTAAATTTGAAGAAGGTCCCAAATGGAGATCCCAACTAAAAGGCCCTAGAACTCCTCTACGATGGAGTATAAACACTATTTAGCCTAGGGAGGGATGTTATGATGAAAGTAAAATCTGACTTTGGGGTTCCCTACCCCCATGAGCTAGGTAGGATTCCCTGCACCACTAGCATATTTGATGGGGTTGGTGGCCCAACCCAAGTGCATGTTAATAAAACATTAATACCTAGAAGAGGATATGTTGATAGCAATAATGACCTTGATACTCTTGTGCTTGGCCTTCCCTCTTGGGTTAGCTTGGGAAGAGGAGTCAAAAGAGGTAGAAGAGAAAGAAGGGGAATAATGGGCCTTAGACTTAGATTTCTTATTTTTCTTCTTCTTCTTTTCCTTGTTATGGTTAGGCAGAGGCTCCTTGAACACATTTAATTTTTGGTTTGGTTCCAAAAGTAGAAAACTTTGAGGTAGATGTGAGGCTTGCACATAAGAATTTTAGGAAACACAATTTTCGTCATCATGTCCCATCATCTGATGGAGTTATAAAACTTTGTAGGGTCATAAAGGAATACCATCTGTGGTTTTGTGATTCTCATTTTGGATGCCTTCTTTTTATCTAGCCTCCTACTCAGAGTATTGACCTCATGGCTATCCTTCTTGTCCTTCTTCTCAGAAGGAGAATTAGTAGAACCATTACTAATTGCATTGTGGTTATGATCATGCAAATAGGATGAATTTTAGGTTAGCATAGGGAAAATTCCCATATGTACCTTAAAGACTTAAATATTTAGACACTCATTAATAGATTCATCATACAAGGTGGGATCATAGTTGAGGACCTTAAGGTGAACCTCCTACCTCAATGCCCACATGAACTTATCTTGAAGCTAATCATCCAAGAACCTTATTCTACATGTATGGATGACTGAATTCCACCTACATACAAATTCAAATTTCAACTCACCCTTGGACTATGCTATGGATTTAAGTGATTGGATGTTAAGGTTAAATGGTCAAGAGATATTGAAGTATTAGAGAAAGTCATCTAGAAAGAACTAGAAGCTAGAAATAAAATCTAGAGGCATATTTTAGAACCAAATGAGAGGTTCAGATTATAGGGAGTGAGTGAAGATATTCAACATCATGCCTTTGTCATGTTCCCATTCCATACATGCCATCATAAATTTTATGATATACTCTATGGGACTAGCATCTTAAGTCCCATTAAACTTGAACAACTCAAGGATAGGAGTAGGAAAGGGAATAACATGCACCAAAGGGGATATAATATTCCCACAAATATCCTCATAGGCATGATTAATAGTGGGTTAGCAATGGGCTTCATGAGGAGGCTCATGGAGGTTATGATGTTGCCTATGCCAATAGGACTCATCATGACCCTGTTCATGAAAGTGATGATGCTGATGTGGCTCTTGGTATGGGAAATGCTCATGATGGAAATCATCCCTATCATGGGGTGGGTAATGACCATGGGCAAGGTATCATTCCCTATGGGGATAATGAGATGATGTGGCATGCCCATGGAAATGGTTATGGTGAACTGGGTCTCAATGATGCTGACCACATGTCAGAAGATGAGGGTCCACATCAGGGTACTAATGTTCAGGATAATAATTCCATAAATCTCTAGTCATAAGTGGTGATTAAAATCAAAACACTCATTTGAGACTCTAAAGGAGGGACTAGGAGGATGTGAGGAATCCACATGATGTGGATGCCTCATCGAGTTGGAATGCCTATGTCCCACAATATGGACATGAGGGGGTTATTTTTGTAGAGTCTATTGATAAGAAAGGAGTAGGGAACACACACAAGAATTGGCTGAGGAAAAACCATTTGGACATATTGGTTATACTAGGTCAACCAGGTTGACCTAGTACATTCTCAGGCTAATACCTAAAGTTTGTGCTAGGTCACCCATGATGTAAACAAGTCAAAATAGCTAAAGTGTCCTTAGAATACACTAGGTCAACCAGGTCAACCTAGTATAATAAACAGTTAAAAGGGTTAGGGAACACACACAAGAATTGGTTGAGGCACTCAAAATGGAGCTTAAGCCATGAAGTGATAACAAACATCTGCTTATTAACCATTCTACGTGAGGAATAAAGCTTTAGGTTTCAATACTTTATTTTGGAGCTTCGATCTTGTCTTGTGGAGAAGTATTTTGGATGTTTAGGTAGGTTGTATAGTCTAGAGATAATTTATCTTGGTTATCCTTACAAGCCAAAATAATCTCTTGCAAAACACCTTGGCCAAGGGAGAGGTTGAGACTCGATAGGTTCATCTTCAAAGGTAAGTATTCCTAACTTTATTTCTCCTTTGTAAGAGTAGATAGATAATGTAATATGTATTCCATATACATTGATGTGAGTATATGTCTCCTATGCATGTTTAGTTTAGTTATTGTTTATTTATTTTGTTCTAACCCCCACTTTGTGTCACAAGCTTTGGTGCACACTAGATCAGTTTACTTTTCTTGTTATTAGAATAGTTTACTTTCTTGTTTATTACATAAGTGAACATAAAATCATAGGAAACTTTTAGGGTTATTATGTGATTATGTTAGACTGTAGGCTTTGGAACCCTTCTTAGAATGATGTGTTGTGACAAATGATATAAGTGATCTCTTAATTGGGTCTAGTGGATCCTCATATTAGTCATGCTCCCAGTTTACAAGTGTATCCCCAATCAAAAGTGTAGGTGTGATCTATCTTATCCGATCTAGGATTAATTCATTATGCATCATGCAATTTTGATTGCATACATTCTGGTGAACATGACATGAATCAAACCCTTATTGGATTTGTTCACTTTTATTTTATCTATTTCATTATTTTATCATATATTTTTGACCTATAGGATCGATTCTATCAACCCAGCTATTTATCTTTGTGCATAGGTTTTCATGTTTCCAGACTACTAGGTTGACCTGGTCAACCTAGTGCATTTTTAGACTTCTGATTCAACCTACTAGGTCGACCATGTTGACCTAGTGTATTTTCAACACTTTTTTAGTAAGTTTATCTATTAAAAGATTTTGATAGTTTTATCCAAGGTTTTTGATAAAAAATTTCTCTATTTTCATCTCTAAACCACTCAATTGAGTTTTTACTTCTCTATATCTTTCTATTTCTATACTTTCCTTTCACACTTTGTAGTCTTTAAAACTTCCCTTGCACAGTCAACTAGGTCAACCTAGTAAACCTAGTTCTATGTTCTTTCATAACTTTCTATTAACTGTATCATCTTCCCTACATCATCACAAATCCAATGCATTTTACAGTTTACAAAATAGATGAGTAAAACCAAAGATATAGGTAAAATAAGAAATCAAAACCTATCTACTCTACTAGGTTGACCTTATTAGCCTAGTATCTTTTTCATCCCCTATGCACTGTACTAGGTCAACCTAGTTGACCTATCACTATTTGAAACATCTTTTACTTTTTTCTAACCTCTATTCACTATATTGGATTGACATGGTCAACCCTATATAGTTTTATAGTCCATATTTTTGCACTAAGTCGAGTAGGTTGACCTAGTACTATTTTCTATCACTTCTTATTTTCTTTCTGTGTTTATCTAGTCTTGTTTCATCATGATATATTTTCAGCATTTTCTTAGTCAATAACATTACATTATTAAGTACTTGGATAGTAACCTCACTTATTTCATTACCTCCGATGAAACTATCCAATTCCTTCCTTCTCCTTCTCATTTGCCTAAATCACTCACTACACAATGCAATGTAGTTGAGATCCTTCGTCATAATCCTCCTTCCAATACCAATGTTGGGAGTCCTTCATCACATCATACCAATCAAATTGATAATCTAGATGGTTCCTAAATATTCAAAAACTTTGATGATAATACTATTTACACTCTTCACAATAATGGTGGCTTGACTAAGCTTCCTTCTTCTTCTACCACACTTAAGACAACTAATACTAATATTGGGAATCTTCCACATACAAAGAATCTTCCTCCCACTAACACTAAAAATTCTCTTCCTATCAACACTAATACCTCACCTTCAAACCCAACTATTTATACAACTCAACTTCTTGCCCAAGTTATCCAACAAATAAACATCATGCAAACTTCCAATCAATCTCAAATGATGAGCATGCAACAATACTTATGCAACATGATTAGTCAACCATCTCAAGTCATCATGTCTCAAACAAATCAATTTTTTTTCCCTTATCTTATAGATACCAATGGGAATAGCATTCCTCAACCTCCAATGAATAACAAAATACTTCAACATATTCAAAATGAGCATTTAGCCCCATTTATTACATCCATAGATATTTGAAATATTTCTCCAACTATCACATATAATGGGACTAAGGATTTTACTATATTTATTAAGTCTTTTTGTAATCTCTATAAGGAATGGGTCCAAAATAACACCTTTGCTACCACCGAGTGTTTAGCCAAAACCTTTGTTGGTGATACACTTGGATGGTATAACCAACATCCTAGACATTCCATCTCAAAACTAGAGGAGTTAGTCAATGATCTAGTGAAGGAATTCCAACATGACGACCTTCCTAAAAATTACCTTAGCTATTTTGTGAATGCCAAACAACTTCCTAATGAATCTGCTCATGCTTTCATCAAATGATGGAAGTCCCTCACTCATAAAGTGGACCATAACATGATTTATGACACTCTTATAAAACTATTTGTCACTGCTCTTAAACCTCCCCTTCAATATAAAGTTTGAATCTTTTCACCTCAAACTTTAGAAGAAGCCTTAGACCAAGCAAAAAGGCAAGAATTTATTACTACTCAATTTGAAACACCTCAAACAACTCCTAAATCATCTTTCTAATCTTATTCTCATACCATTGATTCATCCAAGTCTCCCCAACCTCAACATGGAGCATCTAATTCAACCAATTTTAACCCAACCGACCCTCCCTTGAGTCTAGAACAACTTAAAGATAATTTGCCACTTTCTAAACCCATGAACTTTGATCCTTTCAAACCTCCTCCAAAATGGTACAATCTAGATAAATTTGTTGGTGGCATGCTACTATAGGTCATTCTCATGAGTATTGTTATGATTTTCACTAATTTATTATTTTCCCTTGCTTGGTCCACATTTTAATCTTGATATTATTACAAAACAACATTATCAAGACTATCTTCAAGATTCTCACAATCAATCTTAAGAACCATAATCACATCAAAATATACCACCTAATGAGCAAAAACAATCATCCCATAACTATACCTCATCTGCTAATTTTGTTCAAACAACAATTGATCCTTCTTCCTACACCAATAAGGAAAGGATAGCTAACATGAAAAATTTTAAACAAGTTATGGCATCCATTGAACTTCAACCTCTTAGGTCACATGAACCAAAATAATACCTAGTATAAATGCCTACTCTCAAACATATCATACATGGTCCTCCTTTACCTCTTTTATCTCCTCATACTTCTTCCACATATCATATGTCACGTTCAACCTCCTTAAAATCTAACAAACTAATACATTTACCTATTTACAAATGCACCTATCAATCCAATGTAAATTATTATAATGGTTCAATATCACCTCATTCCAACTCACATTTTGGGGCATCTTGTGATGCCCATCCCTGCATCCAATTACCATTTGGGGCATCTTGCAATGCCCACGCTTCTTCTCTAATGCATAATAACAAACACATCCAGCTTCAAGAAACCTTCTGAGACTTATAGACTTACATTTCAAATGCTCATCTTTGATATAGATGTTAGCATAGATTTTACTTGTTCTTTATATCTCATGTTTCTTTGTTTTAATGAATTTTTCTTCTTTTTCACCTTTCTAAGCATCATCATTTTCCTTTATGTTCCTTTGGCTTTCTTATACATCACATTTGGCATTTGTTTTCATTTTTGTCCTTATATATCTATTTTATTCTTTGTATTTTTTATGTCATTCTTAGCCTTATTAGATTTATGATCATTTTTGCCCCTTTCTTTAGCATTTACCTCTTGATGTACCATAGTCTTATTTATCTCCTTGCATTTTATCTTTTTGACACCCCTTGGGTTTTTATTTTGTGAGTTTCTTGTAAGACCATGGATAGGACCCGCCATCCCTCACAAAACCACCATCTTTTTCTTACCTCATTTTATTTATTTCACATGTTTCTTTTTGGCACCCCTTGGGTTTCTCTTTTATGCAGTTGCAAGGTAAGACAACGGATAGGACCTAGCCTTCCTCATAAAATTGCCATTTTTTCATGTTATTTATGATCTTTGTTCTCAACTTTAGCTTTTGATTATTTTTCTAGATGAAATTTGTGCAAATAATCTATGTTACCATGTTTTTATCCATTTCCCTCATTCTTATGATAAGGAATCACACTTTACTGTCATTGTATCCCTTTTTTCCCTTTGTCACATTTTTTTTGCAATTTGAAGTAATTCAAATTGTTTCATGTGTTATCCCTCTAGATTTCCCCTTTTTTTCATCTTTGCATTAGATAAAATAAGGTCAAAGTCAAGATAGCACTTTTATCTCACCAGGATTTACGAGACTCTTAGACCCCATACTTTTTGAAGTTATATCTCTTAGTAACCTTGTCCCAATTTTTCAAATGAAAGTCATCTTTAGCACCCATGTTTGGTCTTCCAAATTTGTATGGAGGAGGAATCTTAAAAAATCCATAAATAAATTTAAGAGCCAAATCATTTGAAACAAAAGGCAAAGATATCTAAAAATACAACATATAAATGTCAAAAGTCAAAATAACACCAAAAGACATGATTACAAGCACATCTCCTATCTCCAATCGAAGCTCAAAGTCCACAGTCAGCTTCACATAGAGCTAAATTCCTTTGGGGTGCAATAAGCCAATAGATTGGAATAGATGAATTAAAAAAAATCTATGGTGCTACCTACTTCCTCATGCAAGTTCCCAATCTTCATAGTAGACCAATGGCTCTTTAAGGGGTCTTGAAGAATGGAGAACACATCATGGGAAGGTAGGTCCATTTTAATTTTCATGCATATAGACTTTATGGGATGATCTATATACGCCATTTGTTGACCTAAGACTTGTGTAGCTAAGAGAAGTTCTTCAGAGTCCCTAAGGTCGACAATCCTCATGTTTTGACAAACCAAATTTGAGTGTCTTGACTTTGATAAAGAGTTTCCCTACCTTGATTTTTCCTTCATTCTCTCCTCCACCCATTTCATTTCCCCCTTTGACAGCCAAATTTTGATTCCAAATCTATTTTCCCTCTTCTTTAAAATCCTTCATCTTCATTTCTTAAAAGCATGATAACACTAATTTGTTTCAGTTTTATCTATCCTTAGAGAAAAACAACATGCTTGAGTAACTATGGATCACTCTTTTCATTCATTTATCATTATTTTACTACCTTTCTATTATGGATGGCTGAGTCTGCACCCTTTTGCCATTATTACATGTTTTTCTTTATGTATGCATGCTTTCTTCATGTTTATCTTACGTCTTGACTTACATTTCATTTGACATGCTTTCATTTTTTTATTTATGTTTGATTCTTTCATGCCTATATTACATAAGCTTACTTTTTACCTTCTTACATATCTTTATTAGATTTGTCTTGCATTGATATTTCATTTATCATTCATGTTTTACATGCTTCCTATCTTTAATTTAGTATGTTTTACATGTCCTTTTTGCCATTTATATTTTACATGTTTTCATATTATTTGTCATTTATTTCTCATCATTTATCATTCATTTTCCATCCTTTTTGTCATTTAATTGTCATTCATTTGCCATCATTTGTCATTTATTTTATATCATTTGTCATTCATTTTCCATCCTTTTTATCATTCATTTGCCTTTAATATTCTAAAAACCTTGCTTTACTAATCCTAATTTGCCAATTTCTTCTAAAATATATATCTCTACTAGCCAATACTATATGCCTAACTTTCACACAATTCAATTTTTGGCTCTCTATTTTTACACTAAGTTATACAGGTTCGTCTAGTGTTCTCTATATGGACACCTTCACTTTCTTGCGATCTTCTTTATCTATGGCACTAAGGTAAGTTAAAGGTATGTGTTTTTCAATTATATCCTTTCATTTATCTTATTTGCTTCTTATCACACTTTACTTATCATCAAAATTATGTGTTATCATGTTTTATCTCTGAAGCACCATCTTGTGTTGCACTTACATGACATGTGATGAGATTTAACTAGGGCATAAGTATAGACATAATATTTTCAAACTTTTATTGATTTGACACTTTGTATCTTGAAAGAACCTATCGAGTCTCAATCTCTCTAAGTGCATACCTTAAGGGGTGTACTGGGAAAGGGGTGGACAGACTATCGATGCTTTGTAGGATTGTTATTCCTTTAGCCACTTTTCATCCACACACTAACTCCCTAAAACCATGAACCCTAGGCTTGTTCTTTTCTTTCCTATCCATTCTAGTCATTATCATGTTTTATTCCTTCATTTATTACATTATTACCCTTTTTATATATTCAATACACTAGGTCAACCTAGTTGACCTAGTGTATTCCGGGGACACTTTAGCTATTTTGACTTGTTTACATCCTAATCAACCTAGCATAGACTTTAGGAATTAGCCTGAGAATGTACTAGATCAACCTAGTCGACCTAGTATAACCAACATGTTTGAATGTTTTTTAGGCAAGATATGTCTATATATAAAAGGTCATTTACCACCATTTCATAAGAGTCGAAAGAGAGTGAAGAATTAAGTGAAGAAGTGCTAACACACATCTGCTTATTGACCATTTTACTTGAGGAATAAAGCTTTAGGGTTCAATACTTTATTTTGGAGCTCCAATCTTGTCTTTTAGAGAAGTATTTTAGGTAAGTTATGTAGCCTAGGGATGTTTTATCTTGGTTATCCTTATGAGCCACAACAATCTCTTGTGAAGTACCTTGGCCAAGGAAGAGATTGAAACTCGGCATGTTCATTTTCAAAGGTAAGTATTCCTAAATTTATTTCTCCTTTGTAAGAGTAGATAGATAATGCATTATGTATTCTTCTCTTCCATGTATTAATATTTCATATACATTGATGTGAGTATATGTCTCCTATGCATGTTTAGTTTAATTGTTATTTATTTGTTTTGTTCTAACCCCCACTTTGTGCCACAAGCTTTGGTGCACACTATATTAGTTTACTTTTCTTGTTATTAGAATAGTTTGCTTTATTGTTTATTACATAAGTGAACATCAAATCATAGGACTCTTTTAGGGTTGTTGTGTGATTGTGTTCGACTATAGGCTTTGGAACCCTTCCTAACATGATGTGTTATGAAAAATGATATAAGTGATCCCCTAATTGGGTCTAGCAGATCCCCATATTGGTCATGCTCCCGCTTAACAAGTGTATCCCTAATCAAAAGTGTAGGTGTGCTCTATCTTATTCGATCCAGGATTAATTTATTGTGTATCATGAAATTCTGATTATAGACACATATAGTTGGTATATAGGAGTTGCTTATTCCATAATAATAATTAACAATAATTACTAATGGAAGTTACTACTATTAAATAATTTTATAGTAACTTAGTAGCTTAATTTAAAATATACTATGAACAATATCGATACTAATTTAATAATAAAAAATATTATCATGTGGGTAATTTAATAGTTAATTCCCTACAATGATGTACTAATGGGAGTTACTATTTGCTTATTATTATTATTATAATATATGGGAGTTGCTTATTCCATAATATTAATGTGGATAATTTTTACCAATATGCTTGATTACTATAGGGAATTAACCATAAAAGAATTATTGAAAAAACATGGGAGCTACTTATTATAGAATCATATCAACTATAGTACATGGAAATTAATATGTAATGTACTTTAATTTAATAATATTAAATTATTAATAGAGTATATGGGAGTTGCTTATTTCATAATAATAATTACTAATGAAAGTTACTACTCTTAAATTTTTTATAGTAACTTAGTAACTTAGTTCAAAATATACTATGAAGAATATCGATAAAATTAGTTGATATTACTATCAAATAATAATAATAATAATAATAGATGCCCTTACTATCAAAGGCCCCCTCTCATACTATCATAGACATCATCGACGATGCCAAGCAACTCTTAAGGGGCATGACTTATTTTAAAATTATCCATACCTACCAGGAAGGCAATGGGGTAGTGGACCTTCTCGCTAGCATTGGAGTTGAACTCCACATTTTAACAAATTATCATGATGCAAGTAATGTTTCTAAAACATCCTCAATGCCTTACAGGATGAAAGTACCACCATTTGATCAAAACATCATGTCACCACATGAGTATAATATTTCATCCAAGGGGTGGATTTTAATGATGATGATCCATAATTATGTTTATAGGAGGCAAAATTGCTATAGGGATATATCAACGGGCTTCTCAAACTCTATTTACATTGTTCAAAATAATTCCATCTAAAACTTTCCACCTGCTCACCTCAGCTCTGATGACACTCCTTCGATGGGAGGTGATAGGGAAAGGCTTGAACCCATTTCTTGCATAGAATTACAAGGCTATAAATTTTTTGGAAGAAACTCAAATGCAAGGGCCTCATCGATTTTATGGATAAAATTTCAGAGCATAATCCAGAAGTAGCCCATAACTTTGTAGTGGCCTATAACAAATGCAAGGTGACCATTCATGGCATAAAAATCATTATGATAGAGTAATTTATTGGAGAGGTGACTGATATGTCTTATGAGGGGACTAAGGCATTCAAAGACCAAACAAAAAAATAGGAGCTTCCATAATGATTATTTCAAATGAATAAATTTGTGAAGATTGAAAATAAAGGTGTCCCCAGGCAGACCTTCCTCATCATAGGCTCGAAATATGTCTTTAGGTTATGAGCTATATGACCCTTGAAGGTAAATACACTCTAATTTGTTCCCTCCACTTATTGTTGCTGAATCACTTTATTGGTTATAAGATAGGTATTCCTTTCTTTCTACTTAAATCTCTTGAAATCACCACTTTGGCTCATCAAGTTAATGAGGCTAACCCTATTCTCCATGCAGGGTTGATCCTTCTCCTCATCAAGCATGAGCAATCACTATGTGGTCAAGAGGTCCCCTTAGGGGGATCTTCCACTGGGGAGGACTCCTTAGAGGAGGATGCCCCTTTGGGATCCTATCGATCCTTTGAGAACACCCCCCAAAATGGTCTTTCCAAATCCCTTACTGATGACCTCCCCCTTAAGTTTTTCATACCCAAACCTAAGTCGATCACCCTCAATGTGGGAACTTATGAGGAAACTGCCTAGAAGGGTAAATCCATTCTATCGAAGGAGATGAAAAATAATAAAGTGTAGCTGGAGAAGTTCAACACCAAGGTGCAAGATGCAGGCTTGGCCCTTACCAATATTATACAAGGTTGGAATGCTTTGCATAGATAGGCTAAGTCCATGATGCAGTATTTCATCCAATCTTCTAAACTTGCTTAGACCCCTATCAAATAGTCACCCAAGACCTTGGGATCCCCCCCACCTAGTCCCGCCAAGGTGGTCCCCATTAAGATGATTCCCTTGCAGATCTAAACACCAAAGAGACCTCATATGATCTTTCTTGGAGAAGCAGTAGAAGGATTGAGTAACTGCACATGGGCTAATATTTCAAAGGTTAAGTAGGACATCCTAGTGAAGATCCCTTAGGGTGTTGAAGACTTGCTAGAGGGATCTCCCTCCTAATCTCTATTTCTTGTTTCTATTTTCCTTATTTTTAGTTTAGTATAATGGATTTTTGATGTTTTGGTTAGGTGGCCTCTATTTGGGCTATTTATACTTTTTGCATTTCACTCTCATGGTTCCAGGATCCCTATAAAACCTTATTTTTTACCTTATTAAATAAAAATAAATAAATAACTCTCATTATTATAATAAGCAACTCCCATTATTTACAAACAACAACTATACCTATGGTCGTACTAAGTGCTTTATGTTATATATTATTCAAAGGGAGTCATATAAATCTAGGTTCAATCCTCAGTCATTCCTCACCTATAAAATACCTATCAAATACAAAGTAAACTTACCAAAAGCACTCAATCAAGCACTCAAGTGAGAAAATTTTCCCTATTTTCTCATATTTCCATATCATTCATAGGAATAACATATATACATGTCTAAATTACTACATGATCATTATATGATCCACATTTTCCAATTTACAAGCCAGGTCATTATTGGAATTTATTTTCACACATTGCATGATTCACATACAAGCCAACACATAGGGGAACTATATAAGTTTGAGGCCCTGCTCAGTGGAACTATGAGACCAATTATAAAATACATAGAGTTACAATAGTTACTTACATTTACTAAAACAAATTTGAAGTATAACTTATACTCAAAATTGAATTTCTTTTGAAAGATGTTTTACTTTTCCATTTGTGGAGGGTTGGGGACCAAGCCATGGGTTTAAGGAAAATTAGAAAGCTCATAACAAATAAGACAAATTAGATTAGATGTAATGCTTCATTCTTCCTTTAGATATTTCATTTAGTTTATTTGATGGTCTTTATACAAGAAAAGAATCATTTGTAAATTCAAATGTTCCATTTCAAATAGTTGGCCTTCAACATTTCAAAAATATGAGGAAAACACAACAATTTATTCAAGTACTCAGACAATAATTTTCAAATTAATGCATTGGAATGACATTAGTATTTCTATATTCATGTGGGGTAAAAACTAATAAATAGAGGGCCTCAAACTATCAACACTACCAAAATGGAAATGAAAGAACTCACATAAATATATTAAAATTAGTAATATAATTCTTCACACTATATTCATTCAAAACATTAATAATAATTATTCTATGATTAATTCCCTATAACATGGTATTTATTTATAATGAATACTATTTTAAATAGGAGGTAATCTCACGTTTCATTATTACACAGTACATTATTACATAGTTAATAATATAATGTTTCACACTATATTCATTCAAAACATTATCACCTACCAATATTAGTAACTTAATTTAAAATATACTAGTGATATTAACTAGTATAGTATGTTAGTAGATTATCCAAATACATGATGGGTGCATTGGATAATCTGAACGAATCACCAACCACTCATATGGGCCATTCTTAGTTTTGAATGTTGTCTTCAATTCTCATTATTGAATCTTAATTTGATAGTATCCACTCCTTAGATTAGTATTAGTAAATTATATAGTTCCTACAAATACATCCATCATGCCATCAAGGTGGAGTTTAGAAAATATGTATTTGATAGTGATATTATTTATTTACCCTGGTATATACACACATCCTAAACATTCCATCCTTGTTTGGATTTAAAAACATGGGAGTTGCACATGGAATCATATCATGTAATAATATTGGTCCTTCACATAGCTAACCAATGAAAATTGAAATTACCTCTTATTTAAAATAATATTCATAAAAAATAAATACTATATTAAAAAACACTTTAAATAAAATAGGAGGTAAACCATCTATTTTTAGGAATATATAGGTGATATTAACTGGCATATATAATCTAGTTTGGAGATTATAGGGATATCACTATCCCGAGTATAAGAAACATATTTCCTATATAACCATGTAATGTTTTGAATAAATATAGTGTGAATAATTATATTATTTAAACTATATTAAAAATTAATAATATAATTATTCACACTATATTCATTCAAAACATTACATGGTTATATAGGAAATATGTTTCCTATACTCAAGATAGTGAGATCCCTATAATATAATGAATATAGTATGAGGTAAACATACTATACTAGTTAATCTCACCAGTATATTTTGAATTAAGTTACTAAACTACTAATATTAAATGTTTAACCCTAAATTTAGATAAATGAATATTTAGGGTTAAGAATGAGATTATTGGTGAATTTAAAATAGTATTAATTAGATCAACATAATTATAAATACACACACACACACACACACACACACACACACACACACACACACACACACACACACACACACACACACACACACACACACACACACACACACACACATGTTATGAATATAATATATCATCATGTAGGATAAAGCTCAATGGTATGCTTGTTTGACTATAATCTAATTTGGAGATTATAGGGATCTCACTATCCCGAGTTTAGGAAACATATTTCTTATATAACCATGTAATGTTTTGAATGAATACAGTGTGAATAATTATATTATTAATTTTGTAATAATGTACTATATTATTACATTATATATGGTTTGACAAGTAATAATGTTAGGATTCCACAATATTATTACAAGATATGATTCCATGTGCAACTCCTATGTTTGTTTATGAATACAATGATATGTTTGTTTGACTATAATCTGGTTTGGATATTATTACATGATATGATTCCATGTGCAACTCCCATGTGGGATTAGGAGGTAATTTTTATATGAGATACTAGGTAACAATGCTTTCCATTTGAAGAACCTCTAAGGTAATGACCTTACTTTTCCTGTCAAAGGACCAATATTATTACATGATATGATTCCATGTGCAACTCCTATGTTTTTAAATGAATATAGTGCTTCATTTTGAGTGTAGGAAACATGTTTCTTATATAACCATGTAATGTTTTGAATGAATATAGTTTGAAGAACTATATTATTAATTATGTAATAATGTATTATATTATTCCTAATAAATGGTTGTTTGTTAAGTTAATGTTTTGAAAGAATATAGTGTGAATAATTATATTTTAAAATATTAGTAACTTAATTCAAAATATATTGGTGAGATTAAGTTACTATGTAAGTAAATTATGTGATAATTACATAATTTACTCATTTGTAATAATATATTGGACCCATATATTAGAGGAAAAAATACTTTAAATAGGAATTAAAGTATTGCACATGGAATCATAACATATCATGGGAATTAATATATATGAATACATATTAATATATCATCATGTGGGTAATTTTTATCGATATGCTTGTTAATAATATAGTACATTATTATAGAATTAATAATATAATTCTTCACACTATATTTATTCAAATCATTACATGGTTATATAGGAAACATGTTTCCTATACTCAGGATAGTGAGATCCCTATAATCTTCAAACTAGATTATAGACAAACAAACATACCATTGATCTTGATCCCCCATAATGATATATTATATTAATAACCTACACACACACACACACACACACACACACACACACACACACACACACACACACACACACACACACACACACACACACGTTATGAATATAATATATCATCATGTGGGATAAAGATCAATGGTATGCTTGTTTGACTATAATCTAATTTGGAGATTATAGGGATCTCACTATCCCGAGTTTAGGAAACATATTTCTTATATAACCATGTAATGTTTTGAATGAATATAGTGTGAATAATTATATTATTAATTTTGTAATAATGTATTATTACATTATATATGGTTTGACAAGTAATAATGTTAGGATTCCACAATATTATTACAAGATATGATTCCATGTGCAACTCCTATGTTTGTTTATGAATACGATGATATGTTTGTTTGACTATAATCTGATTTGGAGATTATTACATGATATGATTCCATGTGAAACTCCCATGTGGGATTAGGAGGTAATTTTTATATGAGATACTAGGTAACAATGCTTTCCATTTGAAGGACCTCTAAGGTAATGACCTCACTTTTCCTATCAAAGGACCAATATTATTACATGATATGATTCCATGTGCAACTCCTATGTTTTTAAATGAATATAGTGATTCAGTTTGAGTGTAGAAAACATGTTTCTTATATAACCATGTAATGTTTTGAATGAATATAGTTTGAAGAACTATATTATTAATTATGTAATAATGTATTATATTATTCCTAATAAATGGTTGTTTGTTAAGTTAATGTTTTGAAAGAATATAGTGTGAATAATTATATTTTAAAATATTAGTAACTTAATTCAAAATATATTGGTGAGATTAAGTTACTATGTAAGTAAATTATGTGATAATTACATAATTTACTCATTTGTAATAATATATTGGACCCATATATTAGAGGAAAAAATATTTTAAATAGGAATTAAAGTATTGCACATGGAATCATATCATATCATGGGAATTAATATATATGAATACATATTAATATATCATCATGTGGGTAATTTTTATCGATATTCTTGTTAATAATATAGTACATTATTATAGAATTAATAATATAATTCTTCACACTATATTTATTCAAATCATTACATGGTTATATAGGAAACATGTTTCCTATACTCAAGATAGTGAGATCCCTATAATCTTCAAACTAGATTATAGAAAAACAAACATACTATTGATCTTGATCCCCCATAATGATATACTATATTCATAACCTACACACACACACACGCACACACACGCGCGTGCACACACACACACACATGTTATGAATATAATATATCATCATGTGGGATAAAGCTCAATGGTATGCTTGTTTGACTATAATCTAATTTGGAGATTATAGGGATCTCACTATCCCGAGTTTAGGAAACATATTTCATATATAACCATGTAATGTTTTGAATGAATATAGTGTGAATAATTATATTATTAATTTTTTAATAATTTACTTATTATTAAATTATATATGGTTTGACAAGTAATAATGTTAGGATTGCACACTATTATTACAAGATATGATTCCATGTGCAACTCCTATGTTTGTTTATGAATACGATGATATGTTTGTTTGACTATAATCTGGTTTGGAGATTATTACATGATATGATTCCATGTGCAACTCCCATGTGGGATTAGGAGGTAATTTTTATATGAGATACTAGGTAACAATGCTTTCCATTTGAAGGACCTCCAAGGTAATGACCTCACTTTTCCTGTCAAAGGACCAATATTATTACATGATATGATTCCATGTGCAACTCCTATGTTTTTAAATGAATATAGTGCTTCAATTTGAGTGTAGGAAACATATTTCTTATATAACCATGTAATGTTTTGAATGAATATAGTGTGAAGAACTATATTATTAATTATGTAATAATGTATTATATTATTCCTAATAAATGGTTGTTTGTTAAGTTAATGTTTTGAAAGAATATAGTGTGAATAATTATATTTTAAAATATTAGTAACTTAATTCAAAATATATTGGTGAGATTAAGTTACTATGTAAGTAACTTATGTGATAATTACATAATTTACTCATTTGTAATAATATATTGGACCCATATATTAGAGGAAAAAATATTTTAAATAGGAATTAAAGTATTGCACATGGAATCATATCATATAATGGGAATTAATATATATGAATACATATTAATATATCATCATGTGGGTAATTTTTATCGATATGCTTGTTAATAATATAGTACATTATTATAGAATTAATAATATAATTATTCACACTATATTTATTCAAATCATTACATGGTTATATAGGAAACATGTTTCCTATACTCAGGATAGTGAGATCCCTATAATCTTCAAACTAGATTATAGACAAACAAACATACCATTGATCTTGATCCCCCATAATGATATATTATATTCATAACCTACACACACACACACACACACACACACACACACACACACACACACACACAGAGAGAGAGAGAGAGAGAGAGAGAGAGAGAGAGAGAGAGAGAGAGAGAGAGAGAGAGAGAGAGAGAGAGAGAGAGAGAGAGAGAGAGAGAGAGAGAGAGAGAGAGAGAGAGAGAGAGAGAGAGAGAGAGAGAGAGAGAGAGAGAGAGAGAGGGGGGGGTGGTACATATATATGTATTTATAAATATGCTTATTTAATGAATACTATTTTAAATTCACCAATAATTTCATTCTTAACCTTAGATACTTATTTATCTAAATTCAGGGTTAAACATTTAATAGTAGTAACTTAATTCAAAATATACTATTGAGATTAACCAGTATAGTATGTTTACCTCATACTATATTCATTATATTATAGTGATCTCATTATCCTGAGTATAGAAAACATATTTCCTATATAACCATGTAATGTTTTTGAATGAATATAGTGTGAAGAATTATATTATTAATTATGAATATAGTTTAAATAATATAATTCTTCACACTATATTCATTCAAAACAGTATATGGTTATATAGGAAATATGTTTCCTATACTCAAGATAGTGAGATCCCTATAATCTCCAAACTAGATTATATATATTGGTTAATCTCATCTATATATTACTAAAAATAGATGGTTTACCTCCTAATCCCCATGTAGGTTGATCACTACCCAATGTACTAATATTAATACTATTCTTATTTAATAATTTTAGAACACTATTTTAAATAGGAGGTAATCTCACGTTTCATTGGTTAGCTACGTGAAGGACCAATATTATTACATGCTATGATTCTATTTGCAACTCCCTTGTTTTTAAATCCAAACAAGGATGTAATGTTTAGGACGTGTGTATATAACAGGGTAAATAAACAATATCACCATCAAATACATATTTTATATACTCCACCTTGATGACATGATGGATTTATTTATAGGAACTATATAATTTACTAATATTAATCTAAGGAGTGGATACTATAAAATTAAGATTCAATAATGAGAATAATTGAAGATAATGTTCAAAACTAGGAATGGCTCATATGAGTGGTTGGTGATGTCGTTTATATTATCCAATGCACCTAGCACATTTATGAGGATGATGAACACTATGCTTTGAGATTATATCGATAATTTATTAGTAGTATATTTGAAACTAGTATCTAAAATTAGTACCAATCACATTGACATTAGTGTTTCTATACTAGATGTAGCTTGTTTTGGACCTACAAATATTTCAACTATTTGGCCTTATAGGTTCAATAAAATACATGGCCTTAGGCCCAAACCATACACAAATCATGAGAATGATTACAATCCAAAATTACTTATCAATCCATAAAAAGATTTAAACAAGGAGGTAAGAAGGGATTTAAAAAAAATAAATACACTAAATAAGAAGGTTTCTAAAGATATCCTACATTATTTTATCCATTTTTTAATCATATATCATTCCTATAAGAAATAGCTCCCAACTAGCCTCCATCTCCCAAGGTGTCCTCTTAGTTCATCCATTCTTAAGCTCTAACTCTACTTTCAAATTATCAAAAATTTGTGCACAAAAGTGTCTTCCCACTTAATTATAGATAAGTTCCTCAATCCTTGGCCAATGGGAAGGTGACACTTGTCCCTTCCCATGTGTTTGTATCTCACAAAAGTCTTTTATGTATTTTTACTCTTTATTACAATACCCTTGTTCCTCATTACGTGATATGAGACAAATTATGGCTCACCCATACTAAATAAATGCTTCCCATATTATTATTTCATAAAAATAAAAGATGGAATAAATATCTATTAAAGTAGGAACTATATAATTTAAAATTATTACATGATATGATTCCATGTGCAACTCCCATGTTTTTAAATCGAAATAAAAAAAAGTAAAATAATTATACCAATATTATTACATGATAAAAAAATCTAATGTGAGTTATTGATAGTATAAAAATATTACACATTATCTATATGATATTGATCTTTATAGACTTGGTTATTTGTACCAGAGTCTAAATTAAATAGATACTTAAATACTAGCCTATTAGTTTCACTTAGTTATTTAGAATGTAGTGTTTAAGCTTTTGGGAAGAAAAGACAATAACAAGACAATACACTCTTAATTAACATAAAAATAAAACTATAAAAACACATATGTAGGAATTGAATCTCTCTCAAGAAATGGAATCCATGAGCAGGATTATAAATAAAGCCAATTATGACTAGCTTCTTCAGCAGGCCTCAACCAGTTTCAAATAGAAATTGTAGGGGTTAACATTGGAAGAAATTGAAACTAAGTTGAATTTTGTGAGGAAAAAGGGTTTTGAAGTATAAATATTCAAGATTAACTTTAGAAATACTAATGCTGCACATGGAAGCTGATGGAACAAGTAAATAGGTTGCACAAACCTCCATTGTTAAACATGGATACCATTAGATGCCAACACAACATCGATAACAAGTATTTTAAATATTTAGAAGTTAATAATAAGGTCAATGCTTCAACTTCTATTTTGAGTCAAGCAACAACTTCACCACCTCCAACAAAAAGCAGTTTCATGCAGTCACCCAACAAGCCTTACTCAAAGTCTAATTTTATATGTAGTCATGCATATAAGACCCACCTTATCTATTTGAAATGTTATAAACACTAAAATGAAGACAAGATAAGAGAGGCACACAAACTCTAGGGATTAATTCATTATGCTAATATAATATTTTGATTTTGAAAATAATCTAACTTTTGAAATAAATTTTAATAAATTAGAAATTAGAAATTAGAAATTAGAAAAAACCTATAGCACACTAGGAATTTTATGAAAATACATAGAGATTAGGTTCACTAAATGTTTAACCCTAAATTTAGATAAATAAGTATCTAAGGTTAAGAATAATATTACTGGTGAATTTAAAATAGTATTCAAAATAAGCATAATTCTAAATACATATATATGGACCTATCTATATATGTATATTCTTACTGGTTTTAGTAATAAATTTAATATATAATGGGTTATTTGATTTTATAGTGTAGTAATTAATTTAATAAAAAAATAAAAATAAAATGATAAAAAAATAAATATATTAAATGAATGATATGTGTATGGTTGTTTGGAGAAGAGTGGAAACCCAAATTCCAAAAATAAAAAAAATATACATATTAAAATAATAAATAAACAAGCATGGCAATCAAATACATATTAGTAGAAAGAGAGATTAACCACAACCAATATTATTACATGATATGATTCCATGTGCAACTCTTGTATTTTTTCAATAATTCTTCTATGGTTAATTCCCTATAATATGGTATTTGTTTTTAATGAATACTATATAAATAGGAGGTAATCTCATGTTTCATTGGTTAGCTACATGAAGGACCAATATTATTACATGATATGATTTCATGTGCAACTCCTATGTTTTTAAATCCAAACAAGGATGGAATGTTTAGGATGTGTGTATATACTAGGGTAAATAAACAATATCACCATCAAATACATATTTTCTATACTCCACCTTGATGACATGATGGATGTATTTGTAAGAACAATATAATTTACTAATATTAATCTAAGGAGTGGATACTATCAAATTAAGATTCAATAATGAGAAGAATTGATGACAACATTCAAAACTAGGAATGGATCATATGAGTGGTTGTTGATGTCATTCAAAATATCCAATGCGCGCATTATATATTTGGATAATCTCCTAACATACTATATTGGTTAATCTCACTAGTATATTTTGAATTAAGTTACTAATATTAATAGGCTCAATAATTAGGTGAATGAATATTTGACTAGATTATATCATTTTAATAAATTAAGTTACTAATATTGGTAGGTTCAATAACTAGGTGAATGAATAATATAACCTCCATTTAATAATATTGGTCCTTCAATAATATATTAATATAACTAATAATGCTGGGCTTGAAGAATTCCCCATAGATGGATAAACTCTCTCATGCATGACCAACACAACTAGTTGGGAAATAGAAAGGTATGCATCAATATAGGATTGGTAGTTCAACATCGAAGTTAGATAGAGATAAATGTGGAAGCGTAAGTATGATGAATCTAGGAATAAGGCTATGAGAGGCCATAATCAAAAAGGTGGATTGGAGGATACTAGAAGTGCCATGAGAATCTGTAGGAGGGTAGAAATGCATGGTGAGTGCTCCCTAACCATGTATTTGTGCCCTTTTTTGTCATACATATGCATGAAATAAGTAGGACAAACATTGATATCAAATCCCAATCCAAGTAGACCTAATTACACCACCATAACACATGATCATGCATTTGAGTTTAAAAAATTTCTTGTAAGAAATTGGGATACTGATAGTGTAGAATCTAAAGTTGAATATGAAGTTGAACTTGTAAAGGAATATTTGGGAGTGAAAGTTCAACATAACCATTTATATTTAACCTTTACTTTTCCATTTCAATTAAGATTTATGGCTCACCTTGGAATACTAGGTGGACCTAATTTAAGTATTGGTAAAACTATAGGCCCAACCATATCCAATCAACCTTATTTAATGCCCACTATTTTTGGTGCACCTATGGTCATACAAAGAGTAATTCATTTATTTTAGAAACATCAACTATATAGGACATGATCCCGAGTGGGTGGATGTATCAAATGAATAAATTTGGACTAGTGTATATGCCCCCAGTGGGTAGATGATGGCAATCCTAAATTAGTGTAGTTGATCGGAGTCTTATATTTAATCTACAAGCACTTGACAAAAATAAATAAAGCATTTGTGTATGATAAAACTGACTATACTAGGATATCTAGAAATATGCAATATATGGAAAGTAGTAGAAATGTAAACATAGAAATGTATATAATCTATAAATTTTGTGTTTTTGAGTAATATTTGAATGTTTTTGTGTGTTGAAATGTTATATTGTTTTTATGTTTTCTAAGTATATGCTATGTACAAGTAAATGAAAATAAATTATGTACAAGGAGCGAGAGAGAGAAGTGTGTATATGAGTAGGAATCATACTAGCCAATGAGTCTCATATGAGACTCACTATCACTGTGACCTATGTCAAACAAGGGAACTATGAGCCCATAATTTATTATGTAGAGTAATCCCTAGTTATTTACATTGGCTTCCTATTAGTATAAACAAGGGACCCTAGTTATTTATGATATATCATGAGGTATGTGGAAACTAATCTTAGTGTTTAATGTTTTTCAATGTATATGAGTATTACGGTAAACCCTACATACCATGGTTTCTATAAATAGACACCATATATCCCTTCATGATAATAAGTAAGTAGTTTTAAAACTAACGAAATAGAGTTTCTAAAATAAGTAAAATCATTTTAAAAATAAAAAGTGAGATTTTAGATTTCATAAATAGATCATATTTCAACATGAGGTCGAAAGAAAAAGATTTGTTTAGAATGATCAAAGGTGAAAAGATAATTTATTTAGTGTTGGATTTAATCCAAGGTCGAAGAAATTGAATCATTTTGTTTTGAGCTTTACCAAACTTTGAAGGTTATTTTCTTTCAGTGTAAAGAATGTATAGGCATTTGAAATAAATCCTATCTTAAAAATTAATGAAAAATATGAATCAATGCTCTAAAAATATTAGGTTCACTAGAATGTTCAACCCTATTAATATATGTTGTCTTATCTTTAAATATGATACATGCTAAATAACCAAGTCTAACTAATAGGCTAGTATTTTAGTATCTATTCAATTTAGACTCTGGTACAAATTTTATAAATATTTGGGGTGTTTCATATTTTGGTTTGGGTTTTCCATTCCAATGTTATTGTATGACATAATTCACAACTCTAGGAAAAAATCCATAAATATTTGGGGTTTTACATATTTTAAGTTAGGTTTTCCTTGCCAATGTTGTTACATGTTACAGTTTATAACATTGTGACAAATTTTATAAATATTTGGGGTGTTGCATATTTTGAGTCAGGATTCCCATACCAATTTCATTGTGTTATAATTTATAATACTTAGACAATTTTCAAAATTATTTAGGGTTTTACATAAATTAAGTTAGGTGTCCTTTACCAATGTTGTTGCATGGTGTAATTCACAAAATTTGGACAAATTTAATAAATATTTTGGGTTTTGCATAAATATTCATCAGGTTCCCCATATAAATGTTATTGTAAATGTAATTCAAAACATTGGGAAAAATTTCATAAATATTTGGGGTGGTACATATTTTGATTCAGATTTCCCATACAAATGTCATTGCATGACACAATTCATAAATTTTGGACAAATTACAAAAATATTTAGGGTGTTTCATATTTTGAGTTAGGATTCCCATACCAATGTGATTATGTGACACAATTTGCAACACTAGGACAAATTTTCAATTTTTTTTGGGGTGTTGCATATTTTGAGTTAGGTTTCATATATAAATGTTGTTGAATGGTACAATTCAAAACATTGGGAAATTTTTTATAAATATTTGTGGTGTTACATATTTTGAGTTAGGTTTCCTATACTAATGTCATTACATGACCCAATTAACAACATTGGGAGAAATTTTATAAATATTTAGGATTTTTCATATTTTGAGTTAGACATCTCGTATCGATGTCATTAGGTGGTGTAATTTGAAAGACTAGGACAAATTTATAAAAAAAATGGGTTGTTGAATATTTTGAGTTAGGTTTGTCATATTGATTTTATTACATAGAGCAATTCATAATGATGGGAATTTTTTTAGAAATATTTGGGATGTTGCATATTTTGAGTTAGATTTTCTATATCGATGTCATTTTGTGGTACAATTCATAACACTAGGACAAATTTCAAAAATATATCAAGCATTGCATATTCTAACTTGGATTTATAATACTAATGTCATTGTGTGGTAAAATTCACAACATTAGGACAAATTTTATAAATATTTAGGGTTTTACATATTTTGAATCAAGTTTCCCATATCAGTTTTTATTGTGTAACATAATTCACAAAACTAAGACATATGTCATGAATATTTGGTATTTTGCATATTTTGAATCAGGTTTCTCTTACCAATGTCATTGTGGGGCACAATTCACAACACAAGGATAGATTTCATAAATATTTTGGGTGTTACATAGTTTGAGTCAAGGTTGTCATACCAATGTCATCATGTGTAATTTAGAACACTAAGACAAATTTTAGAAATATTTGGGGTGTTGCATATTTTCATTTGGGTTTCTCATACCAATGTCATTACACGACATAATTAACAACATTGGGACAAATTCTAGCCAATAAAAATTATAAGAAAAAACACTAGGTAACATATTTCTTATATAACCATGTAATGTTTTGAATGAATATAGTGTGAATAATTATATTATCAATTATGTAATAATGTACTATATTATTATCAATTAATAATGTACATTAGGTGATAATTCCATAAGTTACTCATTTGTACTAATATATTGGACCCATATATTTGAGGAAACAATACTTTAAATAGGAATTAAAGTATTATTATGAATGTATTCATATGTATTAATTCCCATGATATGATATTCATATATTTGTACTCATTTGTACAATTAACAACATTGGGACAAATTAATATATTATTATCAATTAATAATGTACATTAGGTGATAATTCCATAAGTTATTCATTTGTACTAATATATTGGACCCATATATTAGAGGAAAAAACACTTTAAATAGGAATTAAAATATTGCACATGGAATCATATCATATCACGGGAATAAATATATATGTATACATATTAATATATCAACGAGAATATATCATGGGAAGTAATATATATGAATACATATTTATATATCATCATGTGGGTAATTTTTACTGATATGCTGGATAATAATATAGTACACTATATTCATTCAAAACATTACATGGTTATATAAAAAATATGTTTCCTATACTCAAACTAAAACATTATATTCATTTAAAAATATGGGAGTTGCACATGGAATCATATCATGTAATAATATTGGTCTTTTGATAATAAAAGTGAAGTCATTACCTTGGAGGTCCTTCAAATGGAATTCATTGTTACCTAGTTTCTTAGATAAAAATTACCTCCTAATCCCAATGTAGGTTGACCATTACTCAATGTACTAATATTAATACTATTCATATTTAATATTTTTAATGAATACTATTTTAAATAAGAGGTAATATCATATTTCATTGGTTAGCTACGTGAAGGACCAATATTATTACATGATATGATTCCATGTGCAACTCCCATGTTTTTAAATGAATATAATAAGGAATGTCATTACTTGGAATCATATCATGTAATGTTTTTGAATGAATATTGTGTGAAGAATTATATTATTAATTATGAGCATCATATTTATTATCTATTAGGATGATCAAACTAAAGTACTACATAGCTTCAACAAGCACCAAGACATTGTCAAAATATGGTTTGACAAGAGATCCAAAATTAAGGCTTTTAAAAATTCAAATCTAGTGCTTCTATGGGATAAGGAACATGAGAATAAAGGACATAATGATAAGTTTACTTCTTTATGGATTAGACCATATCGAATATCTAAGATACTAGGTAAAAATTCCTTCCATTTGAAGGACCTCCAAGGTAATGATCTCACTTCTCTTGTCAAAGGATAATGTTTGAAACATTATTTCATGGTTGCTCCAACTGGAGATGCTTTTGAATGACTGTAAGTGAAGATGTTGATGTAGAAGTAGAGTAGATTTACTAATTTTTAGATTATATTTTTTACTTTCTAGGTTAGTCTTTCCTACTTTATTAAATTAGTATTTTGTTCTTTCTGCATTTCCTTTAGGTAGATTAGTTATTATGATTTCTATATATTTTTTTCTAAAATTGCAGAACATACAAACTAATTTCCTATGCAAGAATTATAAAAGACTTCCCAAAAATAAGCGAATGATATATAAAAAATCATAATTGGTATTCACAAAGATTTATTCTAGTAGTGCTTGAGCTTTGGGGATTGAGGTATGTGTTATGACTAACTTAGGTTTTGTTTGGAATGAGTGAGTTTGTTAGACCTTTGAGATTTACTCTGATATACTCATGTAAATTTTAAAAAGAATTTTCATTTTTAAAGATCAATTGTATTATTTGCATGTTAAAACTTGGATGAGAGATAATAAACATATAAATATATGCACATTAATAGGGACATATTAATTAAAATAAGTTTTTCTTATACATGCACCCAACCAATGGTGGTTCCCAACCCTTCTTCTATGTTTCAAAAAAAATCATGTAAAATTATATAAGATGGGTGATGTAAGTAATCTCTACAAGGGTTATGGATGCCTTGTTAGTAGTAGATCAAGGTTTAGATTAGAATCAAAGGTATCTTTTTTGGAGTTAAGGACTCCAACTAGAAGTATAGAAATGTCTAGGCTTCCCTTAGTAACTCAATCAACTTACATTTTAATATATATGATATTCAAAATTATTTAGTTGTTAGAATAAGTGATGAATCAAAGGTTTACTTGAATTATATATGATCTCCACACTTATTTTATATCATATATGAAATAATGGGCTTTAATGGAATAGGGTCTGATTGGTACACCCACTTCAGTTCCTTACCGAAATACTCTAGGATGCCAATCTCATGAAAAACCACTAGTAGTAAAATTGTACCCCAACGAAACTTGTAATTAGGAAACAGTACACCTCTACATCTCATTCAATTTTATTATAAAATTACATGGAGTAATATTACTTTATCCCCTTGGCCATTTGGCTAGTAGCATAAAGGTGGGCCATATCCACATCCTTCCACCTATTTATGCCCCCCATCTTGGTCATGTCTGAGTGCATATCTATTTAAATGGTGGGATATATCAGTCTTGTAATGCAAATGGTGTGGAGTTCCATTTTATATTGTAGTTAACCACCATTTTATCATATACTTCCTAATCCTCATTATCTGCACCAATACCAACTCCAAAACAAAGTAACCCAGTCAATTTAGTTATCTATTTAGGGCTAATCCTCATCATGTGCCTAGAAAAGTAGAGGCAGTCTTCATGAATGCATGAAATTAGAAAGTGAACCACCTCCTGCAAGTTCCCAAAGTATAGTAGTTATAAGATTTAGATCACCCCCATATCTTCCATTAAGTTTTAAACTATGATATCATAGGTGATCTTATTCATGATGTTCTAACATTTCACCCAGTAGTCCTATTGTAAGTCACCTTCATTTCTAGTTTGGTGATGATTGTAATCAAAGACTTGATAGGTGGAAACCTTAGATTCCCAATTATATATGTAAAACAATATCTATTGGTAATACATTTATTGAATCAAAATATGATAGGGATATACATAAATTAAAAGGGTTAAACATTCTGGTGACCCTGATATTTTTAGAGCATTGATTCTTATTTTTCATTAATTTTTTAGATAGGATTTAATTCAAATGCCTATACATTGTTTATACTGAAAGAAAATAACCTTATAACTTTGGTAAAGTTCAACACAAAATGATTCAATTTGTTCAACCTTGGATTGAATCCAACACTAAAGAAATTATCTTATCACCTTTGATCATTCTAAAAAAATCTCTTTCTTTTGACCTCGTGTTGAAATATAATCTATTTATGAAATCTAAAATCTTTCAATTATTATTTTTCACTTGATTCTACTTATTTTAGAAACTCTATTCATTAGTTTTAAAACTACTTATTGTCATGAAGAGATATATGGTATCTATTTACAAAAACTATGACATGCAGGGTTTACCCTAATACTCATATATATTGAAAACCTCTAAACACTAAGCTTAGTTTCCACATACGTCATGATATATCATAAATACCTAGGGTCCCTTATTTATACTAATAGTATTCTAATGTAAATAACTAGGGATTACTCTACACAATAGATTATGGGCTCATAGTTTCCCTTTCACACCACACATATGATCACAGTTCCCTTATTTGACATAAGTCACAGTGATAGTGAGTCTCCCATGAGACTCATTGGATAGTATGATTCCTACTCTTGTACACACTTCATTATCTCTCTCACTTCTTGTACACAATTTATTTTCATTAATTTTTACATAACACATACTTAAAAAACACAAAAACAGTATAACATGTCAAAACACAAAAACATTCAAATATTACTCAAAAACATAAAATTTATAGATTGTATGCATTGCTATTTTTACATTTCTACTACTTTCTAGATATTGTATATTTCTATTTATCTTAGTATAGTCAGTTTTATCATACATAATTTATTCACTTGCTCTTATCAAGTGATTGTAGATTAAATATATGACTTCGGTCCACTACACCAATCTAGGATTTCAATCATCTACCCATTGGGGGGGTATACACTAGTCTAGGTTTATTCATTTGATACATACACCCACTTGGGGGCATCTCCTACATAGTTGTTACCTAGTATCTTATTAATTTGATAGATCCTTATAGATGTGTTAACCTTCAAGACCAAGATAACATGTGTCAAATTATATACATAAAAATAATGAAAGGCTAGTTAAAATATACATATTTTGTAGTGAGCTTGTCAAGAATGACAACTAACCAAATTAAATCTAGTTTTTGTATTTTGTTTAGTCCAAAGTACTAAAATGATTACATGTTAAACCAAAATTGGCTAGTGACTTGTAAGTACTTATCTCCAGCTCTGCCAAAAATTTAAGAAACTTTGACAAAAATAGTGATGACCTATGTTACCACTAAACCTTCCTCTAAAAATATCAATTATATGCATAGTACACCAATCTTAAATGCTAAAAATTATGGGAGAATAAAACAAAACCCAATATATGTGCCAAATCTTGGGTTTTTTAATAACCATTACTTGCTGCATAAAACCACTTAACCTTGCTTTGAACTTAGAACCAACTCAAGTAACATTCCACCACCTTTGTGTTTATCAAAAGACAATTTAATTTATTTAACATAACCACCATCAACGCAATAGACATCCAACCTTATAAAAATACCACCTTTATTCAAATATTTATAACCTTCGACCATGTCATGAGGTAAATACTATGTCAAATTATTTTAAAATCTATTTAAGACCCTTAGAAATAGTTAGGTCACAAAATAATATTTATATATATTGTTATGAATAAATAAACAATAACTATAAAAAATTATGTTTCCACAAATATAATTCATTCAATAATGATGAAGTAAAACCATCCTGAGCACATTTATGTTTAATCTTAATCATAAATGATACTTGATTGATGATCTTTATATATAAAAAATATTCTAAATTTGATCATTAACTGATATTCATAAAACATGAATTCTGCTAATATGAATATTATTAGAATAAATGGATATCATATTAAATTGAATAGATACTAAAATACTAGCCTATTAATTTCACTTTGTTATTTATACAAGCTAACCAATCATAATTGAAGAGAAGTTAAAATATGGGAGTTGCACATGGAATCATATCATGCAATAATATAGGCTTGTTATATTGTGGAAATAGTTTTACTTGGTAGTAGCAAAACATAAGATCAAAGCCACATTATGAATTTGAGTGGAGATTATTTTTTTCTCTAAGGCTTGATTTATATATAAATAAAAATAGATGGTTAACCTCCTAATACCAATGTAGGTTGACCATTACCCAATGTACTAATTCCATAAGTTACTCATTTTTACTAATATATTGGACCCATATAACTAACCAAGGGGGATTTATGCCACATTTCAATATCTCCATCAACCTATACAAATTAATATATAATCATGTGGGTAATTTTTAATGATCTGCTTGATAATAATATAATACATTATTAAAAAATTAATAATATAATTCTTTTCACTATATTCAATCAAAACATTACATGGTTATTTTGAAAATATGTTTCCTATACTTGAGATAGTGATATCCCTATAATCTCCAAATTATATACAAAATATATTGTTACAACAATATATTTGTATAACTAATAATAATCAAATACTAACATACTATATTGGTTAATCTCACCAGTATATTTTGAATTAAGTTACTAATATTGGTGGGTTCAATAACTAGGTGAATTAAAATTTGACTATTAAGTATTTGAAATTAGGAGGTAAACCATCTATTTTATTTTTATATAGGTCAAGTTTTAGAGAAAAAAAAAATTTCCAGTCGAATCCATAATATGGGGAGATCTCATGTTTTACTAATACCAAGTAAAATTATTTCCATAATATAACAAGCCTATATTATTACATGATATGATTCCATGTGCAACTCCCATGTTTTAACTTCTCTTCAATTTTGATTGGTTAGCTTGTACAAATAACCAATGAAATTAATAGGCTAGTATTTTAGTATCTATTCAATTTAATATGATGATGAGCTCAAAATATGGCTCATTATTGACATGCTATTTCCCTTGATTCATCTCTCAAAGGATATTATCTTATGCAAATCTTAGATTGTTAGATAACTATTACATGGAAAATAGATATTGGTCTTGTTTATATTGAACTAAAGACTAAACCTTTATTTTGTCATTAATGTCTAATACATATCATGATTTAGTGATTTTTTTTTGTGAAGAATTCTCAAAGAAAAGACACAGGTGAAGTATAGTCAACATGCAATTTTGATCTCCATCCAACAAAACTACAGACTTTGCAGGCTTGCTTCTATAGACTCTACAGGCTTGTTTCTATGGACTTTGCAGGCTTGTTTCTACGGACTCTGGAGGCTCACTTCTGTGGATTCTTAGGCTTGTTTCTATGGACTCCACAAGCTTATTTATATAGACTTCACAAGCTTGTTTCTATAGACTCCATAGGTTCGTTCCTCCTGACTCTGCAGGGTCAATTTTGAGAATTCTGTAAGGATGAAGCTACAAATAAGGAAGCTAACAACCAAATAGGATAAGAGAGAATCATTCCCGCTGGAATAAAATATATAAAATAACTACCTACTATTTTGAAGGACTTGATTTTGATAAAATTATATGTAATTAGATTTTAGGACTATTATAGGATAGTATATTATCTCATCATAATAATTGGATCTCTTGGAAATCCAATCTCCTATCTTTGGATAAATAGATTGACCAAGGAATCTTATTTATTTGCATCCTATTTTGAGTTGATTATATTAGTATAAAGTGTAAGACTTTCATCATTGAAAGAGATAAGATATTATATAAAATATTAGATGATAGAGAGCAGATAATAGAGAAAAATTTGTACGAGCATATTACAGGTTTTACCCAGATTGTAATCATTTTAGTTTTATGAATTAATACTTCAATTTCCAGCATTGATTAATCTTTGTTCTTGAGTCTGAGAGGAGCAAGGGTCCACTCTCTTTGGAACCAAGAACTGTGTACGGTATTTATGTTATTTTATACTATTGTTATAATTAATTAGAATCTTGTTAATATTTACATTTATTCATAAAAAAACATTAAAATAAATTCACAATTTAAAAAAGCATTTTTTATTCCAAAGTCATTTCCTTTATAAGCAATGTGTATTTTATTTTGCAACAAATGTGTGAAACAAGTTTCCTTTGGTTAGTGAAGAGTGTGATTTTACTTTCCACACAAGCGTAAATAGGAGTATGATTTTTATTTTCAGCAAAAGAGTCAATTGATTTGATTTATTTTGTTTTAGCAAAAGAGTGAATCACGTAGTTTGGGACACATTTCTTTCTTTAGTCAAAGTTAGAATAGGATAATCAGACACCCCCATAAGCAGCCTTCTAGATCTACCATCCTATACCTTACTGCAAATAGCTTTGGATACCAGCCCTGGTTGATAAGACATCAATTGAATATTGTTTAAATGAGGAGTTAAATGACACTCATCATTTTTGGTGCTGTTGTCAAGAACATAAGGTGTTAGTAAGGTAATAATTATTAGTCTAGAGTGAAAGATAGAAAACATTGTAAAAATCCATAAAATCCCATAAAAATTTAATAAATTGATGTATCATCATAGAGATTCTAAAGGACAATTCATCCCAAAGTTTCCACCAAGAACACAAGTTGACACTCCTTCAACATCTCTGAGTAGTGAACCAGAAGTTACAAGTTAAACCTATGTGCAAGAATCTTCTAAAACCTGGATAAAAACTAGGCCATTGCCACATGCAAGCCTCATAGGACAAATTCCTCAAGATCAATCTCTTGTAAGAAGACACTATTTAGAAATTGCCAAGGATTTATAAGTATTTAAAAAATCCGTAACTAATTTTCTTTTGAGAATTTTGAACAACCCATAACTAATACCACAAATATTCAGTGGGAAGATCATCCCAGCTTTGAAACATCAGAAGAAGAAGAAATGGCTCTCTAACAAAATCAACAACTTACACAACCAGGAAGGAATTTTTTTTTCCTATTGTTGTAGATCCTAATGATCAAACCTCTATGAAAAATATTTTACCAGCTAATCTACCAAATTTTTGTTGAAGAACTGCAAAAGATCCTAATAGATTCCTATTTGAGTTTAAGGTGCTATGCCAAACCTATGATTACACAACAGATGACTAGAAATTAAAACTATTCCTCTCTACACTTAAAGATGTAGCTATGAGATGGTTCATGGGTTTACTTGATGATTTTATTAGAATGTGGGATGACATGGAAACATAATTTTTGAACAAATACCAAGATTACTACTGAGTACGAGAAAGAAAAGAAGATTTTTTCAAAATCAAACATAGTGAGGATGAATCTTTAGAGGATTATTTGGATAGATTCGAGTTCACTCATAAAGAAGCAATTATCCACTCACTGAAGATGTTCATAAATTAGTTTTCTTGAAAGGGTTGGATGAAGACACTAGATACGCCTTAAATCTGATGGGAGAAGGAGATATAAATAAGTTGGCTTTCGATCAGATTTTTGAGCTTTGTACCAAATACTCTTAAATAAAACTTAGAATTAGGAAAGGAAGATTTGGGAAATCTAATGAAGTGGGTAAGTTAATGGAAGAATTTGCTAATCTAAAGATAAATATCCTGATTACACTAAACAATACTTTAGATGGCCTTCAACTTAATGCAAATGTAATAGAACCCTTAGCAATTTACTGTCCTAAGTGTAGACAAAAACATGCCCTTAGAGACTACCCCTAGATAGAACCAATGTCTCATCATGCAGGATCTGTGATACAACAGATCATGATACCAAACATTGCACCCTTCTACCTATTTTAAAGAATCAAATGAAAACACAAGTCTAGTCTACTAAAGAGGTAAATTATATTCAAAGACAAAACTTTACCCCACAAAACTAGGCTCAAGGATAGTTTAATGCAAAAAATCTAGTTAATCCATAGGTGGCACCATGGAATGTTTCAGTTCCTTCACCAGTTTGGAATCAACCCCAAATTCCATCAATTCAAAATCCATGGATAGGACAAGATTGGATGCCAACACCCCCATGGATGGTGCCACAACCACAACAACAATGGATGCCACAACCATATCAACAATGGAATCAGCAATGGAACCCACAATAATAATTCACCCAACCAAGAAGACCACTTTAACAACAAACTATTATGCCACCCCCAGTTATTCAACAACAAGGACAAATTAATCAACCCTTAATTCCTGCATAACCAATAGCAAATTCTAAAAATAAACAACCAACACCCATTTATGTTAATGAACAGGAAGAGACAATCAATGTTGGAGCTATTGAGTGTTCATACATACATTTAAGATCATGAAAAACTATAAAAAAACCTCTAGTTCTCATTTATGAGATACCTGATAAAAATGAGAAAATAGAATCATCTCAATTAAATACTAGAGAGGCCAAAGTCAAAATGAGCCCTTAAGCAAACAAAGAAAAAAATACTACCTCAGTAGTTCCTTTTCCCAAAAGATTAAAAGAAATTGGTATTAAACCAGAGTCAAACTTGGTCTATGAGTTGCAAAAGATCAATATTGAGGTACCCCTTCTACAAGCTATTAGGGATATACTTGAATTAAACAAGATCATCAAAAACTTTTATATCAAGACATCTGGGAGGAAAGCAAAATATCTAGGAACCATTCATGTTGATGGAAAAGTTACTGATTTATTAGTAGGAAAACTATTAGTTTTAAAATATGCAGATCTAAGAAGCCCAATGATCACAGTCACAATCAGAGGTAAAGAAATTCCTAACATCTTGGTAGATTTGGGAGTAGCAATCAATATTTAGATAATTGATACTCTCCATGCATTATCTCTTATGAAAATGCAACTCACAACTACCATTTTTTAAATGGCAGACCAGTCTATAACTAAACTAGAAGGGACTATAGAAAATGTTGAATTACTAATAGAGTCTTGGGAATATCTAGTAGATTTCATGGTCTTGTAACCTAAAAAAAAGAATCTAGGATATCCCATAATCCTAGGTAGACCATGGTTGGCTACTGTAGAAGCATTAATTAATTGCAGGTTAGGAGACATGACCATTTATAATAGGATAAAGTTCAAATGCATCTCTTTGTATCCTCCTACAAAACCATCAACAAATTGCATACAAGAACTTTGGGTGGATGAATCAGATAACACATTAAACAATATTTACTCATTAGTTATGATCATAGTTAAAAAACACTTCGAAGAATTGAATGGAGACATATACCCAACATCTATGGACTCTACCAGTCCGAAAGCTACAGACTCAGCTAGTCCAGAAACTATGGACTACCTTAGTTTAAGATTCTTGGGTCAAACAAAATATTATAAAACCTCCATTTCTACTTCTTCTATTATTTCTTCACCATATGATCATGGATTGATTTAAGAAGGTGTTTAGAAATTGGCAAAACAATAGAAAACTCATTTTTTAGATGCATTATATTGTTCTTTAGGAAGACTGATTCCTCCTAGAAAAGAGTTTGTTGATAATGTAACCATGTTTCATAAGATACTTCCTCATCCATGTCCTATGAACTCATTTATTAGTGAGTTTAAGCAAATAGAATCTAACTACCCAGGTACAAAACCAATCATGGTATTACCTAGAAAGATTTTAAACATCAATAGTTGGTTAACAAATGAAGGGGAAGATCAACTCTTTGAAGTACTGGAAAGACATACCAATGCTTTTACTTGGGATTATATCAACATGAAGGAAATTCACCCTTGCCTATGCACTCATCACATTTACACAAAATCTGTCAAACCAGTTAGACAACCATAAAGAAGAATAAACCCAACATTAAAGGAAATAGTCAAAATAAAAATCCAAAAGTTGCTGGAAGTTGGGTTTATTTACCCCATCTCAGACAACTAGTGGGTTTCGCCTCTGGTAATTGTGCCCAAGAAAAATGGAAAATTAAGGGTATGTGTAGATTATAGAGAATTGAACAAAGCAACACTTAGAGATTACTTTCCTTTACTTTCCATTGATCAAGTTCTTGACAACTTGGTAGGAAAGATATATTTTTATTTCATAGATGGGTTTAGTAGGTATAACCAGATAACGATAATAGCTGAAGATCAAGATAAAACCACATTTACCTACCCTTGGGGAAGTTTTGTTTATCGAGTACTCCCATTTAGACTCTGTAATGCTCCAAAAACGTTCTAAAGAGTAGTTTTGGCAATATTCTCTACCCTTACAAATGATTGTGTTGAGGTATATATGGATGATTTCACCATTTATGGTGGAACTTATGAAGAGGCTCTTACCAACTTGGAAATAGTATTGATTAAATGTGAGGAACATCAATTATCTTTGAGCCATGAAAAATATTTGTTTATGATGGATGAAGGAATAGTCTTGGGACACCATATTTCTACAAAAAGCATTCAAGTAGATCCAAAGAAAGTCAAAATAATCTCCAATTTACCCATTCCATAAACACAAACTGAAATTAAAAGTTTTTTGGGACATGCTGGTTACTACAGATGCTTCATAGATAAGTTTAGCCAAATAAATGCCCCTATGTCTACCTTGCTTATAAAAAATAGTACATTCAAATGGAGTGATAGTTGCCAGCAGACCTTTGAGACCATCAAAGCTAAACTTGTTACTACTCCAATATTGAGAGGACTAGATTGGACTAAGCCATTCCATATATACACAGATGCTTCCAATACAACACTAGGAACAGTCCTTGGACAAAAGGATGAAGAGGGTAACATGTATGCTATATATTATATTAGAAAAAATATGACACTTGCTGAAAGAAATTACACCACAATTGAAAAGGAATTCCTAGTTGTAGTCTATGCAATTAACAAATTTAGACAATACATAACATGTTACAAAGTATTTGTCTATACAAACCATTCAACTATTAGATATCTTACCAAAAAACCAATTTTGGGAGGTAGGATTATTAGATAGTTGTTGCTTTTACAAAAATTTGATGTTACTATTATAGATAAACTAGGGAAGTCTAATGTGGTGGCTGATTTCTTGTCAAGAATGAACACTACAGGTGAAGAACCAGTGGAAGATAACTTTCTAGACAAACAACTATTTGCTATTTTATCAAAATCTCTATGGTTTTCTGATATAGGCAATTACCTCACCACAGGGAAGTTTCCTCTACAATTTTCACAAAAGAAAAGAAACATTTAATCAAAGAAAATTCTTCTTTTAAATGGATTAATGGAATGTTATTTAAACTTGGACATGACCATGTGTTTCACAGGTGTGTGATAAATAGTGAAGCTTATGATATCATCAGAGCTTATCATGATGAACTAGGAGGAGGCCATTACTCATCTCAAAGAACCATATATAAAATTTTGGGAGTAGGATACTATTGGCCTCATCTTCATTAGCAAGTAAAAAGATATGTCAGACACTATGATGCTTGTCAGAGAATTGGACAACCTACTCTTTCAATAGAGATACCTCTGCACCCTCATCCTTAATTGGTTTTAGAACCATTTGAGAAATGAGAAATTGATTTTATAGGTCCTGTAGATCCTCTTTTAGAGGAAAATAATATCTTCTAGTAAATACAGACTATGTGACTATTAACTCATGCTAGAGAAGAGATGGTAGTTGATTTATTATATTTCAAAATCATGTAAAGATTTGGTGCTCCAAAGGAAATAGTCTCAAATCAAGGACCGCAATTCATGTCAAACATGATAAAGCACTTCATGCAAGTATATCAAACTCAACACATAAAAACATCTCCATACCATCCATAGAATAATGGGCAAGTTGAAGTCACTAACAGAGAACTGGAAACCATTTAAACCAAGGTTTTAAATTTTAGTAGAAAGGATTAGGTAGATAAGGTACCAAAAGCTATTTGGGCCTATAATACTACTTGGAAAACAATATTTGGATTTTCACCTTATGAGTTGGTTTATGGTAAGAAGCCTTCATTCTTTATTGAATTTGAATTACAAACTTTGAAAATAGTTGTAGAAGTAGGAATTGAATTAGAAGAAATATAGAAAAAAAGAATCCTATAGCTTAATCAACTTGATGAGATGAGGATGGAAGCACTACAAAGAACTAAATTGGTACAACATCAAAGAAAAGTTTGGCATGATTCACAAATCAAACAACATAAGTTTTAGAAAGGAGATTAGGCACTGTTGTTTGATTCCAAATTTCAATAGTTTAAAGGAAAACTACAAACGAAGTGGTTGGGACCTTATCAGATTGAGGAGGTCTATGAAAATGGTTCTATTAAGGTAATACCCATTGATGACAATAGAAGAGCTCTATTAGTCAATGGACATAGATTGAAGCTCTATAAGAAACCTTTTAATAAAAAATAATTTGTTCAAATGATATAGGATCAAGTAGCTATTCTAGAGAGATTTGTTTCTTCTAGAGAACATGCTCCTTGATAATTCAAAAAAAAAAAGACAAAAAAAAAATCAATAGTGAAAATCCTTCCAAGGACACTATTGACAATGCATGCCCAAAAAACCATCTTACTGGCTAGCTATGCATTGCAAAAAGGACTTTGGCTAGAAAACTAGCAATGGCTGGCCAAAGGGCAAAAATAAAATTTATAAGAAAAAATAGAGAATCTCATCATGTCACTATGATTGGTCATCTCCATGCAATAAAATAATCCATGCAAACTTATTTGTGCAGGACACATGGCGAGTCAAATGATACATCTAAGGTCAAAGTAAGTAAGACATACATTTTATTATTCTATGTTTAGTTAACTAATTATCTTTGATTTAATTAAGACTTATTCTACGGAGATGACCCAAATTTGAATCTTCCAAAACAAAATGACATGACACATGCCATGATGAAAAAGCATGCAACTAGACTGCCAAAGATGTATGGATAAGTGTGCATCTTTGATATAATCAATTGAGTCATCAATTATGATAATGATGGGATGTCATAAAAAAGGGTTTTAAATGAAGTAATAAATCATTGTCACTGTCAAAGTGACACATCATCATTTCACCCAACTTGTATTAATAAGAAAAAATAGTTGGCACACTCTATAGAAACATGTGGCATCTAACTATATTAAGTCATCATATCAAACTATGAACTCATACAGATGTAGCATTTCATATGAACCATTTCATTTCTATAGACATCAACAAAATTTGGTCAACAGATCCTCCATGAATTTTGCCTATCGATTTCAATGAAAGATTAGTCTACACCTCAATTGGAGTTAAAGGAATAGAGTTGACTATAAATCTACATAGAAATGGGATAGAAGATGAGATCAAAGCTAAAGAATGTAGCAAAGTTTCATAAAGATAAAGCTTCTGTGGTAGTGTTTAGAGCCAATGGCTGGCTACCTTTCATTGAAAAGTTTTAGGGTTTTGATGAAACAATGGTAAGTGAATTTATCACTAATCTCACCCTAAATTTCAATTGTGAAAGGTATTTTTATTCCTATTACAACTCAAGTTATAAGCCAAATTATACAAGTTCTAGAAGAGGGAATGAGAGCTACATGTAGAATTTTATTTAGTGATTTAATTAGTCAGTTTAATGGTAATGAGTAGACTGGAACTTCATGTCTTGTAGATTTCAAGGGAAAATCAAAAGGGATTAGTAGAAATTCACTTCCTAAACCCTAGAAATCTATAGCCAAGTGGGTGCTCAAATATATCATTTGTGAGGGGCAACACAGTCTTTTAGGGGGAGATTCCATGAAAATGTTAATACACCTTAAGCATGGGAGACAAAAACCTTAGTAAAAAATTAACCTCCCATCCTTCTTATATGGTGCTCTACAAGTTATGTTTATAACCCCTAATGCTGCTCTTAGGCATCATGGCCTTATTCATCTCATTATCCAACATCACTTTCTTTATCAAGGACAAGAAGTCTGGGATGAATTTTAGAATAGTATAACACAACAAATTATAAATTTGTCTACATAAGAAACCACAAATTTACCAAAAGATCACTCATCTCCACCTGCTACATCAGCTGAGAAAACAATATTAAGGAAGAAATCACAGACTATAGTCCCAACAAAAATTCCTTCTTCTTCAAGAAGAAACATAAGGTCTCAAAACCCTAAAGTTCACAGTCCCCAAAATAACCTCATAAATCTATAGTGAAACCAATTCCCTTATCAAGAAGAAGAAAATTAAGATGAAAGGTTGCTATAGAACCTGAGAAGACCGAGGGTTTGATGGTTGAGAAGGAAAGCCAACTGAGTGTAGCTCAGAGAGTGACTAAAAGAAGGAGAAGGCTCATTCTGATAGATGAAGATGAACAAGAGGCTGCAGACATTTTGGAAAGTCTTAAAATGGTATCTCATTCCTCCATACATCAAAATATCCCTTCACCTATATATATTTAAGAAATTCCTTCTAAAAAGAACTCTCTAATCATAATGGAGGAGCCAAATCGAAAGGAAGAGCCACACATGATAGAGGAATCAAGTATGGTGGAACAACCACCTGTTCTAGTTGAAACTACAATGGATAAAGGGAAAACTATAAATAGTAATGAGAAAGGTGAATCATCTAATCTAAATGATCCTATTATGTAGTTAACTTTACAACTTTCTCAAGCTCAAGCTCTTGAACAACAACAAACAACTGACATTGCTAACTTGATAAGTCAATTATAGAATAAGAATCATCTCAACTCATTGTTGGTACAAAAATAAGATAAAACATCTACTGATCATGCAGAAAAATTTCATAGATTAGAGGAAGCAATAAAGGAACATGAAAGTGAACAAATAGATCTTTGGATATATGTAGCAAATTTGAAGAAGGAAAATAGGAGATTTTAGAGTTTGGTAAACTCTTCCAAAGCACCCGATGGTGCACCTTCTCCTTCTGAGGTTTTTGTTGACCACAGTTATCAAATAAGTGATCCAGGTATTCCTCCCTTGTAAATACTACATCAAATTGAAGAAGAATATTCTATACTTAAATAAAAAAACAAAGATGCAACTTCTTCAAATAAACTCTTAGAAAATGAAAAGAAAGAATTAGAAGCTAAAGTCTAAGATTTAGAAGAAAATTTGTAGGATGCATGCAAATTAGGGGAATCTCTTTTGGCATGTAGGAATCCTTCTCCTACATATAGTTTGTTTTTTTTTGAACAATTTTATATATGGAAGCTTTTGAGGATCTCTTGTCATCTTCCTTATAAAATTTTACATCCAACAACATTTTTGGAAATTTCTATAGTGTTGAACCTAATCAGTAGGATTTGCTTTATGAATTTTATTTACATGATTTGATTCTAGGAGACCATGAACATAATAAATTTTTGATAAACCTTCATGTAGGATAAGTTCAACTTAGGGAATTACATTATACATTCAAAAATTAAATAGCATGGAAAATCAGATTTGAGGATTATATAAATCATACTAAGACTACAAGATTGTGTGTGAGACCAGCCTTTCCTATTCTTAGATTGATCAAACAGAATTTTAACTGTGCTTTATTAGATGATGAGATTAAAATACATTATTTACAGGCTTTATATTATTGTGTTATTTCTTTTGATTTATTTTCAAGACAAAATTTTGATTCAGTGGTGGCTACAAGTGTAAACAGATGGGACCAACTTTCAGTACCTCTTAAAAGATGAGAGGTGATGTCCCCAAATAACTCAAGATGGAGTATGAGGAGAGCATCTTCAGTTTTGGAAATCTTAATAGAGGTAATAAACTCTGGGGGAGAACAGAAATAGATTGGCATGAGATATAGACCCCCTTTCCTGATCATACCTATTCTAGGATGGCAGAGTTGGGCTCCACAATCAGAGGAACAATTCAATATATGAAAACAAATGATTCAAGCATATCAGGGATTTACAAGCAATTTAGATAAGCATATAAAAAATGAATTTGATGAATATAATTTGAGTCAGAGTGTGAAAAGTAGAAGCCAGAGCTATGAATGCTAATAAATATTTTCAATGGGACTTGAAAAAGGTAAAGCTTGGAGGAGATGATGAGCTTAGAATATGGCTCATTATTGACATGTTATTTCCCTCGATTCATCTCTCAAAGGATATTATCTTATGAAAATCTTAGATTGTTAGATAGCTATTACATGGAAAATAGATATTTGTCTTGTTTATATTGAACTAAAGACTAAACCTTTACTTTGTCATTAATGTCTAATACATAGCATGTTTTAGTGATTTTTGTTGTGAAGAATGCTCAAAGAAAAGACACAGGTGAAGTATAGTGAACATGCAATTTTGATCTCCATCCATCAAAACTATGAACTTCATAGGCTTGCTTCTATGCACTTTACAGGTTTGTTTCTATGGACTCTACAGGCTTGTTTCTATGGACTCTACAGGCTCGCTTCTATGGACCATGTAGGCTTGTTTCTACGAACTCTGTAGGTTTGTTTCTATGGACTCCATAGGCTTGTTTCTATGGACTCCATAGGTTCATTCCTCCCAACTCTGCAAGGTCAATTTTGAGAATTTTGTAAGGATGAAGCTACAAATAGGGAAGCTGGTGGTCAGATAGGATAAGAGAGAATCATTCCAAATGAAATCAAATACAAAAAATAACCACCTACTATTTTGAAGGACTTGCTTTTGATAAAATTATATGTAATTAGATTTTAGGATTATTATAGGATAGTATATTATCTCATCAGAATAATTGGATCTCTTGGAAATCCAATCTCCTATCTTTGGATTAATGGATTGACCAAGGAATCCTATTTCTTTGCATTCTATTTTGAGTTGATAATATTAGTATAAATTGTAAGACTTTCATCATTGAAAGAGATAAGATATTATATAAAATATTAGATGATAGAGAGTAGATAATAAAGGAAAATTTGTATGAGCATATTATAGGGTTTAGCCAGATTGTAATCATTTTAGTTTTATGAATTAATACTTTAGTTTCTAGCATTGATTAATATTTGTTCCTGAGTCTGAGAGGAGCAAGGGCCCACTCTCCTTAGAACCAGGAACTGTGTACGATATTTATGTTATGTTATACTAATTCATTGTTATAATTAATTAGAATTTTGTTAATATTTACATTTATTCATAAAAAAACATCAAAATAAATTCACAATTTAAAAAGCATTTTCTTTTTCCAAAGTCATTTCCTTTCTAAGCAATGTCCATTTTATTTTACAACAAATGTGTGAAACAAGTTTCCTTTGGTTAGTGAAGAGTGTGATTTTACTTTCCACGCAAGCGTAAATAAGAGTGTGATTTTTACTTTCAGCAAAATAATTGATTGATTTGATTTATTCCTTTTTAGAAAAAGAGTGAATTATGTAGTTTAGGACACATTTCTTTCTTTAGTCAAAGTTAGAATAGGACAATCAAACACCCCCATAAGCAACCTTCTAGATCTACCATCTCATACCTTATTGCAGATAGCTTTGAACACCAACCCTAATTGATAAGACATCAATTGAATATTGATTAAATGAGGAGTTAAATGACACTCATCATATGATATCCATTTATTCTAATAATATTCATATTAGTAGAATTCATGTTTTATGAGTATTGGTTAATGATAAAATTTAGAATCTTTGTGATATATAAGGTTGTGCATTAGTATCTAACTAAGATAATGCACCAATATAGCCTATTTCCTTAAATCTTATTTAGGACATCATCATCATTTGATTCTATTATTACTCATCTATTTTAATTATTGATAGGGAATATGATAGACCTATATTTAGCTATTATATATGTATTTATATTTAGGTTTACAATATTGATTAACACAAATTATCATCACTACCAAAAGGGAAATGAAAGAGCTGACACAAATATTATAATAGCTAAGCACATCATAACCATGACATACATAGAGTAACAAAGTGTTAATCCAATTAACCTAACACTATTTACAATAATTTAAGATTGCTTGAGCAAAATCTTGCAAAAGAAGATGATAATCTTCATCTTGGAGAAACATCCTTTGAAGGAGCTGATTAAAATATAACAATAGAACAATATATTTGTATAACTAATAATAACCAGGTACTAACATAATATACTGGTTAATTTCACCAGTATATTGTTAATTCTATAATAATTTATTAAATTATTATCATGCATATCGGTAAAAATTACCCACATAATGATATATTAATGTGTACAGGTTGATGGAGATGTTGAAATGTGGCATAGATCCCCCTTGGTTAGTTATATGGGTCCAATATATTAGTAAAAATGAGTAACTTATGGAATTAGCACATTGGGTAATGGTCAACCTACATTGGGATTAGGAGGTAAACCATCTATTTTTATTTACATATAGCTCAAGTCTTAGAGGAAAAAAACAATCTCCAATCAAATCCATAATGTGGGGAGATCCCATGTTTTGCTACTACCAAGTAAAACTATTTCCACAATACAACAAGCCTATATTATTACATGATATGATTCCATATGCAAATCCCCTATTTTAACTTCTCTTCAATTTTGATTGGTTAGCTTATATAAATAACCAAGTGAAACTAAGAGGCTAGTATTTTAGTATCTATTTAATTTAATATGATATCCACTTATTGTAATAATATTCATATTAGCAGAATTCATGTTTTATGAGTATCAGCTAATGAACGTGAGATTAAGGAAATAGGTTATATTAGTGAATTATCTTGGTTAGCTACTAGTGCACAACATTATATATCACAAAGATTCTAAATTTGATCATTAACTGATACTCATAAAACATGAATTCAGATAATATGAATATTATTAGAATAAGTGGATATCATATTAAATTGAATAGATACTAAAATGATAGCATATTAGTTTCACTTGGTTATTTTTTCAAGCTAACCAATTAGAATTGAAGAGAAGTTAAAACATGGGAGTTGCACATGGAATCATATCATGTAATAATATAGTCTTGTTATATTGTGGAAATAGTTTTATTTGATAGTAGCAAAACATGGGATCTCCTGACATTATGGATTTGACCAAAGATAATTTTGCTCTCTAAGACTTGACCTATATATAAATAAAAATAGATGGTTTACCTCCTAATCCCAATGTAGGTTGACCATTACCTAACGTACTAATTCCATAAGTTACTCATTTGGACTAATATATTGGACCCATATAACTAACCAAGGGGGATCTATGCCACATTTTAACATCTCCATCAACCTGTACACATTAATATATCATCATGTGGGTAATTTTTACCAATATTCTTGATAATGATATTGTACATTATTACAAAATTAATAATATAATTCTTCACACTATATTCATTCAAAAAATTACATGGTTATATAGGAAATATGTTTCTTATACTTGAGATAGTAAGATCCCTATAATCTCCAAACTATATACAAAATATATTGTTACAATAATATATTTGTATAACTAATAATAACCAACTACTAACATATTATATGGTAAATACTACCCAGTAAATAGTAATTTACCCTACAGTGAATATACAAATGTGAGCACTAACATTAGGCTATTCCTAACATGTTGGTTCCCTTAAGATTTGAAAGTGACACTTTGGGCCCTAGGAGGTGCATGATATCTTACCTTCCTTCAAATCCTTATGAAGATTCAAGTGTGAAAAGAGAATGCCTATGAATTATATATTATGAAAAATGTTTCCTGTGTGTAAAGATAATGCCTATGAATTATATATTGTGAAAAATGTTTCCTAAATAATATAAGTTTTTCTTGCTCATAATATTATCTTTATTTATTCTTAAATTTTCATGAAATTAATTCAATAGCCTTAATAATTGGTTGATTTCTATTGAAATTTCTTGGACCATTAAATCTTTAAATTGCCATCCTTTTCCCTATATTCACATCTTAAATTTATGTGTGTCGATATTTTGGGGAATTTCTTGGGCATGGGGATTGATGAAGGCCATAGATTCCTAATGACATCATATAGTTGGGAGATGAACACCTCCCTTATATCTGATAATTTACAAGTTGATACAAAAGCTTACAATAGTTGTGGGTAAAGTACTTAAATTGTGTTGCTTGCTAGATGGAAGAAATTGTTTTATGCTAATTTATGGAAAAAAAATGACTGTGTTTTCCTTTTACAAAATAAGAAATGAGATGTATGTGATATTTGTGTGTTTAAGAATAAAAATGGTTTCTTATAAGAGTTTGATTCTATACTTGGACTGTTTCTAAATGCTTATGATTTTCTAAATAGGGATTGGGTCCCTAGAATGCTTCCTATACATGTATTATTTCTTTTTAACGAATGAAAATTGGTTTGGATTTCTCTAGGTTGTTATTAAAGGAATGTATTGCTTCTTATTTAAAGGTATGTATTGCTTCTTCTTCTTCTTCTTCTGTGAAAATATTATGGCTTGTATATGAAATTTTTCATACTAAGGAAAAGGGATATGGATTTTAACACCCTCTTATTTAAATACTATGTTAAAGATAGCTTCTAAGGAAGAATTTAATTATATTTGAATATGTGAGATTTCTTACCTAGGATGTTATTGACTATGTCCCCATGTTGATTTTTTAATGAATGCATAGCTATCTATTCATGCATTTTTGAAATAAAAAGTGATCTATGTGTTGATAAGAAAGATTTTGTATTTTGAAACTTGTATACATTTTATTGTAAAATAAATGATTAATTTATAGATAAATTAATAAGTAGTTATAGAAAGGAATAAGTTAAACACAAAAATTAATACATGGATATTACTATACAAAGAATAAGCTCTATGAAAATAGATGCCCACTTTGGGACTTTGAAATAATTCATTCCTACTTCTTGAAATTACAAACTAGCTTATGCTAACACAAATTAAAAGAAGAAGTTTTCTTTCCCCACAGATGAATGGGTTTACCTCCCAATAGAAAATATGTCTGCACAACCAAGAAAGATATCATAATACACAATAATGTTGGGAAATCTCTCTCTCTCTCTCTCCCCAAAAATAAATATCAATGTACAAGAAACACATATAATCCCAAAGAGAATATATTAAAATTTAGATTGAGTATATTTGAGTGTGTTATTTTATCAAAATTATGATTAATGGATTTTTATTCTAATCAAACAAAACAACTGAGTAAAGTAGATGAACAATCAAATGAGCATTTGAACATGCACCTAATTGTAAATAATCATGGTATGAACAATTTATGTTTTTGATTTAAAAGAACATGGAGGGATGAAAAACTTATATGTTTTTAGAAAACACAGAATGCAAGTAGATATGGTTGAATGTGAATCTAATTGGGGTAATTTTAGATATGCTGATGTGGCTATTGTGACTACCTATGATAAGGTTGGTGGATCTAGACTATAGGCCCCACTATTTTTTATTTATGGAATATTATTGCCTATTATGCCCCCATAATAAAAATGTGAAATGATGATTTGTATAGATCTACCTATAGATGTGTTTCAACTTGTCATGGATGTGTAAGCATATAATTTTGCCTGTGTTTCACTTTCTGTTCTTAAAAAATCCTAGTGAAGTCTTGCACATAAACCAAATAAAGATAAAATGCAAAATGGGGAGAAAAGGGGAAGTGGGAATGGATGAGTTGGTTTCAGAATCCCTTTGCATTGAGCGGTGCCTAATAACCCCAAAATAGCGACCTTAGGGCAATGTAGTTTTCCCTCTACAATGTGTGTGTGATTGGAATCATATACAACTGTGAATCTAAATGCTCATTCACCTAGGCCCTCCTTTGGTCTAAGCATGCAATCTACATGTACAATATAAACTTTAGACAATTATATATATGTTGAATTTGATGTATTATTATTTTTATTTATTATGCTTGTGCCAAATTAATAAGTGATAGATGTAAAATGCCTCTTTAGACCCTTTAAATATAAGACTCATAAATTCAAATTTCAAAAAACCACTAGCATGTTAGGTTGACTCAAAAGGAATAAAATAGTCATAAAAGAGACCTAAATGAAACGTGTCCTAAAAATGGGAATGAAAGACACATTGGGTCAACACTGCTCTTTTTAGGTAACCACACAAAGCATGATCACCCAAATATATTGGTTTTATTTGAAATCAAGAAGACAATAAGATAAAAGAAAGAAAAAACCATGGGATCCCTGTGACTCAGATAAGAACTAAAATAGAGGAATAATATAGTGAGAAAATTAGTGTGAAGGTTCAAAGGAGAAGACATGGGACTAAAATAAGATGCACCAATAGAGTCTTAATTTGGCATTAGGAGCCTCTAGATACAAAAAGCCGTAAAAGATGTAATACTTGTGTTTGTTTGACCAAATTCATGTGTCACATTTTTGCCCATTTTATTCTAGTAATGCAATGAAATGAAAGTACTAGAGTGAAAAAAAGAAAGTAATACCTGAGTTTACCTATGTCACATGTGTTTGCTTGAAAATGGTGATGCCATGGGTAGGATATGATCAATCCATGTGAAGAGAATATGGTCTCTAATCTTGTTCTCTTCTTGGCCAGATAATTAAATAAGACTTTGAGTGATGCTTATGAAGATGAACTCATGATGTGGAGTCCATATATTGAATTTAAGTAAACCATTATGGTATGAGGAGCCAAACTATGCTTTCTCCCAATATTTTATGGGTAGATATGTGCCTAGAAGTTAAAATCTATTTAAACTCAACCCCACACAACTCAATATGTTGGGTACTACTATAAATTATTTAAATTAAACACTACACACATTTATAAGATTCATTCTGGTATAAAATTGGTGCAAAAACTAGTGTAAATAAAATTTTGAATTTATTTTGGTGTAAATAACATAGAGAATGACATGAATTTCCATTCTTTCTATGGAGTCTAGTGCAAAAACTAGGAAATTGAGACCAGGTGCCATGCATCATGTCCCAAATCTAATAATTGAGCATACTAAATCCTAAAATATGAGTAGGGAATTTGAAATCTAAATAATATTTTTATGTTTATGTGGACATGGACGGTGTACATGCCCCCATTATCATAATCTGTGTAAAAAATGAGTCAAATTATTTCAAAATGTGAACATATGCTGTGTATATGCCTTATTTTCTATATCATCCATGAAAACTAAGTACATTTTTTTGAGTTTGTCTAATAAAATACTATAGTAAATTGTGATAATCTATATAAACTTAAACCAATTATCTTTGTGTGAATCTAGACAAAAGTGCATTGTTTGGATAATAATGCCTTGGACTATAGTCTGAATAGAGTGGACCTATCTAATAATATCAAAACATTGTAAATATATTAAAAAAATTGAGCATTTCCTAAGTACTGTGTCATTATAACCAAATCCTATGTCATATTGTGCAAAAACTATGTATAAGCTATAATATTTTATGTTCAACCAATTGTAATGTACTGAGAAAAGTTTGTGTTTTAAGCATTATTTGAGCCTAAACTAAAATGTATTTAGTATGAAATAAAATATGAGTTAAAATCCTGACTCATATCAAATATGTAGTGATCTAATTTCCCCTTGTGTATTTGAGTTTGTTAAAATAGTTCCTATATATGACCCCTATATATGAGTTAATCTTCATAAGCATCACTCAAAGTCTTATTTAATTATCTAGCCAAGAAGAGAACAAGATTAGAGACCATCTTCTCTTCACATGGGTTGATCATATCCTACCCATGGCATCACCATTTTCAAGCAAACACATGTGACACAGGTAAACTCAGGTATTACTTTCTTTTTTTTACTCTAGTACTTTCATTTCATTGCATTACTAGAATAAAATGGGCAAAAATGTGACACATGAATTTGGTCAAACAAAAGGATGTGGTCCCAAATTATTAAGTGTGGGCATAAAGTGTTAGAGCTCTAGTGAGACTGAGAGATAGAGGGAGACCTTATAATGTGGATCTTACCCCCATACCTATGGATGAGAGGGATCCTGTTATAAATATTTTGAATGTGGATGATGTTGGGTGTACAAATGTTTATAGTGCATGGTGGATATAACATAGGTGGGGCCAATTATTCTCAGTTGGAGATGACAGAGATGGTGACTATGTGTTAGACCCAATGCTTGTGAGGGATGTTGGAGGTATAAAGTGATTGAGTTTATTTGTTATTATAATTTTATTGTTGTATATTTTAATAAGTTCTAATGTTTGTCCTTTTATGTATATGTTGGTGATGAGGAATACTAAATTATGAAAATTGAGTTAGTGTTGCATGAGTTGACTCATCACATGCCCGATGATGAAGTGGAGGGTGGTCTCATTGAGTGAACGACTAAAATTTATAGAGTATATGATCTATTATTTGACTGAGTTGTAATTGCTACTATTGCATAAATTTGAGCTATGAAAAAGAAATATGAGTTGAGTGTGGAGGTGGTGAGACTACATATTCCCACACCATATGAAACTACTACCTTAGGTCTAAGATTATTGGATGAGTATGTGCACTTATAGAGAGAGCAAATAGATCTAAAATATATATTGGCTATGTATGCTAATTAGTAGTAGATAGATAGAGGTTTAGATCTAGGACATGTGGTCATCTTGAGGCTTCTACCTATAGGTCCCTAGTATTAGTAGATATAGAGAATGTTGATATAGATAATTAGGGTGATATGGACCAAGGTCCCATTATTGAGTAGTCATTTGTATAAACTTTATTGGATATTATGTTGTAGGATAACTTATTATATATATTAGCTACTTTATTAGGTTTATTTGTTATTATCTTATAAATGGTGTACTTTTTTAAGTGTATGTTTTAAATTGAATTGCGTGTGTAGAAAGTTTTTAGCATTATTAGAATATAATTATGATAATTATCTTAGATCATGTAGAATTTTTTTATACCTTGCATGAACATCTAACCAACTTGAAGGGAATAATAATTTTAAACCATATTGATCATTTTTTATAGTTGGATCACTGTAATCTAGTTTTGGTACTACCTTGTGCATAATTGTAGTAGGAATATGTGTACTATATGTTGCAATTTTTTTTAATTAGTTGTCACACTATCATTTTTGATTGATTCTTCTTTCCTTGTCTTAAAAAATTGTTATAATTTTGTTGAGTTTTTTCACTGGATTCCATTTTTTTCAAATTGGTGGTACCACTGACCTCTCATAAATATGTTCTCTAGATGCATTTATAGCCACATGATAGGTAACCATTGGTTCCTTAACAAGACTACCCTAGGATAACTTAGTCATGGTAAAAATGGTAAAGTATAATGAGGAGGAGACTTAAATATCCCCTTTGTAAATGTAATAATACCTCTGTCAACATACTTCTCAATCTTATCTCTGAGTGCACAATAATCATTATCCTAATGACCATTAATGTGATGAAAGTGTCAAGAAAGTCTATTTTTAATTTTATCCAATCGATGTAGTGGGTGATAATGATTAGGAGGAATTTTGATCATCCTTCTATCCAATAATTATTGAATAATTTTATGAGGCCTATTTATGAATGAGTCAAACTTTATGGATTAGTTTCTACCATAATATGCTTTTATCACTGTAGGAGTTGCTAAAAAACTGATTTCTTTTCTCAAAAAACTAATTCTTTTCCTTTATTTAGTAATTCAACTTGTGTTTTTTGTTGAATCATTGTTTTTAGAAGAGGTGGATCAAGTTTTCGAACAAGATTGGATGACTTTGGTGGTAACAACTCAATATCAAAATCTACATTTGATTTCATTTGTACAAGTCCTAATTTATTTTCTTGTGCAATAGTCTCATAGCAAATATGTTGAAATGACTAGACATATGATACAAAAACATTGATTTAAGTGGAAAAATGAGACTCGTACCAAAGATATATTGTGCCTCCAACTCTATTGGTTGATAAATTAATTATTGCATGCATGTCTTAAACCATAATATGTAATCACAAACTAGTGCAAACTTTCCTTGATGTATGAATGGTAATCTCTCATAAGTAACTTTGGGTCCCTTATTCTGATTAAAGTGCATAAGAAAGACTTCCTCTAGCTCAACATATGTATTTAGAGACCCACTAGGAAGTGAATGATGAAACTAATTTAATGCATCATCCTCTAAATTCTTTAGAAATAATTGTAATAAAATCATATTGACATTACAACATTCATAATCTTTATATAATCTCTGAGGTGAATATAAGGATCCCCACTTCCAATAAACTTAAAAAATGTTGGTATCTTAAACCCACACTATAATGGTGCATAGAAAATGTTGTGCATTATGGGGTTACCATGTATAACATTCAAATTGAACCAATAGTGATATGCCTTACTTTATAAATTAAGTTGATGTATTTTATGTTAGATATCGCCAATGACATGCATTACATAAATAACCTCTTGAGAATGGACATTAAGACCATTACGGGGCTCATTTAATAATTGAGTTTTATTATTAATTTTAGACATTAGTAAACTATATTGAATAGGAGGAGTCATAGGAATATATTATACCTTAGGAATGGTAGGCTTGGGAGATTCATTAGTATTTAATATTTCATTAGTTTTTAAAGGCATATTACATTCTATTGAAATAGAATAAAAATCACTTTTATTTTAATCACTATAATCAACATGTTCACACACTTTATCTTTCAAAGGAAAACTAGGAACATCATCATGATTTGTAATAACATTATCACTAAGCAAACTATCATTTGATTTATCATGTAACATACAATCATCATCAACATGAGGGAAGGGTAAAGAATAATTTATACTAGGGTTAGTAGTGACATTTTCCTCCTCACTATATACATAATAATCATCATCATTCCAATTTTCATCATGATTACTATCTTTTTCACTTATAGAATAAATTTTGGAAATAATATATTAATTTTCACAAGAAAAGGGCACATGAAATGCATTTATATTTAAAATTTAACTTCATCATATGTAAGAGGAATGCAATTTTCACTTTCATTATCAACATTGGAAATTGAAAGGATAAATAGTTACATTTTCTACCTTGTTCAAAGCATCCTTACTTTTAAAATAAATATTATTTTATTTTTCATTAGCAACATTTCAAATATTAAGAAAATTATTGTTACAAGAAGATAAGATAGAGGATGTATTTGCATTTTATATTTTAGTCATATCATTATCATATGAAAATTGGAGCATTATTGTAACTACAATGAAAGTATTGAGATATATAATTATCATTTTCATCATGCAATGGAATGCTAATCTTATTTGCTTTATATTGTGAAAATTTGAAAAGAGATGTATCAAAATTTTTTGATAACTTAGAAGTATTATCAAATAATGCATCACCAAGAAGAGTTTCCTTTGAAATTATATTGTTAATTTCTTTCAATTGATTTGGTAGATATACAATGGAAGAAGTATGGGAAGAGCATGCATCTACACTACTTTCCTTAACATTTTGATCATAATTTGCATAATATTATTCATAACCATCATGACAATAATAATCATCATCATTATATGGATGATTATGTTTTTCATCAATATCTAGCACACAATCTTGGTAATTTGTCCATTCTTTATTATAATTATAAGGAATGCCTAAGAATGCATCAACTGGATGAGGAGGGAGAGATTCCTTGTTAACCATTTAAATTTTTTCAAAAATTAGAATTAGAACAAGGGGAGAAAGAGAAAATAATGCTAACAAGTATTTCAACATAAGAAAGAAATTAAAATTTAATTTGAAACCCTAGGAAGAAAATTGTAGAAGGAAACCCTATGGACAAGCCTAAGACTTACAATATTCTATACATGAATCAGGTTCATCAATATGTTTTACCAAAATTGTGCTTAGTGGGTTTTTAAACTATTTAGATAAAATAGTTGAGTAAAGTATATAAAAAATCAAATGATCATTTGAACATACACGTACTTGTAAATAATTGTTGTATGAGAAATTTAGGTTTTGATTTAAAAGCATAGGGAGGGATGAACAACTTATATATTTTTATAAAACATAGACTATAGGTGGCTATGGTTGAATGTCAACCTAACTGGGGTAATTTTAGATATGTTGATGTGGCTACTGTAACTGCCTAGTACAAGACCGGTGGATCTAGACTGTGGCACCCTACTATGTTGTCCTTATGATGCACTATTATCTAGGTTTCCCCTACAATAAAATTGTAAACTAATGTTCTATATGGATCTACTTATATATGTGTTTCATTCTATCAAAAATATGAGATCATACAATTATGCATGTGTTTTGCCTTCTCTTCTTCCAAAACCTCAACAAAGTCTTACACACAAATCAAATGGAGATCAAATGCAAAAGGGGGAAAAATAGGGAAGTGGGATTCATCAAGTTGGCTTCAGAACCTATTGAACTGAGCATTACCTACATAGCCCAAAAATAGGGACCTTAGGTTGATGCAATTCTCCCTTTACAATGTGTGTGTGATTGGAATCATATGCAACTATGAATCTAAATGTTGTTTTGCCTATGTCCTCCTTTGGTCCAAGTATGCAATCTAGATGTAAAATGTAAACCTTAGATAATAATGCAGATGTTGAGATTGTTGTATTATGATTTTTATTTATTATGCTTGTGATAAATTGATAAGTGCTAGATGTAAAATGCCTCTTAAAAGCCTTTAAATATAACACTCTATAATTCAAATTTCAAATACCCACTAGTGTGCTATGTTGACTCAAAAGGAATAAAAAGGTCATAAAAGACACCTAAATGAAATATGTCTCAAAAAGGGGATTGAAAGACACGTTGGGATGATACCACTCCTTTCAGACAAATGTGTAGAGCATGATAGTCAAAATAGAGTGGGTTTGTCTATAATTAGAAGAAATCAAGATAAAATAAAGAGAAAAACCAAGGATCCATATGACTCAGTTAATAATTGAAATAAAGGAATAATACAATGAGAAAATTAGTGTGAAGGTTCAAAGGAGAACACATGAGACTAAAACAAGATGTGCTAATAGAGTCTTAATTCATCATTAGGAGCCTTTAGATACAAAATCCATAAAATACATAATACTTATCGTTGCTTGACTGAATTTGGGTGTCTACATGTGTTATAGAAAGATATACAAAATAAATTAATAAATAAAATTTGGGCATAGGATCAATTATCTTACCACCCCAAAATATTTTTTTCATTATATTATAACATGGGGAGTGGGGAAGGGTCAATGGAAATGTCACCTCACCTACCCCTCTACATGATTCCCAAAGTGGGGACAACATTGTTGTCCCCCAACCCTCGGTTGGGTGGTGGAAATGTCATCCTCACTTGCATTTCAATACAAAGGTGACTAAGATTTGATTCCTTGGTTGCCCCTTTTTTTGGAATGTCAATCAAACATGATTACTTGGTTGGTAAAATTAAAAGCACAACACTTTAGCTCTTTAGTGTAGTTGGGCTACCATTAATGACATTAAGACTTAGTTTTGAGCTTTATAACTTGACCATGAAAATTTAGATTTGGCCTTGAGTGTAATACAGGGCCTTGGAACAGAAAATTTAAAGAAAATAATTTTATAGACAAACTTATGCTTTCCAAAAAGTGAAAATACATTTAAAAAATTAGGGGTTATGAATATTAATACCACCCTAAAGATATAAGAAATTTGTATCAAAAAAGAAATAATGTAAATTTATCAGTAGGAGTTTTAATATCTATTACTTCAATGATGGTTCTCATAAAATTAGAAATAACCATCTATTCTACATCTTTAGCATGTAAATAGAAATAGTGCTAAGCCCTCAAGAGAAGCACAAACCATGTAAATAAAACACGTAGCATGCAAATGAAACAAAAATCTACAATATAGTGAACTTTGTTAACATTTTTACAAGGATTGTATCCATGGTATCATTAATTAGTGATACCAATACTTGTATTGGACTCATATTTAATTATAGTGTTTTTAACTATTAACCATTTTTTGGTGGTGATGCTACTTCTTTCACCCTCCCTAATTCATTTGTTTTCTCATATATGTCATTTACTGTTTGTATAGTATGTTTCATTTCATAACACAATAAGGAAAATCAGAAGATAGATAATCCAACATTTAGGATTCCTAAGCAATCATGCATTCACATTACAACTCAAAACCTATTAACATATAGATCTCCCATGGTTGTAACCCATAATTTGATACCATAATGTAGTGTACCCAATTATTATTTTTACAATAAGTCTAACCATGGTATAGTTAATTAGTAATACTAGTAGTTGTATTGGACTCATCTTTAATTATGCTATTTTTAGCTATTAGATAGACTAGTTTTTTTTGGTGATGCTACTTATTTCACTCTCCATAATTCATTTGTTTGTTCATTTATGTCATTTAATTCTTGTACAGTATCTTTCATTTTGTAACACAATGAATAAACTCAAAAGATAGGCATTCCAACATTTAGGATTCCCAAGTAAGGATGTAGACTCCCTAAATCTAACATTAAAGTGTGCTCTTTAAGCATGAGAGACTGAACATCTTTGAGGAACTATTTGAAAAATTATTTTGAGGGCTTCATCCAACACCATTACTAGCATGGAAGTTAATATGTGCTAGAAAATAGGGAGATTTAGAAGGTTGGTCCACTAAGCAAAATTTTTGAGAATCAAGAGTAACATAATCTTAGAAGGTGTAGATACATAAATTTGGTCACATGTACAAAAATGTTAATTCATGACATATCCCAAACCAATTTAATTACATTCAAATACATGAATCTTATTCCCTATTCCTCTATCCATTTATCTATATACATGTTGAACCTCTCTATTCTCCATCACTACTACACAATACTCAAACTATCTTATGTCATCTCTCAAATTGCTCTAACCTCAAGACAAATGTTCCTATTTTTTGGGGACAAGTTTTTGCTAAGAAAATGGGTCCACTATTATGGAATTATTCACCTAGTATGGTCTTGTCCCTATGCCATTTAATGACTAGTTTCTAAATTCTTAATATTAATTTACATCATCTTGTACCTTTCACAAGGTTGACTAAAGGAAATTGTCAAATGATTTCATTATATTAGAAAATAAAAACCTCATTTCAAATGGACTTGATTTATATCTAGAATATATCTATTACACCATTACATTTTGATTAATTATACCTTATTCTTCCCAAATTCAATATCACTCACTCAGATCAGTCTGAAATCAAGTATGAAGTATTTCAAATCAAGTAAAGAGCCAATATTGTCAAGTATCAAAATCAAATTTATAACTACATACATATAGTCAAAGATCATAATTACAAAATCACTCTAGGTGGAAGAAATATGTCTTTGATTTCATACTCAAAATATCTAGATATGTATGTAGTAGTCAATCATCAAAGGGGGTGAAATGGGCCAGCTTAGTCCATTACACTTTCCCTCTATTTTACAGGTTTCTATCTCTCACAAGTTTTCCTAGGGTTTCCAAAGAAAATAAAAGGAAATGAATGGTTTTTTTGGAACTAAATAAGTGAAATATCTTAGCCCTCCCAATAGACATAGGCATAAGGGGGCATAACAGTCATAGATTTATCATAGTCAAAGTGGACAAGTTTATAGTCAAAGAACATGACTGACCTACTGCTGTCCAAGGAGACTAAACCTATCCAAAAATATACATAGAGTTGCCTTTGGATCTAAGCTATCAAAATCCTATTTTATTCTATTTATCATTATTAAAAATATGTTGTAGTCAATAAAAAAACATAAAATGCTAAGTATATTACTCTTGGTTGTACTTACTATTTTAAACATATACCACTCATTAATTTCAATTTCAATTGGCCAATTATTCTTTACATTTACATTTTTTCTTAAATGTTATATTTTACAACATGAATAGATCTATCAAGTTTTATATCTATTAACAGTATTAAATAAAAATAGATTAAAAATATTGGTGAACTCGTGCATTTTCAAACATTGCTTTTATGGTTTTTATCCTAGGGTTTCATTTTTTTATTTCTATACACAAATATATTTTCTTCTGATTTGTTTTCACTTTCAATTTCTTTTTCTTTATTTTCTTGATTTTTTAAAACTATATTCTGTTAGTTGCAAAACTCATAGGAGTTATTTTTCTAGGAAAAATAGTTATCAGTTTTCCCTGAGCCATGGTGTAAAGGGCACTGTTATAATACTTAAGTCATTAGACAACATTATATACAAACTTTAGTTTTAATGTACTTCATGGTATATAAAAAATGCATAGGGTTATCGCTTTTCAACTACATAAAGCCTTTCATCCATTTAGTTATATAGTGCATCAATAAATGGTTATCCCTAGGAAGTTACTCTCAATGCACCTTAGACATGGGATAGTGTGGCTAGAGGATGGTGGAATCCTCCCTAGTTAGCCCCCCTTTGGACTCTGTTCACTATTTACACCTGAGATCAATATATCTGAGAGCTTATAAATAATACACACCTTGACTAGTTACACCCTTAATACCATTTGAAAATTCATAGTTTCAAAATTAAATAATGGCTATAATGAATGAAATTTGCTTCTATCTTTTGATTTGGTTAATGAGGTTCATCATTGAATTCTATGTTATGTTAGGTTGTGGAGCTAAAAGATTCACTGATGTAGACATGGAGAAGGCCATTGGAGGAGTTACTGGAGTGTCACAGACACTGGCGTCAGTCAGGCCAACCGACGTCGGCAGGTAGGAGACAGGAAGCAACCGGCGTCGGTCAGAGATCGGTCAATGTCGACGACCCCCAGGTGGACAGGGATCGACATCGGTCACCTGTGTGGTTCGACTGCGAGTATATTACGGGTAGTTGGTTGACGAACCAAGTGTTTGCATGATGAGAGCTAATTATAGACTGAGAGCTGCGGATGTAATTATTGTATTAGGTGTCTAATTATTGTTTAGATGATATCTATATAATAGACTCATGGTTGTATTGTAAACTTGTGCTAGAGAGTAAGAGAGCATTATTATAAGCTCCTTCTGTATGTGAGGTGAGCAATGGTGTGTTCCTCCTAGTGCCACAGTACCAAGGTGGGTGCTAGATTGGAGAATCAGCAGGGTTCTTCAAGAGTGTATGATCTTGGTCATCAGGTGAACATGGCTACGATAGGAGATCTACATGGTAAGTAAGATCATTGATATGCAGGTGTGTGTGTGTGCAAGGTCAAGGTTCATAGCTGTACAGAACTAGCTTGATCTGTAGGTGGAAGATCAGATAGGATAGCAACACAACAGGGAGCAGTATCAAGAGAGATCTACTTGGAGTACAGGTGTGTACTTAGAGCAAAGAGGAAGACAAGGAAGATCCTTCCATAAGTAAGGTCTATTGAGGTGCAGGTTGTTGTAGGTTCAGGGGAGATCTACTTGAAGTACATTTGAGTACTTGTGAAGTGCGTGGAGCACTTGTGGTGTGCGTGGAGCACAGGTATAAGGTGAACACCAACTCAGTGTGTGAGTTGGGTGTTGGGACCTAAGAGAGAGAGCTTTGAGGAGAGAAGTACTGTTCACTTGAGGTGTGGGAAGCCTCTGAAGAGGTGGTGGAGAAGAAGTGGCATCTTCTTTATTGTATTCTTTTATGTATGAGTATTAATACAAGTTGTGTATTGTCTCTCATATCATGTGTTATTTCTGGATTCTAGTTACTTGTTGATTCTAGTTATTTTCGCATATTAAGTTGCTTGTATTTGGTAATCAATTGTGTGCTTCCGGTGTTTCATATCCCCAACATGTGGTATCAGGGCAGTTTGGACATGGGACTTGATTCAAAAGAGCTCGCAGGTAAAAAGTCATCATAAGAGGGAGAGCTTTGAGGAGAGAATTACTGTTCACTTGAGGTGTGGGAAACCTCTGAAGAGGTGGTGGAGAAGAAGTGGCATCTTCTTTATTGTATTCTTTTCTGTAAGAGTTTTAATACAAGTTGTGTATTGTCTCTCATATCATGTGTTATTTCTGGATTCTAGTTACTTGTTGATTCTGGTTATTTTCGCATATTAAGTTGCTTGGTATTTGGTAATCAATTGTGTGCTTCTGGTGTTTCATATTCCCAACACGTGGCATCAGAGCTAAGGTTGCAGGAAGCGGTTTTGTGTTTGGTTACAGGTCACTCTCAGGGGTTTCTGATTGAGTGGGAGTAGAGCAATGGCAGATCAAAGTAAGCTAAGAATGGAGGAGTTGAAAAGCACAGATGGTCACTTATGGTCCGATGGAAAGAAAGAGTAGGTAAAAGAAGATTGTTGGTTTGTGGAAGATCAACAAGAAGGAACTGAAGAAGCAGATGTTGCAGGTGATGTGGCATAGGATGCTCTGGGAGGTTTCTTGGATAAAGTTGAATCTTGTCTTACAGATTTGGTTGCCTCTTCCCATGCAGCCCCAGATAGAGGAACTGGTGAGCCTTGTCAAGGAATTGGCAAAGGGGAAGTGAAGCTAAAATTACAGGCGGCCAACACATGGGTGTTGAAGGAGGTCATGCAGGTCCCAGGTTTGGAGATGTGGCTAATTTCTTCAAAAGAGTTGGGTGATGAGAGATGCACAATAACTCTCACAGCAGATGCACTTGAATTAGCTGGTGGTAAGAAAATAGGTACTCTTTATTTACTTGTTTATATTACTGATTCTTCTTTTGTTGCGGAGACGTGGCTTTATAGGCTTGGTCACATGAGCAGGAAGGAGATGCATGTTCTTAAGTGGAAGACAGATATATTTGATAGGCTTAAGAACTGGAAAGCCTTGGTGTTCTTGGAGGAGATGGTGGACAGAGACCAGTGGATGGGGCTGGATACTTCTGAGCAGGGTAGTTTGGACATTGGGTTTGATTCAAAGGAGCTCACAGGTAAAAAGTCATCACTCACAAGAAACAGAGGTACTGGCATCAGTAGGAAAACTAACATTGGTAGTAGGTAAGACCGATGTCAGTCACGAGGACCGACGTCGGCATCAGGAGGACACCGATGACGGCAGGTTGGTAGTCAGGACAGGCGCAGGAATCGATGTCAGTCGGATGTAGATTGTGGGGTGGCCAAGGTCGGTCACTGTAATAAATTTTGGGTGGACAACAAGCTGTCAAGGAGTCTCAAACACCCATATGGAGGATTGAAGACATAAGTAGGCCTCAAATTCGTTGTTCCTCTTCTTTATACTAGTTGCTGACTGCAGAGCAGGAAGGATTCAGGAAACAGTGGGAGCGTGGCATGGAGAGATTGTAGAACCAGATGGGAGATTTGGTAGGGTTTCCAGCTGGTATGTTAGCACTGCAAGACAAATGGATTCCTTAGTTGAAGAATAGAGAGAACGAACACGTGAGATGAAAGACCAAGTTATATGGTCTTGAGGAGTTGCAGGACAGTGGTACAAGTTTTGACAGGTGGAGGACGAAGTATGGCTTTAGTCAATGTCAGGGTAACTACTGTGGTTTGACTTACCATGGGGATGATGATTTCAACATCATTCTGTTGCTGTATGTGGATAGTATGCTAGCTAGCAGGGGTGTACATACAAGTTTTGCTGAGCTAAGGGTAAGATTAGCTCAGTGGTTTGCTATGAAGAATTTGGAGCAGAAAAATTCTTCGGCATGGGAGACATGGGAGATAACAGGTTGATTTTGTCTCCAGTGGGAGCTGATGTGAATCAGGTGTTGGCGAGATGCAGGATATAGAATCGAAGCGCACCAAGGGCTGGACAGTTTAGTGTCTGAAATCACATGAGGTCCAGTATAGACCTGAGTTTGCCCCAGCAGTGGGTGTTGTCAGAGAGTTAGGAGCCAATTCAGAGAAGTGGATTCTCAGGTATTTGAGAGAGACCAGTAGTAAGGATTCATGCTATTTAGGGTCAGGACTTCACTACATGTGTTTGTAGATGTGGATGCGGCAGGATACTCGATTGATAGGAGGTACACCATAGGTTGTGTGGTGGGTTGTCTTTAGGATTGTACTTGAAGAGGAATACAAACCAAGAAACAGATTAGACGGGGTATAGGTACAGGTACAGTGTAGCTGTTTATCTCCAAATGGGAGATTTTTAGGTTGTGGAGCTAAAAGCTTCACTGATGCAGACATAGAGAAGGCCATTGGAGGAGTTTTTGGAGTGTCACAGACACTAGCGTCAATTAGGCCAACTGACGTCAGCAGGTAGGAGACAGGAAGCAATCGGCGTCGGTTAGAGATCGGCTGACGTTGGCGACCCCCAGGCAGACAGGGACCGACGTCAGTCACCTGTGTGGTTCGATTGCAAGTATATTATGGGTAGTTGGTTGACGAACCAAGTGTTTGCATGATGAGAGCTAATTATAGACTGAGAGCTATGGATCTAATTATTGTATTAGGTGTCTAATTATTGTTTGGATGAGATCTATATAATAGACTCATGGTTGTATTGTAAACTTGTGCTAGAGAGTAAGAGAGCATTATTATAAGCTCCTTCTATATGTGAGGCGAGCAATGGTGTGTTCCTCCTAGTGCCACAGTACCAAGGTGGGTGCTTGATTGGAGAATCAGTAGGGTTCTTCAAGAGTGTATGATCTTGGTCATCAGGTGAGCATGGCTATGATAGGAGATCTACATGGTAAGTAAGATCATTGATATGCAGGTGTGTGTGTGTGCAAGGTCAAGGTTCACAGGTGTGCAAAATCAGCTTGATCTATAGGTGGAAGATCAGATAGGACAACAACACAACAAGGAGAAGTATCAGGAGAGATCTACTTGGAGTACATGTGTGTACTCAGAGCAAAGAGGAAGGCAAGGAAGATCCTTCCATAAGTAAAGTCTATTGAGGTGCAGGTTGTTGCAGGTTCAGGGGAGAACTACTTGAAGTACGTTTGAGTACTTGTGAAGTGCGTGGAGCACTTGTGGTGTGCGTGGAGCACAGGTATAAGGTGAACACCAACTCAGTGTGTGAGTTGGGTGTTGGGACCTAAGAGAGAGAGCTTTGAGGAGAGAAGTACTGTTCACTTGAGGTGTGGGAAGCCTCTAAAGAGGTGGTGGAGAAGAAGTGGCATCTTCTTTATTGTATTCTTTTCTGTATGAGTATTAATACAAGTTGTGTATTGTCTCTCATATCATGTGTTATTTCTGGATTCTAGTTACTTGTTGATTCTGGTTATTTCCGCATATTAAGTTGCTTGTATTTGGTAATCAATTGTGTGCTTCCGGTGTTTCATATCCCCAACATGTTACTTTCCAATGTGTTATTTGGATTCACCATTTATGGACAATAATCAAACTCAAATATCATAAAAAGGCTAAAATTAATAGTTTACAAATCTCAAGCCTTCCTCAACTCATATTGTTACAATATTATATCATGCCATGATTCTATAAGGACAAAAACACTGTTAAGTTTTTTTTTTGGTAAAACCAAGTATGACTAGGAAACACAAAAAATTGTATATTTTGAATCTTGAAAGACATACTACACACCATGTTGATAGACTTATCATGGTTTTTGAGACTGACAAATCTAACACAAAGTAGTCAAATGAAATTAATGACAAAAAAATCATACTAATCCACATAATTTGATTCATTACTATACATTAAAAGAGATTAACAAAAATAAATCAGCTCAAGCTTCTATATCAAGAGAAGAATATGATCCCTTCTAAGCCAATACTTCCACTTTAGTGTTCCAATTTATACTACTGATTCCATTCATATATTGACACCTCTAGTTACATATGTGACATCATCCATAGGTATGGGACTATCATAAGGCTTATAACAAATTAATATGCTCATTTATATAAAGTCATCATATGCACCTCCTTTTATTACTACACATGGTCCACCACCAACCTCACCTAATGCACACTCCCTTGAGTAGATTATATAGCCTTACATGCTAAAGTGTTGCAATTAGAGAAAGGTGTCTTTAGAGTTAGTCATTCAATGGATTCCCATACTTTACTTCATAATACTTTGGCACCTAAGATAATATCTTACACATGAGGAATGGGCTTTGTAGTTCTTGAGCTATTTCTCTATGAAGGCAAAGGTGACCCTGGACAACATATTTGATCATTTCATGAAGCATGCTTGGATTATGTTTACAAAAATAAAATATTTTTTCATGACTCCTCACAAAATATGATTTGAAATGATTTTATGATCTTCCAATCCAATCAGTTAAAGCATTCAACCCTTTAGCAGATGAATTTCTAGAACATTATTTTATCACAATTGGTGAAATATTATCTTATGTGCAAATTACTAAACTCAAGAAAGGGTCCAATGAGCCAATCAATGAATATGTTCTTCAATACAACACTATACTAGTAGAGATGAAAAATTCTATGGTAGACAATGAGTTACAAGATATCTTCACACAATTTTTTTAGCACCACTTCATGGGTCTACCATGTTTGAAAAATTAAAATATTTTGATGAATTATTCCATACAATCAAAGAATGCAAAGTCAAAATCATAGCTTTGAACAAACTCAAGAATTCACCCAATGATATATCTACTTCAAATGCTAAGTTTCAAAGTAAACCAAGCTACAAGGTCAAATCTATTGAAGATAAGAATGAAGTAAAAGTAATAGTCAATGCAATATCACAACTAACAAATAATATTTAATTTAAAAACCTACCAAGGAGGTAATTATCAAGGTTACCATCACCTCCTCATGACTTGTTATATAAATTACTTGACCAAAATCTCATATCTCTCTCTCTCTTCATGATTAGAGGTTGATATGACTAACCCTAGACATAAGGGATTCAAAAATAACGCATATTGTGATTATCATAAATGTTTTGGGCATACTATAAATAAGTGCTACAAGTTGAGGCATAAGATACATGATCTTATAAATGATAATAATTAAGTTAAGCACACCCAAAGAGGGGGCTAGACCATAATATATTGAAAATAAAAAGTTAAAATTCTTTAGTAATCCATTTCCAAACCATAATACAAAACAAAATATAGATAATTCAAAGTTACACCATGCTTACAATGTGCATCTTCTTCCTCGAACATATAGACATCCAATATATGGTATTATAGGTACATTTATAAGGACATTAACACTACATCCTATTATCACATTTTATGAAAGTGAGATTTTTGATGATGATCTAAATAGACATGTACTCTTTATTCAAGCTTATATAAAAAAAACATAAACACAATGTCATGATAAAAAATGGGTCAAGTGAAAATGCATGCACAATGATACTTCTTCACACTCTTGGGTAATTAGAGTAGGATTTATAAGATACATAAAAAATAGTCAAAGCCTTTGATATACATAGACATAATATAATACTCTTGGGCATATAGTGCTCTACCTATTTAGAGTGGTTCATCAACAATGGTTAATCCATTATTAGTATTACAAAGCACATGGGTATTTGATATGTTATTAGGATGCCCTTAGATATAAAAGCTCTGTATAATACTATCCATAATACATCGTTGTCTCAAATATATACATTATAATCAAGTGATCAAAGTTTATGACATTTGATATGAGTACCTTATTTAGTTAGTGGTATCTCCTCATCCTCCCCCATAAGCACCATAGTTAATTATTGAACCTGTTTAAGAGCATAATAAAAAATTAGTTATTGCACCTATTCAATAACATAGTATAGAGACAATTGTTACACCTATGCAAGATATTTCTATATAGTCAGTTCAAAGGAGCGTAGTATACCTTCTTAGACAATGAGATTCATATAAAAATTTATTTTAGAATTAAAAGAGATCTTCATATTCTATAGTGCATCTTAAGATAGTACCTTAGATGGTTCAGCGTGTTCCATAGAGAACACAGACAATGAGACCTCCTCCTACTACATAAAAAACTCCACCAAGTCCTATGTCATGTAGAGTTACACATCCTACACAAGATTCTATGAGTAGTGATCAAGAAAATTATGTTACAACACTTGAATTATTTTAAGATTCAGATTCATCTATATGTATAATTTTTCATTAACAAAAATTCACACTTCAACTCTATTATACAAGAACACATTATGGTCCTCCCATTGATGGGATAATTGGCTAATTTCTTTTGCACACATCAAAATTTAAAAAAAAAACAAATTTAAAATGTCAAAAATTTCAAAAACATTCAAATATGTCAAAATTTTTAGAAACATTCAAATATGTCAAAAATACAAAAAAATTCAAAAAATTTAAAAAATTCAAAGAATTTAAAAATATAAAAAAATTCAAAATATTCAAAACAATAAAATCAAGACCTGAGCATGACTTGATTTTCTAGTTTACTTGTTTTATATATGTTATTTATCTCATATTTTGGTAAATAACACATTATTTTTCTTACACACATGTATTTCATAAGGTATATGAGTGTAATGTAGGTGATACATATTATACATGGATTCTTAGATGCTAGACTCCCTTCTACCTAATGGCCATGCTTATGTTGAGGGCATCTTATTCTACATGTTACATTATCATAGGTTATATCTATCTATGAACTTAAATACCATGTCTAACTATGTATCTTACAAGTGAATTAATAATTACTCATATCTTCATTATGATACATAAACATGCTACTTTGTTATGATGTGACATTGATACATATGGACCATGTAGATTAGTGTTCAATTATTCTAAGATCCTTCAATGTTGTTACTTTATTTCATGATAGGATAGACATTGATTTTTTATTATGTGTGGCCACTTGGACTTATGTGTATAACATCATTATGTCCCTTGTTTTAGACATTCTAATGTCCATTACATGTGGCCCTTGGCCTTGTTTGATGCAATATGTTAATTATATGTGGCCCTTGGACTTATGTATGGTATTATGTGACATTGAATGACATTATGTTTTGTAATTGTTGTACTTTTTGAGCTTAATTAATGTTCCATGATCCTTATCATGCATTTTTACTACGTAGTCTTATGCAGAGATGGTTACTTTATTGCATGTGTTATTGCTATATCTATCTAGACATGACACTTTTATGCTTCACGTTACATACGTTTTATACATGCTTTCATGAAAATTTTATTACTATGATGAGATACTCTCCACATGTTGACATAATTATACATGATTCTATCTTTATCACATGATACAATTAACTCTTCTTTTGAGATGTATGACTTGTAGGCTACATCCCTCATCTCAAAAGGGGGGAATTATAGTGGGCTTGTCTTTGAGATCCAAACCTTTGTGATTATAAAAAATTATATTTCATGATAGAGTACAGATATCAAAGATTCAAATTAAGTTAAAAAATAGTTTTTATGATAGAGTATAGGTTTCAAAGATTTAGTGTAATTCATAAAATTAATTATATGACAAAAATTGGCATATTAATGTATATTATGGGGGCATATGACATGCATATGAAATTAATTTACAAATATTTGAGTACATATTCATAAAAAATTGAATGCATATGCATGTGCATATGAAAATTAATTACATAATTTTCTTTTACAGGTTTCACAAATAGTTATAATTGAGTATATAGATGCATGGCATTCTATATCATTTGGCATAGATTCAAGGTACATAATAATAGTTTATGTATATATATACATTTTTCAAAGTCAAAATACTTGACATTAGTTCATGCACATATGCACTAGAATATAGTTTATATATTTAAAGGCAAATGATATTATTTCACTTTAAATTTATTGACACTGTGGTCATGATACACGCATGGATATTATTCATTCTCTTTCGATCATACAAAAAAAACATAGATTGATGTGAAATTATGTGAAACATTATATTATGAGTAATGTATGTTTAATTTTAGTGACACTAAATGACCTTGGCAAGACTTCTAGTGATCCCATTGTGTGGTTTTACCTTTCTATTATGGGTGACGTACATTCAAGTCTAGTGACACTCAATGACCTTGGAATCACTTCTAAAAAACCCATCATGGTTCCAATTTATTTTGGTTTAGTAGATTGATAAATTATCTCCATTCATAAGAGTTAGAGCATGCATATTTATAACTCAAGGGATTGATTAATTATTCAAAATTGAGATTTGATCACTCTCAATTCATTAATGGTTCAACATGAGTAACCATAGCTACAAGTGCTTAGAAAAGGGGTCACACTTATCCAATTATTTTATAGGTTATAGAGTAATGTGGTTTCATCTCTATATATGTGTACTCCTTCCTTTTATCTTTTAAATTTTAAAGTTTTAGAGTTTTATATTTTTCAAATTTTAAATATGAATAATGACTACTTCATGTGTTGTTGTAGGGTCTGCTATTGTGTATCATGCATATTTAAAGCTTCCTATAAAAGATAAAGTGTGTCATTCACACTTAGGTATTGAATTTTACTTTACTCTAACAATTTAATTACTAGAATAAAGGGAGGGAAATGCAGATACATAAATTTGGTCACAGGTACTTGACAATATTAATTATTGACATATCCTAAACCACTTGACTCTTTTTCATTATTCATCTAGCCATTTATCTATATGTGGGATTGAACCATTTTTTCATCATCATTTATACATAGTAGTATACAAGTAAATACTCAAACTATCTTATGTCATCTATCAAACTGTTCTAATCTCAAGACAATTAACCTTACTTTAATGGGATAGGTCTATGCAAGGTAGAGAAGTCCACTATCATAGACCTATCCACATAGTGTGGCCTTGTCTCCTTGACATTTAATGAATAGTTTAAAAATTCAAAATATTCATCTATGTCATTCCACATGTTTCACAAGGTTGGCTAAAGGATATTGTTAAAAAGTTTAACTATATAAGTAAATCAAAACATCTTTTCAAAGGGACTTGATTTCTATGTAAAATCTATCTATTACACTAATACACACTAAGAAATTCTTACCTATTCTTACCAAATTTAATATAAATCACTATGAGTATTCTAAAATCAAGTATAAAGCAATTTAAATAAAATAAAGAGCTAACATTATCAAGTATCAAATCTAAATTTCTAGCTTCTTACATATAGTCAAGGAGCACAATTTCACAATCACTTTAGGTGGGATAATTACGTGTTGATTTATTCCCCTATCAAAGTATTTGGATAGGTAGGTAGTGACCAATAATCAAAGGAGGTGATTGGGGTAAATTCAAACAATTACACATCCCCTCTATTTTTTAGGTTTCTAGCTTTCACAAGTACCCCTAGGGTTTCCAAAATAAAGTGAAGGAAAACAAAAAATTCTGCATGATGTCTATAAATAGATATATATTAGCACTCATAGTAGACATAGGCAAAATTGGTAGAGTAGTCACAGATTCATCATAGTCAAAGCATACAAGTTTACAATCAACCTACATAATAGATCTATATTGTTGTTTGAGGAGTGCGGGCTCGTCCAAAAATGTCCACATACTTTATGTCTAGATCTGAGATGTTACATTTATATTTTATTTTTTTCTCACTATTAAATATATGTTGTAGTTAACAAAAAATCATAAAATTCTAAGTATCTTAATATTGGTTCTACTTATTATTTTTAGTATATACTACTTGTCAATTTCAATTTCAAATAGTCAATTCTTATTTACATTCAGAGTTATGCTTAAATGCCATATTTTACAATATGGATAGATATATAAAGTTTTATATTGATTAAAAATATGAAATAAAAATAGGGTAAAAAAAAAGGATATCAATAACTAACACTAGATCATATACAATAGTTGATTAAGAAATAATGAGCTTTCATGATTCATAATTCAAGATGTGATCCTCTTGAATGAGAAACACCCATAAAACCTTTAATATGAACATTGATCTACACCCAACCCTTGGGTAGAATTAGGAATTAGCCAAAAAAGTGTGTGCAAAAGATAAATTTGTAGAATAAAAAGGGTCTAAAACACTATTTTGCCTCTCAAATAGGCATAAGTGCAAAAAATCAATGAAGTATGAATATATGGAATAACCCTTGAGACATTCATGCCTATAAATTTTGGCTAGGAATTTCACCTTGGACTACAAGAAGGAATGATGCGAAGGCTAATAAATTTCTAATACTCTAATGAACACTATAGAACCTTTCAAAATTGCATCTTGTGTTACTCATATGAGCGAGGTAAAAAGTGAAGGTTCTCAAGGAGACTTAAGAAGTCTAAATAAGGTGAAATAGTGCCATCGAAACTAGGTTTTTAATGTTATAAGGACAATGATCAGTTTTCCCCAAGGCATCATGGTTAATATTTGTACCTTGGTTCAAGATGATACCCTAATAAAAACAACAACACTCATTAACAAAAGACCATCCCCAAACAAATAGGCATGGTTTACAAAGATATGAGATGTCATACACTCAAGCCTTTTTTTGAAGAGTCCTCTATAAAACCCATAATCATGAAAAAATTATCAATAATTCCATCTTTCACACATTGAATTACCTTGATCACCAATTTGGTCTTTTACCCTAGGTTGGCACTACCCGAAGTAGACTAGGTCAACCCTCACACTTGAATATTTTGGATTTAAAAAGATTATTTTAAGAATAATAACATACACAACATGAGGATATCTAAAAATAATAATATAATAATAATCATTGGAAGGGAGCTTCGTCAACCTAAGCCATCTTGCTACCAATAACATAAAATAAAATAAAAATGATGAGGCCAAGTTTTGTGATGATTTTACTCATTAAATGTGGGCTATCCAAGCCATGCTTTCACAGAGGATACATATAGCCACACATGAAACAACCATGGGTACCCTTTACAAGTCAAGGTTTTTTAAATTCACACCATAATTTAAGAAAATACTGCCAATCATGTCCTAGGCTAGAAATTTCAAGGGAAAATAAGTGCATGCTTACTATGACATGTTTAGGTCATCACTACTAAGGTTCTATAGCCCACTAGTTAGTTTAATTAAATTGGAATGGCCTTAAAAGGGTTAATCCCAAAGTCAAAAATAAATTTAAGCTTTTGAATTCAAATTTCATATTGTACTTTTAAATCACCATTTAATAAATTTAAATGCATGGATATAGTGTTCCTTGGCCAATTTAAATAAATAATAAGCTTAATTAATCAAATCTTTAAATCACCTGTGGAAACAAAAACTTATATATTAAAATAATAAATTAAATGCAAATATAAGGTATATTTAAAAATTAAATAAAGTAACTTAAATTTATATTTAACTATGTCCTAGTCCTTAAGTATCTTGGCCATCCATTTCTTGTAACCCTAAAAATACACTAGAAATCCTTATAATCTTTTATGAAAGGGACTTTACCACCATTGCATTGCAGGTTGAAGATTTATTCTCTATATGTTTGTTTAAAACCCAAATGGTGAAAGAGAATGGAGGATGGAAAACCGATGCCCCACCTCCTTTCTTACATCCACATGTCTTTTATAGCTCTTCATATTTATTATATTTCAAATCCTTATAGGTTATGGAAAATTAAATAATACATTTCCCCCTATTAATCACATGTTTCCCATTCATTGAAACCTATGTGTTTTATTTGTAGGGATTTATTTTAAAATATGTCTCTTTTTGGTGCATTTATTTGTTGGTTTAATACTTTATAGGATTAGATCTGATGGCAATAGCTCCATTACATTAGATACAATTAGTTTCCTTTTTTTTTTCTTTTTTTATCCAATTATACATTATACACACACAAATATATAAATATGTGTGTGTGTGTGTGTGTGTGTGTTTTTCTAGGGTAAGAAGTGTTGTATAAGCCTGATTAAGGTGGATGGATAAAGTCCATTCTATTAATGATAGCTACGAAGTGATGTCTTAATTTTAGTAGACCTCAAAGGATGGCAAGTGGGGAATCCAACTTCCTACCTAACTCTTATTATTAGAAGGTGTGGCCTAGACACGACTACCCAACCATGTTCTATTGAGGGATGGGATGGTAGAGGGGTGTGGGGTGGAAATACTAGCTCAAACTCTTTTTCCCACCTCACACTTGAAGGAGTTGATCTTCATTTCAAAGTGATATGGTGTTGTCAAGTTGGCCAAGACACATATGGAGATATGTCCAGACACGTGTGGGGATTTTATTTTGTATAAACACTTCTTGATCTATCTTTATTATTGTTTATCATTATATACATTGAAGTTTGTAATTTGATTGTAAGCTTTCCTTGGGCTAGAGATGCTTTAGTCACTCTTCTCATTGATATTACTATTAGATGAAATTTTATGTCCAAATTTATGGACATTAAACTCTCGTTGAATTAGAAATAAATGATGTGAGTTGTATTAATTCAACTTCAAAAAAAATATTAGATGCTAGTCAAGAGATATTTCTCACTCTTCTATTTTTATGCAGTTATAAAGAGTATAAATGCATTTTATTTGTGGAAATGGCTCAATCTTTAGGATGGCCATAGATACTAAATCCCATATAATATTTAATTTCCATTTTGAGATTCCTATCTAATATTTAATTTCCATTTTTATATTATGTGTAACTTCAGTTCTTTAACTCTCTAACCTTTAGGATGGCCATAGATATTGGATGGCTAGTGGGTATCTTAATTTATGAGGAGGGAATCAATATTTTAAATAATTTTTTCTTTGTTTCTTAACATTTCAAAAAAAAAAAAAATGTTGCATATAGTAATTCTTCATATGACCCATGTGCCTAGTTCTGTGCCCCTATAGTGTAGATCATTGGTATCAAAGAATAGTTGAAGCAAGGTATATCATTTGGTTCTTTTTCAAAATATTCAATGGCACACCATAGCAAAAGTAATATGAATGGCACCCAAAAAAAACTTGAGGTAGCCTGAGATGTTGAAAGGATTATTATATATACACTGGAGGTACATCAAACTAAAATTTTTAGCCAATTTTATGAATTGATTATGCATCTAAACCTAATGCATTCAAATCCTCATCCATAGTTCACTCAAAAATGGTTTTAACAACAAACCCCATTCAAAGTGCAATTTGATCTTGACATTCATTTATTTGAAGGCAAAATTAACAACAAAGCATTAGATGCATAGATTCAATAGTTCAAGGCATACTTATTAGTCAATCATTTCAATGATGCTGAGAATATCACCTTCATAGTGTTGAAGATGTACATTCTATTTGTTCACTACTGGGAAAAGTTTAGTACATAGTGTGCATAATATTATATTCCAATTGAGTCTTGTAATAACTTTGTTGACATATTGAAGGAGGAGTACTATCTTATTTATCACTTTGAGGATGAATACATCAAGTTCCAAAAATTATGCCATCATAAGGAGTAGTCTATAGAATATTACACCAACATATTTCATGACTAATCTATGTGCCTCCAATATAATTTAAGTGAAAAACATAAGGTGTTGAAGTACTTAAGTGGAATCTCACCTTGTATTCATGCTAAGATGGAATTATTGACTTATAACACTAAGGAAATCCAACCATAACATTTCCAAGATAGAATCCAAGTCAAAGATGAAGCAACATCTCACCTCTTCATCCAATGCTATGTAAAAGAGCTAGATCACACAAAATTCTTCATCTCAACCTTTTACATAGAAATATAGCACTTTTGACAAAGGAGAGAAACCTAAGAAGACTACACAAAAATTGAAGGCTCCTTCACCTTATAATTAGACAAAGTCAAGAATAATTTTGATGAAAAGTGGTGCCATCATCATCGCTCATACACCCATGATGAATCTGAATGCCAGATGCAACAATCATTGATTTCCCAATCTACATTATGTCCTATACTAATGGATGACACTAATCTAAATATAACTTTTATAAGCACCAACACCATTGTGATATACATCTATGAGGAACAAAAATGTCTCTTCCATATAAAGTTTTAGGTGAAGGGTTAACCAGTTCATGTCATCATCAATAGTGGCAACTATAATAATATCATTGCACAAGCCACAACATAATGCCTTAGACTTTACACTAATGTGAATCCTAAGGCATACTCATTAAGGTGGCTTCAATAGGGGAAGGATATACATGTCCAATGAGAATGCACCTTATAGTAAAAATTCAAACCTATGGAGGACATCATCACTTATGCATTGAAACCTTTGGAGGTTTGTGACATCTTATTGGGAAGACAATATTTTTATGATGTGAAGCTACATATCAAGCCAAACCATAAAATTGGACTATTTATGTACAAGATATCTTATTCAACCTATTTGAGTCATTGATAGTGACCAAAGTTAGCTTGGTTTATGCCAAGAATTATCATAAAATAGTTTTGCATGCATAGAAGTTCATGTTGCTCATGGTTCACCTTGACACACCTACACAGGAGACAAAGCAAGTTTTGGTAGTGCACACTACATGGTTAACATTGAATTAAAAACAAATTAGCAAGTTAAAAAGGTATCATGATGAAGTATTCACATAACCTAAAGGCCTTCCAATGTACTTTACTATAAAACACCACATAAATTTGGTCCTTATACACCCTTTTTTGAATAACCCCATGTATCACAGATCAATTTGGGAGAATGATGAAATAAAATGACAAATAGAAGATTTCATTGATTAGGTTAATATCAAACCAAAATTTTCTCTTAATGGGAGTTTGACAGTCCTCATGTCTAAGAAGGATGGGTCTTAGCATATCACATAGACTATCATACACTCAACAAAATTAGGGTGAAGAATCAATATTCATTATGACACATTGATGATCTCTTAGACTAGATCAAAGGTGTAAATTGACTTAAAGTTAGGTTACCATAAGGTTCCAATCCATCTTAGGCATTTATTTAGGGATAAAATCATATTTCTTTGTCTATTTGTAATTTGGTCCTCTTTGTTATTATAGGATTTCTCTAGTTCTAGTTTTGGTTTCATAATTGATGATATTTTGATAATAAGCATAGGAAATATTAAACTCCGGTCTTGTGAGGAGATTAAAAATACTAATTTAGTAGTGTGGGACATTTTAAATAAAGGTGGCTTGACTCATTTCATGGAGAATATTGAAGGACATGACTCTAAGTTGTTTGTGGAATTTGCTAAGGCCTAGGATTATAATAATGTTAAAATTAGAGGAATGTACATTGTAGTTTCTAAAGAGGCCATTATGTGAGCTACTAGTATGTCATCTAAAGGACTAAAATGCTTTAAAGATAGTGGTAGGAAATTAAAATTGCTCACAAATTTATTTGAATCTTAGGAAAAATCCAAACAAATAATTATAAGTTATGAGAGAAAGAAAACTCCTTGGTTGGAAATAATTTAGAATTATTACAAATACATTAGATAGATGTGGTTTATTTTAAATAATTATAACTAATTCTTGATAAATTTCAATTGATTTATGATAGTTTTTCAAAATTTGGATAGTACTAATAAGTCTATATTATTTTAAGTTATTCAAAAAATGCTTTGAATGGAAATAATTTGGAATTATTACAAATACATTAGATAGATGAAATTTATTTGTAATAAGTCCAATAAACTATTGTTAAAGTCTAATTTATTTTTGATAGTTTTTTTTTCAAAATTTGGACTAATAATAAATCCATTACATTTTAATTTGGACTACTAATAAGTCCATAATATTTTTCATACTCAATCCAATTTATTTGGAATATAAGAAACTTATTCTTGGTTTTAAATTCTCTCTAATCCACTTAAGTGGTTATAATTCCAAACTAATGTAGTGGTCTAAGACATTTTAAATAAATGTACCCTAACTCAGTTCGTGGAAAACATTAAAGGACATGACTTTATTAGTTGTTTGTGGAATTTTTTAAGGCCTAGGATGATAATTATTTGAAAATTATAGGAAAGCACATTATAATTTTCAAGGAGGCCATTGCACAAGCTAATGATATGTTGTCTAAAGGCCTAAAATCCTACAAAGTAGCAGCTAGAAAGTAAAATTACTCACAAAGTTTTTTGAATCTAAAGAAAAATCCAAGATGATATTAATTATGGGCTGTAAGAGGAATAAAAAACCTTGGTTACAAATAATTTGGGCTTATTACCAATACATTAGATAGATGTTGTTTATTTATAATAAGTGCAACTAGTTCTTGATAAAGTCTAATTTATTTATGATAGTTTTTCAAAAATTAGATTACTAATAAAACCGTATTATTTTAAATTATTCAAAAAATTGCATTGATTGTAAATAATTTGGACTTATTAAAAATGCATTAGATATATGCATTTTGTTTGTAATAAGTCCAAACAATTTTTGATAAATTCCAATTTATTTATAACAATTTTTTATAGTTTGGACTACTAGCAAGTCCATATTATTTTAATTTGGACTACTAATAAGTGCATAATATGTTTCATATTAAATTCAATTTATTTGGAATATAGAAAACTTATTTTTTGTTTTAAACTCTCTCTAGTCCATTTAACTACTTTTAATTCCAAATTATTAAAAGTAATTATTTATAGATACATTTTAGATATAAATTCTCAAATTTAGCATATAGATGCATAAAATTCTATATTAGTTGGTAAATATTATATGAGGCATGATATTAGTTCATTAATTTATACATTATGATAGTTTACAATTGACACGGATTGAGTGAGGCATGATACTTATTTATACACATTTATATTTTTTGTATTTAACCCTATTGTAATTGTTTATTTTTAAAAACATAATTCAATGACATTGGGAAGTGAGAAAATTTTAATCTATAATTCAGTTGGTAGTGGTTTATTCTTAATTTTTTGAGGTAATTTATGTTGAGGTTTAACAACACTCAACATACATGGAATTACTAGTTATAACCCATTATTTGGTTCCCACCTTACAATATTTATGTTCAAGATTATAGTTGGATTAGTTATTTAAGCTAGTGTAATTGAGGTTCAATAACACTCAATGGTTTTATCACTACTCCAAATTATTTAGGGTTGGGTTATTTATCTTCCCAACACAAATAATTTCATAATTACATAAAACTAGGTCACATTCACCTGAAATATGTATGTGCTTAAGTAAGGAAGCACAATTCTCTAATTCTTAAATAAGGAAACGTCATCTCCAACAAGCTACAAAGCAACACATTTTACTCACAAACAAGTGCACTCCTTCCTTTCTCTTAAAACATTTTCAAAATTTAATATCATATTTTATATTTCATATATAGACACTGAATACTACATATTCATTGTAAGTTTGATTAGAGTAAAGTTTCACATTTGGATCCATGTCCCTAAGATAAAGTGTGTTGTACACAATCATGTATATCTTATCCTTTTACTTTAGTATTTTTATTTCAAATTTAAATACTAGAATAAAATGGTTGCATTTGTATATTTTAAAATATGATATTAGACACTTGAAAATGTCATTTTTTACATACCTTCACCATACATAACTTGTGAACACATATATTCATCTTATTCACCATTATCTCACATCCACATTATTATTAAGAGTTTGATGCTCCCATTTTGTTTTCAACCACATACACAAACCTCTCAATTTGTGTAAAACTAGCTAAATATCTTACTCAAAAATTTGTAGATCATCAAATTTACATTTGTGTATCTTAGACATTAATATCAAGATTAAACAATAACATCAAAAATAATATCCTTAGAGTGACATTACTATCTCTAACCCAATAATAATTATTTTGTAAAATTAAATCATTCTTATGGGTTGGCCCAATTTCTTAGTGTGTCAATGGTGTGATAAATTATCCAAATGAACTCATATAAATACAAATCAAACACATAATATTTACTAATTTAGTACTGATCAATCAATAATATATACACTAATACACATTGATAAAATTTGTCATATTCTTCCCAAATTTTAAATGAGCCACTAAGATTAATCATCATTTAGGTCTAAAACACACCAATCTAAGTCAAGAGAGAATATTTTTAATTATAAAAAACTAGATTTTTGTTAAATTCACATAGCAAAGGAAAATAACTACACATTCAGACTAAGTAAAACAACTATTTGTGGATTGATTTCCCTCTTTGCAGTATTAGATACATAGGGAGTGGATAATCATCAATTAGGGTGGTTATGGTCAGCTCATCCCATGACACTTCCCAAGTATTTATAGTTTTCTACCATTCACAAACAAACCTAGGATTTTTAAGGAGAATGAGACTAATTAATGGAGTTATACACAGAGTCAAGAGTAAATATTAAATGCATAAGGGTACTATAAATAGGTGGAATTGATTTGACATTCAATTTATCCCAGGTAACTTCAACCCTAGTCACTAATGCTAATGTTATTGCTTCCACCTAACATTAGCGAATCTATATGCATTGATAATTAATCCCATATCTAAGCATCTCACACACATGTTTCCAACCCCATTACACTATAAAAAGTCAATGATGTCTTTATTTATTTTTATATTTACCATATGACACTTTTCAAATCAGGTTAAGTACTTTACATCCATATTCATGCCTAACTACCATATCTCATATTCTAAATTACATTCAATTTCTATCCTAATTAGTGTTTTACAATCTAAATTAAGGTAAAAATTATGTACATTAATTTATGTGTCTATTATAGGTTTTGCATGGATCAAGTTGTATAGTCAAAGCCTCTCCTAAATTTAATTTATGTTGTACAAATTAAGTTATATATTTTTTCCTTTTACTCTAGGATTTTACTTTATTTCAACACTAAATGAAAAAGGGGGCATTTGTAAATACTAAAATTTTAGTATTATATACTTGACAATATCATATTTGTCTTATATTCACCATACATGACTTTTGCATACAAATATGACTATTATTCACCATTCTCTCATACCTACATGCTTTTCATGGTCCAACCCTCCTAAGTTTCTATTAGTCACAAATAAGAATTCCCTAGTCTATGCCAAACTAATCAATTATAATACTTAGACATCCCTAAGTTTATGCTAATATAGTCAATTATATACTTAGACATATCTAGACCATACTATTAATATTATTACCTCCTGGATAGAGCCATTAAATTCATATAGTACCAAAATTTCAAACTAATCCAAATTGAATGGTTTCATCTCATGCTAAGTAATGAACAAATTTAAAATTTGGGATATTCTTATGGGTTAACTCATATATTTCACATGCTATTGGCATGAAAAAGTACCCAAAGAGTCTTATATAAATTATAAAATACATCTAATCATATTCCCTATCTATCACTTAATACAGAAACATACATACACCTCTATAAAAGCAAAGGAAATGCCATATTATTTTTAATTTTACTATAAATCACAAGGATCATGTTCAATCAAAGTGTGAAGCACCTGAAAGGCAAGCTAAATTTGTCATTTTTTAAATGTTTAAATTTAGATCATAGGTTGCATTCATTAAATGAGAACTATTAAACACATACAATAAATGGAGAAAACTACATGCAATTTGACTTCCCTCTTCAGATTACATTGAACATGTAAGCAAATCTCATCAATTCATCAAGAAGTGGTTTGGATTGGATCAATCCATATTATTTCCCATTTTTTATACCAAAATCTTGTGTTAAATCTAAACTTGGGTTTTTAATGGAAGGAGACATGTTTTTAGGTATTTCCCATATAGTTGACCCTCAATATCACACACACACACATCGAAGAGAAGTAGGTGAAATTACATATACAATATTAAATAACCAATATTCATGCAAATTAAATTGTTATATTTGATCTCAAATGTCAGAAGGTACTAATAGAGGTTGTCATTACTATTTAGGTGTGTCTATAACTCCAATTCCTAATCTGAGTGCCTCGTAGTCTAATTTTTCATTTTTCCTTCTGCTTCCATTTAATCTCTAACTTGCATAGTATATAGTCAAATGCTAAATATATTAATCTTTTTAGTAATTTTCATAAATAAAAAGTGCAAGTGTTAAATTAGTTTGTGACTTTTAAGTTCAAGTTTATGCTTGATTGTAATACATAAATAATATGAATTAATACACATAACTATATCTTATTAGGGTTAATATAATGAAAAATAGGGTAAAAATAGAATTAGTTTTTAAGATTCACATTTATGCCATAAGTATTAATTTATAGATGTAGACCACTATATCTAGATAAATCTATGTCTACGTGTTCTTGAGTTCTTTTATTTATTAATTTTATGCATTCATGTGGATGCAAGTCTTAAGGTAGTTTCAAATATCCTAAAACCCTTATCATAAGCTCTACAATTATATATGAAATTTTATAATGTATTTTAAATTGGAATATTTTGATGAAAATCAATGGTGATATTTAAAGCTAAAATATAGTTTAAAAATTGACATGAGCTAAATTTTTGTTAATATATTTGGTAATGTAAGAATGGTGTTGAGGGTGCTAATATATATGCATTCTATAGTAAATGTGGCTCTACGCAAGTATGATTCAACATGAAAAATCTAAATAAATGAATCTCTCTCTCTCTCTCTCTCACTCATATATGAAATTTTATAATGTAGTTTAAATTGGAATATTTTGATGAACATCAATGGTGATATTTAAAGCTAAAATATAGTTCATTAATATATTTGGTAATGTAAGAATGGTGTTGAGGGTGCTAATATATATGCATTCTATAGTAAATGTGGCTCTGCTCAAGTATGATTCAACATATAATCTCTCTCTCTCTCTCTCTCTCTCTCTCTCAAAAAGTACATAAAATAGAATTGAAACATGAAATAAATTTAAATAAAATAGGTTTAAATGCACAAGGAATATATAAGGAATGTGAAAAAACTTACAAAAGATGTTAACACTAAAACCACACAATCAAAAATCATGGTAACAACATTTAAGAAAAATATATACGAACAACAAGAACTACTACCATCTACAAGATACTAGAAAGAAAACATTCTACCATATAATCCATAAATCAACTCATTGTGTAACTTGATATTAAGTTGAATAATGATCAATAATTAAGCATAAAAAATAATTAATTTTTATAATAGCTTTCCATAAATGATGTTGATATTCTTGGAACCACTTTGTTTGGTAATTAGAAAGTCAAAATTACAATGAACTATGACAATGCAATGAGGACATATACTTTATATTTTTTTCAATTTTTTTCTATTGTCTGACCAAATAGCTGTAAACCCTCAATTTTAGGTATTTTAAAATAATTAATAAATATTTTTTGACAATCCTTAAGTAAGAGTATTAAAAAATAACATAAAATAAATTTTTGAAAAAATACCAAAAATTCAATTGATGATTTTAGGAATAATAGTTAAACCTACGATTGGTGTATGGTCCAAATATTAACATATTCATAATTTTGAATAATTATATGGAATCATTTTATTTTAAAAATTTAATAAAAAAAATATATATAAAATTACCCCATATCAATGAAATTTTGAATGGTTTATCTGATCATAGATCTATGTAGAGACATATCAGACTATGGTGGAAGGAAAATTCCTTTCATAGAGAAAATGATAATGTGCTAATTTTTCTTATTAAGACATATTATGCAAGCCTAGTCTTAAACAAAGGGGGAAAATATCTTTGAAATATAGTGGCTTCTTTGGGCTCCTTCTATTGTCCACCCATACTGATTTCCATTATAACATACTATATTTCCCTAGTAATTACTTCCCTACTAAGACATATTGTGCAAGACTTGTCTAAAGTAAAGCTAAAAAATACCAATAAATGTTTTATGAAGGAATAATTAGTGGCTTATTTTGGTCTTGTTATCAATATCCTTCTAGTAACCGCACATGAATTTCATCTCTACTATGAAATATTTAAGGTCATAAATAGCCCAAATTATAAATATTTTTGATCCATGTTAGGATCATTACTTACCCTAATTATAAAAATAAACATGATAATGCAAGGATTTAAATGTAATATAAAAAAAAGGGCATCAAGATGAATACATATATAAAATCAACCTTTTATAATGCTATGCCCTCTATAGCATCAACCCTGAAAGGCCAAGACTCTTGACATATCAATGGATTCAATTATAAATATTATAAGAAAAAAATAGGAACTCCTTGACTCAAACAAGTTACAAATTAATGATTATTGATATTTATCTTTATTGTGATATTAGATAAGATTTAGCCACATGCCCATGATATATCAAAATATAAAATGGAATTCAGTTCTACAAATAAATAAAACCATAATTTCGCAACATTGTGCCCTCTATGATATCAATGTAAATACACTATGACACATGTGGAAAAAAAATCTATATATATTCATAAATCTCATTTAAATTATGTTAATAAAAACATAGGTACTTTTTGAATCCGTTACCTTTTGGCCCCAATATCATTGATATGTATTTCCCTGTGATTTCACATAGGAGTTTAACTACCTAATCGTGATATATAAAAATATAAAAATTTATTCAGGCCTAAATTAAAACATTATTTGATTTTAAAAGAAGGAACTAATGTAAAATTTGAAACTCTATCACAAAACACAAAAACACATAAGCAAGCACCATGCTCAAGAAAAATATTAAACCATATTTTTCAATGCCATGGCTTTTATAACATCAACCTCCTAAAGATAGTGAAAGAATAAAGCATGAACCCCTTGACTCCCTCACCCTAGGGTCCAATGATTTTTTATATGCTTTTTTAATCCAATATTACACTAGGATTCACGACCCACACATGATATATAAATTAAAAAAAAAACATTTGACTCTACATGAAGATAAAACCATTATTTTGTGATGTCATGTCCTCTTTAATATCAAAGGTAATTTACTATGATAAATGTGTGACAAAAAATCCACTGATTCATAGAGTTCATTGAAATTAGTGTAAGAACAAAATATACAGTTCATGGCTCTATAACCCCATGGCCCAAGAATAATTGCCACATGTATATCATTCCATAAGACTTAACCACTTATCTATGATACAGTGAATTATAAAAATCTATTGGGGCCAAAAATTGAAACCTATCAAAAAAATATGAAAAATAGATGCAAGTAACTAGTTTAAAACAAAGATGAAATATACTTTTCCCCCATGCCATGGCTATAGAATCAAGGCCAAAAGGGAATCATTACCAATGTATTAAAGGAGTTGACTAAAAAAACCTATAACAAAATAGGAACCCCTTAACTCTATCACCCAACATACCAAGGATTAATGACAAGTGTTTTATATGTGATTTTTGCATGGGATTTGTCCATTTACCCAAAATATAAAAAAATACAAAAAATGCATCCACATTTACACAAATAAATTTAGCATTTCATAATGTCATGCCCTCTATGATGTCAAGGGAAATATAGTGTTACACATGTGCCATGAAAAATATACATGGTTTATGGACTTTATTGAAATCAACATAAGAACAAAACATACACTCTATGTCTCCGTGGCCCCATTACCTTGAGATCATTGCCACCTAGTTTCTTGCAATTCCATATGAAATTCAACAATTGGATTATTATATAACAAAAGATAAGAAGATATAAATATGTGGATAAATATATAATAAGGGATTTACTACATCATGGCATAATGTGACACCAAATGTAATAGATTATGACATGTTCAACAACATTGTCAACTAATTCATGAACATTCACTAAAAATAACCTAAAAAAAAAATTCATGATCATCTTGTGACACAAGAAAAACATTATCAACATAAACACATAATCCATTGTAAAATTGTAAAAAAATCCAAATTCCATTGCTCTATCACTCTCTAGCCCCATTACTATTTACAAATTCATAATAACAATGACAAACTACAAACAAAATCCAAGGTTTATTTGACACAAAAAATAAAATTTCTATCACAAATATTTAAAAAATATGCCAGGTCTAATGAAAAAGTAAATAAAACATGCATACAATTAATAGATACAAAGGCCACAAACTCATCATAGCAATGGTTACTCACAAAACAACCTTTTTTGATCTAGAGAGAAATGTCACTTAATATTTTTATATATGCTTAAGATCCAATCAAAGTAAAGAAGTATTTTTCACTACATAAGATTTATTTCTAGGTAGATTCACATGGTTTATTATGATTAATGTCTCTACTATATTGAATATATCATAATGGTTATGCTTAATCATTCACTATTTATGATAATATTTTTATGGATGTTAAATGTATGAAATTCATCCAACAAAATAGTCTAAGTGGTTAGAAGATCCTTTCTATAGGAAGCTTGAATAGCGAAGGGTGAAGACAATTGGACTTGATTTTACAATCGATAATGTTTAATGGTGATACTTTTAAATATTTTGTTGTAAAAAATATTTTTGTTTTGTTTTTAATGGAGCCTACATATCTTTTAAAATATCAAGGGGTATTTACCTTTAAATAGGCATTTTTTGTCCTTGGATTCAGGAAATATTTATTGCTAGGTGCATTTGTGTGGTTTCTTGCAATTGATGTCTTTGCCATATTGAATATGACACAATGGTTCTATTTTATTATTCTCTATTAACGAGAATATTGTTTGAGATGTTGGTAGAAGTATCAAATTGATTTGATAGAGAAATCTAAGAGGCAAGAATATCCTTTTCAACAACACCTTGAATTAGCCAGAGGTAAAGATATATGTATATGTATATGTGTATATACATGTATATGTGTGTGTGTGTGTGTGTGTATCTATATATATATAGTGAACAATTAAACGTAACCATTATGATATATTAAATATGGTAGAGACATTAATTGTAATAAACCATGTGAATGTACCTAGAAATAAATCTTATCTATAACTAAAGATTAACAACACCATTACTCTTGAAAATTACAATATAATAGTTACCCTAAAACTGTAATCCAGATTAAAAAAATCTGTGTGGTAATGGTTCATTGGATAAAGTAAAAAAAGCTAATATTCACTAACTATTTTTTTTTTCCTTCTATAATTAGGAAATTATTTTTTAACCAATGGGATATATATATATATATGACACAAATTGAAAATTTACATGTAAAAAAGTCAATAGAATTTAGATGGGAAAAAGCCAAGGTACACCTAAAATAGTGTATAAAATATACTCAACACAAAATAAAGGGTAAGTAATAGAGAAATCAACTTCCAAGTTCAAGGTAGAAGAACCCATTCTTCCAAGTTAATTGTGTCAAGAGAAAAATCAATAATAAATTACATACATTAAGTAAAGATAAAAAGTAATAAGATTTCATATAAGTCCACCTTACAAATTGAGAAAAACTTAGGGTTATATTTTTTGTTTTCCAACTCCCTTCTAGATTGCTATTTTTTTATTCCCACATAAAATATATATAATATATGCAGTCCTACCAAAAGCTTAATATTAATTGAAATTACTACTTTATATTTATTTTATGATTCCTAAAATTAAATATGTAAAATAGAATTCAAGATTGAGATCCAATTCTTCTATTCATGAATAAGAAAGTATCATCCCAATAGGGTTGAAAAATAAATTGTGTTGACTAGTTTCTATCAGTTGATTATATCATATTCCCCTACTCAAATAATTCTAAACCTCCTATGTTCAGATCTAATAAAAAAGTATGGTTTTATAAATTTCAACAATTCAACTTAAGTAATCCATGAATTGTATTAATCCTGTAGACCTACTCATTTTTTAAAAATGAATTGTATGTCTTAGATCTTGTGATAACAATTTTATAGTCTATACCTTTCTCAATCTTCCCCCTCTTATTATTAGGTAAATTTGTGGTCCACTCTTCAACCTCTCGAGACTCTGAGTCATAATTTAAAATTTATTCATATGGGTAAAGGTCAACCATAGTAATAATGGGACTAATGTCTAAATCTCCAAGCAAATCAATCAAATAAGCAATCTCATTTATCATTTTTGAGATTTTGTAATTGCTAGATTTTTTAGGTTTTAATTTGTGATGTGAGCCCTTAGGATGCATATTTTTCTCAAGTATACCATAACATATTCTCCTCCTATGCAAATTTATCCTTTATTTATATTCCTCAATCATGGTCCCTAACTTATACTTGGCATGTTGTTGTAAGTTTTTAATACTCTCCACAAAACACTCTACATCATAGCTACCATGTGTTCCTTTATGTAGGTCAATTAAATATACTACAACTTTGGGATTTTTACCATATATAAAATTAAAATGAGATTTATGGTGGATATGTTAATGTTAGAATTGTAAGAAACATTTTATTATGCTAAGACTAAATCCCATTGATTTGGGTTGTGTCTTACTAGGCATCTTAACAAATTTCCTTATTGGAAATGTGTTGTATATTTTCCATGATTATAATAGAACAAGGATAGGTCATAATGTTTTAGGACCATATTGGCATATATTAAGGGTGGTTTTAACTCATGTTTTATATATCACATGGCTTTATTACCGATGATATTGTAATACCACTTTGACGGTTATTAATTGATGTGATTATATATAATCAAAAATATAATAAGGAAATGACAAAGCTTGATAGTGAATTATTTTATTATAAATGATTGAGTTATTATAATAAATGAGCTATCATTATATTTTTCACCTATAATGGTTCTCCTAGATGAAATCAAGCGTACTATATAATTTTGTGTGTAAGTCATTTTTTAATTTTCTATTAGCTTATCTTTCATTTTAGTTTATCATGTCTATTACTCTCTTCATTTTGTATTATACCTCGATCTTAGTTTTATGGAGTTATGGATTTTTTAACCTATGACAATTTATTGTTTGTCAAAATAGGCCAGTAGTTGATATTTTGGTAGAGTGAGCACAAAAAAAATTCTAAAACAATGACCCTACTTGTATTAAGAAATATGCAAGAGCATGTGCAATAATTGCCTGATATATTAAACTACCTTTATTACAAATTATACTCTCTATGACGATACCTTGGTGAACATAAATGTAAAAAATGAGTAAGGGTGTTAATTGATAAGAAAACTCACTTGGGACTAAGTGTAACTCACTATGGAATGCATAGGAGCACTTAATTAAACTCCAAGTGGAACTCACACTCTCACCCACTAAAACTCTTATCACACCTAAATAAGTTGAAGCTACATGTGTAGGAATTATCCATTTAATAAGTAAATGGAATAAAAAATATCCTAATCAAAAAGCGTTGATGACGTACCCACGTATAATACAACTCTCAAAAGTGTAGTAAAAAGATAAAACCTAATGAGAAAAAAACTCCCCACACAAAAGAGAGACAAATAAAAGAGGTAAGACTAGAAATCCCACTCCAACACCCCATTTAAGCATAAATTATGTGGGATATAAAATTGGGTCCCAAAAATGAGGCCTGATGAGGTAACCAAGTACATAGTGATGATCCTAGTATCCTAAAAAATATGAATAATGTGTGACTCCATAAATAAGAGAGAGAAAATATTCATAGAATGTCACATGATGAATGCTATCATAGGTCCATCTATAAAAAATGTTGTCTCTTCTTGATCCAAAACTTAGAAGTTCTGGTTGATAAATATTTCAATAGCATAGAAATAACATAGTAACAATGAATTCTCTGAGAAGAGATGTAGTATTACTCAAGATCACAATATAAATATATGCTTATCTCTGGGAAGAGATGTCTATCTTCAAATTTCAGGTTACCTCTTCATTTATACACATTTTGAAAGCATGGGGAGGATGTGGAAGGTCACCAATCTCGAGGGAGATCAAGTGGTTCAACTTCCAAGATTTAAAACAATATAGAATTTGAGGAATTACTATTTTTAGAAACTTACTATTTTTAGATTGAATTACAAAAAATGAAATTTGGGGCACTTCCATTGGGTTTTTGGGAGTCAAAATTCATTGAGTGTAACTCAATTCCATCTCACGATGTTCTTCTCATTCTTATCTTTCCAACGGTTCAAACGGCGAGTCAATTGGAGATACGGTGCAAAAATTATGGCTCCCAAAAGTTCCATCATCAATTAGGGTGGAACTGTCACCTGAATTGTCGCCTAAATTGTTACCCAGATCATTCCTCCCTCCTTGAAAAGAAATGGTCCCCATTGCATCAATATTCCCCATCATGTGTGGTAGTTTTATCTTGATTTTATTCTCTGTGAATGCTCTAAAAGAGCAACAATCTACATAGGAACATATGTAGAAGCTATAATGAGATAATTAAGGTTTGGCATATTCTCATCCTGTAGTTGGGGCTCAATAGAAGGAAGATCACTATCCAACATGGATGTATCATCATAAGAAATATAATAATGAGGAGAGAGTATAATAGTCTCAGAAGAGGCAATATAAATAGGACAACTAGGTGTGAAATAAATCACAGTAGGATCTTCAAAAAGAGATTGTAGTATGATCCAAATAGTGCAGGGACACTCTATATATTCCACATGGTAATGAATATCCATGGTAACATGTAATAATAGAGTTGAAAAAACCTTGTCACAAGTATTAGTCCACTTATCAAACAAAACAAGATCAGTAGGTTAAGGAATATATCCATATAGAAATGGACTATGATTCTTGTGTGAGAAAGTGTTCTATGTAAGCATACCACGAAACATAATTAGCCTTTCCAAAAAGGATAATTGGAGATGAAATAACTCTCATACTCTATAGTCTCTCAAATGGGATTGTCATGACTAAGAGAAAATACCAGGGAAGTGCACAACTTCACAAGACTCTGTAATGAACCCCTGAAGCATGCTCATGAATGGGACATCATGGACAGTCAAGAATGCATCCAAGTAACAATCAATAATGGAGTAAGGAAAAATAATGGTGCATTCTCCATAGATGGACTTCAAACTAGGACAAAAATGAGTCCATATAGATGAGAGCAATCAGTGCATGATGTATGCATTAGAAAGTAGTAGGGCCCATATAATAGGTAACCCCCTAAATATGGCACTTTATTAATATCAAATAAAGCATATAATCCTAATGGGTCTACAACAAGTCACAAGGCTAATGTTTTTCATGGGATATAGTCTATCAAAAATCAATTTTATATTTAGGTTCATAAGGTATAGTTGTGAGCATGTTCTCATATTCATGGGGTATATAGCCTCATTTTTTCCCCCTTAGAGTAGTTAGGTAGTCATATAAACTCAAGATCTTGGGATTGTGAATATTTTATCATAATTATGGCTTGTTTATAGGTCAAGTAAATGGTGGGACCAATTTTTTTATGCATATAAAACTATAGGAAATGTTGTATGTTTCCACAAGCCCACGAGGAGACATAAAGGTTATGGGGGACTGTTTGGAGTTCATGACACAGAGACCTTGAGATTATGCCATGTGGCACAATCTCATGTTCCTTGTGGCGATAATGCAAAATATTGTCATAGTAAAAGAATTAATAAAGAGATATTTATGCATCTATAATTTTCATGTCATGACACAAATTATGGCATTTAAGGTATTATTAGAAAGCTCTCAATGGGAACTTTTTGCTAGTTGTGATCACTAGGTTATGAGCTAGAATGTGCTGGTTGTTATGTAAATTATCCCAAGAACCATAAATAATTAAAGAGGGAAATTTTGAGGAGATAGATATAGGGAAAATAAGAAGGGTCTCACAAAAAGATAATGAGAATGAAAAAAGGGAAGAATGAAAATATTTTTAGGGTCAATATTGGAAAAGAAGTAGTCTATAGAGAGAAATATCTCAAAGGAGAACACAAATATTTAAGATTTTGTGTGATGTGAGATTTTATGATCTCAATTTTCGAATTGTGAATGTAATGTTGTCTCATTTCAATAAATAAAGTGTTGTCTCTATTTTGTGTCTTGTGTTATTTTGAGTGTGAAAGTGTGGGACCCTTGATAGGAGTGAGGCAACCATTAATTTAGCCCCCTTTACCTCCAACCTACACTTTAGGATATCATAACTTATCTATAAAATGGGCTCAACACTCTTTATGATTGTGTTGAGTTAGTTCAGTAGATCATTCCAAACATTGTGAAGCTATCCTCTGGTCAGGATGGCATCTTAAAAATATCAAATCTTGTGTCCTCTATTACATGTCTTTCATGTTCGTGGATTATTATTTTAAAATTATTTTATTAGGGACTCCAAGCTGATAAATCAATAGAATTTTTTTTCCATGCCAAACATCATCAAATACAAGTATATACCTTATTTCTTTCAAGTGACTGAGAATTGATTTTTGAGCTTCTTCCTTCCTCAAATCCTCCTTTTTAGTAGGAAGGATTGACTCTCTACTCATTCTCTTGTAAATATTTAAGAGAATAATTTTGAGACATAATATTACACAATGTGTCTTAATAGGGAAGGAAGTAATAGCAAAATGCAACACACCATTAATTTTTCTATATAAGGATTTTTCCTTCCAAGTTCTACTATTCTTCTATGTGAAGCTATTTATAATGTTTTTGCATAGATCTACCCATTGGTTTCATCACTTATAATTTTTTATCAAAACCTAGATCAATCCTTCAAAATTGCTTGATATGGACTAGTTTTCTATTTAATATTATTTTATTTAACTTTTCTATTGAATAAAATATCCATTGCTATATTGTCACATGTTTGAGCTATAGGTTGGCTCCCCAATAAATTTGACTACACCTGTAAATCATCTTTAATATAAAAAAATATTCATAATTATATATGTATTACCATAATAATAGTATTATTCTCTTAAGATATGAGATGGAAACTAGTGGTCCTTAATAACGAATATTTGAATTTTAAAAATATTGTTCAATATCAAATAGGTTGTAGTTTAATAGTGTGAATGATGGTAAAAGTACATTTTCACACAATCCATAAAGCTAAAAATCCCACTATAGACCAAAAGGTCTAAAATTAGGTTCAATTCCTAGGTGACTTTGGCATAATGGATACCCTTGAGTCTTTAGTACTAAGCTGAAGAAGGTAAATTTATTTATGTACTAATACCAATGGATACAAAAATTACTTTGAATTGAAAAGAAATAAAACTAATGTCATTGACTCACCTACACATGTATACTATAAGGCATATAGAATTTGAAAAATAAAGCAACATAATGCCAAAAAGAACTTTATTTTAGGGGAAAAGACCATAAACCCTATGTTTAGGTTCTAATAATTACATTATATGATATGAGAGTGTCGTGTGGAAAAGGTCAACTAAATAGATTAGATTGTTATCAATCTATCATTTCCAAGATTATGATGTCACTAATCTATCTAGGGTTAATTTTAAGAGGACCTATTGGATAACCTATTGGAAGTATTTGGAAAATCCTAAGAAATTTCAATTACAGCTTTGGTGAATCCTCCTTAGGCGATGGTTAATCTATGATGATTTTGAAGGAGTCAAAATAGACATTTTCCTTTTTTTCCATGCAACCGTTCAACTGCACTAAAAAATAGATGTCAAATAGAACCACCAAAATTCTACACTAGAAGGTTGCACCAAATAGATCTATTGAATGACTATGCTGGATGGTTGTGCTAGATTTTTTTGCTAGATGGTAGTGTTAGATGTCAGCATGGAATGGTTTGCTGAAATGGTTACACCAAATGATTGTTTTGAATGGTTAATTGGGATAAGTTTCCAAGTTACTAGTGTATCGAGTCTGCTGTCCAATTGCTCGGTCATCTCACTAGTCCTATAAATACACCCTCAACCCTCATTTTAAAAATTTTACACATTAGATTTGTAATCCCCCTTTCGTCCCACCCATAGAAATTATGGTAAGAAAATATGTTTTGAAGAACTTTCCAAACCCATACATTTTAAAGATCATATAATAACCACTGCCAGATGTAGACATGGTACAATGATTGGATTTTGAAATGTAACTTTGATGCCCTGCTATAGATTTTCATGGCTATATCTTAGAGAAATATGAATTTCAAATTGTTCAAGGAGAGATTTTAGAATATGAAGATAAATAAAATTTTCAAGAGGTTTACAAGGGGAATTTAGATTCCATGTGTTAGGAGTTAGCAAAAATGATGGTGCCACTTCTAAAAGAATTGCCATTATTTTATACAAGATGATACAAAAAATATTAAATCAGGAACTAATCAAGATGACTCTAATAACCAATGTCATAGACATATTGGATAACTTCAAAATTCATCCATAATCATATGAGCTAGTGAAAAAATGGTCAAGAATGTCCATTGTGAAGATGTGGGGCATGATTTAGATGATAGGGATAATGAACAATAAGAGATGGAAATTGAACAATGATTAGTCAATAAAAAGGATGAAACCCTTAGTGACAAAGATTAAACTATTGCATGGAATTTAGGATTACTGACCATTATATAGAGAGTCAAACCAAGATAAGGAATTCAAAAAGAACTCTCAGTATGTGGAAACAATTAGTCAATGGATATCTACATTGATGGGTCAATCATAAAAACTAATCTTGAGAGAGAATTTTCTAAAGGAAATTGATCTCATCCTTGTAAATTTAATACCAAATTCAATAGTGTTATGGTAAGCCTCAAGTCAAAATCCACTATAGACTATATATACAATGCACAAACTATCCCTAAACCTATAACATATAGCCTAAAATGCATTTATTTACTTTATGCTTGTCATAACAATAGTGAATTTGGTATTAAATTTGAGAGGATGAGATTAATTTCTCATAGAAAATTCCCTCCCAAGATCATTTGTGATGATTGACGCATCAATGCAAATATCCATTGATTAAATATCTCTATGTACTCAGAGTTCTCTCTGAATTTCTCATCTTAGTTTGGCTCTCTATATGGTGGTTTCTAATCCTAAATTCTATGCAATAGTTCAATCTTTATGTCACCAAGGGTTTCATCTTTTTTATTGGTTGATCATTGTTCAATTTCCATCCCTTGTTGATTGTTATCCCTATCATCTAAATCATGCCCCAAATATTCACAATATATATTTTTGACTAATTTTTTGACTATCTCATATGATTTTAGATGAATACTAGTGTTATCCAATGGATCCATGACATTGGTTACCATAGGTAGCTTGACTAGTTCCTAAGTTAATATTTTTTTCAACTTATTTTTAAAACAATGGCAATACTTATAATTGTTAACTCTTGACACATGGAATCTAAATTCCCCTTATAAACCCCTTATGTTGGTTCCCAACTGTAACCTCTTTTAATAAGCCTTACACAATTGAATAAAATGGCAAACAAAGATGCAAAACCTACTAGTATATCATTATATCCAGGGGAGGTTTTGACATCAAGAATGGGCCAAATAGAGAAAATGATTGAGAGGCACCGATAAAGGGTATGGTCAACTCCCTGTCATTTTTGGCTCTACCTCAACCAAAGTGAGAGGATCTATGGGGTAGCTTGCTCACATGGAGAGATTATGCAATTCAAACTCCGTGGGGATTATTGGCATGAGGGAAAATAGATATGACCAGGGCATAACCAAACTCATTCAATCTACCTAGGAAGGGTTGTCACATGGGATGAACAAATTCTCTAGATCGCATACAAGCTATTGAAGATAGATGAGTATATGAATATAATCTTCATTATATAAAATATTCAAAAGTAGGGGTCAAATGGAAAAATACAACATTATGCTTCAAAGCACAAAATGCAAACACATGTTATACAAGAAAGATTTTATGCATTTGCATGGGAAAATAAAACCTATAGTATGCAAAGGGAGTATTATTTATAGGGTAGGATAGGTTTTGATAGTTATATAATTATAAGGGTGTCTTGTGCTGGTGGTTTTCAAATAGTAGGGTATCTTTTAGTATTTATGACATTATTCTTTGCAAAGATGTAGTGAAAACTCAATTACAAGATAGTGGGAGCTACCAAGAATAATTTGTAGTCATTGGTGGAATTTGAAATAAAAAAACTCAAATGATTCTAAAACCCTAGATGATCTGGGCAATAATTCATGCGACAATTTAGGTGATGGGTCCACCCTAATTGATGACAAAACTTCTGGGACCCATAACTTTTGCACTGTAGCTCCAATTGACTCACCGTTTGAACCGTTGGAAAGCTAATAATGAGGGGAACATGGTGAGATGGAATGGATATTTTATAAATTAATTTTGACCCCATAAAACCTAATGGAAGTTCCACAAATTTCAATTTTAGTAGTATAGTCTAAAAATAGTAAGTTTCTAAAAATAGTAATTCCTTGAATTTTGTATTGTTGTAAATCATGGAAGTAGAACCACTTAATATCCCTCAATATTTGTGACCTTACACATCCTCCTCACACCTTAAAAACATGTATGAATGAAGATGTAACCCAAAATGGAAATCAGACATCTCTTCTCAGAGATAAGCATATGTTTGGGTTTGCAAATTTGATCAATAAAACATCTCTTCTCAAAGATAATATTATTTGAATTGTCTTGTTCTTGTTTCTTGAATTATATTTCAACTAAAGCTTTTGATTTTGGATCACTAGAAACATACGTTAAAACTAGAATCTCACAAAGTCTTTCCCATTGAACCCATATATCTAGGGTGCCCTAATAAGTCATTCAACAACATATTCTAAAATAATGTAGAAAGGGTATTATAATTTAGATCTATGCTTAAAATGGAAACCAATAGTAAGCATGGATATAAATATCCAGTAAATAATATTTTAAAAACACATTACTACACTTCATCAAAAGGAAATAGTAAGAACCACAAATATTTTCCATTAACTTTGTAATAAAATATTACATATATCAATTTTTTAGAATGTTGCCATGGGGACAAACATGGCAAGTTTGCTATTTTTAGAAAGGATACATAAACATTATCTCAAATATTTCTAATGGATATACACATGCAACCACCTTAGTAAGGGAGATGATATCTATACACAACAGTTGATCCAAATTTTTCTAGCAAAACTTGTATACATAATATTTTTAGACTTTTATTGATTACTGAAACTTTGTATCTTGCAGGAACCTATCGATTCTCAATCTCTCTGAGTGCATGCCTTAAGGGGTGTATCGAGAAAGGGGTGGGTGGATCTTTAGTGCTTTTTAAGATTATTATTCCTTTTTCCATTTGCTATCTACACTCTTGCCTCCTAAAACCTTGAACCCTAAGCTTATTTCTCTTTTTCTTATCTATTTCCACTATTTGTCATGTTTAATCCATCATTTCTTACCTTGTTTACCTTTTGAGCTATTCATTAGGTTAGGTTGACCTAGTCAACCTATCTTATTCTGGGGTTACTTTGCCTTTCCTTGTTGCTTTGTATCCTGACTAACCTAGCACAAACTTCAAGCATTAGCCCAATAATGTGATAGGTCAACCCAGTTGACTTAACATAGCTAATATGTCTGAAAGTATTTAAGGTGAGATACTAATATATATATATATATATATATATATATATATATATATATATATATATATATACACAAGGTCATTCTTTACCATTTAATAATAAATTTGAATTAAGTGAAGAAGTACAAATGAATATCTGCTTATTGACCATTTTACTTAAGGAATAAAGCTTTAGGGTTCAATGTTTTATTTTGAAGCTTTGATCTTGTCTTGTAGAAAAGTCTTTTGGATGCTTAGGTAGGTCATCTATCCTAGAGATGATTTATCTTAGTTGTCCTTACAAGCCAAAATAATCTCTTACAAAGCACCATTGGCCAAGGGAGAGGTTGAGACTTAGTAGGTTCATCTTCAAAGGTAAGTATTCCTAATTTTATTTATCCTTTGTAAGAGTAGATAGATAATGCAATATGTATTCTTCTCTCCCATGTATTAGGATTTCATATACATTGACATTATTATATGTCTCCTCTACATGTTTCATTTAGTTTTTATTTACTTGTTTTGTTTTAATCCCTACTTTTGCCATAAGCTTTGGTGAGCACTAGATTAGTTTAGTTTTCTTGTTATTTGATTAGTTTACTTTCTTGTTGATTATCATAAGTGAATATAGAAACCATAGGACTTTTTTAGGGTTATTTTGAACTTGTGTTAGACTGCAGGATTTAAAATCCTACCTAGCATGATGTGTTGTGATAGATGATACAAGTGATCCCCTAATCAGATCTAGTGGATCCTCATGTTAGTCATGCTCCTGATTAACAAGTGTATGCCCCAATAAAAAGTGTATGTGTGATCTATCTTATCTGATCCAATATTGATTCATACACATCATATAATTTTGATTACATATATTTTGGTGAACCTGACGTGAACCAAAACCTTATAGGGTTTCTTTCACTTATTTTATTCATTTTGTCATCTTTTCTATCATATATTCTGACTTCTTGGCTTGATTCTATTGACCTAGTTATTTTTCTTTGTGTGTGGGAATAGGCAACTAGATCAACTAGCTTAACTTAGTAGAGAATTCTAGTACTTTGTAGACTTTTTATTCAGCCTATTAGGTCAACCAAGTTGACCTAGCACATTTCTAATGACTTTGCAATAAGTTCTTGTTTAGGATTCATAATGGAAGTTCTAAATTATAGAAATTTATATTTGTATTCCAACCAACTAGGTTGACCAGCTTAACTTAACACATTTTTAGACATCCATTTTAGTCTACTAGGTTGACCAGGTCAACTTAGCACACTTTTTTAGCTTTTACAGTAGGTTCTTATCTCACTTGGTCGACTAGCTCAACCCAATTCTATAGATTGGGCTAGTTCCCTCCAAGGTTATAGGTTAGTTACCAATTTTATTTTCATTTGTAAAACACCAAGGTTAGTTTTTATTTTTTAGTTTGTACTCTATTTTGTACTTTTCTTTCAAAATTGTAATTTTTTGGTATGTACAAATTGAATTGGCTAGTGTCAATTTAATTAACTATGTATTTCATTTCAATATTTACTTTTCTAGACTAGATACATCCATATCTCATTTCATTTTTCATCTTCTTATTAATCCTTTCACTTTTCTTATTTGTTGTGCTATGTTGACCAGCTTGACTCTGCACTGTCCTAGTCC